>JAYRBT010000005.1:26773421-26847082 GCA_036023395.1 Myiotriccus ornatus | reverse complement strand
AAACAACTTTAGAATAACTTTGGAACAAAATTTAACCTTCAAACAACTTTAGAATAACTTTGGAACAAAATTTAACCTTAAAACAACTTTAGAATAACTTTGGAACAAAATTTAACCTTAAAACAACTTTAGAACAACTTTGGAACAAAATTTAACCTTAAAACAACTTTAGAACAACTTTAGAACAAAATTTAACCTTAAAACAACTTTAGAACAATTTTTTTTTTTTTTCTTTGCAAACAGAACAGTTTTTAAACAACAAATTTCCAAACTACAGAACTATGTACAACAACAACAGCGGGGATCTTGAGTCCGCTCCGTCTCGGCTGTTCCGTCGAGCGGGTTGACAGCGCCGGGGCGAGTCAGAAGCTGCTGTTCTTGAATTCACCATTCTCCGTGATGGAGAGCTTGGGGGGGTTCCCATTCCGGACGTGCGTGGTGTAGCGCTCCTTCACCTGCGTCAGGGCGCTCATCAGCCGCGTGTTGGCCGAGTCCAGGAACACGATCCGCTTCTCCTGCAACAGACACCCCACAGCGTCAGAGCCTCCCTGGGGAGCTGCTTCCAGGCACGGGCGGCTGGGCCGACATTCCCCGGTGAGATGGGCTGCCTGCCTCTTTCTGTTTTCAGGGGGTGCCACGGGCTCCGCTCCGGCCCTCCCGGGCTTCTGGCGCGTGGAAATCCCGCTTACATCGGTGGACTGATCCAGCCAGCAGGACTTTGCCACAGGGGAGCCGGAGGGGGTGGGGGGTGTCGGTGTTAATGACAACGATAGCCAATTTAAATATTCCTCTTAAAACTGCGTCAGAAAAACAGAAACAGGCAGCAGAAAACAAAAGTGTTGGGGGTTTCGTCTGGCAGAGAAAACAAGTGGTGTCTACCGGCCATCGTCTCCGTATTTTGGATGGAGTGTGCTCAGAGTAAACTCATGGGATGCTTGAAATAAATAAATAACAATAATAATAATAAAAAAAAAAAGCGGATAACGGCAGCCTGCGGTGACGGTGCGACAGCAACACAGAGAAGCAGCAGCCAAAAGCTAACGCTCAGGGGTTACTGGAGGCGAGGGGGACAGGGCAGTGGGGGTGGGGGGAGATGCCATCGACAGAACACAAAGAACAAACACGGAATACGCTGCTCCTAGACCCATTCCAGCTCAGGGGGCTCCCGCGCTCCACGAATCCGCGTGCCCGGTTAGATTCTCCCTGCACAGAAGGTGCCAGCCTCCACTTTCAGCAGACAGCTCCAGGATGGGGGCTGAATTTATATAAGCCATCCCCAGTCCCAGCCTGCTGGCAGTGGGGTATCTGCAGTGGGATACAGCACCGGAGGGACAAGCCAGGGATTGGCGGCACAATCAGAAATGACAATTTTCATCTTTCCTAAAAAAGTAATAATAACAATGCAGTCACAGAAAGCAGCACTGAAATCAGCAGAAAGGTAACTGTGCTCTCCATGCTACCAACTGATCGGCTTTTGTTCTTTGAGAAGGGAAAATGTCTAATTTACTCGACTGAAACAAGCTGTGTGCAGGAACTCTTCCCAGTCCAGCCCATTGAGAAACAAAATGGAGGGAAAAAACGATGCACGGAAGGTACAAACATTAAGGAAGTTCAGACAGTGCTCAGGAGACCCGCGAGCCACCACAGGCCCTTGGGATTCAGATCCTGGCACATCAGTGTGTGGTACAGCACTAATCAGCAATGTTTGCTTTTCTCAGCGGGCTCCTCCACAGGGTTAAGTGCTCAGGGGCAAAAACAAGGCAGAATTTAAGTCCTGCTTCTGTTACAGCCCTGAAGAGACCAAGCTCTGTGTAAATAAACAGAAGAGGGAGCACAAGGCACAGAGGCCTGCCCTAGCTCTCCTCCTGATCCAGCTGATGGGAGCAGGGAGAACACAGAGCAGGGGAGTTCCAGGCCTTTCCTCTCCTGTGCTGAAATGAACGCTGCAGAACACAACTGCCTCAGCAGGAATGTGCTCCTCAGCAAGGCAAAGCTCCTACTCCTGAATTTCACCTGGAATAGATAATTTAAAAGGAAAATTTTCTCTCTCTGAAAATTTTTCCAAAAAAATTCTGCAGAGTCTTTCCCGAGGGTTCAGAATAAAAGGCTGGTTTGTTTTCGGGCCGACCTATCACTGAGCTGCTCCGCAAAACAGCTGGAAAGCTACACTTGGAAAATCCATCTGAGCTTGCTGAGCAGAGGCATCTTCTCACTGAGAGGAAAATTAGATCTACCAGGCACATCTGTAACACGCTTGGATCGGGCACAGGGAGCGGGAGGAGCTGGAATGGGTAGGAGGGCAGTGCGCTGGGCCAGGATTGGGGACTGCTCAGCTAGAGAACTGAGTGGGTTTACTTGCCTGTTGGAATTATCTCATCCCCATTTATGACCTGTAATTTAACACAGCGGAGATGTCACTTGCAATAGCAACTGGGCCAGTACTCTTTGCAGCTCCGCTGCTCCCAGGAGAGAGTTTAGCCAGACCTATCCCCTGCCTGGTCAGAGACCCAGAGCGAGGCTCTGGAACCACCCGAGGTGCTGCTCAGGGTCGGGAGAACAGCTCGTGCCCTCTGCCAGTGCCACTCAGCACAAAATCCCGGGCCAGCGCTGCTCCTGGCAGCCTTTAACTCTTCAGCCAGGTGGGAGGGGCTGGGCTCCAACTCCACAAATCTCACACGAAAAAACCCCTTTCCTCTTCTAGCCCCTGAAGGAATCACAGACTAAATAAAATCTTCCAAGCACAATTCAAGGGACTGCTACAGAACCCAGCAAGCACCTGGGCTCCTCTGGTGAGTCTGTTCCGAATCTTTCACCAGTCTCCTCCTCTGCTCAGGTACCCAAGGAAGGGCAATGATAACTACACTTCCCCCATGGCCTGGCATGCCCATGACAGTGAAGCAGTTAAGGTTTGCTGGTCACCTTGCTTGTCCAAGAAAAAAAGAGTCAAATTAAAAGAGGAATCATTAATGCTGCTGTTTTGCTCCCATTTTTTTTCGCAATTTCCACCGCAGTTCATAAATGCTGCATCGTTTTATGAAGTGTGATGGAGGATCACCCCCAGCCCTGAGGGTTTGAAGGTCTCCCAAGTCAGCAGTGGCCCCTCTGGTGGCTGATGACACTGGGATCAGACTGGTCCATGCTCCGCCTCGCTAGTCCATAACCAACACCGAGGCTGGGAGCCCCCTGGCATAGACAGGTAACAACGGGAAGGGCACGTTTCTTACTCAGTCACAATCTCTCAAGTCCTCCCCTCCAAAACTCACTTTTCATGTTTGCTCAGTGCCCCTTCCACCTTCTTGAGGCAGATGAAAAGTGTGTCACCCCCTTGGGAACCCAGGCTGCTGTCTGGATCAGCTGCCATTCCATGTGTGGAACAGTGAGATGCCCTGACTGTGCCTATCTCCAAAAAAACTGCCCAGGACATTCACATCTTTCAAAAAAAAAAAAAAATCTGCTATAAATATGTGTTACCAGGCTTTTAAAAACACAGCTTTTTGCTGCTTTATATTTTCCTCCAGTTCCACCTGAGTTCAAATATTTCTAATACCCCAGTGCCCTCTTTAACCAATAGAGGCTCCCCCACCACCACTCTTTGTTTAGGGAAGCAACTTTCTGAAATAACTTGGGTTATTCCTGAAAAAATTATTATGGAAAGTTTCCACCTGGAACTCCTGAAAAGCCCAGAAGCAGGAAAGAGACCCTCCAAATGCAAATACCACAGATGTAACACGGCAGGCAGATACAAACCAGTCCCAGGTTCTGTTGTGGGATCAGCACAGACACAGAGGAAAAGCTGGAATGACCCCATAGGATACACCCACATGCATTGCCTGCTGGATTCCCTCCCCACAGCTGCCCTGGGGTGGCCAAGGCAGGCACTGCAGGTTTGTGGAAAATGGGCATTTCCCCAGGACTACCAGGGACGGCCAACCGGGGTGAAATGCCACACGTGACATTCCCAGAGCAATGCTCCGTTGCAGCATTCTCTTTCCTTGACTCCACTGTCCAAAGCCATGCTTGGAGCTGGCACAGCTGAGATGCATGCACATGGCAGCTGAACTATGCTGGGGCGAGGCACAGCTTTCCCAGAGGTCCCAGGCCCGCACTTGGAACAACATCTCCACAGTGCACTGCTGTTCCTTTACTCCCTTGGAATCTCACAAAGTAGCAAAGGCTTTGGAGACGTGACCAGTCCTGGGATTTGTTGCCAGGCTGCCTCAAAACCCAGCTCAGGCAGGTCTGTACGAATTAAAACGCCCCAATTCTCTCCCAGAAGGCAGTAAGTGACACCATGGGCCGACCCGGCTTGGGAGATAGGGAACAATGCTGGGGCAGCAGAGAGGGAGAATAAGGGGTTCTACACACGGGTTCTTGGAGATCCCAAGCTCCTTACCTACCTGTGCATCAATGATTTTCTGCTTTGCATCGATGACAGCTTGCATCTCTGCGTGATCCTTCTTCAGCTCCTCTTCAACAGCCATGAGTCTGATGAGCAGAGAGGGACAAATTAGGACAGTTTAATACTATTCCTGAGTGTTTCAGGTACTCTGGCCTGTTGGTTTGACTTCTGTGCTTGTCCTGGCTCTGACAAGGGAAGCAGGGAAGAATTCTGCTGCTCTCAGGAAAGTTTATCTCGCCATCTGACACTCCCAATTGCCCAACCTTGTTATTCTCAGAATGGACACTGCCAAAAATGCAACCGCTCTGACAAACTGATCTCACAAACGGATTCCAAACAAAGGAAAAAAGATCTGCAATAAGTACAACAGAGACCAGGGATAAAAATTCCTAAACATTTTCCTATGCTCTCCTGACAATCTCAGGCCAGCTTCCCCACCTGCACCCCCGTTTCTTCACCTCTAGGACAGGATGGAGAGAACACATGGCACAGGGAAGCCGCTCGTCCTGCCCACGCCCGAACTTTCCAAAGCCTCACCTGCTGATGATGCTTTTCATCTGGCTGTCCTTCTCCTCCTGCTGCCTGCGCAGTCTCTCCTCGCTGTCTTCCAGCCTAGACTTGTACTCCAGCAGCAGCTTCTGCATCTGCTGCTCCTGCACCAGGAGCCGCCGCTCGTACTCCTCGAGCCGGCGGCTGGACACCCACAGGCGCTCCTTCAGCTTCGCTATCTCCTGCTCGTACTGCAGGGGGGGAAGGAGGTTTATATTCTATCACTTTATGAATCAGATGCAAAGGAAAAAAAGGAGATCGGATCATTGTAGTGCTCTGCTGCTCTTAAGAGGATGTTGGGTTTTTTTTTTGAATGAGAAATAAGTTGATTGAAGTAAAGGAAGTGACAAGCAAACCTGGGGGCAACCACAGAGAAGGAGCACACTGGGCATCAAGCTGCTCCCACGCTGCAGGGTGTCACTCTGCAGCACAGTTCAAGCAGTCAGGGGGCTCTGACATGGCTCTGAGTGGTAGCATCTCCTGTTACTCCAGATCTGAGCAATTCCCAGGCAAATGCTGCTACTGGTGCTCAACTAGCCTGGGGTGCCCAAACCTACAAACCAGACCCATGCAGGACACAACTAATTCACTCTTCAGGACCTAACCAGGGCATTAAACCTCAGGTCAAGTCAGAGCAAAACAATCACTGCAGACCAGAGCCTGTCAGGTTACTCGGCTGAGGTTTTGCTCTTCTTGTCTCTGTGGACAATCACTTAGTGCCATGAATCTCAAAATATTTCTTTGTTTTGGGTTCATTCACCTTTCTTAACAATCTTATGTTTCTGGATTCTCTGTCCACTGAATGCTCTTCTCCTCACTCCCTGTCTTCTCAAAATACCAAAACTCGTATACAGCTCCATCCCCACAGCAGCATATGGATGTAACTGTATTTGGAAAAAGGGGATCTACTTCTGAAAACACATATACTTAAAAAAAACCAGATCATGAAGATTTCCATGCTGCCCAGAAACATTGCACTACCTGGGTGACAAGGCATTTGCCTCAGGGAAAGCCCAAGACAATATCTGACTGCAACTGCTGATGAAGGCTGAGCTGCATTTACCGAGCCCTGTACAGTCACTGAGCACATCCTAAGCTATCCTCTGTCAGGTTAACAATCCTGATTTTTTTTTTTTTAATGGAGTTAATGATCACTAAAATGTTTTGCAAGCAGAGAAGAATGGCAGAATGTTGTAGTTGTAGCGCATAAATAAAAAATAATAAAAACTAATGACTTGAGCAGGATGTAATACACTCGGGCAGCGTGACTCACGATGCACTAGGTGCCAGATAGCAGACTGTGATGTACAAGCTCAGCTCTGTCAGTTTGCTCCCATTTGACATGCTGCAGCCTGTAATCTATGCTATGGGGTGCTGCACCACGGGAATGTGTGGCAGCACGCACAGCAGGAGCTCTGCCAACACAACCTGCGTGCGAACACGCGACGCTGCGACAGCAGGGCCTGAAAGCGCCTCCGAGCTCGGCTGTGGGGGCACGGGAGTCACTGGTACCCCTGAGCTGGCTGCACACAGAATAAAATCTACCTTCTCAGCGTGCTTGACATCGTCCAGGCTCTGTGCTGTGTCCTTCTTGGCCTCCTCATACTGCCCGTTGTTGAACACCCAGGCCGCCGTCCTCTCCACCGGTGACAAGGTGGCAGAGTCCACAGGTGACTGCACCTGGGGCAGAGACACCCGTGAGCATCCCTCAGAGAAACGACACACAAACCAGCTCTAAAAGTCCCTTTATGTGGAGGAGAAAGATGCCCATGACTCTCTCAGTCTCCAAGGATCCCCAAAACCTCTCCTGCAGGGATACACCGTCCTCCCTTGACTTTGATGTGCACCAACTACCTGAACCCCTCTAAAACCAATGCACTTGAGACATTTTTCTTTCTCTCTGAGTTGGTTTCTCAAACCTGTTCTCCCCTTTGCCACACTGTCAGTAAGGCTTTCTCACCCTGCCATGTCTCCCACAGAGAAAACAGAGTGACAAAGCTTTGCTCACAGGTAGGAGAGGTTGGTTTCCCTGGAGTGCTGAGGAGCTGAACTCGGGAGCAGCTTCCTCAGCCAGGCTGGGACAGACTACAGTGGAACATGGGACTGCACAGCTTGGCTCTGGGACAGCACAGCAGGACTTGAACGTGGCAGAGAGGTGTGACAATGTCATAGCAGTGCCTGTCAGATTTGGATGGTCCATTTGTAGCATCTGTGTCCAGCCAGGGCCAGCAGTGCTGACTGGGAGAACTGTCCAACCTCTTTGGAGGCTCTCTCTCCTCTTTAAGGGAATCCAAAAAGGGAGCCAAGGAAAAAAAACACAAGAAACTCTGCGCCTGGCTGGGGAAAACACGGCTTGCTACAAATTCCAAGCAATTTTCATGGACAAAGATGAGTTTATAAGCACAGCAATTAGCATAATTACCCCTGAAAGAGCAACTCTGTCTTAAGTTTTTGAGAAATGCAAAAGATCAACTTCCCCCCCCTCAACTGCAGCTTCTTTTTGTGCCCAGGCAGCTCTTCAGCTCCCTGCCTGGCCCCTTGTTGAACCAAAGTGCAACACTCTCGCTGGCTGGGGGTTCTGAAGTCCCAAGTTTCAGCCAGGAGCTCTCCATAGGGGAGGAACAGCTTCTTTAGGAGTGAGGGATCGCATCACCCTCCCGTTGTGTTTCTCCTCCGAGGAGGACAGGGCTGGCCGGTGCTGCATCTGCTGCCACAGCCCAGCTGTCCTGAGCAGCCACGGACACTGCAGCACTGGAAGAAGCCTCAGTAAAGATGGGTGTAGAGGCAAAGGAGAGGTGTAGGAATTAGAAAAAAATCCCTGGATTTAGCAGAGGCCTCTTCCCTAGAAGGCAGTCTTCACAGCAGAAAGGCTAATAGCCCCTTATGTACATTGTGGCAGCTTGGCAAAGCTCCTTAATTCAGGGTTTTTTTGATGGCATTTGCTGTCCGGTAGCCACAGCAAGGGAGACCATGAGCTGTGTGTGGCTCTGCCACCAACAGGCCCTTCCGAGAGGTAAATACTTTGGCTCTGTGAGTATTTGGAGAAATCAGGAACAGCGATGGATGAGCATTCACTGGAGCTATGAAGGACTTAGAAAGCAGAGATGTGACTACCGAGTAGTCCATGCCCAGCCATGTTCCAGACTGCTGAGCAGCAGCAAACCTGGCCAAACAACCTTGCAAGTTTAGGACAGATTATTTCCAGCAGCCAAACTCTGAAAGCCAACAAAGACTAAGTGGATGGCAAGCATTTCACATGCTAATGGGTTATGAGTTACACTCTAATATAGAGGGGAAAAAAGAATCAGCCTGTTAGGATCATGTATTAATTCCCTTCTTTGCCTCTCTTCCAAAGGAACACTCTGACATTTCTGTTCCCACCTACCTCCTAAATGGAAATGGAAGGCAAAAAGTGACCTCTCCCAGCAAACAAAGGGCCCAGCTCTATATTCAGAAACAAATGGGACTTGTAGAGAACAGAGTCCGACAATTATAACGCCCACAAAACATGTCTAGAAAGAACATGCCCAGCTTCTCTCTTCTCTTTCTTTTTTTTTTTTTTAAAAAAGAACAGAATTCCACAACAAGATTTGCAATTAAAAGGATGCAATGGAATTTGCCTCAAAAAAAAAAAAATGTTGGCCACTCGATTTGGCAACACTTTGAGATGCTGTTCATGGGTGTGGGGAAGGAAAGAACAAATTGATTTCTCTGAAGGAAGCAGGAGCAAGTTCATTCACTCTAATGAATCCAGTGGAAACAATTAGTATAGAAAATAGAGCAGGAAAATAAGTGGATGCACATCCCTTTCAAATTTATCCTTGTTATTGGCCTAAAAACGCCCTGCCACCACCACCACACGAGGCCTAATTGTATTCCATAAACACCTATCCGTGCCTCTGTGCCCAAATGGAAAACACAGGAGGACGCAAACATACCCACTTCAAATAACACACAATTGCTTTTTCGGGTATTACTAACCTGGCCCGTTAAAGCTTTGCTTTGTGATTCAGCGTTTCTGGTCTCGTACTTCAGTGAGCGTCAGGTATCAAAGCAGTTTTGAAGCTCTGATTGCTCCTGGGTTCCCAGGCATCATTCAGAGTTTCTGCCTTTAATTGTAACATTCGGGAGCTCGCCAAGAACGCTCCACTCACAGGGACAGCAGGAAAACCTTGGGTAGAGGTTGCTCTGCCAGCTTCACCTCACAGCCCAAAGCCTTCCTCCTGCAAAACTTCTGACCTGCACGGCGAGTTTCTTACCTTCACTGCAGTGCCAAGCATTCAAATGCTCACTTTCTCTTTAAAATGAAATTAACTCGGGAAAAGATTTTCCCACATGGCAAAGCCCAACAGGATTATCATTATTTCTTTTAAAAATGGTAAAGGACTGTTGGCTTTTTGACAGGAAACCCTTGATTTAGAGTTGCCTCTGAACAACCGATAAAACACATTAGGAGCTGGTAGATATAAGCACTCCTTTCCAGAAAATATCTGCATTATTCATAGTTTGGGATGATTAATGAAAAGAACAGCACTTATTTTAGGACCAGCAAGAGATTGTTTCATCATGGTGAAATATGGATTTCTCCACACTTTAGACAACCGTGCTTATTTGTTACTCTGGCAGCAGTTTATTCCGAGATGTTTTATCTTTGTTCATTTCCCTGTTTTGAGGCAGCTCTGCTTTTAAATTAGCACCACAGGGCAAACTCAGTCTCACGTGGCAAACTGAGCTTCCATTTGGAACAAAGCTGCTCCTGTTTTGTTTTTTTTTTTTTCTTTTCTTTTAATTCAGGGGTTTTTTTCCAGTTCTGTTTCTTTCAGCCGGCTCGCTGCTACCTTAGTAAATGGAAAGCAGTTCTTTTTGAATTTAGTACAAAAGCATCCCAGTGCAAGAGATAAGCTGGCTCGCCAAGCTTGTGATGGTGACAAGCACGACTAGTCCTCACGCTTGCCACCAGCTTAAGTGCTGCTGCTCCCAATTCAGCTCAACTCCAAGGTCAGGTGGCTTTGCAGGTCGAGGAGCAGTGGGCTGAACCCCCAAGCAGAGAGGCCTGGAGACAGGTTTGGAGACAGGCTTTCCTTACCTGCTGCGTCTGCTGCCGCTGAATCGCCCGCACCTTGGGGACGGGGCTCTCCCTGGAGGAGGAGGACTGGTGCCGGGAGCGGTTCCCGTTCTGGACGGGCTCGGTGCCCACGGGCCCCGACGCCCCGGACACGCTGCCCGTGCTGCGCAGGGAAGGGCTGTGTGTCAGGGTCTGCATTGTTTTGGCCCTGGCGCCCAGCACGGTCTGGTCCATTTTGCGGATCTGGGCCTGGCTGCTGCTGTTCTGCCGGGGCAGCACCACTGGGACGTGCTTGTCCGTGCCCGCGGCGCGCCGGGACGAGTCCTCGCTCTGCGAGCTGCGCTTGGCAGAGTCCTCCAGGCTGCTGTTGCTGCGCCCGCTGGGCTTGAAGTCCTCGCTGTTGCTGTGGCTGTGGGAGCTGGCAGTGCTCAGGTTCTCCGGGCTGGAGTCCACAGAGGCCTTGGCCATCGGCGGGCTCGGGTTGTTGAGCTGGTAAACAGGGTTTTGGAATGAGAGAGGCCGGAGGCTGCCCTGCTGGTTCCAAGCCGGGTGCAGAGGTCTCCGAACCTGGGGAGCGCTCTGGGGGGTGCTCTGAGTGTCCCACAGCTGTTTGGTGTTGGCCACCTGGGTGACGGACAGCTGGCTGCCGGCCAGGCGCAAAGGCACGTCGTGCATCACGGAACCGGAGTCACCGTGGGTCGTGTGAGGGTCCTGCAGGTCCATGAGGGAGATGCTACGTCCACTGGGCAAGACACTTACCTTCTCATCCTTATCGGAGCATGTCATGCTCTGGGTGGATGCCTGCTGAACCAGCAGTAAGGTCTTGCCCCTAAAATGTCCATCTACATTCTCCTGGGTTGGAGACTTCAGTCTATTTATGTCACTGTGGAGTGGAAAGGAATTTGGTTAATTTTTCAGCAGTCAAGACCCCGAGAGATCTGTCCCAGAGAAGTCCTTCTACCTCATTTAACCTCCCCCCACTGAAACCTTCAAGGAACCAGACTTCCTTTTATGAGCATTTCGTGTGCAAGTCAGAACACACTCTTCCTTAATTACTGCTTATCTTGGAGAATTGTGTTTGATTCAAGGAGTGCTTCATCTTTATGTTTTTTTTTCAGAGGTGAAATCCAAACCATTCCCACCAAATCCTCCCCCCTTAGCCACATCTGCCTCCAGCAGACTTCAGATCCCATTTAACCCTTTGCCAGCACCATGGAACGAGTGGAAATGGCCTCAAATTGTACCAGGGAAGGTTTAAATTGGATATTACGTAAAATTTCTTCACCCCTGGCACAGGCTGCCCAGGGCAGTGGTGGAGTCACCACCCCTGGAGCGATTTAAAAGGCGTGCAGATGGGGCACTTGGAGATATTGTTTAGTGGTGGCCTTGGCAGTTCCGGGTTAACAGTTGAACTTGATAATCTTAGAGGGCTTTTCCAATCTTAGTGATTCTATGACTCCATGTACTATGGAGGTCTGAAAATTCAGCAGGAGTTGTGTGGAGGCTCCTGTAGATCTGGATGTAAGCTCAGAGGGCAGAGAATTCCACACGACAAAACTGCCCCCCCTGACAGCAGAGAAACTACTCTGAGACCACAGTAGCCGAGCTCTTTGGCAGTTCTGCCGTGTCACAGCTCCAGATTAACAGCTGTTACAGCAGGAGAAATGCTGCACTAAACACAGCAGGGACTAGTTTTGCCGTTCCACAAGTAATAAGTTCCACCTACAGCTCAGTTTTTCCATCAGCAGTAAATAAGCAGCCTGATGGCCAGAAGGAAACACAATGGCTGACTGTGCATCTGGACACCCAGGCTGGCAGTAAATCCTAAAATTGGTTTTAGCAGCTTAAGTCACTGACTCCCAGAGACGTGGTTGAGTCCTGGGTAAGTCCAAAGCTTCAGGTCCCCAGTGCCTGAGAGAGGCCCCAGCTCCCCGTTCCACAGCGAGGCTGGGCAGCCAGTTGAGGCGATGAAGCACTCGACTCTTAGAATCACAGAACCACAGAAGGGTTGAAAGGGGACCTTGTTCTGGATCATCTTGTTCCGACTCTTCACAGGTTCAGCAACCCCACACACACCTGCCCTCCAGCCCTGGCTGGGACATACCCATCGGTGGGGTCCTCAGTTATCTTCTGAAGTCCCGAGGAGACACTTCCCGTGACGTTTGGACTGGAGCTGTGCTCAGTGAAACGCTTCAGCTGCTGCTGCGTTGGTGTGGGGTTGGTCATTGATTTTGTGATATCCGCAAGAATACGAGGAAGGGGTCCCAGTTTTGCCACCGTTGCCTGTAGGAAGGAATTTTCACCCTAATTGGATACAAGCACCACGACATCCGCCGGGGTTTTGATTTTTGGTACCGGTGCCCAGAGGCGGAGGGATGGAGGTGGAAGGAAGGAGGGTGGGTGGTTGTGTGCGGGTGTGCCAGGATCGGAAGGCAGTGTGTTATGGAGCGGCGCAACGGCGGCGACCAGATGGATGGAGGAGACGAAACGGGGTGCGGCAGACATTGAGGAAAGAAAAGGAAATAGAAAAGAAATTAGGATTGACCCCCCAAAAATAAAAGACATGCTCAATAAAACAAAACTATTGCCATTCCAATGCAAAACTATCATGCAAAGCACACTAAGTCCAGGGTGGGTGAGGTCAAAGTGAAAACTACAGCATCTGCTCATCGAAGGGCATTCAAAGGCTACAGATCCAGCCGGTGTGGGGAACTTTCCAGGCAGAGGGCGTCGTGTGGTAAGGGAAATGCATGCCAACAGACAAGGGGATGTAGCACTCCAGGGGATCGTGAGAGGATCACAGGGGTTGAGGGTGATGGGGAAAGGGGAGGTTTTCATCTCATAAGCCTTTCACTTTTGGCATCCTGCACCGACGCCTTCTCCTGGCGCACCGGTATGAACAGTGAAGCCATTCTTCCCTACCAACAACTGCATGGGAGCACCAGAGATCCTCATATCCCAATACCATCCTACCAGCATGGGATTAAATGTGTGGCTGCAGTTACAGGTTAGCTCAGTGCTGGCCAGGCCAGGGGTGAGAGCAGCTGGCCTTCAGCAAGGAAGGCTGCTCCTCCAGGCTCTGGCTTCCTCACCCCTTTGGGCCACTGCTGGGGCATCAGCTACAGGCCATCTCCAGGCTCTTGGGACTGCAGGAAGAAGGCGAAGATGCTGCAGATTTATACAAAAAGTAAAACTCTGCTACAAAATCAATGCCCTTCTCAAAGATACCCTTATTTTCCTGTAGGCAGGTATTCAGTTGGGCTCCAGAGAAAGGTCTCTTTACAGACATTTCTGTGGCTATTAAAATCTCTGAGGTGACTTCTCTCATCATTTCCCAGTCATTCCCTACATTAAAGCTGCATTGCATGTAACTTTACCCCTCAATTCTCTTTTTAGCAAACCCCTATACCAGCTCTCAAGGGCCTGCTAGGATAGATCCATACATCTACCCTATGGAAAGGGCAATGCAGATCCATACAGTTGGAATGTACACTGTGTGGACATACGAGGGAAATGGAAAAACAAAATCACAACTTGTTATCAAACTAAGATTAATACATAATCTTTTTTAGTCAAGGACATTTCAATTTACTCTGATGCAACAAGCTCAGCTTTTTGTTTTCTCTTTTAAATAATGTACTGTGAGTAAATAAGATACCCAACAAATAACTATTTTGGCAAACCTTAATGCAATAAAAATATTGAGTGCATTGCCATTCACCTCACCTCTCCAGTTTCAAAAGAAAGAATAATATAAATGGAATATGGACAAAATAATGCACCTCTAAAAGTTGAAATATGGAATGGTTCCAAGCACTTGAAAAAAAGAAAGGACTCACAGCTCAGCTTTTCTGGGTCTTATCAACTACCTTTGCTATCAAGGTTTGAATGATTTTGAACCCTGCAAAGCCACACAGCAAAGGAAGAGCAAAGTCCTCCCTTTCCTCCTTCTGCAGCTAAATGGAAGCAGTGTTCATTGTTGGTGGTGAATGCTGGGATCAGAGCAGAACCCGGACGCTGCACCTGGACCTCAGCACAACCCGCAGCAGAAAGCATCTTGCTTTGTTACAGGATGGCACTCGGGAGTGCGTCCAGACTACGGAAATGAGCCCATCTCAGCAGGCTTTGGATCAGGTCCTTGGTGAGAACAGTTCTGCAGGGCCAACACATTGCTCCATCAGAGCTGGGGGAGGGCCTGGTGCCCAGCAAAGCACCGCCCTCAGCACCTAAAGGGCACTGCAGCATTGCCACTGCCTCAGTCCAAACACCTCCCTTTTTTCCAGCTCGCTTACGAGAAAGGACTGGCTGCTCAGGGAATTCCAGGTCTACTTTTAAGCGCTGCCTTCACCACCTGACCTTCCTGAAGGCTCCCCAAAGTGTTTGCAGTGCTGCCGAAGCCCAACCACTTCACACGCCCCGCTCCAGGTCTTGAGCCGCAATTGTGGAAGGAACAGTTGTGAAATACCCCCCCCAAACATTCCCCTCCAAAGCTCTTGGCTTCAGCTGCTCCCTTGATATTTCCCAGTGTTTACTGTTGCTACGATACCATCCCTAGATCCACCCTCCCAGGCCTCCAAAGGGCTTTACCTTATCAAGCTGGGACACCACCTCCCACAAGAGGGAATGCAGCACCGAGAGCTCTCTGCCCAGGTCGATGTAGCCGTCGTATCCAGGCGTGTTGGAGATGGTATCTGGGTTAGAGAGCTCCCTCAGAAAACGCTGCATTCCTCCCCACTCGTGCTCCAGAAATTCGTTCATGAAGGCCATGTACTCTTCTTTGATACCAAACCTGCAGGGGAGAGAAGTGGGAGGGAAACCCAGTCGTTAACCTCCACACAAAATATAGAGTACAGGTGTTTGCAGACAGTTTACTTAAACACTTAATTTTAGACCTGCCTTTCTGAAGATCTGGAGTCCTTAAAAAAAAAAAAAATAAAGGAAGATTTCAAAATCTGGAGATTTTGACTCCAAAATCTGGAGATCTTGAAAATCTGAAGATTTTGAAGCCTTGGAGGCAAAAAAACCACATGGACAATTTCTGTTTTCTTGGACTTATTTAAACACTACTAATTCACTGTTCATATTACAGTCAAGGGCTCAACACGTCTCTTCCCTCTCTCTCCCACAGACAGTCTTTCTCTCCTTCCCTTCTCTGCATCTGCTCCCCTGTAAGACATGTGCCATGCCCTTTGCATCACCCAGCTGGGAATTGCAGAGGAAGAAAGGAGGAAAATCATGATCCTGGGTGGGAACAGGCTTCTGTCGTGCACTCTGCTAATGCACAGCTCTTCCTGGTTTTACATCGTGTGCCCTCCACAGAACTCAACCCAGCTCCAACCTGCGTGTGAAAAGAATTGATCTGAGGTGGCTCCAGGGGAACAGCACTCACACCCAAGTGAGGAGTTTCCTCCTTCTCTAAACTGGTTTCGTTTCACCAGAGAATCAGCTGGCTGTGAGCACGACTAGGAACGCGGGCTCTGCTCGGCACCCCACAGATTTCAGGTTCATTGCCACCACCTACTTGGCAAAATTGGCGAGGTTCTGGATGACTTTAGCAATGAGGGTGAGCGTGCGAGAGGTCTGCTCGTCAGGGTACTCCTGCATGAGGTTGAAGAGGCTGGGGGACATGATGGCAGGGCACAGGAAGCGGAGGAAGAGAGAGGCACTGATCAGGCGTTCACTGATGTCCTGCTTGCCCCTGTTCAGGCACTGCTGCTTCCAGGATGCAAATACCTCCTTCAGCTCGCGAGGGAACACGCTGAAAGACAAGAAACCAGGAAATAAAATCGCACTGGCAACGAGATGCAAGAAGTTGAACTGGTGATCAGTCACCTGCAGTAATTATCTGTGAGAAAACATCATCAGCTCTTTTTTTTTCACCTCCCCTTTTTCTCTCTCTAGGCTAGGTAATGTCATTAGGCATCTATTCATAGATCCCCATTTAATCTGGTGATACTTAAGTAGTCTTTAAAGCATCTCTTGTTCATAGGAGTTAAGTGAAGCCATTTCCAGACATGCTGATTTGCAAGCTAAGAACTACTTAGCCATTGCTACCCTGGAGCAAACAGGGTGTTGGGAGTACTGAAAACAAACTGAACTCATCTCCATAACTGACAGTTCTACCTCGCTTGTTAAGCTCTCAATAACCGTGCATGTGCTTCATTCTGAAGCAGAAAGGCCCCTCTTCTTTCACTGCTCCTCAGAAACAGAGACTAACATAAATGTCTCTGCCAGCACTTCCTCCCTGTGATTTCCTGTTCAATTCCACACACCTGAAGCATCTAAAAGCTTTCTGTACGCATCCAAACTCGCAGCTTTTTATGCCAAGTTCAAGCTGGGCTGTCATCTCCCCACTTTATTCCCTCCTTATCCAGTCACACTCAGTACGTGTTCCCTTGGCAGAGCATTTGGGCAGAAGCTCCTGCAGGTGTGGTGTGTGTGGGCTGGGACCCTTCAACCTGGGCACAAATTCCACCTGCAATATGGTGCCACACGTAGGCAGGTGGAGCAGGGGAAAAGAAGGGAGGCTGGGAAGGTAGATGGGTCTGTGCTCATTCCCTGAGCCACTGCTGTTCTCTCACTGTCAGGGGAGGAACAGGCACCCTCTGGGCAAATGAAGAAGGGGAGCAGAGGTGCCTTACCAGTAGGAATTGATAATCTTGCAGAAGACCAGCTCACAGCACATTTTCAGGTTGCTCTGATGATCTGCTAATTCACTCTGAGAACATCTGCTGGGGTCTGCTTCACAGTTTTCATCTGACTCATACACAGCCTTGATAAACTCCCCTGGAAAAAGGGAAGAGGATGAGGAACAGGGGTGGATACAGGAAAAGCCTACTTGACACACCTTTAAATCCTGATTATGTCTTCCCTTGGCAACTGCCTGTCCTGCTGCCAGTGTCTGCAGCACAGCCTCCAGACACCAGATGTTGGGGACATGACTCCTCCCAGCCTGCTCCGAGCAGAGCACGGCCAGAGCTCTGATGCTTCAGCCTCCTGTGCCCTCACTGTCCCCAAGCACAGGTGTAAAAACAGGATGGCTTTGCTTAGCAACCCTGCAGACACTTCACTTGGGGCCTAAAGAGGAGGATTTCACTTTGTATTCAAACCGTGTTATCAACCATAAAATTATCCACAGTCTCAGAAATGAAGCTCTGTGTTATTTTGTCTTTGTAATTTCCCCAGGAAACGCACCTGGCGATGATATTTATTTACATTATCTCTAAATATGCATTTTTTTTCTAATTTTAAAAAAAGTGTCACCTTGCTCTTGAGTAAGAGTAATACCTGAGTTCTAGCTGGATGCTGCTAATTTTCACAGCCTCTTTTATCAGCACCTTACAGCATTTTTATAGCCTGCATCTTTCAGACTCCCTGGCATTTCTGTCACCCACCCCTTACGGCACCACAACAGAAGCTGCACGCACACAAACCAGATGAAGTTGCCTTTGTCTGACATACTGGAATGAACTGCTCACTAGTTTCCCTCTTCTATATGCAGGCACACTGAGTTGGTGTTCACTAGGAAAAACTCTTTATTCACTGATTTAATGATTCAACGTCTTTCAAGTTCATCTCCTCAGATGATCTCGCTGGCTCCGAGCAAATGCCACAAGGCTTGTTTGTGCAAAAGGGGTTTGTTTTCAGCCTTTGTCTTCCTTAAACACCTCGCACCCCTCCCCAGATCTCAACTCAGCAGTGTTGTTGCAAGCAAAGTAGGGAGCATGTTTTCTTTTTTTTTTCTTTTTTGTGATGGGGCCCAAGAAATTTCAGGCTAAGGCCATTAGATCACCTCTTTGTAAAACTCTTGGCATCCCCTCTGTTGAGCCAAATCTGTTCTAACTGTTGTTTACTGGATAGTATTTTTCTTCCTTAAACACATTTCATACTTACTCACTGTGGCCCACGAGACCCCGCCTTAATCATATATAATGTCCTTACAGGCGTGTTACGTTCCTAACACCAACCGTGGTGTCATTAATCCTTTCACAGAACATGGCAGCTGAGCAAAATGACATTTAGAACTTGATAAAGAGTTCGATGGGGACACTGTCATGAGCAATGCTGCCCCGAGATACAGACAGGCTGGATGACCTTAGGGGGATTTTTCCATCTCTCCTGTCTGTGATTTACCATCTTATCACTCAGCGCTAACTGATGTATTAGAAGTCATTAATGTTAAAATATTTTTATGCAATTACTGCACATTAAGGAGCTTGCAGTCAGATATAATGGAGTGGTCCCACAGCTGATGATGGCTCAGCCTGCTGGGAAGCACAGCACAAAGTACCACGGTGCTCGTTTCCCCGTACCAGGCAAGAGCCTACGACTGCCACTTACGCTCAGCGGTTCCACCCAGGAGAGTAAGAGCACCAGAAGAGGCTCATTACACTTCAGAAATGGCCAAACTGGATATAATCACAGACCTGACTATGCTGACCCTTGGAGCACTAATTTAGCCAGCTATCTATCTCCTTGATGCCTTACCAGCAGCGTCTGGGACTGCTGAGGACAAGCGAGACTGCTGGGAAAGCAAGCTGCTTGGCTTTTTTTTTTTTTCTTTTTCTTGTTTTTTTGAAAGGATGTGGTGTGGGACTTGGCTTCGGCCTGATCTTGTTTCCCTTGTATCAATTTCCAAAGCTTTCCTCATCCCAGAAAGAGCAGGGGGATGGGTGGCTCCTTGTGCAATTGTGGATAACGCAGATTGTGAGGAGTTGGTAAAAGCTGACTGCAGGGTTTCTGTGGAAAGCAGTGTGCTACTGCTGCATTTGGGGGGGACAGGAATTCCCAAGGCAGAGCCTTATGACTAGAGCAGAACCTTTTGGTGGAAGTGGGACAATAATACAAATATCAGAATCCACCCCAGCACATAACTGTGGACATTAAGACCCTGTGGGGGGAACGGAGCAGGAGATCCCAGGTTGGCCAGGCAGTTTTAATGAGGCAGTGAATAATGAGCACCTGGGATAAACACAGGCAGGAGGCTCCCCTGACAGGATACATCTTGATCTCCTGCCCTGGGATGCTCGGCAGCCCTGCAGCCTCACTCCCTGGCCTTGTTTCTCCAAGGGCACTGTTTCAAAATCCCTTTTTTAAGCCTGTTAGTTTATCAGATGGAACAATTACCACTGCCCACAAAGAAACTGCAGTGTTACACCTTTTCATCACACTAGAGAAAAGTTACCCAGAAAGATAGACCCTGGTAACACAAGCTCTAAGAGGGACTCAGCTACGTCAAATCAAGCCTGCCTTGCCTTGGGTGCTCCTCCTGCAGGCACCAAAGAGGACCCTCCTCCGTGTGGAGGAAGAGCACTGAGAGCGAGACAAGAGTGTGTTTTGCTATCTGGATACCAGACTTTCTTACCCAGTGCATCCTGAAGGTACTTCTGTCCTACCAACTTGAGGTACTCCTCAATAGCTTTGGTAGCAAGTGTGTTCTCCCTGAAGATCAAGACATCATGTTCGCCACAACGATCCACCTCAGCCATCACCAAATCGGTCAAGAAGTCCTGAAGAAAAAGGTCAGATGGCAAAGGTTGCTTTAACCAGACTCAGTCGTGCCAGGGTAACTGCAGAAGCCCAGAAGGAAGGATAAACAGAGGAGCCAGAGGATTACTGAAAATAATTGCTCAGCTTGGGACAAGGGGTGCAGCTGACACGTGAAATAAGGGCCAAGGAAATAGCCACAGCTCCTCTTGGGTTTATTATACTTACAAAAAGCTACAGATCACGAATTATAAAAGGAGAAGCAACAGCCTCTAAAACAAAACCTTTATAGCCAAGCTTGTGTTTCAGTTTAGCTCCTGAACAGAACCCCCTCACCAGTTTGTTTATCTGTGGCTTTGTCTGATGAAAGAAACTGTGCTATTATATTTATATTTTTATACAGAATATTCCATACAAAGTTGGGACTTAAAAGTCCAGGTTGGAAGTGAGGCACAAGTTCTTACAGCTTGGTGAAAATTAAATAAGAAGTATGGCATAATAAATTAAATTCACAAAAAAAGTGATTCAGGATTTGGGGAAAAAGAAGTTATCGTACTTGCTGTGGATCTATATGACTTAACTTGAACTGGATTCAATTGCCCAGACAGGAACTATCAGCAAGCCTTGATACAGAGACTAACCTCTTGATATAAGGTCTAATTCTACAGTAATACTTATTTCCTGGAATGATAACTTTGTGTGAGTCAAGGACATTTAGTACTCTTGGTCTCCAATCCATTATTTCTTTTCAAAAAAATACGAGAGAATTCTTTTCACATGGTACAAATTTGGAACATGCAGCTGCATCCCCATCAGAAACTGGAAATGCACCTTCTTGGGAGCTTTAGGTTATGGCAGCCTGAGCCACTCGGTGCTTCCCGTAAACAGAGGTTCAAATCTTCACACACCAGGAATGCAAAGCTATAACAGCTGGCACTGCAGGGATCCAGAGCCTGTTTTCCAGCAGGATTTCAATACAATCCCAGCTTCTCTCAGACAACTTGTTAGAGAATGAACTCCTACCACACACTGTCACAGAGCACCTGCCTCCCCGAGACGTACGTCCAGGGGCGTGCGATTATGCAAACAGAAAAGGACCTTTCTGGAACAGTTAAATGAGGCTGTCTCTTGGATGTTGCTTATGGCCAACCTTCCACATCTCTGTCCCTCTGACTTGTGCTTGGTTGGGCTTAACTTGCTCTAACTGGCTTCACTGCAAGGAGCTGACTACAGCGTGGCACTGCTCACACACCCGGCCGGAGGCGGCACCCAGATAAATCAATGTCCCTTCATGTTTCTCAGAATTGCCCAGGACCTGCAGGATAACTCTCTCACAATCCATCTGAAGGAATCAGCGTGCACCCAGAAGCCCTAGCAACATCCTTGGGGCTGGTGGAATCACCATTAACTCGGTATAGATTCTCCAAGTGGCTGTTCAAACGCCGGCCAAATCGATGCCGGCATCGATTAGCTGACTCAGCGCTGAGTCAGCGCTGGCACCCGCTGCTCATTGTATCACAGACTTACTTAGAGAAGATTCTACTTGGAGAATTCTCCAGTTTATCAATCTCTTGCTTATTTGACTCTTAACCTATACCCTGATTTTAGAAATGCAGGAAAGGTTCTTGAACATTCAAGTGTAGGCCCTAATTTTTGAGAAGAACACGAAGGTCTGAACTCCCCACGCTTACACTTTGTACACAGCACCTTCTGCTGCTGCTTATGGCCACAGGCTCCCCAGTTTCCACCTGAAATCACCCATCAGTAGCCAGAGTTGCTCCAACAGGAGTCACCTGTGCTTACCTTTGCTCTCCCAGTGCTCTGAAGAATGTGCACCAAGGCACAAGCCATCTCCTCCTTGTTCTTGACGCTGATCACGGGTTCCAGCACGGAGCACAGCAGGCTGTAGTTGCTGGTAATATACTCTCCAAATTCTTTGTATTGCTCCATGGGCAAGATGGTGATGGTCTGGTAACGGGATTTGATCCGAATGGAAGGCCCCCCAGACTTCCCCTTGTTGGCTGTAGGTGTGCTCACTGGGTACCATTTCTCCACAAACTGGCGACTGGTCACGCTGGCCGTGGGAATGTTGACCAGCCCTACGTAATTGTTCTTGTCCTTTTTCTTTTTCTTCTCCACGTCCTTGTAGATGTGAACCGTGATGCTCTCAACCTGTGGCAGAGTGTAGAACTCAAAGTGCTCCCCCCAGAAGATGTTGTCTGCTTTCGCTTTGCTGGTGGTGCGGGCAAAGAGAGTGTCATCAAGGCACAGCTCACAGAAGTATTTCTTCTTGGGGGTCAGGTCCTTGGCCTCAATGATCCAGAGGCGCAGCACGTTCTCAACTCGACGGTTATTGTCCTGTGCAGAAGAAAGAGCTCAGTTTTAGTCCCAAATCCTGAAAAGTTTTGTCTCCTAAAGCAGCCTTTTGTGTCCGAGGTAAGGACAGTGTCAGAATTCAGAATCAGACTGATCCAGAGAGAACCAGAATCTCTGGAAAACTGGACATTTTCTAAAACAGAGGCAAAGGGATGTCTTTTGTATGTCAAGGGTGGGAACTAGAACATTTTTCTTCTTCAAAAGCTGCATTTGAAATGCTTTAGAAAACAAACACGCTGCACAGGAGTCCCTCAAAAGCTGTTGGACTGGTGTGGCACGCTGCCTTGTTTACTCTCGTGAGTAACCCCCAGAGCACTGTTTGCCTGTCCCTGGGAGCTGGGATGCCAGCTATGGAGCGACTTATCAGATTCCCCTTCTCACTCCAGCTCCAATTACTTTTATTTTTGTGGGGATTTTTTTGCTTGTTTTTTTTTTTTCTCTCCCTGAACTGGGCCTCTACAGTAAAACTTGACCCTTAGGAAGCTCCTGCCCCGTCCTCGGGGGCAGGGTAGCAGAACTCCAGCGTGCAGGATGCCAGGCAGGCCCTGGGGCAGGGATGGGCGTGTATTTACTCATTAAAGGTTTGACCTACTGCACTCCCTGGAACAGCACAAGGCAGCTTTAGGCACACGGATGAGAGGACGGCTCCCCAGACTAAATTAATTGAGGATGCATCTGTGGGAAGCCCTGGTACACCGGACTAAAATCCAATCATACCACCTCCATTCCCCTGCTAATCTCATTTCCGCAGTTCCTATTACCTTCATCGGCTGCGATATTCGGCGTATGTTTTCCATCCACCAGTCCCTCTCTGCTGCAGAGGAACAACTGAAGCATTTACTGCCCTTGGAGTAGGTTACCTGCAACGGGTAAATGACAGGCTGAGTTCAGGCAAGCCTGGGAGACACGTATGAGGCTGCAAAAAGCAAGGAAGGAGATAAGCAGTGCTCGAGTAACAAAGTAAATAAGAAAAAGGCAGGTGAACGGCACAGCAGCCTGAAAGGGAGAAAGGTTAAAAGGCCCACAAAATGCAGGGAGCAAAAAAAACCCTCTGAATTTACATAAAACTAAACAAACATATGAGGAGCAGCAGAGGCTCCTCCTAAAGACTTTTAAACAAAGCTTTAACCAACCAGTTAATTTATTTTTTTTTTTAACAGCTGTTAATTAATCCATAGCTATTAAAGCTTGCTGTTTTTCCTGTTAAGGCCCAGAGGCAGATGACTTGGTTACCAACAGCGTAAGGGCAGGCAGAACGAACAGTGCATTAATATAAGGCAAAACACACTGGAAACGATGACTTCAGTAAATAAAAAAAATATTTCCAAGGGTCCACACAGGCACCAACAGTCTAAAACAAACTGAGGGAGCTGTGCTCTGCTGCAGCCATGCCACTCACTGCCATGCACAGCTCTGCTTTCCCACAGGGGGGAACCACCTCAGTTTCTTGCCCTGTTACGTGGCCTGACAAGCCTCATTTACTCTTTCCATCCATTTGTGCACACAATTACAAAGCAGTTTGAGGCTGCAGCGTCACAGCTAAGCTGTTGCCAGTATTTTCCACCCAACTCCCCAAACCTAAGCAAGCTGCAAAGTGCTCCCAACCAGAAGAATGAGGCCGAGGCAAACAGGAACAGTGCCTGGATACATCCCGGGGGAGCAGAGCTTGATATGCTGGTTTACTGCCAGAATTTTCCAGGCTGTAAACAGATCTTTGTTCCAGAAGTTTAGACCCATCTGACTAATCCTGCAGAAGACAGGGAGCCACCCGGCCCTGCCACGGGCAGGTGATGATGGCTCAGCTGCACCCAAACACACGCATGGCTCCGTGTGACAATCCCTGCCGGGGCTGTGAGGGGAGGACTCTGCTCACACACACGGCCCGTTCCTGGCGCAGAGCTCGGAGCCACGGCCTGCAGCCTCTGCTGGAAGAGCAAAAGGATCTTTGGATCCTGCTCCACAGTGCGAGGGACGTGTCTGTGGTCACCGAGGCTTCTCCTCCGGCAGCCGGAGAACGGGCTGTGCTAATAGAAGGGGGCTCTGACTGGAAAGTCCATTTCTCGGTTACAGTAAATTTTCTAAATTTAATTGTAGGTGAATTTGGACGTGAACACACAGCTTACGTCCATACTACTGTAGGTTTGTTGCATTGCACAGACCAACTGGACATTTGCACGCAAACCACACGCGCTCAGATATTTATCGAATTAGAGAGACTTTTCAATTAGGAGACCTGGTAATTGAAAAAGATTCCTCTCTGTTGAGTGATTGATGCCATTAGCCTCAAGGACTTTAAAATCACGTGCCGGTTCAGCAGCCCCCACCCAAAACTCGGCACGGCAGCCAATCTGTTTTCCAGTTCCCAAGTCCCAGAGCAGTGATCTCCAAGGGCTCAGGGAGACTGAGAGCTGCGTGTTTGGAGCTCACCTCGAAGCAGAAGTCCCGTCCAAGGATGCTGTTGTGCAGGGGTTTGACATAAACCTCTTCTTCTGCCGTGAAATCCAGAGTCTCTGTGCTGATGGCGTGGCTCAGTAAAGACTCATGGGAACGGGACTCCTTCAGCTTGGGCAGCTCACGTGGTCTGCAGGACAAGAAGGAAAGGAGGCATCACTTTTCTCACAGTTACCAAAAGAGCTGGCAAGATCCCAGACAAAGCTGCAGCTTGTTGGTGCTTATTCAGAACAACTTCTGCAATTAGTCTGCAAACCTTATGAAAATAACATTAGGCCAGTAACCCCAGACTCCCAAGGGAATATCCAGCTACACATGCCTAGGAAGTCCATTCCCACTGACCTAGAAATCGTAGCTGCTGAGCTGTCAGCGAAGGAAAAACAGCAAAACAGGAAGTTCAGAACTTAACTGCTGAAATTTAAAGAAAATCCATAGGTAGTTTTGGACATATTACTGAAAATATTTGTTACTAGCTGGACTGGTAGAAAAATATTGTGTATTAGCAGCAAAAAGCACATGGATCCCTAAATCTGTAACCAATGTAGAATGAGAGCAGATGCTCTTGATTTTTAACAAACAAAACTTTTACACTGAAGTCAAATATGCAAATTCCTTCCCACTTCACAAATGCTTAAGTCAGTCACCTGCATTCCTCAGGCTTCTTCCAGTTTGAACTACTTCCCATTTTCTGGATACATCCATTCTCTTTTAATTTCTCCTCACTAACACACATGGTTTCTCCTTTTGAGTCAACTATCCTGTAAACCCCTGAGCTCCACCACAGCTGGCATCCCCCAAATTCACAGCACCTTTTTATCAAGGCAGCCTTCTCTTTGTCCCCACCAGTTCTTGAATATTTCTCAAAGACACATCCCTCCTTCCACCATGGCACAGCTTTTGGCAAACAACAGCACCATTATAAAACGTGTTCTAACACTTTCTGTTCTCTCCCAGTTGGATTTAATGCAACATCTGTGCATAGCAGGGAGCTCTGCTGTCACACAGCACCGCAAAACGTGCCCATTTATAGGTGACGTGGTTCCATCTCTGCTCCTTCTGACTCCAAACTGACACCTGGACAAGAAGCTCCTGCAATAAAGTTATATAATACTTGAGGCACAACCTGCATCTCAAGGTAAACGCCATGTACAGGCACACCTTGTTTTTCCTGGGAAAAATTCCTGGCTGGAATTCAGTCAAAGCCTTCACAGCTGACCAACAAGCAGGAAGAGCACAGAGTCCCAGCTTAGCAGAAAAGGAGCTGTTTACCTGGCAGGTCTAGATTTTGTCAAGATATTGAAGCTCCTGTGGTCAGTGATCCCTGAGAGTGTGTCCATAATGCAGCTGCCCATCCAGCAAGTGTGACTGAGCACAAGGAACAGATGTGAAAGTAGAGAGACATCAGCTCTCTACACATCACCTAGAAAAGGGTGGTGCTCCTGTGCCCATCCTCAGAGTATTTCCTCTTTTTTTCCCTTAATTTCTAAAAGTAATTAGCTTTTATATACTTCCTCTACAAATCTTATAAAAAAACCCCCAAAAACTCATATCCTGCATCCTTCGCAAAATCAAAATTCTCCTACCCGTGACCAACTCTATAGGGAAACAAAGAGGAAAAAATTCCAAGCATTTGGAAAAGGCTTCTTAACACGACCTTGGGTACCACAAAGGGTACATGCAATGCAACAAGCAGAGCTCACCTGACTGCTCTTTTGTCCAGAATGAAACGCTGAAGGTATTCGAGCAGATTCACACGCGATAAGATTTATTACACAGTAAGGGAGAACTCTGTTCCCTTTTAATATATTGAATGACCTAAGTGCAGCCAGCAAAACCCTTTGATGGGAGGAATATTCCAAAGACACTGATTTCAGATGCAAAGCAGCAGCCTTGGTACGAGGCTGTGCTTTGTTCTAACAGGTTCCAGCAGCAGCTGAACCAACGCAAACCGAAAACCTCAGCCATGTATAATTGAGCACTTGCTGCAGTTAAGGTAGGGCAAGTCTAAAATAAACACACCACAATACACCACTTTAATGCCATCTCTGCAAAAGCCTCTCTAATTTCTCCTCTCAAGAAAGCACTGCTGAGGTCACTTGGCTTCTG
Source organism: Myiotriccus ornatus (assembly GCA_036023395.1). NCBI lineage: Eukaryota > Metazoa > Chordata > Aves > Passeriformes > Tyrannidae > Myiotriccus > Myiotriccus ornatus. Next base: position 26,820,650 of record JAYRBT010000005.1, on the reverse strand, counting down.
TCCCTGCCCCAAACTCTCAGCGATTCCAGGCCCTACAAAGCACTTGGGTGCTGAGAGCCTGCAGCCAGCTCCTGGTTGAGGAAGGAAAGCATGGAGTGGCCACACAGAGGGGGAAGAGGAGGGAAAAATAAGTGATTGCCAAAGAAAGGAGAAAGAAAAAGAGATTTTGCAAATCCCAGTTCAGCGGGGGCTGCACTTGGAGCAAGACAGGGCAAGCAGACCTACATGAAACAATTGTACAGCCACTTAGCAGTGCATCCCCAAATCATAGCGGTGCCACATGCCACGGCCCCTCCCTGCAAACTTCCTTCTCTGGGCTACATCTCAGACAAGAAATCCTGCCGGGAGAGGAAGAAAGGCACAAGGCAAATCCAAGAGAAGTTCTTCCTCAAGCCTCAGGTTACGGATTTCAGCCGAACATCCTGCCAGGCAGATAGGCTGGGGCAGGGGGAGCAGCCAGTGAAGAAAGCTCTCTCCTCGGCGGCTGCGCTCCCACCGGCCCCGCGGGTGCTCGGAGAGGCTCCCAGGAGAGGCTCCCAGGTCCATGTTACCATGACACAGCCTCCCCTAAGGAGATTAGGGAGGGCTGGCAGCCCAGAGAGGCAGCAGGCGAGGGGAGGCCGCTCCGCAGGCGTGGCAAAGGTGACCTTTCCAGAGAGGGAAGTTCCCTCCTCCTCGTCCTTTCCTATGAATTTGATGAGATCCGGTCATTAAAGCCAGAGGGAGAGAGCGAGTCATCTGCCAAGAAACCATCCAAACAGCCTGTGGGAACAGGGCAGGGGCAAGGGCAGGTACACACAGTGACTGCACTCCCTGTCTCCACATCCCATCCTGCAAGTTGCACCTTGTAGTATCATCTCTTCCGCTCCATCGCTCCTCCGACTGGGCAGCTGGGAGCATCTGGGATTGCTGCAGAGCAGCTGGAGCACCGCTAGTTTTGTTGACTCAGGGTCCCTGTTCGAACAATCCCTTGAAGTTACTGTACTTAAAACAGCTCAATAAACTGATTAAGTGGCTTAGAATTGGCGCTGTGTCTTCCACAAACATCAGAGCAACAGTCGTAAAGCTGTTGGTTAGATGCAACCACATGCATTTACAAACACAAGTACATGCATTTGTGAGCACCACGGTATAGATTTCATCTATTGATAGATCTGCAAAGCAGATCATTGACTTGTGCCTATATCAGCAGCATCCCAATCGATGTAGGCAATAATTATACAGAAGTAATAGTTCTCTGCAGCTTTAAAGCCTCATCTGATATGCCAAAGCAGTAACAAGGAAAGAAAATTGCTTGCTGGCTTCCCTTTGGCATAGATGCCACGAATTTATTTCCCAATGTCCAGCAAAGGGGCTGGATTAACAGGGTCCTTCCTGTATTAGGTAGGAAGTTACTGGTAAAATGAGTGTTGCTCAGCCTCTATCAGGAGGGAGGTAATCCCAGGGAAGCAGATTACCATAAACAGGAAGATCACACATGCAAAAGGTGGGGGAAGGGTTGTTTGTACAAATCTGTTGCTGTTAAACAGCTCCATTAACAACACAAATCCTGTTTTAAATTACAGTTAACCTCCCGCGATCAACTTTTTATCCTGCTGCTTTTCCTATCTACAACAGAGACTGTAAGGGAACTACGTGGGAGTTCAGAGCACACAGTTACCAAAGCACCAAATAATTCTTACACAGGTATTCTCCATACTTGCTTTCCAATAGGAAAAACAGGCAGAGGAGGAGCACGTCAGGGAACATTTTAAACCTCTCACCTCTTTTTACCTATCTTGGGGTACTGGTCTTCAGAGCTCCATCATCTCCTTCTAAATCAGAGCCCAGACAATGCCCCAAACCACTGACCTGTGACTGCTACTGGAAAGAGTTCTCCAGCCATCCCATCTTGCTGGCCCAGCCCCTAGCTGACCCTCTCTCCTTGCACACCATAATTCAGTAATTTTCCATGACAGGAAGATCTCAGTTGTAAGCTGGGAACTGGGAACCTCTGGCTTTCAGTGGCCACCCATGGCACACAGCAGCCTATTAGCCAACTTCTATTATACTCCACCGCCTGTAAGGCACGTAGGATAAAGGGTTAAAATGCTAATTGCTCCGGTTATGAAGCTCTCCTGCTGGTTTTGACCTATTTAAAAGCCAACCTACAAGGCACAAAAGACTTCCAATTACTGAGCTTACCAAGCAGAGCACTACATTGCTTGGAAAACAAGCCTGTGGACATCAATAACCCAAAAGATTTAAAAAAATAAACATTTAAAAATGAACTTTCTTTTACCAAACTGGCGTGAAAGGAGAGAACTCAAGCACCCAGCTACTTAAGCAGCCAAGCCTCCACCTGGCCTTGCGGGGAGCTGCAAGTAATTCCGGCACAATCCCCGTGTGTTTAGAGACACCCCCCGAGATCAGAAAGGCAAATTCAATACTTAGCCACTCTGCCAAGTCTCTGGGCTGTGATGCAGGGGGCTTTCTGCTGCCATTCCAGCTCCCAGCCCTGCCGAGCGGGGCCATTCCTTCCTCAGCATCACCTGCGATACACCTCCGCTCTGCCAGGGCTGCAGCATCAGGTTTCCCTGTCCGAGCCTTCGTTTTGTAGGCACCACACCCCGCTTCGTTTTCCAACTGCCAATTAGCTGAACATCCCATTACCTGGTCAACAATTCTACAAGTCTAACCAGTTTCATTATTAATTTTTTTTTTTTTCTCCCCAAAAATCAGAAACTTAGGGTAACTTATTTAGCTGCAAGTTCTACTCAGGTGAGATTAGGCTTTTTCTGAGCCTGTTGTTTCAGTCTTCCACTGGAGTTCTGTTTTGTTTTTTGTTTTTTTGTTTTTTTTTTTTTTTCTGGCAAGGTCCTACGCAAAGCCTCCTTGTTTGAATCCTGGATTTGCAAAGCCCTTCCCTGATTGCCTGCTCTCCCTGTGCATCACAGCTTGCCTAACAGACACCTCTCAGGTTGAATTTGACAGCAGGAGAGTTCTCCTGGTCTCTGCTATTAACGTTTCCAATCGTTTTTTTTTTGATGGACCAGAGATGCTCAATTGATTCACCTTCATTTCACTGCTCAACTAGAGGTGAATGGTGTGTGGAAGAGCCCAGGCTTTGCACAAAAGCATCAGCCATTAGGAAATACGTTTTCATTAAGGGGTCAAGGCACCCCAGCACCAAGGGGAAGGTTTGTGACAGCCACTGGATCTTGTTTAGTTTTCACTGAAAACCAAACAACTGTGTGAGGACTGAAAAAAGCTTGGCTGAAAGAACTACGTCCACCAAACCAGGAGAGAGGCGTCTCTCCGGAAACAAACCACTCCTCCCCTTTCCCCATCCTCCAGCGTGCTGATAGCACCAGATACACTGAATGGATGCAAGCTCAGAGTGAGTCAAGCCTTAATAACGCATTGTGTAACACAGATTTCTATCCTGACATCTAACCCAGGGTGAAAATTCCCCACCCGTTTTCAAAACCCGGCATTAAATTAGCATGAACCCGAAAAACCCGGCACGTTTTGCTTCTATTACCTCCACGATCCATGCTATTTTCTCGCTGCAAAGACACGGGGAGGGGGGAGCGAGAACTTACCGAAAGTAGAAAAAGCTGCTGCTTGAGGAGTGGCACCGTTTCACCACGAACCCCAGAGCCATGGTTACCTGCTTCCCTGCAACCTGCCGGCGCCCATCCCGAGCCAGCACACGGCGGATCCTGCGCCCCACGCGGCCCCTGCGCCACGGCTCTCTCGCAGTGCCATGAAATGACTTTCAGCAAAGCAGGAGGATTCCCACGTGGCACTAAATCCCAACAGGGCAAAACCCTCCCAGCTGTCTGCAGGGCTTTACTGCAGTCGCCGAGACCATATGCAGCCAGTCCCAACCGTCTTCGCCCCCTCACCGTAAACAAAACTGTTGGTCCTCTTGGAAATACTCTCAAATTCCTGGCCTCAAACTGAAAATCTTCATTTGGTCTCTCCTTTCAAACGTAGTTTTCATTAAGTCTCTTCTCGTGCTTTTTTTACACGTTTTATATATTAATGACACTCATTAATACGTAACAAACTCATTAGTATGTCACAAATTAATAATGACAAACATTGAAGATGAACACACGCGTTGAAAGGCTCAAAGGACGCAGCAGGGAAACAGGCTGGGGAAGCTGTGAAAGCTGCTGTGGTGACCTGGTGCCAGGTCACCTCTTGGCAACCTGGGGAGTTGCTGTACTGGCCACACACCTGAAGAGCCTCATTCCCACCTGCCGTGGGGTCACAACCCAGCAGAGCCTGAGCATTTCCACACTGGTGCCTTGTAAAGACAAAATACACGTTTTCAAGCACGACAGACCACCCAGCAAACAACCTGAACCCCAGTAACAGAAGGGACGTGAATTCCAGACCGAGAGGCTGTGGATTTCTACGGGACACCTGGATGCTGATCCACGTTTCTGGAGGGGCACCACAGCTCTCTCCACTTCCCCCATCCACTAACCCAGACGCAGTGAAATAAAGTTAACAGCCAGAAAAGGCAGGTTGGCCAACTGCTTTCTGCTGAAACAGAAAATATGATTACGAAAAATCTGCAACTCATCTCCGTCACTGCTCCCTTCAGCATTCCTGGCTCCTTTCTATTTTGAATCAACTCTGAACAGACAGCATCCATCCTCTGTTCCCATTCAGCATGGCATCCAGTGTTACAGTATCCCAAATCTTGATGTGCACCAGGATAAATAACCTTCCCTACTCCAGAATTTTAGAGATATTTATCTATAAACATCTCCACTTTCTTAGCAGAACGCAAACATCTCAAAAGCGTGAGAAAGCAATATGACAGTGGCCTCTATTTCCTTCTAATCCTTGCAGATTTTTAATTTATAAAGCTGTATAATACTTTCTTTGAAGGCAGGGCTCTTGTGTTTGTCAGAACAGGAAAAGAGAAATGCTATCAGTCAACCTGGCCCTGAAAACCTGTGTAACACCATGACATCACCTAGAACCACCTGCTTAAAATGGGAAAGGGCTGACTCACCGGGGTAGGACAGGAAAGTTTTTGCTGCAACAGATCAAGACTCAGACGGAACAGAAGGTGAGAGAGTGGCAGTTCCTTCTCATGAATTTAGAGTCAGCTGCTGTGTTCGATAATGCCACCATGTGACAAAGCACCTGGATTTCACGCTTTGCAGGCCATCAGAGAAAATCCACGTTTCATTCAAGCCTAGCTGATAATTTGTGCCAACACTAGCAGGGAGTAGAAGGGGACAGGGAGTATATCTATTTTTAAAGAGACTTTGCTGTGTGTAACACCATGCCTTAAACCAAAGTTGTAGGAATTAATTATAGCTACATTTCTTGGCTTTCCCAGAATGACAGCACTTCCTTGGCAATGCAGAAGCAAGCATCCAGTACAAGTACCAAGCTCAGGAAGGACAACCAGATTATTTGTGGCATATTTATTACAAAAATTCAAGCAAAGCTGGTTACAAACAACAGTAAAAATAACAGGTACTTGAGCTCCTTTTATAGCCACGTTGCAACACCCTGAAAATACAGATTTGTAAGAAAACTTGACTCAAAGCACAGTGGGTGGACGTTACCATGACTGTAGGAGCAAGGCCATCCCCATGGACAGTCACAGCTGGGAAGCAGCAGGGTTTGCTGTAACTCCTGGTGTTAACAGACCTCCAGCATCCCCAGCCTTGCTGGGAGATCCCTGATTTTATGGTGCTGCCTTTCAGATGGAGAAGACAGCACCACTGATTGAAGTAGCACAGCATGACAGGTACAACTAATGAATTCAACTCTGCTAAAGGAGAAGGGAAAAGGCACTAAACAATGTAAAAATCACAGAAGCCTGGCGTGGCCTCGAGTACGGGGCAACCTGTTTTTCACTCAGTCTGGTTCTCCTGCTGGGCTACTGTGGAATGTAACACAGAGTAATGTTTAATAAAAACAATCAAGAGACTTTACAAATAGTTAGGAAACACCGTGTGTAAGAGCTTTTGCTTGTCTCATGTACAATCCATTGCCAGCCAAAAACCAAACAAGGATACACCAAATGAAGCACTAAAAGGGTCAGAAATGACTGAGTTATCCAGTTTTCTGAAAAACAGACTGTCTGTTCATTGCAGTAACACTGCAATAATTAAAATACCAGCACTGCAATCATAAGCAAGGATCCTTGGTGTGCCTGAACTGCACTGGGCATCTCGGGGCTCTTCCAGCACTGGGTGGAACCGACCTGCTCACACCAACACAACTCCTCATCTCAGCCACAGCACTGATCTGCAGGCAAGCACTGCCTCCAGCAAGGCATATTTCTCCAAAGCTGATCAATCCCATGGCTTTGTATCATGGAATTGAAACTCTGCAGCTTAATTGAGACAGATGCAGCAAAAGGTACTGGAGTCCATCTGCTTAACCTGAACTCATCGACAGCTGCTCAGAGCAGCAAAGTTTGCAGTCCTGTATCAGCAGGACATTGTACACTGAACTTCTGTGTCAGTCCACAAACCACCCATCTGCCAGCTGCACAATAAACCCCTTCCTTGCCCTCCTCCTGGAAATGCTCACACGTGCTGTGTGGTGCACTGAACCTTACCTGTCCTCGGCATTGCTGGGAGATGGAAGACGAAAGCTGATGTTCCTGTCCAACTTGGACTGGCTCTTGGTCCTCTTGATGGATCCCTTCAGGCGTTTGCTGAAGAAGCCCTAAAATGAGAAGTTGCAGAAGTGAGACAGGGAAACTGATGCCAGTAATAAATCAGTCACTGCACTGCCTCCGAGTCCAAAGGCAGCGGTGATTCCCGGTGATGCCCATCACAGAACAGCCTGCTCTGGGATTCCTCTGAGCAGGAAGAAAGGCAGAGCAGGATCATCAGTGACAGTTCCAGGGTGTAATCGCTTCCAATTGCAATAATTAGCACTGCTCACATTACGGGGGCACTTCAGTGAATTCCAACTCTTACACAAGAGAAACCCCACAATTACCATTTAATATTTGTTCCTACTAATTCATTATATTTGTTCCTATTTCCCCTTTACACGCCATGTTTTTGATTCCTGGTGAGTTTAAGAGTACAGACGTCTTTTACTATGAGCTTCTATTGTGCCTGCAATTGCACTTAGCTTTTCCTTTTTAATTTAGATATAGCACATTAAATCTTACAGTAATTTGAAATCTCAATAGTCTCACTTGCCAGAATTGAAAATTTCAAGATTTCACACAACAGTGACTTCAGATACCAATTATGGTATTGGTACGAAGGAAAGCTCAACTCAGAAATCTACTTAGGATCTAAAAATAAACTAAATCTTCAAGAAATCTCTTTTCAAAATACAACTGTTTACCAGACAATTGCAGCCCAAAGCCATGTGAGTCGGAGGGAGCCTCTGGGGATCATCTCCTGCTCAGTGGGGGTGTACTGCCAACACTAGGTCAGACTAACTCTGACTTGGTCTAGCTAAGTCTGGAAAACCTCTGGAGACAGAGGGAACAGGGGAAGGGCAGTCTGTTCCCTGCATCTGAAGGCAGGGCTGCATTTAAGGCTGCCCTTCAATCTCTGAGGCTTGCCAGCCAGCAGGTTCCTTGGGGGTGAAAGCTGCTATCTTCTCCAGATACAGCGGAAAAGAAAAAGGCTTTCTATCTAAATATAGGAAAAAAAAAAACCAAACCCCACCCCACAAATGTACACAGGGTGCTGGGGGAAAAGGCACCGTGAAAAGGGAAGAAGCATTTTCAGCTCTGTGTGTGCCACTCAAACTCTGCCCGTGATCTTGCACTTTCCTTAGTCCTGGTATTGAAAAAGTGCCTTTGAAAAACCCCTGTAATCAATAGATGCTCTTGGGCTTCTCTTGGGGCCACTGCTGGAATTCAAGTAGAGGATGCACAGAGCTTTCAAAGGCACTTTCATATATGCTGACCTCTCAGCATAAGAGGTAACAAACCCAGCCACAGGGATTCAGACCTGGTGGACCCTGGCTTCAGTCCAGCACCTCTCAGATTGCAAACATGAAATAACATGTTTTTCTCCCCTTAAGGGCAAATAAGACAAAGCTGACACAATTCAGCAGCGGTGCAAAAGTATTTATATCGAATCGTTCCAAACCCCACTCAGAGAAGGACGGTGAATATTCATTTCTGTGTGCATGTTCAATTTTAAATTGGCCTTGCTTTAACATTGCTGAAACATGTTCTGGTTTTAATTGAACATCATCTACTCCCTAATGGAACAAATACGCTGTCTGGGGTTGAACAGGGCTATCCAGTGCTGACAGCACAAAAAAAATATCAAAAACCAGGGTAAGAACATATTTAAAGATAAAAGTTATTCAAACAAAGGGTGTTCTTACTGGTCATCCTCAAAAGGCTCGAAAACATTTGCAATATTTGCTCTGTGCACCTCACTGGCAGCTCATGCAGAGCCAGTGCTTACAGATGGACAACCTGGGAGCAGCATGAAAAATTCACACGTGCCAGAACTGAGCAGAGTTTTTCCAACTTCCATTTGCCAAAGGAAATGCCTTTAAATACTGAATGCAGACATGAAAAGGATGCAGTGATGAAAAATAAACTTCTATCTGCAGCAACACCAGCTAACTGGAAGTTTTATTTCCTCATGCTACTGTAAGGAAGAAATCCCTGCCAAGGTTTATAATGCAGCTTGCATCATCAAAAAGACAAAACCATGGTTATTGCTTTTCTTATTGTCTGGGTATTTCGTTTAAATACTTATTTCAACACAAAACAGACTCCTGTGTGGTTCTTATACCTAAATGGAATGAAGTGTCTGAGCTTTAAGAATCATCATGAAACTTCTTTAAAAACAGTGGGAATTTTACTGCTTAAGCAAACACCCTCAGACAAAAATAAGTAACTTTATTACCCAAACTCCCAGAAACGATGAGACTACGTTCTTAATAAAAAAAGTACAAAATATTTGGTTGGATAAATCGCCTAGGATGCAATTTGAAGAGATCAGTACCATGTAAACACAGTGTTTCAAGAGGAGACCAGCAAGAGAATAACTGCACAAGAACTGTGCCTTAATCTCTTGAGAGACAGATTTGAGGGTCACACTCAGTGAGACGAAGTTCAGTACAAATTCCCCTCAGAACCACAGGAGGTTCAGGGGAATGGGGATGGCAAAGAGAGACGGGGAGAGCGAGCAGTGGAACACGAGTACACACACAGTCTGTGGAACAGGCTCAGGGCAGGTTCATCATCTCACCCAAAAGCATCAAACGCTGGGGTGAGAAATCCCAGCGATACAACATCTAAAAATAATTCAATCCCACTGAGAATTCTATTCATCTCATTTGGAAGTTAAGCAACTTGACTCTCACTCTGCCAAGATCTCCGCAGGAGATGGGATAATTCACCAGGCTGTTGGAACTTCCCTCCATAGCTGCACAGGGAAAGCACAGAAACTCTGACCCCTCGAGTATTTCCAACCCACAGGAAGTGGCTGCTGAGGGCAGCTTTGGCTTTGGGAAATGCTCACTCCAAAGATGCCAATTGTCTGTTTGTCCTTAACCTCAGAGCAGCACGTGAACTGTCCAACAAACTCAGAGACAGCCCCTGTAGGAGCTACTCAGCTCCTTGGCTGCTGCTCTCCACAGAACACAACGATTCCTCACTCTGGGGAGAACAGCCCATGCATAATAAATAATGATTGTCTTGGTTGCTTTGAAAGGGAAAGGTTAATTCAGCCATGAACAAATAAAACTGTATATAACTGTAACACAAATTATCCACTGACACAGCGCAGTGGCACTAGTGGAAGTTTCAAAGCACTAAAACCAGGGTGAAATGGGTGAGAAAAAGGTTCATCTTAGACACAAAGCTGTTGCCTACGTTGGCTCTTTCTGAGGACAAACACATTTGCCTTTGGGAGCCTTGCAACGCATCTTGAACATCTTTAATTCTCGATGAGGAGCACCACTGCATTATTAATAACACCAGGTGGGCAACTTCATTTACAGAGCCATGAGACTTATTCTGTCCGAGGGGAAGGGTTGGATGGGTACAAAGATAACCCTCAAGCGACTGTGGATGACAGCTGAACTGCCTCCCCGCTGCTCTGTGTGGTGAGGACACGAAGCTTTTTATTTCTCAAGGTGCTCACAAGCAGCTATCAAGACAAAAAAAAAATAACGCCATAGCCAAGTGAAAATGCTCTCCTGTGCCAGCAACATTGTAAAGCTATGGGAGGCAAAGAAGCAGGGGAAGATAGCCAGGTTGGAAAATGGAAAGATAAAACTAGCAGGATATTCTAGGAATGAGCAGCAAACATGGAGAAGGTAACTATTCCCTACAAAACAACACCACAAGGCCAATCTAACAGGCAAGAAGGTGAAGAAGCTTGCTTATAGCCCAATAACACTCAATATTAAAATATGACCAGTGACTGCCTTCAAAAAGTCTCTCAGCCACTCATGCAGTAGAAAAGCAGAGGAACACAACTCTGGATACACCTTGGAGGCAAAATACAGAACAAGACCGTGACTTACACAGTCACACTCCACCATCAACCCACCCAAAAAACCTGGCACTACGTCACTTGAAGAGGTGGTTTGTGCACAGGCAGAAAACAATAACAAACATGTTTGAATGTACAAACAAAGGATAAAGCCTGATAAAAGTAAAGTGGTGTTATGTAAATCTGCCATAGCTTTCTCCCTAATGCATCACTCTCCTGATTTTCTCATCTCAGCAAGAAAACTAGAACAAAACAGAACTCCAGAAGTATAAACTGATTAAAGGCAGACAAGAGGGGGATTTACAAATGATATGTTTTAAAGACCAACTATTTATTTTAGGAACAAAAGCAAGAAGGGATTATAGATGTATAAAACAAATAGAATGGAAATTACCTAAGCTCCCCATGCACCCTGTTACATCAGAAAACCAAGGGGCAATTTCACATGAGAGGCAGCACGTTTCGCTGATTGTCAGGAAACCTTTCCTAATGCTGTCTATAAATGAGCCCATCCAATTCTCCACCACAAGATATTATACAGACAAATTTTTTTCAGCAAGATTAAAAAAGGATTATGTGTTTATATAAGGAAGAATAACATATGTAGCTGCATTAGTCAGGTTTAAAAATAACAAGAGTGAGCAATAATCATGCTTCAGGACACAAGCTGATCAACAGCAAGGATCAGGAAAGATATTTTTCCCCTGATGGGACAGCACTGCAGATTTGGCCGGATAACAATTTCAACTTTCCAATGAAAAATGGTCTACAGCCACAGGAGGGATGCAGAATAGGATGAACAAGTTTAGGAAGAGTAATAAGAAACCCAAGGAAATGCAGAGGATACTGTAACAGGGATACATTGATGATACACCTGCTAATAAAATGCATTATAAGATTGCTTGCATTCTGCATGATATGCAGTCAAAAGTACTAAAGGAATCAAATTTCCAAGTCACTAGCAATTAAACCAGAAAATTCATGAAGAAGCAAGAACTACCTAATAGCCAGGGAGGGCCACATCAGCTTCTCAGCATGGATACAAGTGTGAGCAGAGCCTGGCTGCCCTTGTGGGACCTGCCCACACAGGGCACAGCAGAAGGAAAGAGCATCCTTAAAAGCCCCTATCCAGGAATTAGGGAGAAAAGGTCAGAAGTCTGGCTGAAGAACAACAAAGCAACGGTGACAGACAACATACACGATAAGAAGCAGGTCACCTGAGCCTCTCAGGAAGGGTAGGCAATGATTTCCTGACTCTGGCTCCTTAGTCCCCTGGCACGCAGCCAGTAAGCAGCCCAACACTTTCTGATAACACAGCACACACATGCTAATTACAAAAATTAATGGAAATGAGCTTTGTGAAAGCTTGTAACACAAACCTGAGAACTGGCTGCAGGAATATCTAAAAAGAGTAATTACAATAAGTGATAAAGTATCAAGGCAGAAGAAAGGGTCCAATGGGATGTGGTGGGGATAGTGGCACTGCTGCTTCTGCTTAACATCCCTGTTAATCATCCGGAAGAAAAGTTAAACAGCACATTAATTACACTGAGCTGTATTAAATTAGGAGGTGAAGTGAGGGCCAGGGAGGACAGGGAAATGACACAAAGGGTTGGGAGCAATTAGAAACTGGTAACACGCATTCCTGTGAACTTTAGTTCCAGAACTTGGAGAATCAATTGAAGGGAATTAAAAGCACAAGAGCAAGAAAAATGATAAAAAGACCAGAAGGAGTGATTTGCAGAGGATGCATTAATTAAACTTTGCATAACTTGACTGTTATGGAGGTGAAGAATAGACTCAGTCGCTACATATTTAAATACTACTAAACCAAGGACAGCTGGAATGTGAGTAGTGTTTAAAGCTATGTACATTCACAGTTCCCTGCATTAACTAAGGAATAAAAGGAATTGGATAAAGTCAGATTTACACCAAACATGAGAATAATGTTCCTGCTGTTGAGGTCTACCAGGCAGTGTCACAGCCTGGATATCCCCATCATCTGACTCAACACTAAAGTTTGATGTAATGAACAAATCTGCTTTGGCAGCAAGACAGTGTGAGGGTTATAAAGCCTATGAACAGCAATATTCCAGAGCAAAGATATGGATGAGAGCTTAGTGAGCACCCTGGAGAAAGTCAGTCACCCATTTGTGCCTTCTAACACAAAATTCACAGAACAGCCACCACATAGTGGCAAGTGATAAAAAACTAGACCAGATCCAAACAAAAGTGTCACAGCAAGAAAAGGGTGGAAAATGGAAGGAAAAATGTTCATCTCTGTTAAGGGGACACATTTGAGCACAGCCGGCTTTTCAAGGAGGGCGCCGTGCTGCCTCACAAAATCCAGATCAACAATTCCACCTCTGCACTGGTGCTGATGCAGAATTAAAAACATGTACTTGTATGCCATGGGGTCACACAGCCAGCACAGCTCAGACTTGTCCTGTCCTGGCAGCGCGGCGGGAGCAGAGCAGGGCTCCGGAGGAGCAACAATCTTGCTGACTGCATAAAAGATGAGGCTGGGCAGCCACGAGATCTCATCAAGCTTTGACCTTCACTTGGGCTGGCTGCATTGTCTTCTGTTCCATTTAGCTGTACTCTTAAATTTAAGAGCAGAGAGGCAGACAGCATTTCTATGGATCCAATTATACCCCTGACCAGAAACAGACCAAGGAAGGCAATCCGCAAATATCCCCCACCAGGGTTCCTATAAAAATCATTTTATTTACTTCAAAGATTGCGTTTGGCTTTCCTGTCTCATTTGCACTTGTTTCTTAGCCTCTCTCTCATCTTTTTTTCTCTCCTATCAGCCAGCAGACATGGATGAATCGCATATTATTTGCATTAATAACCCAGCCCCAAAGAAGCCAAAACGGGGGAGCGCAGTGCGAGCCTGAAGAGCGGTTCAGCAATTCCTCTCCATCCTGCCACTGCAGGAGGTTTGAAGATGTCAATAACCTCATATTTACCCTGGATCCTCAGTTCCAATGGCAGGGCAATGAGGGAATGTGTCAGGTTGCCACAGTGCTCCGCAGTGCCACAGTAGGGAACGGGATGCACGGAGGCCGAGACGCTGCCAGGACATGGTGTGTGTGGGAAGGGAAAAGCTGGTTCCTTGCCCATTTATGTGTCACGGTGCCTACTTGTAGCCAGTTCCCTCTGCCTCCCTATTTGTTCAGTCCAATAGTACTCATTATTAAAAATATGACTTTTCCTATATATATAAACAGAACACATCTGTCTATATGTGAGAAGGCATGTTTCTGAAAGACCTGAAAATTGCCAAATGGCAATTTACACAGCTCCTAGATGGAGACTGATGTTTTAACTGAGGATAAGAGTATTTATTGGGGGAAAAAGGGAAGAAAAAGAAAGGACAAGCACCAAGAGCTCTTCTCTCTGCATGCACACCTTGTGCTGTGCAGTGTCAGCATTAGCAGAATCCCCTTTAATCCCCTCGATGAGAAAACCAGAACAAATCATAGAATCACAGAAGGGTTTGGGTTGGAAAGGACCTCAAAGATCATCTCATTCCACCCCCTGCCATGGGCAGGGACACCTTCCATTATCCCAGTTTGCTCCAAGCCCTGTCCAACCTGGCCTAGACCACAGCCAGGGATGGGGCAGCCACAGCTTCTCTGGGCAACCCGTGCCAGGGCCTCAGCACCCTCACAAGCACGTAGCACGTGCTGGTCCATCTAGTGGTTTGTCCTAGGGAAAAGTGTAACTCCTGAAATTCTGCTTTTCACATATTAGTAAGTTTAAACATACATCTTTTCCTCCAGTGCACATGCAGGAGGTGGGAAGGCAAATTTCCTGAAGTTTACACATCAGCCCTTTAAAATAAATCCTTCACTGACTGCTGCCACTGAAGAGGCTACTTAAAAAATGTCTCATCGAGGAAATGTTTCCTTAAAGGCAATTATGCTGTTATAAACCAAAATTCCAGATGCTAAAGCAGTGCCAATTAGCAGCATTAAAAAAAAACAGATGCCTTGTTCTGAGAGAGCACCACTGCCTGGTGTTTGAAAGGAAAAAACCTGCACAGAACATGCTGGAAGCCACTGTCCTATTGAGAAGACAGCTTTTAAATAGCTGTTCCGAGATGCAAACTTAAAAAGCTGTAAAAGCAACTTATTATGAAAGTCTCAGCATAATTTTCTGTCAGGATGGAAGAAGGTTAAGCTGTCCCCTGCCTTAAGCTGCTTTCTGTTAGAAATCCAAGCAGTGAGTAGAAGAGGTATGGCACAGAGTCAGGGCCACGGAAAGAACAACTGAGACAGCACTACTCTGCAGCTGCCCCTGGCCCTCCAACCTGCACTGGAGGTGGCAAAGTCTGGAGAAACAAAACAGCAAGTTCTCTTACTATTAATCTCCTTTACATGTAGAATAAATCCCTGTCAAATAAAGGCAACCTCACAGACACAAATTCAAAGCTGTTACAGGCACCTCTTACATCCCTGACTTGCAGCTCTTCTCAGACCACTGATCCAAAACTTCCATGAGGTACCCAAGTCACCTTTCCTACTTCTGAGAGCTGGGCAATTCTTATTATCAATCAAAAGGCAGAAACATGATTCCTCCCCACCTTCTCACCCACCTATTAGATGTGTGCCAATCCACCAAGGTAACAGCGTGTTTGATTTCAGCAGTTTTGGCCTGAGCTCATCTGTGTTCTTAAGCAATCTGACTTATTGCAGCTTGCTCTTTTAAGCAGATCACAAGTTGGCTCAGTGTTTTAAAACACGGGTGATCTCAGCCCCCACCTGCACCACAACCTGCTAAGGAGTAACAGAGCGTAAATGGGTTACTCAGAGCAAAACCTTCCAAGCCAGAAGCCACGTCCCCTCGAGGACAGGAGGGTGCATTCTGCTCCTGGGCATACAGGTGGTCAGGCAGACAAAGCAGCAGAATCCAGCTCCACGTGGCACAAATAGCTTCTAGCCCTGTGCTGGTTTATGCCCAAGAAAAGCATCCACGTGCTGCCTCCTGAGCCTATTTGCCAGAGTCCTAAAAGCCCAGCACACCACCAGGGAAAAAAAGAACCGTTCTGCAAGGCCCTTGATTTGAAGGGGAGCAGGAGCTAAGAAGTATCAGAGAACTGTTAGACAAGAATTAGAGAACCATTAAACCTTTACTTAAGAGATAGGATGAGCATAAAAAAATTGTCCCCAAAAAAGGAGGCCTATAAAGTAAACGATACAGATAATCATCAAACACTCCTGATACGCAGCTTGCAGTTGTCAGACAAAGGCTACTCCGGTGCATGTATACATCTAAAGGCAAGGGCTATTACTTATACATGAAGGCAGAGAGAACAGAGAATTGCTTATACGTGAAGAAAAAGATCAGACTTTTGAAGGCTCTCAGAGTTCAGAAATCTTCCTGGAACTCTGCGGACTGTGGGCTCAGGATAAAATTCTCAGAACTTGACATATCAGAATATTCCTGTAACAACTTCACATACAGCCAGACCAAGGCCCTTTTCTCCCCAGGTACCACCCAGAAAACAGGTCTCTGAACTGACAGAGGGCTGTTCACGGAACACAGAATAGCTGAGCTGGGAACACACCTTTTGGAGATTGTCTTGTCCAACCCCCTGCTCAAAGTAGAGTGAACTAGAGCAAGATGCTTAGGACTGTGAGCCCAGTCTGCTTTGGAATACATCTCCAAGGATGGAGACTTCACAGCCTCTCCAGACAACTTGTTCTAGTGCTTTATCACAGTAAAAAAAAAAAAAGGGTTTTGTTATGTTTAACTGGGATTTCTCACAGTTCAGTTTGTGTTCAGAGGGTCATGCCCAAAGAGCCTGGCTCCATCGTCTTTATCCCCTTCCATCAGGTATTTACAACACTGCTAAGGCTTCCCTCAGAGCTTTCCCTTCCCAAGGCTCAGCAATACCTTCTGCTTTAACTGCTACTTCAGGTGTCCTTTGAACTAAAGGAAAACATGATTCATGGTCTTTCAACAAACATCAGTTGGGAGTCCAGGTTTGGTTCTGACAAGGAAGCCTTTACAAAAGGAATATTCTTCCCAACTAGGACAGTCAAGCACCAGAGGAGGTTGCTGAGCAAGGCTGTACAATCTGCATCCCTGGAGGTTTTCCACACCTCACTGGGGAATGCCCTGAGAATGGATGTAAGTTGTTCCAGCTTTTAAGAGACGTCCCTTCCAATCTGTATTATTCTATGAGTCTGAAAAGTGACCAAGTGAGGATACCCAGTATATTCACCGCATCCCTGGTCCTTTTCTCCATTCCAATAAATCATGAGTTCACAGGCTGCTTTAAATATCATGTATTCTAGAAACTCTGACCAACATTAATCCTTTAATAATTTAAATAGCTTTCATTAAATCCTCGGTTGTTTCTTAATTTTACTTTTTAAATGACACGACGTAGGATTTATCCAAAACCAAAGTTGCACACACACTTGGATCTAAAGGGAGCTATGAAGTGTGCTTAAAGGGGATGAGTGTTATCTAAAGCAAGGATATAGACACAAAGCTGCAGAAATGGTACTTGTGTCCAGAAACGGTACGCATGTCCGTAGAGAATATCCAAAAAACTCCAGTGTTCACTGGCTAATTCTTCTCCTGGTTTTCAAGCAGGCAGATTACTAGCATTTGTCCTCAGTCTAATAATAGAAATACCTTTGTGCTTTTGGATACACTGACCAAAGACTGACACAAGCAAGAAAATCCAGGCTGTAGCTGAAAAACCCTCATGCAAACTCAGAGCCAGCCAAACTCAGGACAAAACCTGAAGAGCTAAAGAGGAATTAACACACCTGCAGAAATTTCACCAGCTTCTAAATAAACTATAAAGCCATTTCAATTTTCTATGTACTTCACTGGCATGAGGGGAAAATAACACACCATTGCTAACCTAAAGGAGCTTCTCTCCCAGTCAAGATTGAATATGGAATGCAATCCCTGGAGGCGACTTCAAAAGTATTTATATAGGTCGCTGCCCACATTAACTCTGATGTTTCACTGTCTGCAACTTTAGATCAAGGCAATGAAAAGCAGCAATCTTCCAGAAATCTCATTGATAATACATGACACTTGGTAGCAAAACCCCCTTGGTCAACTGGAAATATTAACTAATATTATTCCTTCCCTCCCAACCCCCCCAGCTTGCTTTACACACTGTGATATTTTAATCTCCTCCTCCCATCCCACAGGACAAATCCCCCTCTGCAGGGCAGGCACAGCACACTTACTGGCACTCGGAAGGGAGAGGTGTTCGGCACCTCCATGGAGTTGGTTTTCTCAGAGGTGCTGGTCCCCGAGATGCTCCGTCTGCGAGGAGATCTCTCTGCCGGGACCTCTGAGGAAGAGAAGAAGGAGAAGAAGGTGGTGAATGGGTGCCTGGGGGTGGGGAATAGTCAGGTTGTGTGCTCTGCAGGACAGACTCCTCAGCAAAGTTTCAAGTGCATTACTAAACCGCTGAACTAACCCTCCTATTTCTCTGTATCTTATTTACTTTCTAAATTACAGTGGCATTTTCACTGGCAGATCCCAGGTTGTGAATCTGTCTTGACTGTAGGCAATTAAAATTAAAAATGCTGGTAAAGATCAATACCTAGACATATTTAATATTCTGTTACTGTCTGAGAGACAGTATTCAGAGAACTTTAATATATTTATTGAATTTAGTTTTTTTACGTAAGCAATGCAGTAATTAACAATTAATTAATTGTTAATTAATTAATTACTAATTACAATCAAGACCCAGGGAAGCTCAATTTTAGTCCCAGCTGAATGCAATTTGACAAAGGTCAAAGTTTGGTCGTGTGTGATCCCACTGCTTGCTCAAACCATGCAAGACTTATAAGTGCCTGGGTAATATGACATATATATCTCTGCAGATTAAAAAAAAAAAATAGGTTAACTTCTCCTCGTTCTGGCAGTATGACCTTACTAAGACACGACTTTGGCATCTTAAATCCATGCAGGCTGATCTGACGAGCACAAATATTCATAAAAGCTGCACTGATATGTTTTTCTAGTATAAATACTGGAATAATAGCACATTAAAGTACACACAGCATTGCAACCCTCTCCACAGACACACATATACTGCACAGAAATGCATTTTTTACATATAGCTAGATATGCATCTGTATGCACACAGATACCTTTACTACAAAGGCTGCCCATCTCCAAGCTCAATTGCCAGACTTTAAGCAATCCAACTTCTCAAAGCGCCCCCCAACGCGGGGAGTGAACACGGCGAGTGACCTTCCTAGCAGAAAGCCCGTCGCTGTGTGCCGAGCGTGGAAGGAGCGGTGCGCGACTCCCGCCGTTGACATTGTGACGACTCCTGCCGTGCTGCTTCCAAAAGCCCCACGCCGCTCTAAGTTCCATCGCCGGCCGCGTGGCCCTGGAGACCGCTGCTCCCTCCGCTCCACGGAGGGCTCCGCTCGCCCTCCCTGGCCGGGAGCGGGCGAGCGAGCGAGGCAGCGGCACACGGGGCTGCGGCTCTTCAATCAATCGCTCCGGCTGCACATCCTCGTTAGTTACTTTCAGGCTATTAACAGACGCCCAGCTGCCGGCTTCCCTCTCCGCTCCCGAAAATTTCGCTGTACGTCCATCCTGATTCACAGCGGCACAAAAAATAAAAATTAAAAAAAAAAAAAAAAAAAAAAAAAAGAAAAAAAAGCAGGGTTTATGGAGAGAGGCAGCCAGCTGGTGCCACGAGGAGCAGCGTTTGCCTCCGAAGAGCCGAGGGGGGAAAAAAAAAGAGAGGAGCCTTCTTCAGGGATAACATTACTTGTGATGTCTTTGCGTACCAGATTTTGATTTCACCAGAGTTACGATACGTCTCTGCCATGGATGCTCGGAGACCGACAAAATGGAGCATTACCGGAGGGGAGGCTGAGGAGCCTGGACCCTGCAGTGTTAGTGTCTCACACGGGAGATATTTATCTTTAAAAAATAAACAAACATTAAAAAAAAAACCAAACTGCTGACATTGAGCCTCTCAGTCTGCTCGGGGGAAAGGACTGAGAGGGAGAGCAGCCTCCTAAACTGGGCAAACAAAGTGTAACACACGGCGTGGCTACCACTGGGAAAGGGGCAGGGCACTGCCGAGCCTGGGGACGGTGCACCAGCCCTTCTCCCCCCGACCAAGCACATCCCGGGCTGTCAGAGCTCGTGGTGTCCATGACGGAGTGAAACCCTTCCGGAGAGACTCCTCCAGCTGAACATCAGGCACTTTTCCCTACAGCTGAGGAAGCATCACCTGTTCCAGAGCTGGGGGGGTTAGTCCCCACCAGGGCACCTTTAGAGAACAAAGCCCTTGGAGCGGGGCCAGTGGCAGCCCAAGGTTTTTAAGTCAGTCCCACCGTGTCAGGAACCTTTGCAGTGCTGCCAGTTTTATCTGAAGATGTGCTTTGGTATCACCAGCCGCCTCCCTTGTCTATACAAAAATGAAACTTATTTTCTGCAGCACCTGTAAGTACTGCCCTGTCCAGAGAGAGCTGTGTTACACAGGATTTAAAACACTGCCCCTGCCATTCCAGCTGTCCACGAAAAGGAAGGCAGACGGGAGGGATCTATTCCCTTGGAAATGAGGGATAGAGCGAGCACCTTTTATGTTACACTGAATAGTAAAACCTGTAACGTAATAGGTTTGGCTCTCTGCACTTCTCACATGCAGGAAATCACATCAAAGCTGCTCCGGTAATTTAAAACAGTCTGTTAACTTTGCTGAGTCATAAAATGAAAACAGGAGCCCCAATTCCCCACCGTTTCCAACAACACGTTCTGCAGGAGGGACAGTTCGGGAAAGAGTTTAATTTTGAACTGAATGGAGTTGAAAAGCTACCACAAGGAACGTGCCTGGCTCCCCTTGCCTTCCCTCTCCCCCCAGCATCCACCCAGCAGCAATCCAAGTTGTCTGCAAATAAAACACTGAGATTTCATCGGTAACATGAGTTTTTTTCTTTTCTCAGACCATCACAGAAATGTAGCATTTGGAGAAGGGAAAATAAAATATTCACTAAGTGCCTGCAACAAACTAAAAGCTACCTTTCCCTCTCTTCTCCTTCTGAAAAAAACAAGAGTAAATAAACATGCTTAGTCCCTAGGAAAAGGAAGACCCAGATATAGCAAAATTGTCGGGATATGTTAACTGGAAATCAAAAGCTGAAGCAACTTGCTACGACACCCGTAGAACAGGATTTTTGCTGAGTCGTGTAAAAGAAATCTATACTGTCACCACCAGGCAAAAAATTAGACAGTTCCCTCCCTTGCTCCACTGGTAATGCTTGGGGCTGCTCTTGCATAATCTTCACCTGCTGTAAAAATCAATGCACCTCTCATCACCTTAGTATTAAATTACAACTGCTTTCTGCATTGCTCACTCTCAGGGACCAAGGCTACAGATAAATCACATTGTTTATCCATCAAAATAACCTGAAACCCTTTTCAGCCACCCTCGGTTTCGGGGAAGAAAGGAAAAGAAAAAAAAAAATGCAAAAGGAAATAAAAGAAGGCAGACAGATCTTCCCCTTTTCAGCCTTCAGCAAATAATGGTAGAATCCTACAATGGTTTGGGTTGGAAGGGACCATAAGGATCACCCAGGCAGGGACACATTTCGCTACACCTTCAAACCAATGAGTCATAAACATCCCTAGGGGACACTCTTATCACCTCATGTATTGGTGATACGCAGCAATATTTATGTAAATAAATATTTATGCAAATAAGTTTTTAATTACTATTGCTACATAGTAATAGTCGGTTCCAAACTAGCTGAGCCGATTACTCCGCAGTGGCAGGTGCCTCTGAAGAGGGAACTGCCCAAGGATACAATGCAGGAAGGTCACTTTTCCCGTCCTATTGCACCGCTCTACCCTCAGCAACACCAAAGCTTGTTTCGTTGGCCAGAAGGCAGGTTTGTGTAAGCCAGGTGCCATTTACTACCCGCAGCAGCGGTGGGGATTGCCCTCCTTTAAGGCAACCCTCTCTGCCACACTGGTGTAGCCTCAGAGGCCTCTGGGGCTTAACCTAAACTTCCTTTTGCTGGGTGCCCTGGCCACTTGAAATCCAAGCCTTGCTGTGGTGGGAGTTTGTATTCTCACTGTGAAGAGCTCTTTCTCTGGGTGGGAGAAGCAGAGACTCAACAAAGTTCCCAGCTCTGCAGGACTAAGCCACACCAGGTAGGAAGGGTTGGGAGACAGAGCAGGAACGAGAAGAGGAAGAAATGTCTGAACAGCATCTTTCATATGGGTATTACCTAATGAAATAGGAAGCCTTATATATAAAAGTGTTAATGTTTTATCTTGCAGTAAGCATTCCCTCTCATTTTGCTCACCTGGGGAGAATTCAGACTTGGGCCCAATTCACAGACTGTCATAAAAATGTCATTAAATGCCTGTGTAAGAAGCTTAAGGTAAAAGCAAACTCAAACCCTCCGATCTGCTTTAAGTCCTGAAGTCCAAGTTTGTGTTCTGACTAGAACACATTATGCAAATCCTGCAAGGTATAAATTAAAGGAAAAAATGGAAATTCTCAGAATACAGCTGTTCCACATTTATCAAGGCAACTAGACAGGGGAAGAAAGCCACAAGAAGATACATCCGAGTGATGGCAACCAAGTCACAGCACACTGTGCACAAAAAGTGCACAAAAGCTCCCGAGCCTGGAAAGGGAAACACAAAGGGAACCCTGCAAAGCTCACTCGCTATAGAACTCCAGCATCAAACAATTGCTAGATACCAACTATGATCAAAAACTCTCCCACTCCATTAGCAGGGGTTTGAAAAGGAGATACTGTGCTTTACTAGGGATTGAGTCGATCAGACAAGTCTTGGAAGATGATCCAGTAACTACAAAAGATTTTTAATTTACAGACAGGTAATTCTGTTGGTGTTAGACATTTGCACTGTGCTGGTTCATAAAAAAAGTGTCTTTGAACTAGTGCCCAGTTCAGAAGGTGCATAGCAAGCAACCTAAATGACACTTAAGTCATTTAAAAGACATTTAAGTCATTGATTCCTAAAGGACTTCACAGTCTGAAAGACAAGACCTACCATGTGAGGCAGATAAATACTAGAGGAGGCTGGAAAAAAGGGCACAAATATCATAGGAGAGAAAAATTTGGGGGTTTCAAGTACAAACTCTCACGATTTCTTTTTGCTGAACGTTCAGAGGAAACTGTACATGGCATTTAGTGAGTACAACATCAGCTGTTCTCAGACTGATGCATTCCCTTTGAAGGGAGGAATGAAGCCTCCAGCTCTGCAAACCCAGTCAAAAATTAAACAGATGTGTGTCCCTAAACTGCTCAACAAATCCTCTGTGTCATGTGAGTGGTTGTACAAAATTTGGGATAGTTGCTCCTTTTTAACCTCCTCCTGCAGCAGCATCTAAAGCCTCCTTTGATGGTTGACTCCACACACCGCCAAACAAATTGCCTGGACAACTGTGCCAACACAAAAGCAGACCCAAGGAGCTACTGCCCATGACCTGGAGCTGCTGATGTCCTTGTTAGTTCCTAATGATCTTGGACTGCCCCTGCTAATTCAAATTACCTTGTGTTTGCTGCAGAGAGACTGTACACACACAATTAAGGCTGATCAGCTGACTCATGGTAACTTGTTCCTGCAGCCTAATTTGTTTAGAGGCTTATGACTTAGACACACACTAGTATGATATCAATATTTATTGTCCTTGTTATTAAACAACAGCCTTGAGCCACGGCTTTCCAAAACAATCTTTTTACTGTCTGTAAAGAGGGCTGTGAATTGAGGAAGTCTCTAAAAGGTAATCCTTCGGGATTGTCTCACAAGGGACCACTGGCTCTTGGACACACAAAAGCTCAACAGCTCTTCCCTGTTCCTCTCCGTGGCCCAGAAGGCTGCTCTGAGCCTTAGCACCCCCTTGCTCACAGTGCCAGGATTTTGCCCCTGAGCAGTAAGAATTATTGTTATGGACACAGGAAAACTCCCAGTGTACTGTGTATTTCTCCTCTTGAGAGGGAGAACTTTGAGCAGTCCCCCCTGATTTATCTTACTGCCATCACTCAGTCCAGAAGTCAGGCCAGCTGACAGAAGGCAGTGGAAGTGGGCTGAACCCAGTGATCAGCTCGTCAAAAGGCATGGAGAAGAAAAACAGAGCAGTAAGCAACAGTTTAGTCCAGTTCAGCTCATTTGCTGCCCGGCAAGTGCCCATTTACAACCTAACCTTTGCCCAGTGTGTTTGTAACGACTTCAAACAGGCTGTAACCCACTTTAATTAACAACTGCGCACCACTTAAAAGCTTTTAAAGAGGAAAAAGGTCAGGTAACTGAAGGACTGAGGAAATTAAGTACCGAAATAGTAAAGGCTTTCCAGTAAAGTGCTAAAAACCAAAAAAAAAAAAAAAAAAAAGAGATACAGTTAGTACCCTACCGTACCAAGAAATGAGAGAAGGCTTTTCTCATCTTCCATGCTGCTATCCAGCCATTCGGCCACATGCCCAGGAGAAAGAAGACTTATTCTCCAGCCAGAAAACTTTTCCATACAGAACACAATGAGTGAACGAAGCAGGGCAGGAAGGGTGGGGAGGAGCTGATGGTCTTGGGATTCCAGTACTCCAGTTATTGTCTGCACTGACAACATGAGAGCGTGAGCCTGCTCTGTTCTCTCAACCCTACATCTGACACAGCAGGCATGGGTGGGAGCAGTAAGTGGGATCTGTACTTGTTGTCCCTTTGTGTCAGGTTTCAGTCCAAGCAGGAACAGAAGGAAGGCAAAAAAAAAAAAAAAAAGAAAAAAAGAAAAAGAAAAAAGAAAAAGAGGAGCAGGGGAAACTGAGGTTTTAAAATCCAAAAGAGGTAGCAGGTTATGATAGAATCAATTAAAAATAAAAAGTAGAAATAGGTCTCAGTGCTGAAGAAGCTCAAAATAAGTGAGCACAATAGCTCACCAGCTACATGCAATGCATCCCTACCATTCCTCACAGTGTTGGCTTTGTTTGAAGGCTCAGGTATTATGCTTTATGCTGGAAGAAAAAACAGCAAGCTCAGAGGCAATTTAAATCCCCTCCCCACTACTGACGAGCCTGCATTCCCCCGTTTACAAGCCCCTTCCTGCTCCAGCTATCATCCCAGCATCGCAGCCTTCCTTACAACGAATTTGTTCATGCAATGGCAGGTTGATCAATCTGGGAATAGGAAGCTCCCACCCCTCCCTCTCCCCTCCTCCTGCATGGCGGCGGCATTGATCGGCAATAATGGAATCTGCTGCCGGCTGCCAAGGGCGGGATGGAGGGAACTGCTCCCCTTCCTTCGTCAGCGCCGAGCAGCGGGACAGAGGGAATTGCTCCTCTTGCCCGGCGGCCGCTTCAGCCTCGCATGCAACGGGGCGAAGGAGAGGGAGGTGAGCAGAGAGCAGCGGGGCTGGGGGCTCAGAGAAGTCATCAACGCGAACGGGTGGTTATTTGTTGGAAAAATAAAAAAAAAGAAGGTAAATGGGAAATAATCCTGCCCCCGTCTAGACGGCTCTGCAACGAGGACCCGCCGCCGCGACTTTACGAAGGGTCACGTTTGATTGTAGCAGCATTTAAATGTTACAGCAGGTGATTTATTCCACACAAAAGAGCGTTTTACAGGTTTACACAGGCACGAGCGGAGACGACTCCCGGTGAGCGAGGGACTCCCGGGCCCCACAAATCAAAATTGCCTTTGTCCTCAGGGGATGGAGCTGATGCTCTGATCAAACTGCACTCTTTAAAGAGACAGCTGCCTTTTGTTCACCAGCTTCTGAACCTGTCTTTATTTTAAATAATTTATACAGTTGCCAATCCCTATTACAAACAAGGACATTCCCTGACCACTGACTAAAAACCCAAGGTAAAACTGCAACACCAAAAATCCATTAGATCAGCAAAGCAAAAAATTAGATACCAACCAACAAATGAAGAAGAAAAAAAATAGAGCTATGAAGTCCCAGCAGGGAGGAAAATTCCAATTACTAAGACAAACTGTAGCAAGTATTGTTTGTGCAGGACAGATATTTTCATAAAACACCTGCCAAGCAGGGCAGATGCTCTCCAGAATTCCCAGTTAATGAGGGAACACGGGACAGGCTGTGCAGGAGTGAGGTACCACAGCAGCCTGGAAGGCTGAGCTGAGCAGTCCTCCTGTTCACCCTGGACAAGCACATACCCCAGCCCAGCGTGAGCTGAGGGATGAAATCCAGAAACATTCCCTGCAGCACAGAAAGTCCATCAGTAGAGAGATCTACGTCCCATCTGTGCAAAAACAGAAGATTTTTTTTCCCCCCAAAAAATGAGCTGTTCCAGCAAATTTCCCTCTACGTGTGGAAAGACCACATTTTGTCCAGCTTTTACAAGTAGAACCTTTTCTTTAATACCATGCAAACTGATGATGTAAATCTACTTGCAACAAGAATGCAATAAGAATGGAATAAAAGAACTTTTAGAAAGTTATTTTGGTCTATCTGGTTGTTCAATATGAAATGAAAACTTTCAGCTCCTTACTTTTAGTTCCCTTAAAAAATACGTTGCCCACAACCACCGGACTTCCCATTAAAAACTGGTTTAAATTGCAGTATCACCTATCAACTCCATAAATAAAAGGTTCTAGAGAAAACACAGCTAAGAGTATTGATTTCCCATAAATGTTTACCAATTTTGCATCCTTTCTAGGGGTATAAATCATCTGCAGATCCCGTTTTGCCTCCTTAGCTGCCTCATCTTGTACCATAATTTAATTTATTAATTTCTTTCAATGTTCTATAATGTTCACGATAACAGGGGAAGTATATTAAATATCAAATATGACACTGGCTTATTGGAGTATCTTAAAATACGGCAGCATTAAAAACTTGGTAAAAAAATGGAGGTAGAAGTGGCAAAGATTCATTCAGGAGGATGCAGCTAAGAACTGAAAGGACACTGAAGTTTTTGATAAGCAGAGCACCCCTGTGCATTCACATTCCTGGGGCAACCCACGGAGGGGGAAAAACCTGCATAAATACTCTCCTATTATTAATCTTCACTTTGTGTGGTTTAACAGCTCACAGTATCACGCAGGAAGCCTGTCTGCAATGGACTGTCAGAAGGTGGAGACAAATCAGAACAAAGGCAGGAATTACAAAGTCCTTGTAAGAAATTAAGTCATGAACGCACTCCCACTAAAAATCCTGGAGTTTTAGACTGACAGACAGATGTAGAAGAGCCCCTGACATTTAGAAACACCAAATCCATGTAACCTGACTTGAAACACCTTCAGAACATCACTCAGAGACTTCATCCATTCATTGCATTATTTCCAGTTGAACAAAGACCTGTCTGCCAGAAAAAGGGACATCCCATTGTAACCAGACACTGAAAGGCATAAAGAGCCTGTCTGATCCCTTGGTAAGCTGTTCCAGTGGTAAACTTCACTCCTGCTTGGCAAATTGCTCCTTAGTTCCAAGACTGAGTTTATCAAGCCTCATCTCCCAACCACTGGGCTCTGGCTGACGCTTGTATGCTTTGACAGTCCACTATCAAACTCTGGTATCAGAAATGTCTTCTCTGTTTACACCTTTTGAATGCTTAGTTTCAAACAGGCCTTTCAAATGGATCTTCAAACTCCTCTGGAGCATGGATTTTGATTTTTAAACCTTTTGCTTCGTGAGAAAACCAGAGACTAAACTTGCTCCACAGCTGTAGGAGGGATGTGGTGCTGCTCACAGCCAAAGAAACACTGTGAACAGCTTCTTAAATTTGTCTTAAAGGAGTTCTTGTGCTCTAGGGCTTACCAAAAACTATCCAAAAGCCTTATCCGAATTTTCCAGGACAGCCAGATTGCTAGATAACATGCAAGTTGGCACGAGAGGAATATTCAAAACACGACTAACTTATTTTCATGCTGTGGGACCTACCTACACAGGAGTTTGTTGAATCAATGCAAATCCAGACCCAAATTGCTCCATCGAGTGGAAGCATGGAAAATATGAAAATATAGAAGGGTGGGAGAGATCAGCAAAGTAGTAATTAAAAAAACCAAACAACCAAAAAGCAGGAGCGAGAAGCAGCTCATGTCTGCCTTGAGAGACTGCTTTCCAAAACAAGCACCAGTAGCTAATTTTGCTGTACAGAACAGCAGGTGAGAACACCAGAAAACTTCTTCAAAGTGTTTGGGTTCATCTCCCTCACCCCTGAGCTCCAAAAGCAGATGAGTCCACAAGGCTGGAAATAAAACCAAGCCCTTCTGCTTTGGAACCTCTTACATAAACCAATCATTTAAAACTCGTGTGCATCCCTTCCCAGTAATTCCCTGCATTACCCTCAGTGGCTGAGCTCCTGCAGTTGTCACAAATGTCACTCTCCTGCAGTTATGTGTCTGAAACCTGGGAAGTTAAGCAGCTTTGCCATCCTGTGAATTTAAAAATTAGCATTCTTGATCAGTGAGACTACCCAGAAGCATATGAATGCTCAGATTTTTCTACAGGAATTTTAGTAAGTGATAATTCATAATACATGCAAATAATAGAGCACAAATGCCTTGTGATGCAAGATGCTCTGTAAGCAAAAAGTCATGGTGGTATAAATCACAATGTATTAATGTTCTCTGCATGAGGCACTTACAAGAGGAGGAAAAATGGGTCTTCCTTGCACTAGGGACAGGCTCTGACAGACTGATTGATGGATATTGCTCTAGTCAGTAGATGATGTCTTCACAGCAATGTAGATTAGATATTGTACACCCAAGTCACTCTTATCAAAATGTTTTACAGATAATTTAGGAGCGAATAAGAAACAATAAACATTTGTTTCTCCAGCTCCTGCATCAGTGTCATGTGTCAGGCAAAAACACTCACCTTTATACCTTCCCCTTAGGAAATAAGGATAGTTATTTGAGGCATTTTGCCACAGAAAAATGCAAAGCAGTACTAACTTCCCAATCCTATTTTCGATGCCACGGCACGGAACAAGCAGCTGGCTTGAAAATAAGTTTCCCAGATACCTAAAAATGTCAAGTCTATATCCAAAAGGCTCTGTTTCCTGCATTAAATCATTTTAAATGCCTATCCATAATGAAAGTAATTTTGCTTTGAGGAGCAGTGTTGCAACGTAACAGCCTTCCAACCACGCCGTGATCTAGTTCAGGAGCATCCCAATGGATAGGGCTGAGTAACTCATTCTGTGTCAGGAATCACGGTGCAAGGATTCACAATTATTCTGGAGCATGGATAACGTTTTTGGCTTAGGCCACCTGAGCCAAGCCAGCGTGCAGAGCTGTGACAGGACGCTGTGAACAGGCCACGAGCAGGGTCGTTCTGCTGCAGCGCAAATCCACGGCACGTTTTCGCCAGACAGGAGAGGATGTTGGACAGCCCTGGTGGAGCGTGGCAAAGTACACAGAAAGCCCCTTTTAATCAGGAAAAAACAAAAGTGTCTCTTCAAGCCAGCGCGTGAAAAGTGAAACCGTGCTGATGAAGTACCAGCCCGCACATCCACATTACAGTGTAGTGTTTTATCCTTTCAGATTGCTTAATGAAGTGACTGCAGCACAGTCACTGATCTCTCCAGCTCTCCTCCAGTTGCAGGTGACACCCTCAACATGCCACAGCACTGGTGAGAAATTGTCACCAGGGCAAGAGTCCCCCCCTCACTTCCAGAGTGAACCCCACCAGCCTTCCCAGCCCAGCTGAGATCACAGACCTAACTCAGTGGCTACTCAGGAGGGGGGCAGAGCAAAGAATTTCCTAAATAACAATTTCTGGAGCAGAGAGGAATCCAGGGGCAGCAAAACCTGTGCCTGCTGACAGCCTGGAAAGATAAATAGGGACAGAAAGGCTCAAAATGAAGGTGAGAAAAACAACAAACCTTGAAGTTCTCTAGTGTACAATAATACAGGTATTTCTGCTGGGCAGAACTGATGGATTTACAGAACTTCACTGATGAATCAATCATGGTGTTGTTTTTTTTCTTCCATTTCCACACCAATTTAATTACATTTTTGTACTCAATCCAACTTCAGGCATCCTCAGAATAGCCAAGGGACTCGGCTAAGTTACACTGCTAGCAGGAAGGTAAGTTTGTAAGTACCTATTAATGACCACTCCAAAAACATTAAGCTAATTTAATTCCAAATTAGGGCCAAGACGTTATTTACAGAGCCATCCACTCTGGAGTGCCTTTCCAGACTGTGAACCATATGCCTCATGTCAACAGACATCTTGTACTGAAGTATGAATACACCCAGCTATATATTTAATGAGCAGTATGTAAAGGGTACTTAATTTCTGATGCTGGTATTCACGCGGTGACTTTTTTTTTCCCCAAGGATTTTTCTTGCTCACCTTGCAGGCCACATAGTTTGCACAGCTCTTGTCTTCAGAAGTGCTGTGTTTCGTGAAAATAATTGATTAAGGCAGTTTTGTTGGCATGCTTCCACCATTCAGGCTGCTCTCTAGTATTACGTCCTGACCTGCTGGTTTTCCTTGGGCACAGAGGCTCAGTTGGAGCAGGGAAAAAGCCAGGAATGATTTTTAGACTCATTTGGATGACACCTCCAACAAGCAAACAAATGAAAGAACCACTTGGTGAGGGCTGGGGTTTGGGAGGTGGCTGGTTTGAGGTCTTTTTGCCTTCTCTGACTAGACATGATCACAGAGATAAGAGAGAGCTACGATTTTGAGAAAAACAGGAGAGAGAACTAAACACAAGAGAGAACTAAATGTCTCATCATTCAGTCTGCAGTATTCTGGTGCCATCATAACGCCTAAGACCCACACAGGTGGCTTCAAAGTGTTGTGGGATGTGATTCAACATGATCAATACACGGTAGTCTACTGACCATGACTCTTCTCAAGCTTCTGGTGAGATCACACAGGAACTGCCACAACATCCCCTCGACTTATGCACTGTTTACCCTCTTCCTGCAAGGTTTAGCACAAGGTAACAGCCTGACGTAGCACTCCCACAACGAGTCCAACTTGCTTGTTTTCAGTGCAGCCTAAATACCAGCGATTCCTGCAGAGCAGGGTTGAGGGTGCTGTGCCAACAGGGAGCCTCACTCCACCCCGAGGCCACTGCACGCTCCCTCTTCGCAGCCGAGAAACCGCAGCTTTGCCAACACCACCAGGTGGGAGCTGAACTCTGCTTGACTGGCACAGACCAAAAAGAAAGTTGCCCGCACTTCTAACGCCAGATAACGAGACAGAAAACCACCAGCAAAAGGCTCTCAGTGTCTAGCAGCCCAAAA
Organism: Myiotriccus ornatus; assembly: GCA_036023395.1. Lineage (NCBI taxonomy): Eukaryota > Metazoa > Chordata > Aves > Passeriformes > Tyrannidae > Myiotriccus > Myiotriccus ornatus. The sequence goes on along the minus strand of JAYRBT010000005.1, from coordinate 26,789,967 downwards.
GCACGTGGCTGGCACTTACCAGGTATGCAGCAGAAGAGCAGGAGCATTGGGAGAAGAAATGGTTGTGACCAGCAATGATTCCCTACCCCTGCCCATGAATCATGTGGCCTCCCTCCCTCCTACTACCCCGTTCCACCTGTGTTTATAGGAAGACTGTGTTAATCTCCACATAAGCACCAAAATAAGGCAACTGCCGAAGCCCAAGGCCTTACCAAACAACAGAGAAAGTGCAGCACGTGGAGGGTTTTTTTAATCTGTTCCCAAATTAGGGACCAAATTTAGTGATGAAACAAGGAAACACAGCAAGGGAAGAGTACATAGCTGAGGGAATTTTTACAAGGACATACCAAGTCCTCCATCCTGTGGACATGGGCTTAATTTCTGACTGATGCAATATCTTAAAGCTTCTTCCTGGACACTCTGGTGAGAATTCCCCTGGACAATACAGCCAACATTGTGGAGTGACCTTAGGATATCCCAGGCCAGGGCTTTAAGATCGTGAATGATGTAAACTGTGGCATTAAAATTATGCTGTATTTTGTACAGTTGGCATTTTTTTTCTGTAGCCACTACTCCCAGAATCAAACAAATGTGGAGACAATTACAGCCTCTATTCTAGAAAAAGGACACGGCTATCACAGTTTGAATGCAACTGAGACTGGAAATCTGACTGAAACCTACTCCAGAAAGGACCAAAACAAGCAGGAAAATGAATAAATAAATAGAAAAAAAATATTTCCAATCTCCTCTTTTCTAAGCCAGACTTGCACTTTTCAATGCTTGTGGCTGGTGACACTTTTTGAAGGTTGCCCAGAGACTTGACTCCGAGCAAATGTGTTGGTGGAGCTGTTTCACTTCTCTGGCAGGAGTCCATGTCCCAGCATTGCCCTCCTAAAGTCCCTGCTGAGCACGCTGCAGGTGCAGGGAAAGAAAAATGCCATGCTGTGTGTCACCACAGCAGATCCACCGCCTAAGGAGCAGCACTGGTCAGCTGTGGGAGAATGGAGAGCAGCAAAAATTTCTTCATTGAAAGGGTGTCAAGCACTGGGACGGGCTGCCCAGGGAAGTGGCAGAGTCACCATCCCTGAAGTGTTCAGAAAATGTGTGGCTGTGGTGTTTAGGGACATGGTGGTGGCCCCCGAGGTGCTGTGTTAATGGTTGAACTTGATGATCTTCAAGGTCTTTTCCAACCTGAATGGTTCTGTGGTTCTACACAGACTCCCCCCAGCCATTTGCAGCTGCCACCACCTGCTCAGAGAACCAGCTATTTGCTCTGCAACCCAATTTTTGCAGTTACCACGAGAATTTCAGCACCATTTCCCATTAAAGCCATAACATGTATACTCCAAGTCTGTAGACAATTTCATATGTGGAGATGATCCTGCTGCAACCATAAGCACTGCCTGTAGCTGCATCATTTGCTTCTTGACTTCCTGTGAAGATTTCCCTCTCCCTTACCAGAAGCAGTCACCCATCTATGTAGAAAATTAAATGGAAGGGGATCATTAGGTCTCCCTTCTGCCACTGGCCCAGTTTCAAATCCCACCATTATTAGCTCTCCTAAAAAACATTTGTGCTGTCTGATGCCAATTAGCCAAGAAATCTAGATAAAAGGAAGTATTCCTTTTGTGGAGAATTAAAGCTTGGACAAGCACATACCTCTACAGGCTGGAAAATGAATCGTTCTCTTGATGCCAACGAGACACTTACAAATGTCACCCCATACCCTGTAACTTGCTGCATCCCAGGATTCTCTGACTTCCAATATTAGACTTATTCCCAGATATCAGAAAATGGCCAAGGGCAGGTCAAGGCTCAGTTTACCAGAATGCCTCTGTCTCCTGCTTACACACAAATGAAGTTGATTTGTTCCCATGAGCTTTAAAGAGCCATGACAGATCTTTCTGACACAAGTCACCTCAAGTATTCATTGCAATTACACCATTTTCCTCTCCCAAGGGATTTTAGAAAGAGGGAGAGCACCCACGGAGTATCAGATAAAGCTGGGCACAACCCGAAGGATTTGCAGGAATGTAAGTTGCTGCTCACGTCTGCCTTCCACAACTGCCCAGTATTGTACTCGTAATTCACTACCCTATTAACATGTTAATCGTATGAAAGAGCCCCAAAAAGAGGCAGGAAATTCTAAAGAGAACCTCCTGGTAACCACCCCAAAATCACCTAAATGAAACTTGGAAGTGATGGGCCTTGTGGTGCCTCGAGCTTTTCTGAGCACTTTGCCAAAAGTTTGCTTATTTTTCAAAGAAACACGTGTTTGCCAAAAAAAAAACCAACAAAAAAAAAGGCACTAAGGCAGAAGGTTTTCATTTTCTGATCATGTAATTCAAAGGCAGCTGCAGAACAAGCCCACTGGTTCAGGCAAACAAAAACAGTCTCTCCACGTTAGTAAATTAGTATTCACCCTGTCTACGGATGAGGAAGAAAATGACTGAGGAGGACGTCGTAATCAGCACCTATTACAGGAGGTTTCCAAGGTAGAAAACATTTGACTCAGGACATTCCACTCCCAGTTTCCTTAGACAACATTTATTCCTTTGGTACCTTCTGAAAAAATGTTTAACTCTATCAAAAGGCAGGAAATTGAAATGCTTTCCAGCTTGCTATCACTTCATGCATTTTTGGGGAGGAAAAAAAAAGTTGCCAGAAAAGCAAGCAGCATTGCTAAGGCAGGAAAACAAATCCTCCTGTCTTTATGAGCGACCTGTAGGATTCCCTGAACTGCTTTGATTTACCATCCCTTGCTGCAGGACAGGAAGCCAGGCTGGCAATATCCTATGCTGGAAACATCACGCAATGCCAGCCACAAGCAAACACCGACAAATATCCCCACAGCGTGCCCTGGAACGGTGCTGTCAGGCCTCATCCAGAAATCCAATGCCATTTAAAAATGCACTGACTCGTGTGAGGTAAGTAAAGGCTTACAGTGAGAGGGAGAAAGAGAAGCCTCATGATTTAAGTGGCAATAAAACAGAGTTTTAACTCTGAAAGCTGCTACAAAAACTTGTTTCTCGTCTTAGCATCTACACGATGTTTGAACAGTAACATTTCTGCACTTGTGAGCAGAAAAGTACCAATAATCCACTTTTCCATTCATCCCCATTGAAGCCATGCAAACAACTCTACAAACTTGCACATAAAGCTGAAATAACAGAGCAAAGAGCTGATATATACGTGCAACACGGATAAAACCCCTTCAAGTCTCCAGCTGCTTTGAGTCCAGTCACTTCAAATCCCCAGCAAACCACCTCCGTGCTTCCCACGCAAACCCGCCTCGCTGGGAATGCCGCGGCAACACCGTCCCCTGCTCGCTCGGACGGGGCCGGGAGGGATCTGCCTCACCTGGGCGCTGCATCCCGGGGGAATCCTGCTACCTCCACCATGGTCCTGCCAGCAGAAAGGCAGCGCAGCCCGCGCACGCTCCCGCCCCAGCCGGGCTGGAATGCGGCAAAGCCAGAGCCGTCCAGCGCCAGCCTCTCTATTCAGCTCCTTGGCTCGGCTCGGAGACAAGAGACGCCCTCCTCCTCGCTCGCCTTCCCCCTCAGTGCTCGGGATGGACGATGTGCTCCCCAAAAACAGCGGCGTGGTGCAGCCGGGATGGGCAGACGCTCCATTTTCGCCGTCCCAAGGGAGCGTGGGGAGCGGGGAGACAGCGCTCAGGTGGGGCGGGAGGGGTGTGGGCAGGAGGAGACGCTCCTGTTGGGTGAAAAACCCGCCTGATGCTGGGAAAACTCCGGGATTTCAAGCAGCTGAGTCCCGAGCCTAAAACCAGCTCCAGGGAAACTTAAGAGGGTGGTATCACTGCGTACATGGCCCGGGCTGCGATAAGCCGGTCAAGATGAAAACATCTGGTCAGCTGGACGAGGAACTCCATCTGAATGCGTTTGAAAAGCTGCACTTCGTTTGAAGATGTTTCCCCACTTCAAACGCTTAGGAAATACACGGCACCAAAAAAAGCCCCAAGAGTCACTTAAACAAACAATGAACTTTTCCCTCCCCTTTGTTTTTTGCACTGCCTTTTTTGTTTGGCTTTAAATTCAAAGAGCTGTGGCTTTGAAAGTGAAATGGTGAAGCCTGATACCAGATGCCTTTTCCTGAGCTCTGCTTTTTTTTTTTTTATTTTATTTTTTTATTTAGAAGTGCTGAGAGCTGAACTTCCAAGCATAGCATTTCTATTTATTTATAGCTCTTTAAGGCACAGAAGCCAAACCCTACACAGAGTTTGGTTACTGCTGCCATCCTACTGTCCTTTACATTATAATACCCCTGACAGAAGAATGTGTCAAGTTGGATCAGTTTAAAAGTCCACGGTTTGATTCCCAGCAGATCCCACCTGCCAGTTGGGCCGGGGCGGGGGGGAACCAAACCAGACAAACACACACACAAGAGGAATGCAAAGTTGTTCAGCCTGTTGCTGAACAGGCTAAAATTGCTCACCAAGAGCGAAGGGGCTGCACACACTCTCCTACCTTCTGCTGCTCTTGAGAGTGATTTTTGTTTCTGATCCCCTGTATTTTTTCCTAATTTTCTCTATTTTTTGTCTACTTTTCTTGAATTTTGCCATTTGATTGCACTGCAACACTCTCCTCTGATTCCACCCTTCTTCGCACTACCTTGTTTCTCACAGGGTTACTTAAGATGAGGTTCTGCACATTCTCTCAGGCCAACAATTTCCCACACCCTCGGTGTTTCCCCTGGAAGAAACAGTAGCTTTGGCCTGCCTAGCAAGGCTCAGGTGAAAAATCTGCAGGAAAAGCCCTCGGGAAAGAAACTTGTTGAATGTGTGCTTAAACAACACTGAGGGCAAAATAAATAACAGAGAATTGTAATTGCTCCTTCACCCTCCAAAGCCAATCATTAAACTACAGCCAGGGATCCTGCACCAAGAGTAGCCCTGGAAAAGAATGGAAAAAAAAACCCAAAACACACCAGTGTAACTAAATAAACAAATTAAAGGACAAATTGCTTTGACCTGCTGCTTGGAAATGCCGGGAAACTGCAGGAAAAAGGGTCTTGGGATAACAGTGGAGCCAGATTCTGTAGGAGAGCAGCAACAGCTGATAAGCTACTGCATCTCCTCTCTCTCACCGCCCCTACACCACAAAAACCCCATGAATGCCATGGTAATTGCAGAGCACACTTCATTCCAGAGCTCTGTACCAGCTACACCCGCAGCACCACAGAAAAGCATCTCTCCGGAGGGTGGAGCAACGTCAGACAATTCATGTGTGCCACAGGGCACGAGGGAAAAGATGGAAAAGCTAAGGACTGGGATATTAAAGTTAACCTGTACATCTCTTCAAGAGTTCTGATGCTTTTATGGGAAAACCCTGTTTTCTTTTTTTTTTTTTTTTTTTTTTTTACTTTTATTTTTTTCATTTGTCAGGTTTTGTTTCCATGGTTTTCCTTTTGCCTTTCACGTCACTTAGGAATCCTCTGTTTCAAAATCAGGTTCAAACACAAGGGTTCAAATCCAGCTCTGACATAAGGCCATAATCTGCCTATTTCTCACAAATAAGGCATTTTTGGTGATGTGGGAAGGTTCAGTCCTAGTATCTATTTTAGTCAACCTTACAACTTGCTGTATGTACCTCAAAAAAAAAAAAAAGATAATTCTGAAATGCTGAAGGATCTGTCAGTCTCACACAAATACATCTGCTGAAGACTTAGGAAGAGACAGTGAATTTGGGAATTAAATTTTGGGGGAAAAAAGGCAGATTATACAAGCATTTGGAAGTATTCTTAATCTAATCTACCCAGTATCCTAATCTACCCAGTATCCTAGTCTACCCAGATTAGGAAATTTGAAATGCAATTTGCAAAGTCTAGGAATAAAAGTTGTTTCCAAAAAACTGTTACATAGAATAAAAATTATTAAAAAACCTTGGTAATATTATTTGACTTCGATTCAAATATCAAGACTTTCCTGCTCCTGTTTTAGCCTGTCCCTGCCACAGAACAGAGGAAAACCTTCGGTGAGAAGGATCAAGTGAGATAACTGGGACTTTTAGTGGTCAGACTCTCACCTAAACTGCATCCAACTCACTGAAAGGTCCAGGAAATATTTGTAGTCCCATCCAAGAATTAAAAATAAAGCAGAAAAACCCGTCAGTTCCTTCCCTGGGTGACACACAAGACAAAGTGGCCTCCAACATGCATCAAGAATTACTAGCCTGTGGCCAATAGCACTTTACTGGACACCAGTTGTACCTTAATGGGCAGTAATCACTGCTAGAACACACAGTCCTCTCCGTCTCCAAATCTGCTTTTGGGAATCAGGCATTTGCTTGTGATACAGAGGTGCCTGGTAGAAGAGTTCCTGATGAACTCCAGCAGAGTTCAATAGCCCCAGTTTTCCCCCGTGGCTTCAGTATTTTTCCTGTAAGTAAATTATCTCCCTTCTGTGCTGCTGAAACATTTTTATCCATTTTCCAGGTAAAAATCACGGGTCTAACTCTCACCTGGCAAGAAACAGAACCAGCACCAAGGAGGGCGGGAAAGGCAGGAGCGTGCACATCCCTGCACAGCAGAGAAAACTTTCTATATTTAATTTCATACAAACTTCAAACTAGATGCACCTAACCCAACCTCATGAATATTTGCAATGAGTATCAATTTATACTACAGCAATAAACTGATCAGCAACTCACACTGAAGCCTGAACCAGATTTAATTACAGCAGTACTTTTAAATTTAGTTCAACAGTTCAAATTAACTCCAGACAAGATAAGGAAATTCAGGCTGTAGGAAGGAAGGCTAATTTTCCATTAAGTGGTAAGCCAGTTGTTACTGAAGGAAAAAAAGGCAAGTATACATGCTTGGCTGAAGTGTAATTACTTTTTGCCACAAGATCAAACAACTACAAAAGAGAAGCTACAAAACTGAACAATCCACAGTGAGTTCATGCATGATTTAAGGTAGATCTCTCTAAGGAATTTAATGAATAACTTTTGATTGTTGTTCTTGAGAAAAAGAAGGAAAGATAAACTTCCTTCAAAATCAGCTGAGGTTTGGTTAGAACACAGGCAACAAACCTGCCCCAGATGGCCCAAGAGCCACCAGGTCTTAGGAAGTACTACACTGCACAACATGCTCCCCTTACGAAGTGCTCTTGATGCTCACATCACAAAATTTTAATATCTCTAAAGTGATTTTTTTGTGTGCTCTGAAAGTAGTGGGCAGGGATGTAACACACATTTCCAAGGGGGGTGGGGAGGGAAAGGCCTTAATGGATTAGGGGTTGATATTAGAAAGTTAAGATCATGTGTTCATACCCATGTTAAATCTCTGCCCTAAAATGGTTTAAGATCTAAACAGATAAAATTTGCTCCATGATGAAAGTTGGCTTTCAGCACAGATGATCTGTGTGCAAGGGAATAAAGTTTCAGCAGCACTCAGAACAAACCAAAATCCTTTGGCTTCGCTTGTGTTATAGAAGAAGAAAGATAGCAGCTTGGCAATTTTCTGTATACAAATAACTCCCATTGCCCAGGGGAATGTCACTGAGATCCAGGCATCCTGTTTCTTACATCCAGCCTCCCTGGAGTCAGTTTTAATTTCAAGCAGAGTTGTCTAAACTCTTCATCCTTCCAAGGCAGGCAAATTGCACTGTACATTGTCCAAATTTCACATTACTTCGGGGCTTTTCCCAAAGTTTCCTAACCTCTTTTGTGGATGCAGAAGATAGCAGGACACTTTTCAGACAGTAACCCAAGAACAGCTGGATTTCACAGGAGGTTTTTTTAAAAGGCAGCTCACGGCTTGCATATATTTGCATTTTGGGGTGGACCGTGATGGGTAAACAATGTCATCTGAAGACTTAAAGTTTTGGAATTTCAATTGATCATGGCATAGCCACACTCCCTATTAATCACGCCCAAGTCACAGCACTAGGAGATTGTGAGCCAAGGCACCAGGCAGCGAGGCAGGCAAAGGATGGAGTCCTTGGCAAACCCTTGTTTGGGTAATTACACGAGCCAAAGGCTTCAGATCCTGCCTCACTAAAGGCTCCTGCATATGGATTTGGCAACACTGGCAGGTCCAGGCTGAAGGGAAGCAGAGAATGGGGCCGTGGGGCTCCACATGCCACCACCTGGAGCCCATGGAAACACCAGGAGCGTCAGTACCCCGGAGGTGCAGGACGGTTCTTTCCGACCTCAGTAACGTCTCACCTTTCAGCTGCTGGGGACATTTCATTGAGATTCTTGGTACAAGGCACAGGTCAAAACGAAAAAATAAAGTCCCAAATCACTCACTGGGGGTTGCTAAATTACACAATAAAGGGAACTGGCAGTAATGCATCTGATCCTGCAGATCCTGGGTTTGCACAGAGTGAAGCTCTCTCACAAGCACATACAAACACGCTCCTGCAAGCCCAGAGCGGGCAAACCCAGGGAGCTGCAAACAAGTCAAGTCAGCACATCTGAATTCATCTTCCTGCCAGAGATACTGCTAAACACACCCCTCAATTTGAGGGCTAAACCCAAAGCCCTCTTTTGTATCCCTGCCATGCATAACAGTTGACAGGAGATGGATATTTCGCATATGGCAGCACGGAGAAGCAGCAGACAGTGCTGTAGGGAGAAGTACTTAATTAAGACAAGTCATAAATCTCTACAGCTGAGATACAGGGAGCTGTAAAGTATGTTTTTTCATCCCTACTTTCTAACAGGTATTCTTGGTAGGCAAAGTTGGGTGGTGAAAGGTGAAGGACAGACCTCTAGTCAGCACAGTTTTGTTAGAACTTATAGGATTTCCATTATTTCAAATTCCTGCACATTTCCTAAGTAAATCTTTACTGAATATGTAAAAATCAGTGCATTGTAGATTCTTCCACTGACCAGGTCACAAATAATCTCTTTTCCTAAAACAGACTGTCTCCCTCTCCCCTCCTCTAAAAGTAACCCTTTTCCAGGTATTAATCCTACAACTTAGTGCACAAGGATCATAATTATGTGGTGAGCACAGAGTAAACCTATTTATTCTTTCATCACAAATACTCATTCCAGCTGGAATATAAAGAAAGCAAAGCTCAGCTTTGATAGTTTCAGTTGTAAACAACTTTGTCTCAAAACCAGCAGTTGCTGAAATCACCCTTGAAATCTTTGCTGTCCTGTCTGTTCTCTCCTGCCAAGTTTTCACCTGAAGGAAGAGAACTGGCTGGGTGTTTTCTTGGAGCAATCCTCCCCAGGAGGAGGGCTCGGCAGAGGCTTGCAGGAGCTGTTCTAGGAGGCACATAGCAGGCAGCAACGAAACCAGACGCTGCTGAACTGATCTGCTATTGCTCAGTCCACGTCCAAGCCTCTGGACTTTCGGAACTCCAGGGAGGCAGGATTTCTGCCCAGCTAGCTGCTCACCTGGTAACAATGCAGCTTGGGCCTGGCAGCAGGACAGATCAGTGCTTCATCCTCAATGCTGGTGACCCAAGGTGAGGACAAAACTAAAATTTGCAAGGAGCATCTTCACCCCTGACCTGCTTTCAGCAATCTCAAGAGCTTCACTTCCAGACTGAGAAAAAACAGGGTTAACTTGTTTCAACAAGTGAAAGAGTCTTCATTTTCTTCTTGGATGACTTCATATCCAAAATACAAAAAGAAAAATTTATTTGCATCAACACTAGCCTTTCTAAAAATCAGAGAATCTCAAAAACTCTCTCCTTGATAATGTTTTTTCCTAATAGTTCAAAATTAAAAAAAAAAAACCACAACCAAACACAACAAAGACCAAACACTAAAGCCTTTCCTCACTTTCAATCCCTCCTGATATTTTCACACATGCAGGCAAAAAGAATCTCTTATTAATGCCAGAGATGCCAGAATCCAAACTTTTGCTCTGTATTCTCCTTAACAACTCTCATTTACTGTGAGCAGGTGGTGAGAAGGAAGCAGAGTAAGAGAGAAGAGGATTATTTTGGGAAAGGAAGTGATAACTGTTACTAGCCTGTCTGACAGTATGAATGGAGGAAATCTGAATCATGCTTTTACTGTATGAATGGTTAATTCCAATATGTTATTACAAACAATGATCCTTCTAAAGGATGTGATCTCCCTAACAGGAAAAAATACACCTGTTAGAAAAAGAGCAGGACCTGAAGCAGAAAGGGAGGCAAACAGAGATGGACCAGCTTGTGTTCCTCTTCTTGTGCTGGTCTCCAGGGCCTGCATCCCACTTCATAAGAGAATTGGCCCATTGAAAATAACACTTGAAAGAAGAAGGATGGAGACTGTCAAGCTGGAGTTAGGGAGAAATTACAGCTACACTTTTAGCTTGGAAGCTCCTCTCAGTAAGTGCTGCCAAGATGAAATCCTAGCAAGTAAATGACATATTTAGAGTGTGCCTGTTCACTCACAGAGGTATTACTACAATGATAGGGATTAGGCACCAAGGAAATTTCATGGCATATATTAAACGGATGGCTTGCTGACACAACTCAGCGTACAGTGCACCTTCCAGACAGGAATTAAGAATGCCAGCATTAGCAACAACCTCTCCAGTTCCTGCAAGCAGAGGGAAAGCTCCTAAGCCAGCAGTAGATGCTGAGTGCCTCTGGAGTTAGTTTTGAAATGATCTTATTAGTTTCCGGTGTTTAAACAAGTCCCTCTCTGTCCCGTGTTTTATCTCTGTGTCCGCCCCGCCGGCTCTCATCCCAGGGTGACCACAGCGGTTTCTGCCTGCACAGAAGGGATGGCTCAGCTGCTCTTCTGGCAGCTGCTGAACCATCACAAATTACAGCTTGCTGTACTGAAGTATGTGGAAATTGGTGCCTATCTTAGTACAGGGGACTGCAAACCGTGGTGGTTCAGCAGCTGCCGCCCCGACAGCTGAGCCAGCCCTGCAGCCAGGGTGAAAGGGGAGAGAGGCGGCGGGAACGGCCACGGCAGCCCTGGGGTGAGGCACCCTCGACATAACGCTGACCTTTGGAGGGTTACACATCTTTTCCTTCTACTTCTCAGCTGCAGCGTGGGCAGTTCCTCTCCCACACGCTTCCTAGGGATGGTGCTACAGGGATGAGTGCATAATGCTCTAAAGAATGCCACAGAAATTCGCAGAATGGGTTCTGCTGCTGATTATGCAGAGCCCTTGAAGAACATGTGCTGTTCCAGTTGCTCCATTAACAAAAAGATTCTCATACAAGTTTATTGCTACAGATGAAAAAGAGCCCCACTGCCTGATTCCCCCCCTTCTATTTATTTTTAATAAATGTATCTATTAATCACAAGAGAGATATGGCAACCTTACACAGGGGAAAAAGCAAATGCCATTGCTATGCCTTCACCTCTGCACTAGAGCAATTCCTAAGGAGCTCTTCTGCAAGGAGTAATTTCAGATATCATCCTAAGATGCAACACCTGCAGTTGCCATGTTATCCACATGCTTCCCTAGGACAAGCTCAATATTCTTATCAGCCCTGCATAGCAATTTCTCTACTGGATATTGTAGCTGCCTCTGCTGTGCCTTTCAGCTTTGGGTGTCCATTCCAAAGCTATTTTAGTGCAGTTGTTATCTGTACTGCTTGTGATATGTTCTGGCTGCCACCATCTGCTTCTTTCCCTGTATAAAGATGTTCAATGGTTCCCTTCACTGATGTGTCCTCTGGCTCAGTATCTTGACACACAAAGCTGCTCCCACTGCTTGCTATCAACCCACTTTTCTCCATTAGCAGGAACTCTGTAATCGTGACAAGAGACGTTTTTAACCAAGATGTGAAAACAAGGGAAGTACCCAGGGCGCTGCAATCAGGGATTATATATAACCTCCCCTCCCACTCGCCCTCATCCATCCTCACAGTGTGGGCATTGCTTTGGCTACACACACTCTGTGACATCTGTAATTCGCTGCAGTTGCAGCTCTCACATGGAGAAGACCACGTACCCCTGTACTTTTAATATGTCCTTGTCAGGCATGCATCAAATAACATGCTGCAGGATGCCACGTGCATTTAAAACTGTGGCAACATACACAGTGAGGCAGATACCACATAGCAGAGTCACCCATCCTCTCTGGCCATTCAAGAAAAAGAATGTTGCAAGGTTCCATTTAAAAACACAACACTGGGATTTCCAGCTATTGAGGTGCTTGGTCAAGCCTAGAAATTCTTCTACATGTGTTTTTTGTACGAGGTACAGAAGCACAAGGCATTGAAATCTTAGATTTTAAAGGTCTTTCTAGCCTGTGGAGCTGCAAATAAAATTCATTGCCTAGAGCAGGCTGGTTGCAATACAATTCTTCATTCACCTCAGTAGCCACACTCCTGGAGTAAGTGCTGTGCCTATAACACTGTGTAAACATCTTTAATACTGATTTTAGTTCCAAACAAGAATGAATATTTGTTGCATTTAGAGGTGCATTTGAAATGTCACAAACAAATCCAGTCAGGCTTCTATTTATGTCACTAATCCCCAAGTATTTTGCAGTTTTGCCTCCTAAAATCCCCAGCTTGCCCTGTTTCTTTTCAGATCACCCATCCAGGAATCGAAGAAATCAAAAGAAAAAAAAAAAAGAACGCCAAGTGCCTTTCTCAAATAAGTAAGAGTTACACAGTGCTATTGGCAAGTGCAAATAAATAAGTACTACGCTTGCAATGTGTTAATGAACTATCTACAAGAGTGAGATTTTACTTACTCCTGTGCAATATATTCACAGACTAAAACTCTTGGGGAAAAAACCCAGCTGAGGCTGTGAAATGCAAAATACCTTACCTGCTCTTCACCTTTGACAGCAGTTATCAAGGCTGATTTATGTTTAGAGATGCATGTTTTTCCCTCATGGTTCAGTCTCTCCCAGGAATGACATTTTTCACGGCTGAACTAAGGAAAAACTGCTCCTAGTTCTCACCAGCCAATACCAAGGAAAGCTTCTTGCACAGGTTGGGAAGAGAAAGAAGGGCTCACTTGTGAGTGGCTGTTGCCTCTTCCTTTTTTTCTGGAAAGAGCTGGAACGATGCTCTTTATGCAACCACAGGTGTGGTGGAATAAAATGAGGGAACTGGGCCAAATCTGGACCTGGGAAACCACTGCAGCAAAGCCTTTTCCTGTAATTTTTAATACCTGCCCTTTCTTTCGCTTTCCCTAAATTTCAACATGGATAATTATAGCCAACAGCAGGCAGATGGTTGGTTCTTTTAGGAACTGCACCCTGAACAGGCGTGAGGTAAGTTAAGAGAAAAACCTGTTATTTGGTTTGCTTGTTGTGAAAATATGTAGTGAAGGAAATTCCAGAGGTGAGGTAAAACATAACCACCTAACAGTTCTAAGCCAGCAGGAACCACTTACAGCCATCTGCAAAAGCTGCACTGCGGTGACCTGCATCCAGCAGCTCTCACCTGCAAGCCCTAGGGCTGCCCGGCAAGTTTAAAAACACAGCTACAAAGTCTCCTGAGTGCCAGGACAGCCATGCCTCTCTGGTATCCCGTCACAGTCTCACTGGTGGTTGGATACATCCTGGTGTTTGGGGGTCATTTTGCTGGAGGTATTTACAAGCAAAGCCTGGCTTGCAGGACCTCCCCCTCCTGCTGCGGTACCCACCACCCCAGGCTGCTTTGCCGGGGTGCTGCCCGGGCAGACGCGCCCCCCGATACAACTTGCAGCTATCAATTAATTCCACGCCTGGTTTCTCCTTACCTAGTTGGGCGGCCCCCTCTGCCGGGTACTCGGGGAACTGGCCCTCGGAGGGGACGCTGACTGTCCGGCGCAGGCAGCGCCCGCGGGAAGGATCCTGCGGCTCCGGCATCCCTTCCGTGGGCACCTGCGGGGAAACGATGCCAACAGCTGTCAGTGTGCCACCGGGCCGCGCTGCTAACGTGCCATCTTCACAAGGAACTTCATTTTCTGCTCATCTGGTAGTAACCCTCGGGCACAGTTTGGCGTTTCTGGCCTTACCGCGGAATTCCAGAGGCTCCCCAGGAAAGCGTGGCGGCGACGAGGAGCACATGGTGTACAGCCCCCCTGTACTCCACAGGTATCCAGTCACAACACAGCCCACCCGTCCAACTAACAAGGCAGTCCTGCCTGTCAAGGCTGCTTTCCCAGTGCCAGACCCAGCCTGGCCTGCTTCCAGGCTGGGAAAGTCAGGCAGAGGCAGATGGCTACGTCCTAAACTTGGGAACAAAACTTCCGCCAGCTGCCTGCTGGCCAGCGGTGCAGCACAGACAGCCCCCGGCTGCAGAAAGCCTCCTCCAAATCACAGTCACAGAATAACCTGAGTTGGAAGGGACCCACAAGGATCATCAAGTCCAACCCTCAGCCCTGCACAGGACCATCCCCAAGAGTCACACCATGTGCCTGAGAGGGTCATCCGAACACTCCTGGAGCTCTGTCAGTCCTGGGGCCATGCCCACTGCCCTGGGGAGCCTGTTCAGTGCCAACCACCCTCTGGGGGAAGAACTTTTTTCTACCAATATCCTCGTGGTTATGATCATGGTTTTGCAGGTCTTTGCAAGGTCAGATAATAAATGAGCTCAGTATTGGGGATTTACTGGATTTGCAATTGTTTTAACCTGGACAGTTGTGCCACTGAGTTACTGCTGTAACCACCCAGGTAACTGTGCTCCTCATCTGTGTTTGTCACCACAACGTTGTTTGTAGATAAACTGTTCATCCCTAAAGCTCAACAGTCTGGTGTCTGCTACCATATCTGGAACCTGTAGGCTGGTAGGGCCACTCTAAACTCATATATTCAACAGCTGGAAGAAACCTCAGGGATGAGGAAGATGCAGAATCCAGGGGCTGGAGGGAGGCCCAAAACATCTCAGCACATTTTTGATGAGGACTTTGGCTTCACCAGCACAACTGCAATACATGCACTACAGCAATTTCTTTTCACGCAGATACGTCACAGACAGCTTGCAGCTAAAGGAATAGAAACCCCCATCCCATTTCCTGTGCTGCTTATCCTTTCATATCTTCCACCACCTCTGAAACAGTATTAATAGCAAACAAAAAGATATCAGTCATTTGCATTGAAGGCTGCAAAAGATGCATGAGATACTGCACTATTTTAGGAAAAGGCTGCACTACAATGGCTCTCACAAACTAGTTCTGGCATTTCCTGACTTCTAAGCACTTAGCATTCTCTTAAGGTCACTTTTTAATGCTATTTATTACTACGCTGGTCTATTTGTCATTTTCCAAAACAAGTTTCCCAAAGCCCCTGTGCTGATTCTGTTCAGACTATTGTCTTTGCTGGAAGATTTTTACAACAGCTCCTTTGCTGCACGATCTCTGTGCAAAAGCACATTAGGAAGTTAAACAGAGACTAATTTTGTTAGTTTACGCCACATTCCTTCAATCAAGTTCACATATTAGATTTTCAGTTCTCATCTGGAGGCTCCACTTAGTCTTATTCCCTTCTAAACTCTCCTCTGGTCCACTGCCTTTCCCAGCTTCCTTCGGAGCATTTTTGGGTGGGATGCTGAGAGCTCTGTTTCCACATCAGTTATTAGCAGTACCTGCTGGATGCTTTTCAGGTGTGCTGTGATCCTCCTCTCTCAGTGAACTTGCTGCACCCTCCTCTAACTGCTTGCTCCAGGCCGACACAGCTCCTGTGGGATGGATTCCTCCCTTTTTTCATTTTTTCCAAGCACACCTCTTCAGTACCTGTGTGTGCTTTCACATATGGGTTGACAGGAACATTCCTTTAATCCACAGACACCAAAAAAAAGCACTGCTAACCACCCTGATGCCAGCAATGATAGATATCCACGGGGACACGGTGGATGTGCTGACTTACTGCCACAGGGGAGCAGGAGGATAGGGATTGAGCCTCTTAAGTCTCACTTAAAAATGCTTTGTTATTTTAAGCTCCTCCAAAGCCATAGTCTCAGTCTATGCTGACAGAAAACTAACATTAATATAAGATTACAGGACAAGTATTTAACACTTAGTGTGAGACCACCCTGCTTGTAAAGACGCAGCTTTGTGAATGTGCAAAATTGAGGCTGATCAGCAGCTCTGCATCTCTGGGGGCTGGACATGTTTTAAACAGGTGTCTAAACTGCAGGTTTGGCTGTGGTCAGGCAAACAGATTCATGGATTGGGAGGCACCAAAACACAAGGAAGTGCACAAATGAATAGCACATAAAGACCAAGCCAGCGATCTGCAACCTTCCCAACACTCCTCTAGCCCCTGACAGTGCAGCAAGTTCAGCAAAGGATCGAAGGGAAGGACACAGTCTTGCAGAGTCAGGACTCGAACGGTGATTCAGGCTTTCAGAAGGTTGGTTTTTTTTAACCCATCCAGCTTTGTTATCCTGTTCTTTGCTCACCAGCCTGGGAATTGTCTGACCCTGAGCTGACATGCTCAAGCTGCTGGTTCAGGGCTGGACTCTGAGCAGTGTAAACTCTAGGACAAAAAGGTACAAAAGGACAGTTCAAATGCTGACCATTTTGCTAACCTTACCAATTTTCATCACAAATTCCACAGTTTATCAGTGATGGGTTCAGCCCTTGAACAGCATCATCCCAGCTCACCCGACACTGAACATGCATTTTTAAGTATAAAAAGCCTGTAGTGGGGATTTCTAGGAGTTTGA
>JAYRBT010000005.1:26755573-26773321 GCA_036023395.1 Myiotriccus ornatus | reverse complement strand
ATCATCCCAGCTCACCCGACACTGAACATGCATTTTTAAGTATAAAAAGCCTGTAGTGGGGATTTCTAGGAGTTTGACGACAAGCAGATTTCAGAAGAAATAGGAGTAAGAGCTTTACAAGCATTTAATGCCTCTTAAAGGCATTTTAGAGATAGTCTCTCTAAAAAAAAAGAAGGGAAACAAGTTTCTTTATTGCAGATAACATTTTCCAAGATTTGAAAGAGTGGTTCAAGACAAAAACTTGAGAATTTGTAGGCTTTTATGAACTAATAGTCAGGAAGTTAGGAATCATGTCAGCAAACCAGTTAAATCATTCATTTTAACTTTTACCTTCCTCCAGAAAGTCCGAAGCTTGCTAAAATTTTAACATAGAAATCCACTTTAAAAAGATGGACAGCAAACACCTCTCTGGGCTTTTGGAAAATAAATAGCTAAATTTGTTTGGGAATTGAAGCAAACTTTTTTTATGACTGGGTTCAGCTTTGACAAACCCCTGATTACAGGCAAAACGTGTTTGCTGTGAGGTCCTAACGTGACAAGTCCTTTGAGAACGGCAGTGGGCATTTCTGGAGAGCATCCCCTGGGGCCCCACACATCAGTGTTGGTTCTTGCTGTTTTCCCTTGGGATCACTGCTGGCCTACCACTAGTGGTGTCAGCCACAGGAGATGGAAGCGTAGGAAAATCCATCCCAGTTGTCCTGCTGCTGGCCCCTGTCACCAGCAGATCGTGTCACAGCGAATGCGGCTCTTCGCTGTCCTTTGCCCTTGATTAAAACCACCCCTAAATCCAAGAAGGAACGTGAGGTTTGGGTGCAGGGTGGAAAAAGGAAGAGTTTACCACAGTGAAAAGCGTTGCTCATCTTCATTTCCAACTGAACCCACGACTAAAACACCCTGCAGGCCTACGGCCAAGTTACCGACAGGGACTGACTACCAAGCAGAGACATTTGCCACATCCCTCATGGAAATGCTGTGCACAGTGTTGTTTACCTGAAACCACTCTTCACGAACACTAATTCATCCTCAACCCCTGTTTAAATAGCACTGATTCTGCGGACACTTGTACTGTGCCCTCACAGCTCCCTCCCTATGGAACAGGTTTCAGAGAGTAGATGAAAACATCTACACCTTCCTGACAGGGGGAAATCTTCCTTGTGTTAAAAATACCTGACTTGTACACGCATCAACCTCAGACCTGTTCTCCTTGTCTTGGAAGATGATGTTAAATATTATCACACCAGGATATGTTGTAGTAATTGCAGATCTCCTGTCACTCAGGGCTCCTTATTTGCTAAATCGTGTCTCATGTTCCTATTGGGATTCACTTTCTTTGTACTTTTGGGCATTGATCTCTTCCTTTCATTAATAATTTTCATTCTTCAGTCTCACCTACACTCATTTTATAAAGCTGACGAGGTGTCAAGTAATTAATAGTTTCCTACGCTGCACAAGGTGATACAGTCAGACTATTTCTGCCTAAGCAATTACAGATATTTTTGGATCAAGTTGTACTTCAAAATGTCTCTGATTTCCAGCCCACTCTTGTTTTTGAACAGCACAGAATCTCTCTTGCACATACTGCGTTCAAACTGCCTTGACAAAAAATCCATAGTGGTGGGATGCTATGAGAAAAGAGTTTTCTTTACTACACTGTTTATTTCTGTAATGTTCTTTACTGTTTCCTCTTAAAAATCTGTGCAGTTTATAACGCTGTATTTTAGCAGCATTAACTGAAAGAAACCAAACTTAGCATTATACCTGAAACAACTAAGACCTCTTTCATTCACCTTGTTTGCATTTTGTATCTGTTTTCCTACTTTCTGAGTTGGACACACAGATATTTGCAGAGTGATTTTACAAAGTACTACAGACTTCAAACGCTTCTGTTCCCTTCCAGTTTCACGCTGGCCAAGCTTCTTGGATTTTTATTCCATGAAGTAACAAAGCAGATGCACAGAGAACACAGTCAGATGCTTCAGACTTTCCCCTTTATGCCAGCCTTGCAGTGGTGTGAGGGCTCCCTCTGGGCTGCAAGGGCACTCTGCTGGTCACATCAATTCCTTCTTCCCAGCTGACTGATGGGCAGCATTCTGTTCCTCACACTGTTTCCAGGATCCTCTTCAGCAGTCCAAAGAACTTCTGACCGACTCAGTCTATCAGCAATTATCATGTTCAGAGCAGGAACCTCTCCAGCTCCTCTTGCCTATCACCTTGTTTTAACAAAACACCTCCTCCAGCATCACCTTTACAATAATTTTTCTTTAAAAACAATCTTCAGTTTTCTTATTTAACTAACCTCCCTCTTCCTCATTCAGCTGGTCTGGTCCTTAGACTCCCTGGACCTGTGGTCCCACCCAGGGGCTTTTCATGATTCCCCTCCTACATACTTTTCCATCATTATGCTCTTAACAAGCATCTCTCCCCACTGCTGCCTTAGGCCTTCGTGCACTCTCACTCCTAGATCCCATTTCGTGGAGCCTCTTTCAACTCTGAATGACTTGCCAAGAAAAAATTTAATTGTGTTGCCTCCCCTTCCCTTCCTCATGAAAGTTGCAAAGGGGTATTTCCATTGCAGAAAAACGAGAAGAAGGTGTAAATCCAGAGTATCAGGTCTGTGTCTCTCTTAACTAGCACCTGTATACACTGTGTTTCTGTACACTGCCCTGTGTACAAACTCACAAGTCAGACTAAGCCAACCCTTTATTTTCCTGCAGAGCACACCTGACTCTGCGAGGAGTTCCCTTTTTCCTTCCACTTCACAGCAGTCACAAATTACTTGAAAATCAGAATGGCAAATCTGACTGCAGCTACAGGCTCCTGAAACAAATCACATTATCAGCATGTGGAGTCACACCTGCACCAAAGGCATGTCTGCTTGGCCCATCAGCATGCAGCATTTCCCAAAACAAGCTATTTCTCTCACTGCCACAGTGCAAGAAGCCTCCCTTGAGAGCACACTGCAGAGATTTTTCACTACTGCTTGACTCCTTGGGGTTACTGCTACACTTAAACCTCAGGCTCTCTGTAGCCTGATATTGAATTTCCTCAGCTTCTGACAAAAAGCAGAGTGGTATTTAAACACAGTATATAATGCCTTAACACACCAGTGCTGTATCAGACTTCCCACACGTATTCCTCAGGATCTAAGCAAAAGACTCATCTTACTCGCAGCAAAATGCTTTCAACTGTCTGTGGCAGGAGAAATCAAGAACCCCTAAGAGCATGATGACCACCTCCAGTTAATTATTTGTGATACTGAGCCACTGTTTTTCCCAGTTACATTTCTTCGCTGAGATGCACCCTTTCAGCCCAGCTGTGCTGGTACAGCACAGTTTTAGGAATGATTCTCACATCCCCTTAAGTTTCCTCAGTATATACTTTAATTCCTTAGGTGACAGCCCCGTCAGACCAGAAAAAGAATTACACGGTAAGCAAATATCATTAAATGGGCCTTCCATTTTCCCTGTGTTTGATCACCTCTCCCACGCATTAGCACTGATGTTGTTCCCTTCCAATAAATCAAGTCCTCCTCTAAACCATTTCCTCCTACTCTCCCTGTGAAAGGCAATATTTCATTGTAAAATAAATTGTAAATAAACCTGAGCACAGCTGAGCAGTATTTAGTGCTACACCCGAAACAAGTCTCAAGCTTCTACAGAATCAAGGAAAAAAAACACAAAAATTCAGGTCTTCTCCAAATACAAGAAACTATGGTATTAGACTATAATTTATGGGTCCATAAAAAGCCTTCACTTTTCCCTACCTTTGTGCCTGCACTGACGTAAGGAGGCAGGTTTACATAGCTGTGGTGGCTTTCACCACCATTAAAAGCAGCAATTATATAGGAAGATGTAATGGCAGACCTAAAGACAGGCTGTAAAGCTCCAGGAGGGCCTTTGCACACAGTTTGCTGACACTTTTTCCATGCAACCGGCATCTGGGCCAGCCGGATTGTGACTGTGCTCCACACCATCCACACACAGCATAGCTTAGCTCCCCTTTTCATGGAATCACAGGATGTTAAGGAGTTGGAGGAGAGCTTAAAAATGATCTAGTCCCAATCCCCCTGCCGTGGGCAGGGACACTTCCCACCACACCAGGTTGCTCAAGGCTTTATCCAGCCTGGCTTTGAACACTGCCGGGCTTGGGGCATCCACAACCTCCCCGGGCAACTCTGTGCCAGGACCTCACCACCCACACAGTAAAAAATTTCTTCCTCAATTCCCTTTTTCTCCCTTGCACACATTTCCACAGTTTCATGAACGAAATAAAGGGGAGATGAGAAAAGCTGCCCTTGAAAAAAGCCAGCGTGAGCTCCTCTCACTCTCACCTCCTTCTCCCTGTTGAGCAGCACCAGCTGGCTGTCCGTCAGGATGCAGTATTTCCTCTCCCATGTTGTCATGTCAGTGTAGGGGGACTGGCCACAGGACAGCCTGTGTGTAGGTGGTCCTTTCACATCTGCAAACAGAAAACCACAATGCCGGCGTCGTTAGCACGTGTCGTTAATCAGCTTCTCTGCTCTTGCTGTTCTGCAGCGAGATGGGAACCAAAACTGCACTCTGCACTTGTTTCAGCATTTTAAAGAGACAAAACGGGAATCCTGGGAGGCACCCATGTGGAACACTACCTAAGGTGCACCGTGAATACTTATTTATCTGCAGCATGACTTACAAAAATGGCAATCCCCGAGATGAATATAAATGTCTTTGTCAAAGGTTGAAATATAATGAAAACAAAAGACCAGAAGCACCTATGAAAACTTAATCTTCTCCCCATTCCCTTCTTAGAACTGTCGTTCAAAGGGGTACAGCCTTCCATGTACTTAATAAAGTGGATTATTTGAGTCTAAGGACAGAGAGATATAGGAAGGAAGATGGGGATCAAGGAAGGCAGGCTTGAACAATGGAAGGAAAAATGCAAGGGGATGGGCATTTAATTGAGAAGGGCTTACCAGCATCTTTTGGTGGGGAATCTAGTCAATTAAACTGTGCATTTTGATTCAGCCACAGCCACTACAGCGACAAAAACTAAAACAAACAAACAACCCAAACCAACCAAACACACACAAAACCAAAAACCCCAGAGAAGCTGTGGCTGCCCCATCCCTGGAAGTGTCCTAGGCCAGGTTGGAACACCCTGGGTCTAGTGGAAGGTGTCCCTGTCCACGGCAGGGGGGTTGGAATGAGGTGAGCTTTAAGGGCCCTGCCAACCAAAGCCTTTCTATAATTCTATGATTTATCTCTTTCTAAAGCTCTGAGTTTAAGTTCTGTTGCTGTGTAAGATTAAGTTTCACTTTTATCTTGCCCTCTAGTTCTACACAATTTTGCCTGCACTGATCTAAAAACCAGCCACTCTGTGGACTCCTGAAGTCCCTGGAACACCTCTAAGGGGTCTAAATCACTGTAAAAATCAAGGGGCTTCCTGCACAGGAGTCCAGGACCTCCTTTAACTATTTCAGGAGCAAACTGAGTGTTCAAACCCAAAACCTTTTGCAACATGACCTTCCTTTTAGCTCAAACGCCAAGGTGCAGAGAGCTAAACGTGCTGCCTCTCGTGTCCTCTCCCCAGCGTCACCACTAGAGGCCAGCGAATCCTCAAACACCCAGCACCTTCCAGGGAGAGCCGGCCCCAATGCCAGCACTAAACCCGGAGCAAGGAACCCCTCCAACTCACTTCACTCCTTGCAGCCCCTGCGTGTGCCAAATCCCACCTCGTCATTAGTAAGAGATGCAACATCCTTCGTGCTCCTCTCCCACGATTTTGCCTCCACACTGAAAGGAACGTGTCAGCCTCCAGAGCCAGGGAATTAACTTGGAATACGGCTTTCGATGCCTTGTTCAACCTGTTGTTGCATTAGGATTTTTGTGATCATTCAGAAAAATGCTTGAAACGGGCAAGTTGATACCTTTAAGCAAGAGAAAGAAGAGGGCTGCGTGGCTCTTACTGCTCTGAGTAATAAAAACCTGCACCTTTGCTCCTTTTATTTCAGGTGCAATAATTCAGGGAAGAAGCTGAGATGCACAATCAGGCTCCACGCTGTCACCTGTCCAACACAGCCTGCTTTGCAGTTGTGATGAGCAATGCTGTTGTGTCTCTCCAAACGGCCCAAAACTCTATTTAGGTGTAAGCATGACTAAGGGAAACCACTATAACCTCTATGAAGCAAAAGTGCATTTGTGCAAATTCCTGGAGCAACAGAGACTCTCTCTCCCACAAGTTATGTATTTGTCCATCTTACAGACACGAACCCTCCAGGCAGATTTTTGGCACAAATGCATCTCACATTTACCACGGTGTCGAACCAAAAACCAAACCAGATGCAAAACAAAACCACTGCTTAGACCTTGGTTTCCCAAAGAGCCCTGCCTGAGCACAACAAATGGACGAGCAAGGGGGCTGGCAGAGGCAAGATCAGGACGAAGGACGAAGCCATGGGCTCCTGGCACAAGTGTGCAACAGAAATGGGAACACGAGAGCTCCGGGGATCTCGTCTCCTGGGTACTGAAAGCACATGATAAATCACCACGGGGAAAAAAGGCTGAAGGCTTTGCGTGCCCTGTCCTGCTCGTGTGGGTGGGCTGGCAGTGAGAGTGCCTCCAGCTGCTACGCTGAGCAATAACCAAGTAAACTCTATTTTGAGCTGCTGGTAGACTTTTTCATGGCAAAAAAAACCCCCAACCCTCCTGGACCGTCAGCTCCAACGCAGAATCTACAGTCACGACGTGCCCAGCCCCAAAAGACTTTCGTGTTCTAATTTCTACTAACTAGAAGCCTTGGCAGGATACCATCCAACTGATCCATGGGCTGCACAAAGGAATTAAAGAACAGAACGACTCCTTCCACTGCAATAACAACTCCAGGACTGAACTGAGTCATCAGGCACCGCGGGCCAGCCACGGCTCTGTTGCCAAGTGGGTTGGCTACGTCAGAACAGCTTTCCACAGGCTGCTGGCAGACTGACATGCCATCCCAGTGTCTGGAGCTGTCAATCACCACAGAGAACTCCACAGCATTAACATTTTGTGTTGGTATCGGTATCCTTTTGAACACATGTCGGGACACAGCCCCACCACTCTGCAAGCCTGACCAAGTTCTCTCTTCAGCAAAGAGCAGTCACAAGCTGGTTTTCTGATGTATCAGGTCCTGTAACTTCAGCCCTCTGCCCAAGGCTGGTGCTGCAAGTATGCATTGCAAACCACACGGATGCTGAATGCGTGTTCCAAGAAAACTCACTGCAACAAAGATGGCAGCGGAGCTTTGGTGGGTCGGTCCCACCTCTATAAATTATTTCTCAGCTCACCCTCCTGCATGGCTTGATATTTTTGGAGCCTCTTGCAACAGCTGTGACTTCAAAATTTATTCTGAAGCATGTTACCAGTTTAGACAGCAGACTCTCTGGGACTTTGCACGGTATCACATTTACACTTGGTCGCCTCACAAGCCCTGTTCTGCTTTCCGGGACTCTTCATCTTCAGTTTTCACTCTACATTCTTGGCTCCGGCTTTTCACGTGAACGTAAAATAAAACCCAGCAACCTCTTCCACTAAGGCCCCACAAAACTAACTCACCACCACCGTTCGAATCGCAATGGAAGCGAGCGGCAAAAAGCTCCACGTGTAACTGGGAGCACTCCAGCTTTTGGGAAAGACCACGAGTCAGGGCTGTCCTTTCTCACTGTGGGGCTACTCTCTATCAGCTCACACAGCAAGGGTTGAGCCTCTGGAGGTGAGTGATCACTCACTGATGAGTGCAGTTGCGGACAGGAGCTGGAGGAGAAATCAGGGAGGTGCGTCTGAAAGCTCTGAGTTTGCAGATGTTACTGGGATGGGCTCAGGCAGCCACACACCTCAACGGGCAAGTTCTGGTGGCAGAAGTTTTCTCGCGGGTCTGATGCAATCCCCTCCGTTCAGCAGCATTACAATGAGGCATTCAAGTAAGCAGATCAGCCAGTCTACACACAGGATTAAAGGTCAGGCCTTATGTGCCTTCAAATGCTAATATCAGTTAAGCAACAGCTTGGGAAAAAAAAAAAAATCCCCTTCTTGGTACCTCCCTACAGAACTGAGAGGAACGTCAGTCGCTGCCACATCCGACACCGCCAAAGACTGGAAACCACGTTGTTTTTCCTCCAGGCTCTGAAATGCCATTAGCCATGTTATAAATATCCACAAAGCTCCCTTTCTTTCATCCAGATGACAATTTTATACCTCATTATTTTTTAAGTACAGAACTTTTTTTTCAAAACGGGTGTGTGTGTGTGTGTGTGTGGGGAGGGGAGAATGGAGGGACGGTGATGCCATAGTCACACAACAACAGAAGTGTTGAGAGGTGCAGGGTGAGGGAACATGGAAAGCAGGAGCCAATGCCAAGCCAATCCCCACAGACAGGGCAAGACATTTCATGAAAACTGACGGCACTTTAGGAGTATTTAGGGAGCAGTGCAGTCCTATCAGATGGGAACATTTCTGAAGCTCCCACTGCAAGCATGCAACAGTTGTTTTTCCTTAAAATTCCAAGTGCAAAATCAGAAAATGATTTCCAAAAGATGACGGCCGTTTCGCTGTCATTCAGTCCCCAACAGCTCTTCTACAACCAGAAGAGCTGCATAGTCTCTCCTCAGAGCTAGTGAAAAGGACAGAACTACCAGAAATCAGGCCAACAAAACTACATTAAAGGTAAATTCACGCTTTCAGCCTCTTTGCCAAAAAGCACTCTACTTGCCATCAATAAAAACACCTAAATAACCCTCCATCCCAGTGATGACAAGAGCACCCCTGGCACATCTCAGAGCTTCTTTTTTTCTGAACCACACTCTTCCTATGGCGAAATCAAGGCCTCACTGAAGTACTTGCCAAATTTTCCTCGACTTTATTAGGGTCCGTATTCTGTTCCCAGTATTTCCAACAAGGAGCTGCCAAGCAGCTGAGTAACTAACGGAGTGGCCAAGTTTGTACGCTGGGAGGAATTTTTTCCCCCCTAAGAGAGATTAGTAGGAGCCCTAACACCTTCTGACAACAGGTCTACTTACCCAATGTCAATGTTTCCATGGTGTTTTATGTACTCACCATAGAGACAGGACTCAGAGGGAAGTGTTTTAGGTAAGTGCTGTCATCTGAGAGCTTGTCAGAACCCCAACCTACCCAGGTGTGCGTGACCATGCGGTCCAGTTCGAATAATCATCACTTTGAACCTTTATCAAGCAAGCTGAGCAGAAGCTGAAACAAGCCTTACTGTTGACACAAACCTTCAAAGATAAATACCAATTATGAGTCCTTTCACTAAACTTCCACCATCTCTAAAAGCTCATGAAGGGATTCAAGGGAAAGATATGGCAGAAAGGGAAATAAACCACGTCTTGACATGTTTCCTTCTGTCAAACCTGTGTCTGGTACCAAGGCAGGATTTCCGCGAAAGAAGTCACTAATGAGAGTGAAAATAAACAGTAACAACAGCTCTGTGACACACAGCTGTGTGTGCATGTGCAGCTATTTCAGACAGCTGTGATGTTCAGATGAAGATCTGCAGGGTCTGGATGTAGAAGAGAAGAGAATTCAAGTGCTGCTGCCCTGAGAACAGACACAGGTGTCAGAGCAACCCCGGCCCAGCTGAAAGAGGGACAATCTCAACACTGACACAGAGCAGATGACAACAGAGGTCACCCACCGAGGGTCTGTTAGGGAAAGCACAATCAAGACAACTTCCACTTCCTCTCATGCCAATATATATAGCTTTTGTTTACACTTCTTATTTCTGAGCCCAAGTCCCAACCACATGCAATGGTCTCTGATCCGAGCAGGATCAGGGCAGTGCAGGCAGACACTACAGAAAACAACTCTTCAAAGAGAAACCTACTGTGGCGCACAAATTCACTTGGAACAGGAAAGGACATTCCTCCTCCAAGTTTGTCCAGACCAACACCACAATGCCCCAACACAGAACATGCAACGCTCATGACTAATGGTACCACACAAGAAAATTCAGCACACACTGAGTGTGGCAACACAGAGACTCACATGCTACAGAGAAAACACGATCCTCTCAAGGTTGATCAATTCTTCTTTGAATCACAATGCACTCAGAGATATAATGACCACACATTAGAAACACAACCATCAATCTTGCCATTTTGTTTCAAACCACAAAGTGGGCAGTGACTGCAGGTTTCCCAGGAAGCTTCTCATAGCCACTGTGGGACATGGCAGTGCTCACTTGCCCCTCTAAATCACTCTGTGGCACAGCTCCATTTCAGTGAAGAGTTACCTACATTTTCGTGGTCAGCAACAGATCT
Source organism: Myiotriccus ornatus (assembly GCA_036023395.1). Taxonomy (NCBI): domain Eukaryota; kingdom Metazoa; phylum Chordata; class Aves; order Passeriformes; family Tyrannidae; genus Myiotriccus; species Myiotriccus ornatus. The sequence continues at coordinate 26,763,033 of JAYRBT010000005.1, read as the reverse complement.
CTGTGGCGAAGCAGGTGGTGTCTTGAGCGTAGGAAGCACGAGCAGATCCTTTGGGATGAGAGGCACGCTATTTATGTAGGATGTTATTACAGAGGTTAAGTATCTAGTGTGAATTCTTCCCGCTACATTTAATATCCACGCTCAACAAAGTTCAGTACACACGCAGCGACCAGCCTTGGCTTCATTCAGCTGAATCCACTCGCTCTCCTCCAGCAGCTGCATGCAACGATAACCAAATTCTCCTGTGGACATCTAATATCATGGGTAGGAGGTAAAGAAAGCTTGGTCAAACCATTAGGTTTCAGAGATTGCCCAGAGCTCTCACGCCAGCTGGTTACAGCCAAAACGCTACCTGGAAAATCCATCCTGCACAGAATAAAGCCATAAAAGGTTTAAGTAAGTGAAAATGGCATTTTGGAAGCTGGCAGAAGCCATGACCAGTGCCATGACTTTCTCAGATTCCAATGTATTTGGCATTGCAACACACGTTCCTCACAAGATCTTTAATTTTTCTAGTGCAGGCCAATCGTGCCAATCTAAGCTATTAACTTTCCACTGCTCTTTTATGGAGTGGCAGTGATCAGCCACAGCCTCAAGACTGGTTTTCCACTCTTCCACTGAGGAATCTCATGAGCCACAGACAGATTAAAACAATAAAGTTCAGTCAGGTGCATTTTCGTGCCCTGTACCCTCAAAGAAATACCACTGTGGCAATTTCTACGCTTGCTGTGTGGGCTTCCATTTCCCTACAGTCTGCCAGCTCTGGGAGAAGAAATCTCTTAAAATTTGGAGCAAAGGAGTCTGAAGGTATCTGATGTTCACTGCTTACGGATAAGGTTTTGAGGATTTTCCCCTCCTCTGAATGAGGACTGTGCATCTCATCTCTCCTGCCAGCAGCTCAGGGCACAGCTTTTCCCCACCAGCTGCTGGAAAGCTTTGCCAAGATCTGCGATAGGATTGGAGAAGAGAGCCTCACTGCTCTGAATTTCTCATGTGCAGCAGTCTCACCTCAACGCCAAGAAAGAAAAACAAACCTTTAAAGCTCAGTGAGCACCAACATTTTTCCCACTACCAGAGCTACCAGCCCGATTCTTAAATTTCCCACAGATTTTCTGCATTAAGGAAATATGTCAGGAGCAATTTTTATGTGGGAAGGAATAAGCCATCAGATGAGTGAATACCTAATAGCAGCCAAGGGCTGTCTCCTCTGCAACCAGCAGGAGACAAAATACAGAGTGCTACTGTTCAACAAACCTGGCATTTCCCAGCAGGATGAGCTCTTGCTGCCTCTCCTCTCCTTGCTGACATCATTCCCACCCCTTTCAATTCCTTCCCTAGGAGAGATGTGACTTGTTTGCACAGGAGCCGCCAGCAGCGAGCGAGGTACAGCCGGCTCGCTCCCCCAGCTGAGCTCCCAGACAGCTCTGCCAACTTCCCTTGGTCCCCAGTCAATACATCTGCCCCGTTCTTGCAGCGTCACCACTGAGCCTATTTACAGCTCAGGAGTTTTCACACCGAGGCTGAGACTCCAGCAGAGACCAGCCAAGACTTCCCCGTAACACACACAGTTCCAAACCCAAACCTCCCCCAAGGCCCGCGCCAACACGTTTGCCACCCTCAGCCCCTGACACTCACTGAAAGGGCTCAGTGTTCCCCAGCACCCAAATGCTCTGCAGAAGCTCAAGAGCACAAGTTCATTTAGGCCACAGCCATGTGAGCAGCTTCACCGGGATCCTCTTTTCGAAAGGAAAAACCATGGAGCCGTTCCAGAGGAGAAACCGCAAGTCTTAAAATCTTACGACTAGTTTAGCGAGCAGATGCTGAGTGTGCCAACGGTCTCGAGCTTTCCTGCAAAGTCCTAAAAAATGAGAGCTGAGGAGCTAACAGGTGCAGCAAAAATTAGGCATAACGCTCCAACTGGCCTGGTAGTTCTGATTGGAAAGCAGAAAGTTGCAGCTTCTCTGAGCAAAAGGTGTGGGAGCTCTTAATAGCGGTTTAAAGCTACCAATTAGCTTGAACACTGCTGAGCTCCTCTAAGCTTCTTAAGTGCTGCAGAGCCGATTGCTAAACTTCCAAAGGGTAACTGATCCTCACTTCCCTCAGCTCTCCATCCCCCTCTCCGTGGCCTGTACCCTGCCAGGTTCACAGAGACAGTGTGAGGGATGTGCCTACCAGGAGACATCAGCACCTTCTCAAAAGGACGGGTGCCAGCAGCTCCCAGTCATGCAGTCACCTGTGGCTCGACAAGTGGGACCAGCAATCACAACCCAACCAAGGTGGGGACCTTACAGAGCAGGCAGGTGAGCTCTGTGCTCAGCCCAGCCCTCCCCAGAGCCTGCAAACAAGCGGCTCATTGTGCAGCCTCGTCAACCTCATGACATCACCGCAGCAGAAGCTGCCATCCCTGTAAGAAAACAATCTGGTTCCCAGGATACCTAAGATTTCAAATAACCTGCAGTTGCTCGAAGCCATGGCTGTGACCCTTCCTACAATGCTAAGCAGGTTTGCCTTCCTTCTTATTCAGGTCTCGTTCCCTGCCCAGGACCACTCATCTTTGCTCCTGAATATTAAGTACATTTTCCTCTCACACTTAAATTTCCACTTGGCCTACAAAACACTTTGGAATCTCAAAACAGAAATGGTTATTACAAACCTGTAGAGAGGATTATAAAAGATTACATGCCCCTATTACATAGCTGCCAAGTTCTGAGAAGACTCTCAAGTGACACTTCTCCCCAAAGCAAGGAGAGGCTTTCGTGAGAGGTTTAGAAAGTGGAGAATAGCAGAAAAGTTAATTATTCGTGGCAGCAAAAAAAGAAAAAAATCTACAGTTTTTCTTCTTAATTTATGCACGGTCCTTTTCTTACCCAGCTCTATATCCTTCCCCTGTTCTCTTCTCTGCTGTGCTTGCTCTCACCAACCCCTAATCTCCATCTCACAGCCTCTTCAACACCAGACATCCAGACCGGGCTGTTCCCTCTTCATTCTTTATTTTTTGCAACAGTGAAGGAAGAAGAAGAAAGGGAAAGCACCCTGAACTTAAAAAAGGACCTTGGCCCAAGGCAACTGTTCAAAAAACCCAAAATAACAAAACAATTTAGAATTAAATGCTGCTGAGTTCCTGCTCACATTTTGGGTGCACAAAAAAAAAATAAAAAATAAATGTACTGGTGCACTTGGGGTCAAAGCTAAAGATGTGCGTGGCACAAGCAGGGCACAGAGCTTGGCAAAAGCACCAGCACCAAAGGTTCACAGACAGCTGTGCCCCAACCCTTGCCAAGAAGGCATCAGCCAGCTGACATTTATTTGTTTCAGAAGAGCAAGACTCTTTAGCTTTCTCCTGCCAAGGAGAGAGGTACGGGAAGGGCAAAGGTAGAGAAGCATTTCTGTGGAGGCAACGAGCCACAAAAACAGACCAGGTGATGAGATAACTCTCCTTGTGTGTGGTGCAGCTTATGATGAGAAGGAATAAAGGAAAAATAAAGAATAATAAGCCCCACAAAGCTCTCATGTGGTGTTTTAAATGCCCCCTCACCACTGCACGGCCTGTCACTGCTGTACAATTCTAGTTATTTTCAGCCCAAACCTTTCTCCACACCTGGATATAGACATGGGCAATTGGGAGCTTCTCCTGGGTTTGGAGTTTTTTGCCTCAAGAGACTTTTGGGAAAAGAGAATGTAGGAGTTGTGGGCCCTGCTGATTTCCCTTGTCAAAGGGAGAGTTCACAGGACACTAAAATCTACTACAAGGATGTGCATTTTTTTGCATATTAACCAGGTCATTCAGGCATAGAGGCTAAAGTTAGTTTTCTTATTTTAACCACTTAAAACAAATGACTTAGTAAGGGACCACCTCAAGGGATTCAAATAAAATGTAAAAGAAGCCCTGCAGTTAACATCCCCATGATGTTTATTTAGACAGACCCACTCTGCTTCCTTCTGGCATCTTCAAAATGTTTTCAGGAGAACCTGGAACCAGCTATTACACACCAGTTCGTTGATTTGACCTACTTAAAGACAAAACCTCCTACAAAAGCAGCAGAATGCTCCTCATTCCATTTTCATTTTCTCACATCTGAAAAGTCTTCCTGCATTTCAGTAATTCCACACTAATATAAAAAAGGATTGGACTTTTTTCATCCTTTAAAGATGTTTCAGACAGAAAACTTTAGAGGAAAGAGACTGGACCTTACATAAATGCAGTGGGGATCCTGAGCCATATTTAGATTTATTCAAAGAGATGTCTTATGGCAAATAATCTGCCTCCCACATTTAATGCCGTACAGCAGCGACCTGTAATACCTCTTACCAGCTCTACCCTTTAACCTTCAGTTAAAGGTTATGTGAGGTTATTTTCCCTGTGTAATTTAACCCAGCTATTGCATCTGGTTTAGGGAGGGAAAGCTGGCTTGGGGAGAAAAATCCCCTTTGGTTAAGCATAAGGAGGTTACCACCAACGTGGTCAAAGCAGGACACTGAGCTGCGGGCTGGGATCACGGCTCAGGAGCCTCCTGACTCGAAGCACTTTGCTCTCTCTCTCTCCTCATTGCCACACAACATCAGTATCAGCAAATCAAGCACAGTTTCGTTCCAGAATTTCAGAACAGTGGGTGATTTCTTTCCTCTTGACTACTCTGCATGATATTTGTTGCCCAGAGAAGCTGTGTGGAAGTGTTCAAGGCCAGGCAGGAGGGAGCCCTGAGCAACCTGGTCTAGTAGAAGGTGTCCAGGTGGAAGTGGATTATCTTTATGGTCCCTTCCAAGCCCTGTGATAGGAAGAGGCAACATGGGAAGAAATAACAGTGCCAAGGTAGAGAACTGTAAGTGCTGGGCTCACCCTGTGTCAGGGGAAGGACGTCCTTGCAGGCCAGCTTGGTCTGGACATCTTTGCCGTGCTGGGATCAAGGCTCCTGAGGTACCACCAAAACAGGTGGAGCAGGTTCCCTCTGCTTTTGGCAAACCCAAAGCAGCGTGATTACTGTGTCCTTTGAGGATGGGCTAGCTAATTAAAAGGATCTCGAGCTAGGGTGCAGTACTTCAGGTATTCTTCAGCTGGGTTTTCCCTCTACTTAGTGTTTCCTTCTCTTTGCAATAAGGTTAGGCTGTGAAGAATAAAGGCAACCCCACATGCTCACCCCAAACACTCTCCCCATCCTTGAGTCCTCACCTACTCAGTTTTTTTCTCTTTGCTCCTGCTACATTCCCCCAAACCTGTAACGCTTGTGAGGACCAAACCTCTCATTATTCACTATGCTCCTTTTTTTTTTAGCTGATTTGTATTTTTAAGCCGGATTTTTATATTGTAAATTTGCATTTAAAATTTTATTTTAATTTATATTTACATTTAATGCCTAAGAACAAACAGGCACTTATTCCCAAGTGTTCTGCAAACTGACAGCACGAAGCTCCCAGAGCAAATCCAAACCCCCTTCTACCCGAAGGGTAAAGCCACAGGTGCTCCTCTCCCAAATCCTAGGAGGAGAACAAATGAACCCAGTGAGGATAAACAATAACCAGTGGAGAGAAAATATCTTTCCTACAGCAATGCTAAACAGAAATTCATAGGTCACAACCTTGCAGAAACAGGCCTGATAACATCTAATTAGCAGTCCTGCTGCACAACCCCGTCTCGTAACAGTAAATCCAACCAGACCAGGGGGAAAGGGAGAGGGGAGGCTTTATACAAATACAATAATTATAATATTTTGAAGAGACTTGCTTTATGCTGCTGGTTCGTGGTGTTGCCCTCCTCCAGTAGGAACAATCAACCCACACAAGCGATTTTATGAATTATTACCAAAATACATTTCACTCCTATTGGGAAACAATTCAGAGGGGCAGCACAGATCTTTATTAATTATTTTATTTTTAAACTGAAATGCTAAGAATTCTGTCTGCTGACAGAAGATGGGTGGAGAAGGCAAGGAAAGTTCACATACCCAAGAGACTATTAACTAGAACCAACTTGGACAATACATTTGAGAAGCATTTCCTTCCAGCTACTGTAGAGCGCTGTCCTTAACATGCCTTCACTTCAGCAGCCAATTTTCCACCACTGAGTACAATGAGATTTCAAAACACACATGAAATCAGAGCATAAACAGACACAAACATCCCACTTGGTGACATAACAAAAGAAAACACAGGGCAGAAAACTTGAGCTCCCCTATTTTCTGCCCTTCTTAAAATATCTTAGGGTTTTACATATACTCTGCTCCCCTCTTGATTTTTTTCCCCCCCCTTTAAGTGACAGTATTATCAAAAAATACCCCCCTCAGCTGAATTAGCAATGGTGTTCCTGAACAAAAAAAAATTATTCCTGGGGGTTGAGGGATGAATTCCACCGTACTGTGGCACAGGGAATGGAGTTTCAGAGGAAGCAAGGGGCCAACAAGGCACGAATGAGGCGGCAGAAGCAGAGACAGAAGGAAGGGGTGGTGAACTGGGCAGAGCTGGTCCCTGCCAGCAGCACAAAGCAAGAACGTCTAAAATACGCATGCAGATCATGCCACAGACAGCAGGAATGACAAACAGATGAGAGGCAGCACCCAAGGACTAAGGAAAGACTAAGGAACAACTCCCTTTTTCCAAGAGTTTTAGTTTGCTGGAGACAGATGGTGCTGCTTCCACATGGTTTGGAGATGGATGGTACTCTACCCGCAGCCCCCCACGGATGTCAAGCTTATTTTTGTAAAGCTCTGGTGATAAAAACCATCCATGCCATCTTGTTCATTTCCTCCTTACTACTTAGTTTGCCAAAAACTTTAAACTCTGCTTTCCTTGCCACATCTACAGACCTGTACTATTTGTCCAGCTCTCCGTGACTAGTGATGGTTGTGCACATCCCTTGTCTTTGCAGAAGCCTCTTTAAACAGCAGCACAAAAGCTGAAAATGATATCTCAGTACCTGGGACCACTTTTGTTAGCCCTGAAGCAATCAGACACGATGATGAAAAGAAAAAAAAAAAATCAATTTTTTTTTTCTTTCCCAAACTCTCATGTGATTAAAATCCATTAAAATGCAAACAGGCTTGAGTTTTATTTTATCCATCAGTGACCACACTTTGCTGTCCCTGGGCTATGGCTGTCTCTTTGTGAATTCTCTGCACGTAAGAGGAGCCAAGCTCCAGGTTTAGGAGCAATCAATCTAGCAAATCTCGCTAGATGTATATGTGTGTGTATATTTTGTAATGATTTCCATTTTTCACGTTGATTTACATTGATCATTGAAAAGTACATTCAGCTCCATGTTTGCTCAGCTCTGAATAAACAAAGTGAAGGCTGTTGGGTATCCAAAGACAAATGAGACATTACAGATGTAGACAAAACCTATCATCACCCTGAAAGCACTTCTCTTTGAAATGATATAGCCATGCAGAAGTTATTTAGAGTGCAGATTGCTGGATGTGTTTTTAATTCAGCCTGGGCCCTGCTGGCGGCAGGGAGGGTGTTTGAGGAGC
>JAYRBT010000005.1:26705545-26755473 GCA_036023395.1 Myiotriccus ornatus | reverse complement strand
ATTTAGAGTGCAGATTGCTGGATGTGTTTTTAATTCAGCCTGGGCCCTGCTGGCGGCAGGGAGGGTGTTTGAGGAGCTTCTATGCTGCCACTTTTTCCCCTGTGTGTGTACCTGACAAGTCAGAAATGTCTGACTCAGGATGTTTTCCTTCCCCTTGCATTCTCTAGTTTCCATTTCTCAGGACAGGTCTCCTTAGGTGCACATGTCTAAGGGAATATATAACACACCCACCTGGGATTCCGCCATTAAAATTAAAATAAATACGCCAGCATCCATTTGAACATGCGACTCCACATCAAGCACAGCCATGAAAATCCAGCCCCAGCTGGGTTCATACTGCCCAGGAGTATTTCTTTCTCATCTGCAGACTTTGTCTCCTTTTGCAGACAAAAAACCCCCCCTGCTTCAAGGCCATGTTGGAAATTATAGTTTCCACAGTAACAGTGGGAAGGCGTTGGAAGTCTGGGCACAGACACTGCACAGCACAGCCAGGCTCCTGCATTTGGGGGCTCCTGGCTCTACAAGATGCTGCACATGCACCCAATAAATTGTTTCGGTTCCTGGGCAGACACAAATTTTTCAATTAGTATGTTTGAGCCATTCATGTGTTTTGTCAAAGTAACTCAAAACTCCTGCTCTACTCATATAATCATCCCCCCCCCCCGCCCCGACAAACCCAGTGGTGTTTTACAATTATATTTAAGGGCCTTCACCTCTGCTTACAGGCATAAAGCATTCACAGAAAGCCCAGAAGAAACTCTGCAATGGAGAAGGAAAAATGTATTTCCTGGAAAGAAGTCTTCCCCTTTTACAGCTAATCGAGTATATCCAAGCAGGAGCTAATGAAGTGTCATCACAATGAGCTCCTCAGGCAGGTTGTGTGGCAACCCACTCCCTGCTGCTGCAGATGCACCAGCTAAAAACTACCTTGTTAGCACAGCTAAAACAGCGACTGCAGCAGTTGAGGATCTGGATAAGGAGAGGGGAAAAAAGTCATTAGCAGAGTGCTGTGCTGGATCCGGGTAGATCCAACAGCAGTCTCAGCTCCCCGGCCCTGTCCCATGCTCAGCAGCACCCAAAGAGTGTGTAGGAGGGCACCAGAATGATTTTGAACATGTACAAGATTTGTCTCTGCTGGAGCAAGCCATGGAAAATTTTGCTCCATCTTCTACTGGCACATGTTGGTTTGCTCTTCTCTGATTATTAATTATGTACACTGACTTTGCTGAAGTACCAGGGCGACTATCTCAGCCATTTCCTTGAGATTAAGTATTCAAAGATATAAAAGAGACATGAAAGTATACAGACCTCTTGATGCCTAATCCCACAAAGGCACAGGGGCCTCACCTCCCACCCTGCCGGAGTGTTTGACCCCCTCCCAGGTGCCCCATGCTTTCGACAAGTCCTCCGGATTAAAAAGCTTTTACTGACACAGATCACCCTTAACACTGAGACACCATAAAAAAAATAAAATAATAAAAAAAAGAGTCAAATCTTCACATGACACTTGCACATGTAAGTGGGGGTGGAAGGCACAGTTGGAATTAATGAAAACTAACGTTAAGAAAACGATTTGTCTCTGTCACAGCAGACTGAACACTTATCCTTTTGTCTCCCACTCCTTTCCAAAACTTCCTCGTATTTGTAAGAGTAAGTCTCAGTATCATTTAGTGCTACCTCAATAAAGGAATGGACTGTCATTTCAGGACAGCAGTGGCTTGAACTACACTCGTTTTGTCAGGCTACAGGAGGGCTGACAGGAAACGTACCACTAACCACAGTGCAGCCAGAACCCTCCCCTCGCTGAGCACCACCACGCACTCACCAGCCCAGCCTGCAAATGCAGCACCGTGGCACATCAGACAAGCAAGGCTTCACTGCTTCAGAAAGCTGGCAGAGGAACTGGGTACTGAGGCAGGCTATTTATACAGGACACAGCCAATATCCTCCAGCAGTAATAATGGAGCTGTTCGGATCTGTGTGTTCACCTTCCTCCCTGCAGTGGCGCTGCCTGGAGCCCTGTCACCAACACAGCCTCTTCTCCTGTGCAAGTGCAGCCAGAGCTAGCAGGAGAGATAAGGTAGATGGAGACACTCTGCAAGAGTTTAAAGTTTGTCAGATTCTTTTTTTTTTTTTTGCAGTAATTTGTCAAAACTGCTTGCCAAAGCATCTGTGTCACTAAATGACTGTTGGGAGGAAAATTGCTTTTAAGAGTGTCTGTGTTAAAAGGGCTGCTGTTTTTTTCTGTGAAAAGGGTTTGTAAATTCACAAACGTAAGTAGAAGAAAATCTACAGCAATTCATGGTAGGATGAGGGAGATGCACTAAAACTCTGACAGCATCACAGAAGTATGCCATAATCTCAGATTTTACTTGGGAGTAGTCAGAGTATGGGATGCAGGAAAACACTTCAGTACCTATAAAACATGCAAAAGCAGCTGAAGTCAGATATAAAATGAATAAGCAGGTCTGCTTACAGCTTGCCATTGGACTTGACAGTGAACTTGCCTGCATTTCACTTTTTACAAAGAAGGATTGGTCTGTGACAAGGAAAGGCAAAAAGAATTGGAGATAAGATTGCATAATAAACAAATCTCAAGAATGAGAATTCAAACTTCATGCAAAGACTAGAAACTATTAAAAAAGCACACAACTCTGATCCCTGTGTCTCACACCTACAGACAACATCAACAGCAACATGTGGTGACAGCTGACACAAACAGATGCATTTTGAGCTGCAAAAGTGGGTTTGTTCATTGCCTCTTCTCACACGTCACTGCCAATCGTCTGGCTCCTCTCTGCAGCAGTTTTCATGCAGGTGGTTTTTCATAGAACCACTCAATCCCAGAATGGTTCGGGTTGGAAGGGACCTTAAACCTTATCTCATTCCAAACCTCCCTGCCACAGACAGGGACACCTTCCAACATCCCAGGTTGCTCCAAGCCCTGTCCCACCTGTCCATGGACACTTCCAGGGATGGGGCAGCCACAGCTTCTCTGGGCAACCTGTGCCAGGGCCTCCCCACCCTCACAGGGAAGAATGTCTCCCGAATATGGAAACTAAACTTGTCTTCTTTCAGTTTAAAACCATGTTCCCTTACCCTATCTCTACATTCCTTGTCAAATATCCACGTTTTGTGAAGGACGCTCCTATACCGAATGCACGCATTAAAACAACCAGCTTATTCCCCATAAGGAATGAAGACAGAGAATGCCTGCTCTTTTAAAACATGAGCTTCTCTGAGGAGCTATTTCAGTAATTTTTTTTTTGTCACCTTCTCTGTAGGAAATATATTTTGACTCCACTTGAACAAGCGGTCCCATAACTTGCAAAAAGCTCTCTCGCCCACAGAAGACCAGATGTCGAGCTTCAGCTTTCCTCAGAGCAAGAACAAAACCACTCAGGGGACAGTTGGTTTCGATGCTAACATGTCAAGAGTTTCATGCATTAGCCTATTGTTTACACAAACAGCTTCCTTTAAACAAGCGATGTTTTACAGGATTATGAAGTATTTATTTCAGAAGAGTCTAAAGAGTCTCTTGAGTAACCACCACAGAGAAACCTATCACCGCAGAAAGCGTAAGGCCAAACGATGATACAAGTTAATTAGTTAAGCCAAGGGATCAAGTAACTCTACAGCAAAGCAATGGGATAAGTAAGGGCTCGGAGACAATCTTGCACGTGCTTGTTTACTTCTAAAATGCCATCGCTTCGAGTCCTAAATCACACACTGTTAGCATTACAAACCCACCCCCCTCGTTATTTGGAAAAAAACCAAAGGCCTAAAACCCAAATACTTTCCTTGGGGTTTGTTATTTTAAGGAAAAAAAGGGTCAATGTGCCTAGGAAGCGGCTCGTTTCTGTAAGCATGCAGGCAATTTTCATCTCGCGCCAAGTTCCATTACGGACAGAATTTGTGGAAATGCAAACCAGGGAGCTTTGCCTGCAGAAAATTTCACCCCGGCAGAACTCACCCTCCCGCCACAGGCCCCAAACGTACGTGTCTACAGGAGTTAAGGCTCCCATTTCCAGCGTCAAATAAGCTTAGCAAGGACTGAACCACGGGGTACAGTTCCCCTTTCTGCACCCTCTGGCAGCTGCGGTTTAGGCCTGTCTTTAAGAACAACGCAGAATTTTGAGAGAAGCCTGACACAATTTGCTTCATACTTCCTAAGCCTGGGCTCGCCGACTCCTCAAGGGAAGCACCAAGGACCAGTCTGGGCCCCTCCTGGGCTGTGGGGCAGGTGCCAACATGCCACAGACACCCCCAGGCCATGAGCATCCCCCGCTGCCCTCCGGGAGATCCTGCCCCGCTGGGTCTCGCAGCTGAAGCTTCTCCTTCCGGAGAGTCATCAGCTGAAACGCAGAGCTTTGCCAAAGACTCCAAATCCATCTGCTCCAGACATAGCCAAGACTGTTCTTCCTCCTCCAGACACTTCCTTTCGACCCAGTCTGGCCTGTTATCAAAGGAAAAGCTTCTCCCACCAAAAACCCCAAAGCCTGACTTCACCCGGAGCCCTTTTTCCTAATCTCTACATTTCCACTCTTTGGCTGCCTCTGAGAAAGCTGCAACTCTTCAAACCCCCTCTCTCCGTGCACAGAAAATACAGGAGGATAAGACGTCTCTAGAACATAATTACCTTCTCCTCAGATAATTCCTGTGCAATAATTTCTCATGATCAAGGCAACCACAGATAATATTCCTGCATGCTCCAGCTGTCAGACTCCTCTGCACGAGCAACATATGGTACAGCATCCCGACAGGCCCACAGATACAGGGCACAGAAACAACAAAAAGCAACCTGGGACCCAACACCCTGTCAGTCACTTGTGATTTCGTTGGGTCAGAAAACATATATAAATTAAAAACATAAACGTCCTCATTCATCCCCCTGAATGCGAATTTTTGGATTCTGACGAAGTGGCCTGGGGATTAAATACATGAAAATCACCCGACAACGCTGAAATAACTGAAACTACCTTCATAGAGGCACCATTTGTTAAGTGTAATTAAAATCAGATAAGCATAATTTTATTGGCTTCGGATATTACAGCTCATTATCTTGTGTTCATAAACATTCAGCTGAAGACTATTAGCCTATTGCCCACTTTAAACACCACAATGCCTGGGATGAACCAGGCAAGAGGAAATAGTGGGGGTGGTGTTTAAGTGATATTCAAAGCTGTTAAACACCAGAAATGTTCCCTGCACGTCCCCAGGCCCCTGTAATTTCCAATATACCATGCACACAACATTTACTACCACAAAGCCACACCAAAGTTTAAAAAAGAGCAATACCGAACTGCAAAGTGCTATTTTCATACTTCTAACTACGAAAAGCTACAGTCATTTTTAATGCAGCGAGGGATTAGGTACAAGCAGATATCTCGGATCTGCTCTGGTAATTAAAGGTGAGGGAGTTTGAACACCTTGAACACAACATCGCAGCACAAGGCATTTGCACAGCACTTAAATGAACACATGAATAAGCTCAATTGTGTAAAAGTTCACTTACGAAAACCCCACCAAAAATAAACTACTTAAGAGCACAAGTGATTTGGGAGTGGAGGGAGGAACATGAGTCAGTGGAAGGGCTTCTAAAATGAGAAAGTGGTTTTAAAAACATGAATATAAAAAACCTGCTCCAGTGAGTAATAAATACTAAATTCCTACTCAGACAGGAAGAAACAGCTTTGTATTTTGGGAATAGTTGAAAAAAATCTGAACACGGAGCTGCCTTGGCTTTGAGTTACAAACGGGAAAATAGAAATCTCTAAGTAAGTTTATATGGAAATAATGGAAATACATAAGAAATAAAGTTTAATAAACCCAGAGTGTAAAGATATTAAAAACAGCATAGGGTTCAAATAACTTCAGTGAATTATAAAGAACCCAAAATCAATTCTGGAAAAGCAAGGATATAAAATATTCTCTCTCACTCCAGGCACAAAACCCCTCTGTAAAATGAATGAAAGCTCGAAATAAAAATTAAAAGACTGCAGAAACATATCTTTATTCCAGGTGAAGAAAGACAAGGAAGTAATACTGAAGAACTGTCTTTATAAAAATATTAACAAGAGAGCAATTGTGAAAGACAAATACACACTAAATAAAAGAAATCAGTGTTTATCCTCCCGCCCTCCCCCACAGACCAAACCAGAGATACCCAGGGAAGATATAGGTAATTGATTCTACTGAGGGATTATTTTGTCATCAATCTACAATTAAACTCGCACCACCCTGAGATCCAGATAAGAAGCACCAGTGAAATAAATGTTATCTGAGAACTCTCTCACAAACCCATTCTCAAGAGTGCTAAAAGGTCACGTAACACTCAGAAATAAGAACAGGTGCAGCTGCTCACCTACAACCCTGGGATCCAAGGCTTTGTCTCCATAGCTCCTTCCTTATCTTGTGCCTACCCAAACTGTGGTATGTTCACAATCAGCAAGTTTATCAGAACAACAGTCCTCCTTCCCTAAGCTGATACATTCACTAGGAATCAAAACGTTCTTCTGTTTCTTAACTTGAAAAAAATAATGAGTATAAAACCTTTTACCTTCAGGCTTTGCCCGTTCCAATGGAAATGCTCGTTCCAAATGCCGGGCTCTAGGAGTGGGGAGAAGTCGGCAGACGGGCACCAAAAGCGCTTCATTCCCACCCAAACCCGGCCCAGGCCGCTCCTGGGAAGAGCCACGCAGCGCGCCGGGAGAGAGCTCAGCTCTTCCTGCTGACTGTCCACTCCATCTGTGCTCTTCCTCCCAGTCCCACACTGCAGTGGGATGCAGGAAGCCTGCCACGCGCTCCAGGGAGCCTCCACATCTCGCCAAAGCTCCGGGCAGAGCCGGGGGAGGCAGCTCCCCCGGGGTTCAGCATCCTTTCATCGCCCGGGAGGATGAGCGAGTCCATCCAGCAGGGATTTCCACAGCCAAGAACCGATGAAACAGTGTCTGAACATGCTTCCTAGACTGTGAGACCAACTGGAAAATATTTATCCAGGTCTTATTTTTTTTTCTTTTCTTTTCTTTTTAAAATCCCACTTCCCTGTTTAAGCTGCCATAAAAACAACAGACCCTGTTTTGTGAGGTAAGCATTTCCTGAAGAAGAGAACCCCTCTGCCATTCTGGTGCAGAGATGAAGCAAGAAAAAGGCCAGCCAAGCACTGGAAGGAAGACAAACCTTTAAAAAGATGATAATCTCCAAGTATTTCAGAGGAAAGTGGAAATACTTTTAATTAAGTGAGCTTGTGGAAGTAAAGGACTTGGCTCCTTAGACAGAAGGGAGGCAAGAACGTTCATCTCCAGGTTCTCCTGGTTGAATTCCAAAGCTCGGCTCTCCCACTGCGTATTTCACAACACGGGGAAGGTCCTCTTGGGTTTGTGTCACAGTGACAAGAATTTTTGTCCCAACTGATGTTTCCTGGTAGGCTTTTGATCAAGCTTTTCCAAGTAAAACTGCTGGGATACTTCAGAGAAACCCCGGTGACTTACACCCTCTTGTGACTAGTAAAGTGCCTGAGCACTTTTACCACAGACCTCAGTTGGCCTGAGGTTTTCCAAATTCTGCTTCTCGCGGAGAGGAAAAGATCCATTCTCTTGGATATTAACTTGAAGAGTAAACAGGATGGTAGGCATGGGAAGACACCTTCTGCTCACCCAAGCACCTAAACAGTCACTGGGTAATTTGTCGATCCTCCCCTCCGAATTAAACTCTTGTATTTGAAAGGAGAACACAAGATTTGATCCCTCCTGAGCATTCGGGTTGTGGTTGAAGAACACGGCAGAGGAGGAGGCACATTTATCTCACCCTTTCTATCCTCAGATCACCTCCCTCAGACCTCAGATCTAAACCCCAGGAGCTCACAGGTCTTACCACTGTTTTAGCAGGTCTCAGCCTACAGCACTGCGTGGGGCAGGAGCCTCTGCCCAGCAGCACAGGCAGCTCTTGAAGGAAAAATGAAACCAGTGGGAAGCAATCAGCTGTCCTGTGGCTGTATAGCCCACACAGCTACTGAACCTTTGAGATGGCAAAGGCTGAAATCAAACTCCACAGAGCTGTCTGTCCGTGCCACCAAAAGCTCTGTTTTCCTGTGACAGTGGCCCAGGACCTCAAGCAGGACTTCAAGCAGGACCTGGCCATTGCAGGTGATTTAATGGGTGACTTTATTTCCCCAAACACCTTCCCAGCTACGATTTCCTCCCTCGAGAGAGTTTGACTTTTAATCTAGAGACCCATTGTTTTTCTCTCAGTTCCTGAATTGTGACTCTCTTTGCAAAACCACTTTTGGCAGGCTCAGAGGGAGGTTTGGCTGACCCCAAAGAGCCAAAAGGCTCAGTCATTGTCTCATACCTGACATGAAGTATTTACCTAATGGTGGCTTTTCACAGATAATCCCTTTTCTTCTGTTTACTTTCCACACTGCTAAAAGCAAAGCATCCCAATAACCCAGCGACTGGAAATACCTGCAGTGTAAGAGAGAACCATCAAAGTGCACAAGAACAGAGGGGGAAAAAAAGGAACTACAGGATGCTCTGCCCTTCATATACTGCGAGATTTTGATCCAAAACGTTTCTACCACATAGACTATCTTCCCAGGAGGTCTCAAGAGCAGTGGGAGCCTGCAGGAGAAACCTTTGTTCCTAATCTGATTAAACACAGAGGAGGAGGAAAAACCAACCAAACACTTCAGCAGAAAAGGAAAAGAAGTTGTTCTGTTACCTTTTTTTTTTTTTTTTTGTCATGTGTTCCACACCATTTAACAAGCATCATCAAGCCAAATTCCTGTTGGGAAAGGTCTTGCAGAAACAAATCAGTGACTGTATGTAACTGGGCTCAAGCAGATATAGTTCCTCCTTAATTACTTCTCCTTTTTGGCCATTTGTTTTTGTTTTAAAGCAAGGTGACAGCTTCCAGTAGCAAACACAAGCCTGTCAGGGACATTCCACAGGGACTGAAAGACTGAACACCCCCACAGACAGAGTGTACTCTTCTTTCACTACTACTACCACTGCATTTTTTGGAATACTGATGACTTGTCCAGCATTCTCAACTGGATCCAGATGTTATCAGGCTTTTAATACGATAATCTGGAAAGTGCTGAGGTTTTGGGGAGAAGGAAGGTTTATTTTTGGTTTTATTACAAATTTAAACTTTGTGGATGTTTTTCCAAGCACCATCAGTTACCAGGTTCAGCCTGGGTAGCCCACCACAAAGTTCAAGACAGCCCAGGAGCAAAAAAAGGCAAATTTCTCCCCTTTCCCTCCCTTTGCCCCGCCCCTGCTTTATGAGTATTGTTATAAGCAGAGTAGATTTAAACGAAATCTCAGACTGGCATCTTGCTGACCTCAATCCCAGCTGGCTAACCCTTTGCAACACTGCTGTCCTTGGCATCTACCAGAGAGCAGACACCGATTAAGCCACTTGATTACGAAATGGAGAATCTGGTATGAGGAACTAGAGCCATTCCACTGTCTGGAACACTGTTTAAAGACAGCTTAATTTCTCTCTCTCTCTCCTTAGTACTTCACTGACAATAGCAGGCTTGAGATCTCAATCACAGCACCACAACACCACAGGGGATACTGTGCCTGCAGGACTGCGAGCACCACACACAGGGTGCACTTGAGAGGGAAATGCTGCTGCTGCCACCCCGTGACGCTTGTTTTGGAGGGTCCTCCAAGTCTTTAAGCACCCACCAAAACATCCCACACCACTTCCTTATCAGGAAAGGCTTTTTTTCACACTGCTTTTTAAAAATTAAGATAGAACATTGGAGAGTGGCCAATGTCATGTTAATAAAGCCAAGCTAGGCAACAGTTAAAACAACTATTGTGTGCCCCAAAGAATGTCCCCGTACACTCACCTGTTACACAAACAGAAGCAGAACAAAACAAAAATGAGGTCGTTACCTGCACTGAAATTAACTTGATTGCCCTCTGTCTTCCCTTCGTTTACGGACTCACTGCCAGGCTCCCCTTTTCGGCTCATTATCCTGGAAAAGCCACTTGAGAGAGAGGAGAAGATGCCCCGGATGAAATATCCCTGCTGCTCGGAGTCCACCGAACGCACGGCCGGCAGGAACGGCTTTGCGCTCCTGCTCCCGGCGTGCGGCACGGGCTCGGACAGGGAGCGGTGGAAGGGAACCCGGAACGGTCTGGCCCGTGCCTGGAAAAGCCTCTCAGCTGGGTTTTCGTGGAGATCATCGGCACCGGCGGCATCCACGCTTGCAGAACTTTTGGCAAGCCTTGGATCGCTGCGCTCCCCTCTCAGGCTGGAGGAGCCCTGTCTCTTGCTTACCCTCCAGGGAAGCCAAGGATGAGTCTGCCACCTGGGCACTCCAAGAGCTCTCTCCGAGTCAAAACTCATTTGTTTAGTCAACTTCTTGCTTTTTACCTGGTGGTACCAGTGATAGTCCTTCAAGGCAGCCGTTCCAGCATCTTGTTCTGACAAAGATCTTCTGAAGGTCCCGGGAGGGAGACCGTAGTGCTTTTTGAAAGCGCTCATTTTCCACCCCTTGGAGTTCAGCACTTCTCTTACATTCCTTGGTGCTCAGCAGTCACGTAGCTGTAGTTCCTCACTCACCATCTTACGTCCCCGGTCACTTCGTTCACCGCCGTGAACTGCAGGACAGCACAAGTTCTTCCCGAAGACCTCGAGCATCAATCCCAAAACCAGGTCTTGCTACATCTCCGCAAGCAGGACGTGCCCTCACCTACAGCACACCGGCTCCTAAGGGCACACGAAGCCCCACCAAGCTCGCTGCTGCTTCCTGAGCTGTCACATTTCTGCACCGAGCACTCAGGAAGTGACTAAAAAGAGGAGCCCAGCCATGAAAACCCACAGTGCTCTTCGCTTTTTTCAGTCCACATTAAAGATTTGGTTGAAAAAGAAAAACGAGTGCGAAAGTACTCAGCTCCAGAGACGCTGCAAAGCCTCAGAAAAGGGTTAAAAAATTGCAGTACTCAGCTACGAGTCATGCACGTGTTCTTCAGTTAAGTAGCAGAGTATATTACTATATATAGTTAAGTATAAAGTAAAGTTTCTATTTACCACAAGTAAGTTGTATCACTTAAGAATACCTCAGAGCTGCCTTTTGAAGAGAGGTAAAATAGGCAGATTCATCAGAATCGAGTGCTGGAAGCACCAGAGAGGAAAGCAAAGGGGAGGAACGGAGTGAGGAGAACAAACGCTGCAACTTAATGCAGTGAGAGTGTAAATACACTGAAGGGAAATAAGTAAAGGGGAGGAGAAAAGGGACTGAGAGGGTGGGAGGGACTTCACCAAACACAAGACCAGAGGGAAGCTTTTGAGGCATGGCAAACAGAACAGGGCAGCAGGCAGATATTCCTTTTTCTCCTCCCCCTCCCTCCCTCTTTTAAACAACAGAATAGGGGGTTATTTTTTATAACTCTAACTGGAATAAATGAGATGGAAAAAAATAGCCCTATCTGTCTAACCAAGAGGAAAAAAACCCTCTTGCCTTCGCTACAATTTAAGGAACAGCTGACTGTTTTAAAATCTCATAAAGAAAATATCCGCTGGTGAACTAAGATCACGCTTGCCAAGTTTTAGGCCAGAACACTTAAATCTCAAGTCTACTCAAATCCCTGAAAATAGGGGGTTTATAATGGAAATGCTGACAGACCCTTGGCAATGAGGTAACAATGAATACTACTTCTCTGGTTAAATAAAATGATAATCTTGTCTGGCAGACCAATAAAGCTTAACTGACCCACTGTGGGATCCTGCCTTTAAGCCAGGCTGAGTTCATCAGCCAAAGTGCATTCCTGACAGTTGCAGATGAAAAAGCTTCCTTACTTAAGTGTCTATCTGGAAGAGGGTATCACTGCTCCCTAGAACTGGGATGGAGTTACCCAAAGATCTCCATCACACCAAAAATAATTTCTCTATTCAGTAGGAAGTCAGACTTTTCAGAAGCAACAGAAGCAACAATTTCAAATCACCATAGGGTAGAATCACAGAATATGTTTAAGAAGTCACAACAAATAACCTCAGAAGCAAGAACAGCTCAAGACACTGCAATGCAAATTCTGCAGAAAATGATGCTGCCTCTCATGCTTTGTTGAAGTCCTGCTGCTCAGAGCACGAGTCTGGAAAGACAAAATGTACCTAAACCACAACACTGCTACAATTTCCATCCAGAGCAATGAACTCTCAAGGAAGCACAAGCAGCAGTGAATACAGAGAGATACTAGTACTCCCAAGGTGAAAATGAGGTGGAGACTCCACCAGGAAAAAGTTGGCTGGCTCTTGCCTTCTGCTTCTTGATCCCAGGGGTCGCTGATCACCCTTGGATGCAGAACATGGACTCACGGTTTGAGGTCTTTAAAGTGACTCACAACTTGACCCTTATCCACTGCTGGGAGCTGTTCTTGATGGTTTTCACCAAGCACAGAGGCCTGGCAGTCCATGTTTCTGAAGACTGAGGCAAACACTGCAGCACTGAGGGCCCCAATTTTAACCAGGTCTGCTACTGGATCAGCCACCCCTTCCAGCAATGGGTTCTCCTTTTCCTTGCTGAGCCTTTTCCTGCTACTGTGGCAGTGGTGCTTTGGATTAGGCAGCCTGGTAAAGGAGGCTTTATGGAACTTCGGGAGCAAGTACGAATAAATCCGATGGATGACGATGTGGTTCGCTCTAATGGCACAGCCCATAATCAGCAGGGAAAGCTGAGAATGCGAGGGGGGTTTCTGGTCAGCTCTGCAAGCCTTGCTTGCACAAATTTCCACTAACACATGGACATCTACTTTTGCCTTGCGAGCACAGGAGGGCAGGAAACGCAGACAGACAGCACAGTAGCTGAAGTCCCCCTGTGGTTTGCTTGTTTTCCAACTCCTGCTGGTATCTCAGAGCCAGGCTGAGCACCCACCCAGACCATGGCTTGAAACAGCATTTGAGAGCCCTTATCTGCCCTATCAGAGGCCCTGGTATGACCGAGGAATGACTCAACTCATAATATGACACCAGCTGCATCAACAGGATTCTGAAGCAGGGATTTATTACAACAGCACTTTGGACAGGACAGAACTTTAGGTGAGACGCTGTTCAGCGCACGAGGACTGAGATGGTCACCAGGCTGCTCTCTCATGCTTTTCCATCGCTGTCCCGTGGACGCCTGACTGCATGGAAAGATCCCTTCACCTCCTTCCCAGTACAGCTGGCATTACACCCATGACCCAGACCACCCATTTCAGCAAGGGAACACACAGACAGAGTAACCACATATCGAGTTACAGCACAAAGCAACGTGCAAAACCAGTTATGGGTGAACTCCTACTTCAAACTATTTTTATTGGTGTGGCCAGGGGTTGGACCACAGCTCTGTACAGAGCTAACAATACAGAGAAAGGCTTCAATAAGCACTCTAAGTGAAGTCCAGGAACATCAAAGTCATAGTTTAGTTGAAGTTTGAATAATATCGAGACGGGTCTTTTTCTGATTTCACTTTTGATTTCATGTTGCCACTGCTCAGACAAATGCATTTTGTGATCAAAGAAAAGTTACCCAGCTGCCTTGGCCTCACTGAGATTTCCCTGTGTGCTCTTCAGAGGGTCTTTCTCAAAGTGCTTCTAGAAAGGCATACAAGGCTTACATGTTTATCAACATAAACCCACTGATACACAAGTTTGCTTAGTCTACCAATAAGACAGTTCCTTTAATTTGCTAACTCAAAAATGCTAGCCTGGGCTTTGAGTCAAACTGGTCTCTCCCTTCCTTATACACATCATCAGTAGCAAAGATGATGCCCAAATAAACCCTTTTGTCTACACTAATCCAAGGCCACCGAGTTAAAACCAGTCTCAAGTGGCTCCAGCATTTCTTGTGTACACGGAACACACAAGCCAGTAATTCAGATGGCAGAACTTTCTCCTTGATCCACTGTCCAGCTACTCAGGCAAAAACCCAAGTCCTTCCAGAGCAGCTCCTTAGCCTGGGAAGCATTTCCATGGTCTCACCATCACAGAGAAATCAGCTTACAGCAGTGACTGCCAACGGATTAGTGATGTGAGATCCCCAGCCGTACCCAGCCACCCACGCAGCTGTCAGCAGGTAAAATAATGTCAGTGGGAGAAAGGGGTTTGTCAATTGACTCGAGAAAAATCTTGAGAATATTTTCACTCCTGTTTTTAATACCAACTGCCTACAAACGTGATCCTCCGCTTGCAAATCTTATTCAGAAGTTTTTTTGTTTCTTTTTTTTTTTTTTAGTGTTTGCAGTTCATTGTGCCAAATCATTCATTTAGCTTTTCAGAAAATTACTATTTTCTTCCTAACAATCCAGTCACTTAATCATCCCATTTGACATGTTTAACAGCATATATTTCACTACTCTGAGATATTTCAGTAATTTATGCACAAAATGCAGATTTCATATGCTGGCATGTTAGCTGCATTTCAGCTTTAAGACTGTATTGGGAAAACAATCTTCCTTAACTTCCTAACATTTCACAGAAAATGTACACAAGCAGCCTCACATTTGCACTGAGCATATGAAGACAAATCTCTGGCAACGGGCTCCTGAGTGGGAAGTCCCCTCCCCACCATTCAGCTTTCCAAAGGAACTACCCAGCTCTGCTCCACGGAGCTTCAGCAATTCCTCCGAGTGCCTGTTGTTTAATAAATACTACCAGCCAATTAAAAAAAATACAAAAAAAGCAATACCACAAAACCCCCCACATGCATCCTTGCCCAGCAGCTGAAGGGAGAACCCGTCTCTGATGATACAAATTAATGTTTAATGCTTGGCTGCTCTCTGAAAGCTGTCTAGTGCTTGAATAAAGGCACTACAACGTGGAAAGCTCGAGTTCATAGCTTATATCAAGAAAAATATGAACTGCAACCACCCGTGACCGAGCTGCTTTGTTTTAACTTAGTCTGGGACCAAACACAAACTTACCAGCTTCTCATTTTAAAAATTTTTTTTTGCCAAGACAAGGAGGGAGAAAGGGGAAAGAGATTAGAGTCAAAAAAACGGGAAAAAAAAAAACAAAACAAAAGCCACACAGCCATCAAAATCCACGATGAACCCTGGATATCTATTCATCACAGCTGGGTTTTCAGCCAAGTCCTCTCTTCTAATTCAGAAGGACAGCAGGTCAAGCAAACACCACTTCTGAAGGTCCCAGCTTAAGTCCCAAATTACCAGCCATCAAAAGAGCTTTAACCTGTAAAAAGTAAAATAAATTGCCTACATCCTCCCCTGAGAAACCAGGAGGAATACAGAGGGACAGGGATCCTGGATTTTGCAGCTGAGCTCCCCTTAAATCTTTGCCCGTTCAAAACTAGCCCAATACTCACTGCACTGGAACAGCTCACGAAGGAGTAATCAATACATAAAGCAAAAATCACTACAAAAGTTTTCCAATTGACCCAACTTGACATGTAGCTAAATAGCACGGAAGATGAAAGATTTTTCCTTCCCTTTAAATTAGAGACTTTTCAAAATATTAAGTTTTGTTTATGCAAGGCTAAGTAATTAATGACCTAACATCCCCTTCCCATCTCCTATCACCAAGATGCATCTGTTTCCCCCCTGCAACATTTCCTGCAGGTGGATATCACTTTTCCTCGGCTCAGGGCAGAGCAGTGCACCTGACTTTCTTGACCACTCAGTGGCTAGTGTTAATTAACATTTAGAAGTTATGCAGAGGACGAAAGAAATAGCACCTTAAAAAGTGCTGCATTTGGGGATTAGAGTGGCTGGAAAAGCAACTGTGACTCTGGGATTAGAGTGACTTGGAATTGGCATGACTGGAACACAGAGATCCCTTTACTTGAGCCCAAATTAGAGTTTCTGGGAGCAGAGCTGCCACAGGAGCCCCTCCCGAGCTCCGAGCTGGCAAAGCCTCCCAGTGACCACACAGCAGGCTCACCTGTGCCAGATAAATCAAGATATGCTGTTTTCATTATGCTGAGAATGAAATGCCTCTGTGAACAAGCTAAATGGTGATACCAGGGCATTCAAATGCCAATGAGCACCTCATTTTCCTCCTCTAAATTCCAGGGCCAAGTCATGCTGTGAGTGCTGTACCATCCCTGCCCTGTGTTTCCAAGCCCTTTGCCCTCCACCACAGCCAAAGCTGCAGAGATGCAGCCTGACTTGGCTCTGCTTCTGCCATGGTCCAGTTTCTGAAGGCAGGTACCAAAAAACTTTCCAAGATGCACAGGAATTTCCACCTGAATATGAGGAAGAACAAGTTCACTGTGCAAGTGACCACGCACGGGAACAGACTGCCCAGAGACAATGCGGAGCCTCCCCCACTGGAGATATTCCAGAACTGTCTGGACACAACCCTGTGCCATGTGCTGCTGGAGCAGGCAGGTGGGACCACATGAGCCACCGTGGTCCCTTCCAACCCAACCCATTCTGGGATTTCTGCTCTTTAATTCCCTCTACAATTTCCCTGCCGATACGAACTCCCCACGTGAAAGTCTCCCGGCTTCATTTTCCCGTGCTGTTCCCGTGATCCGCACGCGAAGCTGCTCCAGCCCTGTCAACTGAGCAGAGCAGAGAGAGAGAGGTAATATAAATTTATGAGATGCCTTGCTTTGGGTGGACGCCAGGAAAAGTTAGCAAGAAAACCCCATCTCAATACACGGCGAACAAACCTGCAGAACGGCCGTGCCAGGTTTTCATTTCACCAGCAATCTTCTGTTGTTGTTGTTGACGACCAAACACGGCCCGTGCCAAGTTTCAAGGGCCATAAAAACACAGCGGCTGAGGGAGCCCACACACAGCTGCGAGCCACCCCGAACAGCCGAGGGTTTACCAACGTGCACTGGCGCAAATAAATAAGTGTATGGCCTGAAGGTAAACGCTGGCAGCGCTTCTGCAGCACAGAAAGGCACAACAGTAAGAAAGACCTGTGCGGAGTGACAGGTGGCACCTGCCTCCAAGAAATTTGGAGAGACTGGGGGGATTCTGGGAGGAAGGCAAGCCCTCGGCCCTGGCCTGGGACACGGCTGCTCCCACAGGTCTGGCTCCTCCGTGGGCTGGACAGCGAGCCACGGACACACACAGGGAGCTCGGGCTGTCAGGAAACCCTCTGGAGCCACAGCTCACCAACTTCACCACTGAAGACAGGCAGCTGCACTGACCTACTTCACAGACAACTTTTGCAACTCCATAAATAAATCACTATATTTATATAAATACATAAACTTCGACTGTATAAATAAAAAAGCGCTTATGCCCACCCTGACATCCATTTCTTGATGATTACAGGTTGGGCTTGGTACCATTGGAACTATCATATACAGGCTGCTGATTTCAGTTTTTAATGGTGCTGTTTTTCAGCAGGCAAAATTACCTTTCCATCACCCCACTCCTTTCTCAATTGTAATGTTTGGGATTTTCGTGGAGAGAGTTGAAAAAAACCAATAAATCATTACTGCTGCAATCTTAAAGCAGTACCAGCAGAACAGTTTTATTGCTAGATGTGATCCCTCTGTGCATCAAACCAACTAGAGTTTAAACATTACTGAGAGGAAAAATAGTTATAGTATATAGGCAATTTAATGGATAAACATCACAAAAATGGTCTCGCTAACTTTACTCAAATAGCAGGTGCATATATTGCAACTTTACAGCCTTTATTTTTATCTAACTATAAAGGAGCACATCCTCAGTGCAGACTGTTGCAAAAATAAGACCTACCAGCTCTAGTCTCCACCAAGGATAACAGGAACTGGGTTTATAATTTCATTTTGCATATTTTTTTAATTAACTGTTGTTGGCCTTATTTCATCCCTGTTTAGAATCAATAAACTATCTTTATATCAACAACTCCTTCACACAATACTAGCTTTGTAAATATATTTGAAAACAAGCTTCTCAAACACTGGAAATCCTGCTGTAAAGCCAAGTAGCAGCAAAAGATAACCACCAGCTAATCAAAAATACTCTCCAAAATCACTGGAGAGTGTACTCTTATGGTGTGTATATAAATAAAGAACTAACTTCACCAACATGTAAAATTAAATTCTTGCATTTACCATCTAAACCCCACCAGTAATAGAAATACTGTGTCTGCTGTGATGGCCTTAGAGATGGAATCCAACCATAAACCAAGTGCACCCCTAAGTCACGTCCCCAGACAGGCACTGGGAGCTGGGCATACAACCAGCCAGAAGGGAGAATTCACAGATCCACAGCTATTTCAGGCTCTGATTTTAGGTAGGGAAATTCCTTGAGCTGTATGAGAATTATCCCAACACCCACCTTGCAGTCCCTCTAGAATGTTGCGTTAATATTAGCAGATTAAAGCGCAACAACTGACAATAAATCAGTGACATCTGGAGCTTAGAATTAAACCTTTATCTAAATGGAGAAATGAATCACAGGGAGGAATGATGAAACATGCCAGGATCTCAAAATGCCAGAAGTCTGAAGTGAAAACCTTTAGTAGCAGCGTGGAAGGAGGGTCTGTGTAAAATTCCAGTTGCTGTAGCACCGACTGCTACACACCACACAGAGAAAGTAGTAAAAGAAACAGCCAAAAGAGGAGAAAAAAAAGAGCATTTATTAAATGTAAACGACCTTCTAACCAGAGAGTTTTGTCTCCACAGGTTGTCTGTCAGGAACAGTCTTGAATCAGTGCAGAAGCCACGTGTCAGGGACAGTGATGAAGCGCTGAAATGAAGATGTACCTTCTGCCAGGCTGAGCCTGCTGCGAGCCCGGCGCCAGCGCTGGAGGAGACTCCACAACTGGCAGCAGTGTGCACAGACACAGGATGGAACAAGGTGACCTGCAGGCACCAAAACAGCCCAAGGCTCGGGGAGAGAAAAGAGCACTTGACTAAAAGCTCCTGTGTTTGCAATTTAAAGAATAATTAAAGATGTCCAGTGTAGGGCACTGCTTGTGATGCGCCGCGTGATGTCTGAGAGATGAACCTGCATGTCCTAACCTGACCCTGGACTGTGAATTTAAATGAAACCCCCAAAAGTTAATATTAACTTGTGTCTGATGGTAACATGTACAAAAGGAGTCTCTCCCCAGAAGAGAAAGATATAGAATAACTTTGACAGAGAGGACGGAAGGAGGGAAAGAAAATAATTTCTCTTTCAGAGACTACTTAGGGAATGAATTTGTTTCCCGTGCACACACTTCCCCATTAAAGGGCAAAAGAAAGGAGTGAACACTGGGAAAAGGGATGTGCATGAAGCACAAGGCACTGCATCCCAGGCAGAGTCCCCAGCCAGCAAAGCCATCCCGAGAAACGCTGTGTGAGCTGCATAGGGAGGCTGAAGCCCCGTCCTCCAGCGAGCCATCTCAACAAATACTTCAGGTTTTTTTAATGCCTTTTTATTCATTATGACTGTACCAGAGATCACTTCTTTTTCAAGTTCCAAACTGACTTTGTTTTTGTTTCATTAGGTGTGAATGCTGCCATACCAGCTGACAGAACTGCCTGTTTCTGAGGTCAATCCATCCCAGCCTGAGCACCAAAGTCTCTTACAAATGTAAGCCTGCACAAGCAGCACTTCCAGCAGCCAGCCACTGCTCAGCAATCTCTTAAAAAAAAACCAAATTTTCAATTATTTTCCTTGCAAAAAAAAAAAAAAAATCTCACCAAAAGGTTTGACAGGACCAGGAAGAGAAAAAAAAAAAGAAACAAAACACCCCAGAATTGGACACTCTGGCTTAGAGCAAAATCCTCTGAAGTTGACATTTCTGAAATGCCTTTTTTTGTTTTCTCACTTCATCATTAAAAGGGAAAATGAGCTGATATTTGCTATTTTTACCTTGACCACACTAGCACTGTTAGTAAACCGTGCTCCATCCTCACTGAGTGGCACAGAACTGCTGTGAACAATAAACTCCAAAACTGAATCTCGAAATCTCAAACCAACCTGCCAACGGGTCCGGAATATTTGCTTTAAATATAAAACACAAAGGCACTTTGCATTTTTATAAACACACAAGCGACCACCAAAGTTAGACCAAATTAATGAGCACGTGTATTCCAATTCCAACAGACAGGACAGCACCCGTCTGGCTTCACTTAGGAACTTGTTATAATCTGTGCCTTATAAAAAGGTTTTACACATATGAAACACTCATATACCAGTGAGACATAAAATCAGGATGTAATCAAATCTCCGCAGTTTTATGTACAAATCCCTCAGGGCCTGAGGCTGCAAACCCAAACGTGAATAATTGCATCTATTTTCTAATAAAGGCCATGTGCTTCGGGACTCGAGTACACAAGTTTTCAAGGGCTCTGCACAATATTTTCGGAGGTATTTCTACTTCAAATAAGCAATCCAGTTAAGCAGAGATAAACATGCACACACATCAGTGACCTTGTTTAAACAATGCACCAATTATTGTGATAAATCTGGTTGCCAAAACTAAATATAGGCTTTAAGGAAAAAACAATGAAGTTTGAGGAGGAGACGGCCTTCTCCTATTTACTGTTTACCTAATTATCCAAATGAATGTGCAGTTTGGCCTCTCTCCCCTTTTCGAGCAGCATGACCACTTTCCCTCTGGGAGCCAAGAGAGCTCTGGCTGTTACTGGAATCGCAGCGTGATCCGGCACATTTGATGCTCGGAGAGCACTTGGTGCGATTTCAAAGCTTGTCTCACAGTTTGGGTATGTGCACACTCTGCTTCCCCACACAGCCCCATGCCTGACACAAGGCAGATAGGCACCGCAGGACTGAGTCACTGCTGCACAAACAGGCTTTTTAAAAAAAAAAAAAAAATTATTATTTTCAAGTGAAGGCATGGAGGGGGGAGGAAGAAAAATCCCATTCGAGACCCACTCTAAGTTTCCGACTTCGGGTGCCGAAGCAGGAAGAGAGGGGAGGAGGGGAAACAGGGCAAAAAGGAGGAGAAAGTTCTTTGATTCAGGGTTATATTTTTAGACTATTACTAATTTTGTTCTGTCACCGTGCTACAGAAGCCAGACCTGTGTGAATTAATGCAGCATTATCCTTTCTAATTTTTGCTACGTCCAGGCTGCAGTCTTAACCTAATCTCCTTACGTGGGACACTGCAGGTCGCTCGCTCCCCCTGCCCTCCTGCGGCTCACGGCTTCCCAGCACAGACATTCCCGCCTGCAGCACACATCCCCTCTTCCCCCAAACCACGCAGGAACATGGACAGTTCACCCCTTTTGTGTTGGGGGGGGGGGGGAAATAAAAATCTATGTGCTGAGGACACTGAACCCGAGATCCTGATTTGTTTTGAAGCTCACCAAGGCAACGGATTTACGACCGTAAGGTATGGGAAGGAACTCTGCCGAAATGCTTTTCCTCCCTGCTAAAAATACTCGGCACTTGAAGTGCCTTCGCCCTTCTTATCTATTGATATTTATAAAAGTAAGGCCCAACTTTGCTGGGCAGGCTGAGGCTGGAGGAGAGAAATCTGTGCCCACTATTGCACGCTCTATTTTAGTCCATCGCAGTTATGCATCCCGTTTATTCTTACTGTTCCAAAACAAGTTAAAACTAACTTGGATTTTTTTTTTTTAACAAGTTTCTCTCCCCATGTCATTATGAAGGTTATTGTCAAACAGTTTTTTATTTCCTTTCTCGGTGTTTGCACACCACGGGCCAAACCCATTTGCAACTTCCCTCCCTAAGTGCAAGTTGCCACACATAGATCAGTTACACAGAAATACAATGACTTACAGTAAAGGAATCATTTGGGAAAAAAACACAAACATATGGAGCTCAACTTACTTATAAATATCTTCAAAAAGGATCCTGGAAACATCCCGCCCTGGGCCGGCCATGCATGAGGCAGAAGTGGTGGGGAGTGGCAAGGGAAGAGGCAGACAGACAAGGACTTTATTTTTTGTCTCATTAAAGTTTTGTTTTCTTCTTTCCAGAAAAACAAGAAAGGCCAGGAAATCCTCGGAATTCGGCATTCCCAACACCACCTCATTAGATGCGTGCAAGGCCCTCGCTTCCTGTTCCACGCCAAGTGAGGATGGAGCAGGACAATGCCGACCTCAGATTTCATAGGAATGCTACAAACAGAGCCAAAACCCCACAGGTCAAACTCTCCCCCCACACACATTGGGGTTATACCGTTCGCTTCTATCCCATACTGACACATCCAGTTTTTAACTATGAAATCCCAGATCATGTCTTAGGGTCAGCAAAACTCCTACACTTATCTCTGAACCAAAGATTAACGGGTCAGGGCTCCTGCAAAATAGGCTCTCCTGTTACCATCATCAGCTAGAAGAATTTTGGGGCAGAGATGGTAAAAGTGAAGGAATGATGGAGGGAAAAGATCCCAAAGCTCAGAACAGCTCTCTCCCCACTTGCAACCCTGGTGTAGAGGGAAGGAGGGGGACAGGGAGGGATCCAGTTAGTGCTGCTCCTGCTCATTCCAGGCATGGAAAGGTAGGAAAGGTGGTGGAACACACGCAGGAGTCTCCTTTCCAACCCATTCCTTGGGCTCCCGCTTGGGAGCAGCCGTGCCCTCAGGAATCCCAACAGCAGAGTGAGGCACAAGCAGCTTCACACCACAAGGTGCTGGTGCACAGGATTGACACACAATTTTGAGAGCCTGGAGAAGCTGTTGTGGGTTTACCACCTTGCAGTTGGCTTGATGTCCAGCAACAGAGGCCAAAACTCACCTCCCTGTATAAACACACACAGGGGGACAACCGAAATCAAAACAAATCAAGTTCCTCCTGCCTGAAAAGCTGTCAAGCATATCAAGTCCTTCTTTTACCTTCTTGACTGTCTAACACTGATTATTACTCTGGAATAAACTGGAAAAAGAGAAAAAAGGGATAAATCTGGGCTTATCTTCTTAAAATACAAACCCCTCAAGGAATATAATTTGCTGCAATTAAATACAAAAAGACAATCCCTGAGATAAGCCTGAACAAATCACCTTGAGAGTTTAATAAGCTGTGGTTTGGTTTGGGGGATTTTTCAGTTCATTTATTAGTGCTTTTTAACTGACCTGTCAAACCTACTTTGGAACTTCTCACACCCAGAGAACACAGGAGCCAGAACAGAAAGTGTGCAAGA
Organism: Myiotriccus ornatus; assembly: GCA_036023395.1. Taxonomy (NCBI): domain Eukaryota; kingdom Metazoa; phylum Chordata; class Aves; order Passeriformes; family Tyrannidae; genus Myiotriccus; species Myiotriccus ornatus. The sequence goes on along the minus strand of JAYRBT010000005.1, from coordinate 26,732,450 downwards.
CAACCTGCCCCTGGCAGGGGGTGGAGGGAGATGAGCTCCAAGGTCCCTTCCAACCCAAGCCATCCTAGGATTGTATAATATATTCATCTACCAGACACAGGGACGGGAAGCTGCACAGCTGCCATCCCACTTTTGGACTTGGATCAGTAAGAAATACTTGATACCAAAGTGCTTGGAAAGAGCTGATAATGCTAAAGATATTTACTGGCCTACAGTAAATACACTGTTACTTTTACACTTCAGACAACCTTAATTGCTGATATCTAAAATAACCCTTTATACACTCTTTTATCTAAAGAGTATATAACTTATTTTAACAAGTTGTCTTTTGAGCCTTTCCTTTCTGGGTCACTGAAGGTTAGATACAGGCTCTACTTCTGATGCACAGAAGGCATGAGCTCTTCTCTCCCTCTTTCCTTGCTTGCTTTGTTCCATACACAGATGATGTTCCCCCAAGCAGCGGAGAAGTGGAATGCTCTGTTCCCAGAGCTGACACTGTGATTCACTGTGTACTCACAAAACAGGGTGCAAGATCCTTCCCCCCAACCCCCAGTCATTTTGCAAACTTGCACTGTGCCTTAATTAAGCGGGTTTATGATCAAGTGAATAAAAATTCACATTTCCTGCCAAACCACTAAGCCACGTTCACATCATAGAACACACCCCCAATTCAGCATGTCTTGGTGGTGTGGGTGGAAATTCAGGTACACAGAGACCGACTTTGCAAAGCTGCAGTGGTCAGCTTGGCAGAAGGGTAATTAAAGCCTGTCAAGCCCAGGGAGAATCAACCCAACGTTTACTGGATCACAGAAGTACAAGCGAAGACCAACCAATCCCAAACTCACTGCTCCCACCAGGCTGCTGCGGGACCCTGGGGAAGCTCTGGCTGTGAGGTGACCTTGTGGGAGCACTTTGTTGTTCTGAGCTGTTTAAAACCTTTCTCTTTGGTGACTGGGGATTTACAGCTCCTCAGTTTCACGTGGCTCATCCAAGGAACCTGTAAAGCAAAGGTGGGAGGACACAGATACCTCTTCAACTGACTTTCCTACTGAAATCAGTCTGCAGTGGAATTTCAAGTCTACAGGAAGTTTTCCAGAAATAGGGCATGATTTATACCGAGATGATTGCACATCAATTCCTTATTCAGAATCTTTGTCACATTCACTGGGGAAAAAAAAGGTTGGGTTTATTTCTGTCCTCCATTCTTCTGCCTTACTGGTTTTTTTGCAGTTACTTTTCCCACTCACTCTCCTCTGCTCTTCCCATGTAACAACTATCAAACACAGCCAATAGATGGATTAAATCACACAAGCCTTCCTGTTGTATCCACTGTATTTTTCATGGCTGAATAGTCCATAGCCATTCCATTTCAATTTATTGTATTTTAAGAGACTGAATATCACTGAATTGAACAAAAGAGATCACCCACATGGACCCCTGCTTTCAATCCATTTTTGCAAGCCCTTCTAATAATTACAGTTCAGTAGATTTAACAATGCCAAAAACATCTATTCTAACACCAATATACATTTTCTTTTTTTAAAGTTGGCAATGAGAGGAAAATTAAAATACAAGCTGCAGCTCTTTTACCTTCAAGGTCTCTAAATTTTGTGCTACACAGATATTAAGGGAATCTCTGAATGAACCAGAAGGTGGTAATTTCTGGGTAATCCCACCAAAGCCAGGGGGAAGGGAAATCACTGCTTTCACATTCTTTTCCTATTATTAAATGCAATACAATTAAATGCAAGCATTCCTAGGAAAAGAACTGAAGCCAATCACCACAAACTACACTACAGGGAAAATTAGGCAGAATTTATGCAGCAACACAAAAGAGAGTAGTGACACACAACACAATTTCTCACTAAAGGAGGAATAAATGGGCATTTACAGCTCAAGAAATTTAGAGCCAGGAACAAAAGGGGAAACAAGACAGAGAGGAAGGGGAAGGGAAGAGAAGGAGCATGTGTTTATTATCTCAAGATCTTAACTCCAGGGATTCCAGAGGGACTCAAGAAGCAGCGAAGAGATTCCAGTGCTGCTGCTTCTGACACAGACAGGTCTAATTTGCCATTACCTGGCCATACACACTTGAGGATTGATGGGGAGCTCTTGAAATCTGACAGCTAGAAAGCTGCAATTTAGCAAGAATAGTTATTTTGAGCACTTAGTCTGGAAAAAGCTGAATTTAGCTCAGAGAAGAAATGAGCTGCTGCCCGTGGTTGTCCCAGAAAGTACCTGACGACGGCAAAAGTTTGATACAGGGACTTTTAAAGCTTTAAAATCTACAGACCCAAGCAGGAAATTATTGTTTGTACTTTTTCTGACCAGCCTAATTATAACTTTCAGCCCTGAAGTAACCTCCAGTATTCACAGAACTCAGCCTAAATTCACTCTTCCTTCTACCTAAACTATCATTTAATTTGTTATCTCCTCTCAGGCCCTGCTAAGACTGGAAACCTCATATCCAAAACTAATTCTCTCCTTTGCTGTCATCGGGTAACAACCCTCAGGATTACGAATTCAATCATGATAATAACAGAATAAACTGACAAATGAACCCAAATACTTCCAGTGGTTACACCAGCAGCAATAATTGGTGTTTTGTCATGTCAGAAAGTGACTGCAGATTTACCTCCCCAAAGAAGAGTGACTGGAGCAGTACAAGTAGCCTCACTGCAGTCCTTTAATCAAGAGGAGATGCAGAGATATAAAGAACAGGAAAAAGGGTACATTTAATATAAGGTACCTTCGGAGACAATGTGATTCATTGCCAACGTGATTTACTACTAACCCAACTTTGCTTTTTAGAGGCCAAAATCTTTTCATTATTTTAAAAAAAGTTGAAAATAAAAGATACATTAAGTTCCCAGCAAACAGAAATAGGAGCTTGTACACATTATTTAAGAATTTGTACTTTACACGGCTCGATTTCCTTTCCCTCCTGCAATTATCTGTCTGAGAGGAAATAAGACACAACGTCCTGTGCCTGCCTAGGAGGTTCATCAGAACAATGAATATACAAGGTAATGACACATTATTTTTGGGGGGGAGAAAAAAAAAAAAAAGAAAAAGACTCTGTTTAAGAACATTAAAAGCCTTTCTGCAGACAGGATTCTGACGGCTCCACGATAGCAGAACGAAGCACTGCTAAATGCAAACCAGATTTAGAGTCTTTCCGACACCTGCACTGCAAGGTAGTCATTAAGCGAGGTGCTTTTGTTGGTAAATATGTTTTAAACACGTTCACTTGAATGGGCACCATAAATGTCACTGCACTCAGGTGACTAAATCAACCCTGAAGCTCCCTCAGCCATGGGTTCTGATGTGACAGCTCAGGGGTACCACCTTTAAGAGCCACACCATTTTACGGGCCACCCTCAGCGCCCTCAGACAGAAGATATTGCTCGTGCTCAAACAAAATCCTCCTTCCAGAGATCCCTGCCATTATTTACCTGCCAACAGACAGCAACCATTAAGGCTGTTACTTCGCCGCTCTTTGAGAGCTTTGATGTGACAACTTTTACCTTTCACTCCACAGCTTCTTGCCTTCGCCTCCATCCTGCACAACCGCCAGGTGACACGGCGGGCACTTTGTGGAGATGCAGCTCAAATAACGGGCGTCCCAGAGCCAGGAAACAAAGGACACTGCTTAGCTAAGTCCTTCTCTGCAAGTTTTTGCTGCTTTGCCGTTCTTTAACGTGTTGAGTTTTCCACCCAGTTTGCGGTTTTGGTTTTTTTTTAATACTTTTCAAGGCAAACAATGGCGCTAAAGAACAACCAGCTTCGGTTGATTTATGTGCCTCTTCATCCAGGGCACAGCTCAAGCTCATTTCAGTTTATCTCCAATTTAAAACGCGGTTTGCATTTTCTCCTGCAGCCACACACCAGCAGACAGGCCAGCTAAGGAGTATTTCAAAGTAGCAGAGATCTCAGGAGAGGAGGGATAAATACAACAGCATTTGTTAGGCTGGCAAAATGCCATTTGCTGACTTTGACCATGACATTTTATAACCTTGTTTGGTTTAAATAAAGATCAAAAGCTCAGGATGTTCAGTTTCACCACCACTTCGTGGAGTGCTCACAAGTTCCCCACAATAACTAACCTTAAATATATTTATACACTAATAAGGGGGGCATTAAGAACATTACTTAAAATATTATATTGTATTAAAATATGACATTATATGGGGGTCGTTCAAAATCCAGCTGTCTCAAAGTATGTAGAATAAATCCTGCTGAAATAGGCTCCGACCTCATCTGTTCTTGTACAAAAGTCACCACTTAGGAGTCCCTTCTAAAGACTGATGTTGTTTCACTGATCCTGAAATCTCTGAAAGCTGCTGTGAGTTGTCCCTGGCTAATCAAATGCATAAATTTGGACCACACAAACCCAAAATCACTTTCAGATTTCCATCAAGTAATTCTCTCCCCAGCAACTAAGAACGAAAGAAAATACTATTTTTAATGGCACAAGAAGAGTTAATAAGGAAGAGTGGTAATCAAACACAGACTCTACATGGCAAAGACAAACTGCTCATCCAGCTTCTTTTGTGGCAGCACTTTTTTTCTGCCAAAAGAAGTGAGAACACAGAGTAAGGTGGAGAACTGTATCCTTGCTGCTCCCCATACTGTAAACACTGGAAAATAAATACTGTGAGGATCTTCCATGCTTCTTTCTAACGTTTCCTTCCTGTGCCATCTCTTTTCCCATCTGGCTGCTCCCTGCACTGTTCCTTTTATCCCTGGCCTAGTATCAAGGTCTGTGCAGCAGGCTGGGATTACAGAACCCAGCGCCAAAATTCCCCAAATGAAGGAACCAAACTGGCTTCAAGCAGTTTTCCAGAGGGCAGAACGAGTGCCTGTATTTATACACCCTCTGCAAGTGCTTTCCCCAATAGGTTCTACCTTCCCCCCCCCCAGCTGTGTTTCATCCCATTCTCCCAGCATCCTCACCTTCCTGACATCCTGCAGGTATTTTTAAAAAACGAATTTAACACACCTCTCCACGGCATAAATAATAAGATTTAAGTAAAAAAAAAAAACAAACAAAACAACAAACCACAACTCTGCGGGGATCCTGAAATCATGCTGAAAGTTATCAAGCCAAGGCTTTTTACACGTTGCCCTACTGGACACGTTTCCCTCCACAAAGAACTGTGCTTTCAAACACTGATGGGCTAAAACTTCTCTGAGGAAATCTAAGCAAGGTAAGTGCATGCTCTAGTCACTGCAAGACTTGCCTGTTAGAAAAACCCCTCTGTTAATTCTCAGACTGCTTTTTTTTTCTTTTTTTTTTTTTTTTAGTGAAATTTCAACTAAAATAATTCCATTTTCCTTATCTCTGAAGCAAGTAAAAGGGGCCTACAAGAGAGTTGGAGAGGGGGCTTTGACAAGGGCATGAAGTGACAGACAAGGGGGAATGGCTTCAAACTGACAGAGGGCAGAGTTAGATGGGATATCGGGAAGAAATTCTGCACTGTGAGGGTGAGGAGGCCCTGGCACAGGTTGCCCAGAGAAGCTGTGGCTGCCCAAGTGTCCACGACCAGGTTGGATGGGGCTTGGAGCAACCTGGGATAGTGGAAGGTGTTCCTGCCCGTAGCAGGGGGTGGAATGAGATGATCTTTTAGGTCCCTTCCAACACAAACCATTCTAGGCTTCCATGACATTTAATTTCCCTCACTTTCTTACTGTAAAGACTGGTTAATTTATCCAATGTCCCAGGCTATTTACAGAGAGATCAAGGACATCTCCTCTACAGCTTCCTGTATTTGTCACACCACATCTGTCACAACATAATCAAGGTGATTACTGTGTTTCAGTCACATCTCCGTCTTTCCTAGAGGCAGAAATTTCTGACAATTCTTGAGTGAGTGAAAAGAGACCTGTATGTTTGGGCTAGAATGGAATAACACTGGACAACAAGACCTTCCCAGCGAAGGACAACGCAACACTTGCCACATCCAGCCCACAACTTCTACACGAGACCCGCTTGTGCCTGAACTGTGCCCTCCACAAACACAGAGCTGCGGCCTCGGGAGGGACAGGCAGCAGCCAGTAACTCACACCAAAGTCTTAACTTCCAAGAACAACCTTTCATTAAAGTTCACACTTTGAACCAAATTGGCACTTGCACAAACTTCACCACATGTGGCTCAGCTTGTACCCTCCAGTCCTTATCACAGCCTGGAGCACAGAAGTTGTCCTGCTTGGGGAGGGTGGTTTCAGCCTCCCATAACTCACCTAATCAGTCCTAATTAGCCCGAGTCACTGAAGAGCCTTTTGCCCTATTAAAGATTCATTCCCTCAGATATGCCACTGCAGAAATTGTTTCCTGCTGAGGCAGTGCGTGATGTCTGCTCTGCAGAGGAGCAGCATCAAGAAGGGCACTTGTACCAGAAAGGCACAAGGCTAATAGAATCAATTCTTGAAATTTGAGACAGCCTCCTAAAAACAGTCACTGGGTATGCATGTAAACACACTCCATAATTATACTAATTTGCACAATTAAGAGCTGGATAAACACCATAAATTTAAATGAGGAACCCCCGGCACTGGCTGGTGCTGCTACTGGAATATTTTAAAATCCAAAATATCCAACACAGCTGATTTCTGCAACCATGCAACACAAGAGCACCTTGCTGAAATCCAGTTTGATACTTGCCACCAAACCAAAAGAATAAGAAGAAAGCAAAAGAATAAGAAGAAAGCAATGAAATAGTTTTTCCTACAGCTCATTAGCACTGTTTTCTTCTCAACCTCGTCTTTTGGTACAGTCACAACCGACACAAACACTTTAAATGTTCCTGAGATGCCTGTCTCCTGCAAGCTCCCCACTCCCCCAAAAACCTCCCAAATCCAAAGCCATCCTATTTAGAGAGACTGCTGCTGCTACAGAGCCAAGCTAAGGCAGAAATCCCAGGGCAGGCTAAGGAACAGACTTCAAACACACATTCCTCTGGATAAACATCTTGTCCACGGACAAAGGTTTTGGCATTTCCAGGCTGCCATCTCCCACTGGAGATCGAAGATGAAAACACCACCTCTCTGCCCCCATTCCTCCTCCCAGGCACCCAAACCAACCCTCAGATCACTTATCTTTCCCATCAGGCAAGATGTTTCCCGTACTCACCACTCCACGTCTTTGCCTGCACCAGCACCTTCCTCACCAGGCTTGCCATACTGGAATTTTTACCCGTGTTGTCTAAACCTGCTCAGGGCCAAACCAGGGGGAAGAGGTAAAAAGGGACGCCCGCATCTCGTCCCTGCTCCTCCAGCAGCCCCGTGGCTTTTGCTGCTGAGGCTGCTCAGCATCTGGAGGAACAAGGCTGAGCACACACACACACACACACGCGTGCATGCACACGCACAGGAAGCTTGGAACCGAATCAGGTTTAAAGGGACTGACTTCCTTCTTCATGCTCCAGTATCTCGGCTGTAAACAAGCCCTGCACTTTAGCTAAGCCAAGCCGAAAAGTCCAGCAGCGAAGGACAAAAGAAGGGAGTGGCCCCAGCAAGGAATAACTATTTTAAATACACGAACATCTTCCCATCAGATTAAAACTAGGCCTTTAAATTAGGCAAATTCTGAAGCCATTGTTGTGACAGGGTAACTCAAGACAAACAGGAGACGCTGCTTCCTCCTCTGGAGAGGGCTTCTGGATTTCCAGGATGAAGCGTCCCATAAGCATTCCGAGCGTCTGGGCAAAAGACTTGAAAAGTGTTCATGGCACTCCAGGGCTGGAGGGCAACGAAGGGGGAGAGAAATGCAGAAAGAAGCCCCAGAGGAGGCCCCACCAGCTACAACCGCTGCACCTTGTAGGAGCAATGGCAGGAGCCATGGGGAAGCCAGGGATAGCTGGGTCAGACCACGTGTCAGCCAGCCCCCAGCTCTCCAGGAACAAGCTTAGCCTGCCAGGAAGGTGTCTGTGTGTGTGCTTCATACACAGCCTGCTTGTGTTCTGGGAGATCTCCACCTCACCACACACGGCCTCGAGCTCCTTCAGTCTCCAAGGGGTTTTCCCCACTGTTCTGAGGCATTTACCTCATGGCAGCTCCACCTCTGAGCACACAGAACACACCACCAGCAAGCACCAAACAAACCCTTTTTGCACAGATCCAGAGGTCTCTAACATTTTCCCCACTGCTGGCAACAAAAGCTCTCTTGAGGGACACTGTCCCTCTATTGATAGCACTAATGAAGCACTGCCTGAACTCTGGGTGGTAAAGGTTGAGTGAGCAGAAAGCCAGCACTGGGCAATCCTTAGCCCCAAGGTGGTAAGAAGTGCCTGTCTGAAGGAGCTGCCATCCTATGCCTTTTCAGACATGTTTTTTATTTATCTTTCTATCAGAGACCACTTATCGCATAAAAGACCTTTATTACATCTAAACTGAAGCACTGAAAGTGCTGCAACTATTCAAACATTCTTTTTATTAACACCTTGCAAAGCTGGCCTACTAAAATATTCTCTCATTTTTTCTTACTCTCTTAATAGAGCAACAGCAGATTCCACTGTCCTCCCCTCCTCTTCCCACCTTGTCTTTCAGGAAATCCAACTCTTACAAAAGTACAGTACAATCAAACTGCTGCTATCCCTTCAGGTAAGTGCGAGATCAAGGGGTTGGGGTCAAAAACGAAACAGTGCTGCTCTCAGAACCAGAAAGTTGACAGGAATCTTTCCAGGTGCACTGGATGAGGTTCACAACAATCCTGTCCCTAAGAGAAGTCCAACTGCAGAGAGGCAGGGGAGCACAGGACAAGCAGTGTGCAAGCTCAGCAGCCTTCTGCCCGAGGGCTCCTTCTCCTCCTTCCACTGTCCAAGCTTGAGAAGCAACACTTCATTGCAGAAGAGCTGCACACAGTTCAAACCTTCACTGCCATTAACCAGGAACAAGCTGCCAGCACATAAGAGTCTGACTGAGAAATCATCTCTCTATTTGCTCCCCTTCACCTGACTGGGTTTGGGTTGGAAGGGACCTTAAAGATCATCTCATTCCAACTCCTTGCCATGGACAGGGACACCTTCCACTAGCTCAGGTTGGTCCAAGTTCTGTCCAACCTTGAACACTTCCAGGGATGGGACAGCCACAGCTTCTCTGGGCAACCTGTGCCAGTGTCTCACCACCCTTACAGGGAAGAATTCCTTCCCAATATCCCATCTAACCCTGCCCTCTGTCAGCTGGTAGACATTTCCCTTTGTCCTGTCATTCCAGGCCCTTGCCAAAATTCCCTTCCCAGCTCTCTTGCAGCCCCTTTAGGTACTGGAAAGGGCCCTGTGGTCTCCCTGGAGCCTTCTCTGGTCCAGGTTGAACAACCCCAACTCTGGCAGCCTTTCTTCACAGGCGAGCTGCTCCAGCCTCTTCTCCAGATCACCTTCGTGGTCCTTCTCTGGACTTGCACCAGCAGGTCCACACCCTTCTTATGGGGCAGAGTTTTGTGCAGTCCAATAGAGCAGCCAACTGCCTCAGTACAAGTGTCCATGTTATGAACACATCCACCAAGAGACATTCAGAACTTAATTCTTCGAGTGTAATGAAATCGCTGCTGCAGCACAAAACATAAATCACTTCTTTAATACCCATCAGCCAGAGAAGGTTTCCCATTAACACCCTCAACTCTGCCAAGTACCAAAACAATTACCACATGAATATTAACGGGGGTTCCTTGGCAGGGTGACTGGATTGTCACAGGGAATCTCAGGAGACAGCTCAAGACGCCTCAAATTTGTATTAATGTACTGAGCGGTTACTTCAGGCAGCAGAGGCTCCTCTGGTTATGGAGGGGGTTCCACACAGTAAAAATAACAAGCCCCAGGATGAGACTGCTTGGGAGCAGGGAAGAGAAGGAAGAGAAAACATTGCTGCTTCCAGCAGCAGCGCTCTGAGGGATCACAGCCCCTCGTGCTCCAGAAAGGGAAAGGTGCAACAGCAGCTCTGCTGCTCCTCACACCCCATACGGGGAGGAAAAATGGGCTTGAACGTGGGATCTGTTTAAGGTCAGCTCAAAAGAAGAATCTGGTCACTTAACCCCTTGAAGGGGTTTTCTGGGATAAACCAACACTACCATACAGAGATGGGAATAAGGAGAATGGAGAGCAGCACACAGGCTTCAGACCAGCAGAGCTGTGCTCAAACTCTTCCACTGGCTCCCACTTTCAACCCCGCTTTCCCAACACTTGGGGCTTTCACCTGTGACACACCAAACTCAGTGGTATGTTTTACACCTCTGTGGTGAAAGTTGACTACAGCTCCTCACCTGGTTCCACCAACACAGGGGTTATGCAAATTCATGGAGGCGAGCCCAGGATTTTGGCCTTTCTGACAGCCAAGACTTTCAAACAATCTTCAGAGGTTTAATGGTTTAGACTAAAGTTTCACCAGCAGCACCATAAATCTGGGCACGTCCCCTTAGCATACCGTGTGATTATGGAGCAGTCACAGTAAAAACTGGTTCCTAAGAAAAATACAAGGTCAATCATATTTTTAATGTTACATATAAACCTAGTAATTAGAATTTTTGTTTCAATTACAAATATACTCAAACCCAGAGAGATTATCACCTTGGGTAGTTAGGATCCCAGGACACATTTTAAGCTTGGGATCCACATATTTATGAAACACGATTCTGGACCAAGATATAAAGAGGTGGTTGTGATTTCAGGTCACGTTTGTTCTAAGGATCCACCAGCACCTCTGATTTTACAGGCTTTACCAAAAAGGAAGGACTTCCTCTCCCCACCCTTAAATAAAGCTGCTTCTGCGGACTCTTAAAAAAATAAAAATAAAGAAGAAGAAGAAAAAAAAAAGAAACAAGTTGACACCCAGCACAATGACCTGATGTTTTCCACGCATTTGCCCTCTGATAAGCACAGAAATGCCTTCTGCTGGGCGTTTTCCCCGTTAACCTTCCTGAGCAAACCCATTAATGCTTGGGAGAAAACGGAACCCAGTGCAGTAGGTAATGATACTAAATATAAGCAGTGAATCAAATCACTTTGTTTCTCAGGCATTCAGCTTCACGAGCTGTTTCAGAAGTTCAGAAACACAGTCCCTGCCTGTGCAGACCCTGGAACAGCTGATCATTCCTCATTTTTATGTTTTTTTGGGGGGATTATGTGAAATGTATTCTTAGAAATAGAAATAGAGTTTAACAGAACTCTGTGAAACAGGTGCAGTTCAGCAGCTTTTTTAAAAAACCTCATCACAGTGACCATCTAACAAACCATTATTACAACTGGCCTACGTAAACAGAAAGGAGGGAGAGAAGAAAGCACGCAGGGCAGGGAGTATCCAGGACACCGCTGGGATTCCTTTCAGATCGCTCCTGCCTCGGGTTTGGCAGCAAAGCCATGCAATCAAAGCATGCCCTGTTCAGGCAGGACAGATTAACCTGGCTTGGATGGTCATGCCATGGGGAATCTGCTCCCCAACTCCTCCAGCTCCAGCAGGAGGACAAGAAAAGTCCAAGTGTTCCACCGCCCTTGGAAGCCAAGTCTGCAGGCTGGCAAAGCGACAAAGCCAGCGGGAGATGCTTCCCACTGCGCAAAGGACAGTGGGAGGCTGCTTTTGAAACAGAGAAACACACACTTGTCAAAAGGAAGAGATTAAATATCTAATGGACAAGTCAACGGAGGAAATCAATGACGCATTAATAGCTTCGATCATTCTCAAAGTATTTGCCCAGTCTGCATTTAAAGACTCTCTTTGGAAAACAGAAGAAAAACCAACAAAAAAATTCAAAACACGCCACAGACCTTAATTATTAAAAAAAAAAAAAAAAAAAAAAAAGGAAGTTATATATTTAAAGTTTACTTCTACAGATAATCACCTCGCACCCCAGAAAAATGGTGTCCAATCTGGAAAAAATCATCTAACTGAAAAATTCAACTTTTTAAGCCTTTTCAGTGCCACATCTGTACGCACATAAAGTAGGAATTAAGACAGCCAAGGAAAAGAGCACCGAGACTACATGGGAGATCGCTATAAATTTGTCTCCAGAGAGACAGTCTTTATTTGGGAGCAGAAGTGTATTTATTTTCTATGTTTAAACACTGATAGCAGTTCCACGTCTCTGGTTTGCTTTAGCAAAATTTAAAACACGGGGAAATTATCATTAACTGCAGGCAGCACTGATGCTGCTGTGACTGATACAGGACATCTATAGCAAGGGGGGAACAGGGGGGTGAGGGGACAACCACATACATTTCCAGCAATGTGCTGATAAAATGACAGATTGTCTCCTTGAATCTAAGATATCAAAACCAAATGTCTCTAATAACTCTTGATAGGACAAAAAAACCCAAAAAAAACACTGCAAAGAAGTCACACACATGGAGTCACCCTTTCCTGGAGCACGGAATTCTCTAAAGTACAGCTCAATATTTTACCTGAATTTCTACTGCCTGCAAAATTGAACTTCACAGCAGCAGCTCTTCAAGTTCTCAGGTTCCTCCTTCCCCCAACAACCAAGTTCCCCGTGGCTGTGGGGTCTGAACACACGTGGTACAGTCCTCACTGAGGCTGCCAAGAGCTGTTCCATCTCAGCTTTTTCAAACCTCCGGCTCCTTCCCCGAATCCAGTCTCCCTTTCTATCCCAACAACCTACACCCTCTGGAAGAAGTCCCCTTCTCCCTGCAGCTTCTCTCACCCATGTTTGCACATTTCACAGGAGAAAAGAAGAGAAGGAAAAAAGAAGAGGACGGGAAGACAAGGTCAGGTCCTTTCACGGAGCGAGTCAGCAGAGGGGATCTCATGTCTGTCCTTGGAGAAGCAGTTGTGGGAGTCAGCAGGGCAATAGAGAATCCTAGAAAAGATTTGGTTGGAAGGGACCTTAAAGCTCTTCTTATTCCAGCTCCCCTGCCAGGAGACCTTCCACTAGACCAAGTTGCTCCAAGCCCCGTCCAACCTGGCCTTGGACACTTCCAGGGATGGGGCAGCCACAGCTTCTCTGGACAGCCTGTGCCAGGGCCTGCCCACCCTCACAGGGAACAAATTCTTCCCAATATCCATCCAAACATACTCTCCTTCAGCCTAAAGCCTTCCCCCCTTGTCCTACAAGCAGCTACAGGTAGTGGCAAAACAAATAGGCAGATTGGTGGTGCCTGCAGTTGTCTATCATCTCCAGGCACAACCTGCAAGGATAAGGCACAAAAATCCCCCCAAAATACAGTCTACATGGTGACAAGTGCTTCTCACCTCTTACACAACCTTCTCTATGAGCAAGTTAACTTTGCTGGAGTTCATTCAGTATTTTAAGGTGCACTCAAAAAAAGAAAAAAAGAAAAAAAAGAAAAAAGAGTGAGGTTTTAATTTCTGTCAACAAAAGGTTTTGATAAGGAAGAATTTGCAGTTTGTTCTCTCCTCTCCTGCTCCCCTCCCTCCCTTGGGAGACAGACAATTTTCTGTATAAATGTGCAAGGAAAGACATTTTAAGGGTTGCTTTTGAGCTGCAATTTGAGCCAGACAAAAAAAAAGAAAAACTGAAAAAGAAAAGAAAAAAACCAAGAAGCTAAATTCAGAAAATGGGAAATCTGAACCCAAAGATGAAAAAGAACTGTGCAAACTGCCAGTAAAGGGGGAAAGCCTTTGGGGCTGACACACAGCCCATGTGCCAGCCTGGCACATCTCAGCCACAAGGAGCTTTCAGCAGCCTAATTGCCTCCCTTCACCGCTGAGTGAATAATCCAGCAGCCAGACAAACAGGAAATTCACTGGGAAGCGAACAACAAACAGCCTCATTCTGCAGGTTAGGGTGCTTTTAAATGAAATGAACTATTAAGAGATCACAGCTTCCTAATCAAACCAACATGTTTGCAAGATGAAGGGAGGAAAGAAGAGGAAAGTCAGGGAGACTGAGGATGGGAAGCTAAAATAAGAGGAGGTATCTGCAACCAGATTAAATGGGGTGAAAACAGAAGAAATGTGTGCCTGGGTTAGTCTTTACATCCTTGCATGGTCCTTACACTGGACCTTGCAGCCCTTGGCCCACTGTAAACAGATGCACATAAGCTGGAAATGGACACGGCACCTCTCCAGAAAAATAATTCTGGGGTATGTATAAGAGCCAGAAGGGGATTTCTATAACCCTGTGTTCAGCACAGGGAGGAGATGCTGCTGCACCTGCACAACATCCATCTCCCTTCCGATCCCCGTTACCACAGGGCCATTCCCAGTTCTTGCCACTGGCTCTGCTGGGAGCTGAGATTAATGACTTTGCTGCCAGCACCGGTGCAAAGAAAAACACATCAGAGCTCAGCCTCCCCTGCACCTCTTGTTTTAGAGGAGGATTTCCAGCCAGAGGATGCTAAAAAGACAAAAGAGCAAGTGTTTCCTCACACAGTTTACTTGCTGGTGTGCCACAGAAAGAGCACATAATTCATTAGCATGCTAATAAATTTCCTATTTTACTGTAGGATACTTCCAAAGTAAAATAACAAAACACTGCTATTACTCTGTTAGTGAGCTACCTTATCTTTATAAATAACAAAACATGCAGTTAACTGACAGTAATTGCAGCTTTGGCTGCTCTGCAAGGTAGAAGAGACTCAAAGGTATCCATTTCCCTCTCTCTCAGTCACCCCCTGGTGATATCAAATTTACCCAGTGCAGCTCTATTGGTAATTCTTGAGGTCTGGAATAGGTTTATTGCAGGTGCCAATACGATAAGAGAAGGATGCAGATATTAATCTTTAACATAAAGGTTTTTCATTACCAAGAAGGTCAGCCAACTAAAACAACCCTCTCTTTAACCCAGGACAATTTTTCTTCCTCTCACCTGTTGGAAACGGTTCTTTAAATACTAAAATGCTCCCCTAATGCTTAAGTGTAAGTACTAAAATTGCAAGAGGTATGAGCCCTTTTGCCTCCCCAGCTTGTCACCTTTCCAGGGTGACACCCCTGAGACAGCTCGTGGCCACCACACGGTTTGTGCCCCCTAAAGGAAGGAGTTCTACGCTCCATGCAGTCCAGCAGCTGACTCCAGTCACTCCTCAGTACTGGACATTCCTCCAACTCCCATCCCTCAGGAACAGGGACTACTGAGCTCCAGAGCTGGCACAAGAGCAGCAAAAATCCTGGTGACGGCAGGCAGTGACAGTGGTTTAGGTGTATTATGAGACTGCTCAGGTGCTAAATAAAAAGAACCAACCCCAAAAGGCACCGTGGACTTGCAGGAGGGGACAGTGTGGAGCCACCCTCCACCTGGAGTGATCCTCCCAGCAGGAATTTACAGTGTGGGAGGAGGTCAGACTGCTCAGGTCCTCCTGGAGAACAGCAACAGAAACTCGCTGGTCTCTGCCTTTCTTACCCAGGATCTCCCTCTTCCCCCATGGCAGACCAGGCACATTTACCGGCTGTGAGTGCACAGGACATCGTACCCCTGCTGTTGGCAGACAGCTGCCAGAAAACCCCTCTCAACCCCTGAAACTGAGCACATCTGTAAGGAAAACAGAGCTCAGAACTGCACGGGAATCTTGTAATTTGCTCTCCAAAATAACCCGAAAAGCCCATGGCAATCCACGGGCAAAGGAATGCTGCTTTCCCTCAAATGAGCATTTCGGTCCCAAGTCATCACAGGAATCAAAACCACCCTTTTTGAGAACTCATGGATTGACACGTTGGCTGCGTGAAGGTCTGAATCTGTAGTTTAAGGAAGCAACTGGTTTTTTTCCTTTAGCAGAAGAGAAAGGCAGTTTTTGTCAATTGTTTCCCACAACTCTTCCTCTTCAGCTTTCCCAGGGAGATCTTTACATGAGCACACACACACACACACACCTCTGCCACGGGGCAGGCACTTGTATTTTAGAGTAGGTGAGAAGAAAAAAGAAGCTACAAGATATAGTAGCCCAGAAAAAAAAATAGTAAATCATATCTTCACACTTGATTCCAGCCATGCTAGTAGATGAATCTTCTTTATGCTTGTAGTCCTGGGCTTTTGCTTGAACTACAATTAGAGGCCACCAAGTAAGAAGAAAACCCACCTACCTTCCTCTCTCTCCTTGTCTTAAAATGTTTGTCTGGAAAGGGTGGAAAAGCAGGAAGCAGGGTGCTAATTTTACTGCAGAAATCAGGAATATCTTTAAGAGCAACAGTTGCCTTTGTTTATTGAAGCAGAGTTGACCCAACCACTTGTTCCTCTCTTGCGAGTGTAACCGAGTCAACAGTCGGCTGAAAACCGTCGGGGTGCAGCTGATGTTATGCCAAAGCTGCTCAAGTTTTTCTAGGAGGGGGGTAAGCCAGGCATTTGACAGGCTCTTGGACTGCAGCCAGGGGAAGCAACAGGCAGCCAAAAATTTAGTTCCCAAGAGAGAAGCCCTTCTCCACTGGCGAAAAACAGCTCTTGGGATACCGTTTTCGTGCAAGGCAAAAGGCACCCTGGACCCCCAAAGCGTGGTTTCAACAGCCAATTCACCACTGGCATGTCAATAAAGCAGCTCGAATCATCTGTGCAAAATGGTTTTATGTAAAATGACTGTTTGAAGGGAGCAGGGGAAGGGTGAGTGATACCCACAAGTGCTCTTTTTACTCGCACTTTTACTCTCCCAAATAAAGCACAAACTTGGAAGTTGAGTGGGAGGACAGCAGAGATTGCGCCCTTGGCACAGAGAGAAGAGAATTTCTAATTCTCCCATAGACTGAGCAAGAGTGCAGGTAAAAGATATCCTAAAGAACATCATTATCAAAAGGATAGGAATTTCAATATAAAAATCAGCAAGACGGCACGACTGCTGCACCTGGGACAGCAGTAAGGAAGGGAAGCACAGAGACAGAAAAGACAGGATGAGAAATACCATGAACTACAGAAGGAGGAAATGAGAGAGGAGGAAGACAAGAAATAATACAGCCAGACTGGTTGTTTCAGGAGTGGGAGAATAGATGAAATATAGGAAGTGTCACGAGCCAAGTGCATATTACTGTTTCTTTCCTATAAAATCATAGGGGACAAGATCATACAGGTATTTTCCACCTCAGCTAATAAGCACACATCCCCAGGCTAGTAAGTGCCAGGTGTATTTTTCCAATGACTCGAGGAAATGCCCATATTAAAATTAAAAATAAAAGGGAATGCTCAGTTAATCTGCTCTGCAACCTGAGTCCCACTTACAAACGGCAGGAGCTGGAGACAATGAGGAATTGCTAGATTACAGAGTCCTCTGCAATGCAGTGAGCAACAGCTGAGGGGTAAAGTTGGAACACCACCAGCGGGCCTCAGAATGCCAAATTAAGTTTGCTTGCACAGTTGTTGCTAATAAAAACCACAAAGCCTCTCTCTCTGTCCCTGCACTGCCTCATTCATCCCGCTCCGTAACGCTGAAACACAACTAAAATCACAGAGAGAGCCTCAGGAAGTAAATCCTGTCTCTAGCACCGTCCAGTATTCCCCACAGTCAAGTGAATGGAGCAGCTGCAAAGCCAGGTATGGCTTCCCGTGGGATCCCTCACCCAGGAAGTTTGGTGAAGTCCATTCCCGATGCAGACGGGAGTTGTCGCTCCAACACATCCCAGCAGGAGAGGCACTTGCAGAAGGTGTCATTTCAAGCCAGTGAGGTCATGACAACCCAAATCAGACAGGAAAATATTTTCCTGTCTATCTCATGGACAAACGGAACTTGCTAATATTTACTGAAAGGTCCATTGGGAGCTACAAAAGCATTTCTCCATTTTCTAAGGGCGTAAACTCCTCGCCGAGCGCGAAGGGCTGTCCTGCGATTCCCAGGGATGAAAATGGAAAGGGATAACGTGCACTGAGCTCCACAAGCTGCTCTGCCAGAGCTCGGTAATTACATGAACGAGCTGATCTATCAACAGAGAGTCCAAATACAGCCCCCCAAGGGGCTACAACTCAATCAATGGCATTTTGAAAGGCACGTCACTGCTGCGAGGGAGCGGCGATGGCAGAGGGAAGAGCAGCCATGTGGTTATCAGCGGCGAGGAATTGCCTACTTAGAGAGTAATAAATCATGCTATTAAAAAAAAAAAAACCCACCACATTACCCTGCAAGGAACTTCATTTCACACAGGCCACATTTAGAAGTACATCAGTTAACTCTAATTTGCCTTTATACAGCAGATTAACAACAGAAATTCTCAGCCTGCCTCGAAATCGAAGGGTTTCCCAACTGCATTAGCAGAGCAAAAATCATGGCCGTGCAACTTCCTAAGTTTTATTGTTGTGAAAATGATTCTGACTTCAGAAGGCAGCTTCTCCTGCAGCAAGGAAGATGTGTCAGGGAATTACTCAGCCCAATAGCCCTCTGACAGTTAACCCCGCCAGCCATCCTCCTCCACACGGGGAGAATTACTACTGCAGCACAAAGCATTTTGTAGAGCAAACTGATCCCAAGAGCCCCCTCATAAAACTCTGTTGTAGCCTGAAGAGTCATCTTTCAAAGAAACATGTGTTCCTGACTGTTTTCTTGTGTAAACAAGACTGTAAAACAGATATTTACTTGCTCAGGTCAAGCTTACTTAATCACATTAAATATGTGCATGTTTTCTACAACTTCAGATTAATTTCATTTTATCACAGTGCCACAATTAAAAACCGTGATTCTGGAGAAAAGAAAATATTTGGGGAAATGCTGAACCTGGCTGAAGAATATCACAATCTCTCCTTTCTGCAAGTGGCCACTATGGATACAATGAAATCCATGCATGGCTCTCATCCTCGTTTAAATACTCTATGGCACAACACACCGATCTTCCCAAATAACAGCCCTACTTGCATCCTGGCCACCTTATGGATTGTTCTGGGGTTTTTAACAGTGGTTAGAAAAAGAGGAAGTGCTTCTCCATTACTCACCTCTCCTCATTACAACAGGGAGAAAGGGAAAAAAGCACCCAGCGGGAGCTGCTCCATATTCCATGCAACTCAACACACAGGAAAAGCCCTTTAAAGAGGAGGATAATTTGCCTGTGGCAGAGCCCAAGAAGTCAGAGAGCAAACATGAGCAAGGCTGTGCAGTCAGAGATGTGATGCTGCATTCCTTAGAAATACTATCATTTTATTACATTCCCCTTCAAGGAATTAGGCAAAGCTGCAGTACTTGAGAAGATGAACAAAAGGAAAAAGGGATCAAGAAATGAAGGTGTGGCAAACCATAGTCAAAACCAAAATTACTCACAAAGACACTCTCATAAACAAACATGCTTTGTTGCCCGCTTTTTATTTTGCATCTTTGACATACTTCTCTGCTTATATTTCTGTATATGTTTGGTTTTTCTTTAAAAAAAAAAAAAAAGGAAAACTGCACACAGCTTGGACTGTGCCTATGAAAGTGTAATTCTGTATGAGCAGGGAACAGCCACAGGCCAAGTCAGCAACTTTCAACACAGCTGGCATCAGGGATTCCACACACTATGGTCCTTTTGTTACCAGAGCTGAGGGACGTCAAATATTTCTCTCATTTGACCAGCACATGTTGCTCTACCGTACTTGGATTTTATGCAGTCTAAGCTTTCCATCTGAAATGGAAAGGAAGCTTTTAAAATTTCTAGTTTTGTATTTCCAAATAAGACTGAAGGATCAAGCACTAGTCCACTGCAGTAAACAACCTGAAATGACTGATCTGACAAGATGTTAATGCTCTGAATTTTTTATCATCAGGTTTGTGGTAAAGCAGAGTACTTCAAGAATAATTTTTTTTTTAAATCACCCATTTTTATCACATTTTGTCCAAAGGAAAACACAGGGGAGATGGAAAAACCACATAAGAATACATTTGAAAGACCAGATATAAAAGAAGTAGCAGCAGATCTTAAAGGGAAACCTTTTAAGTGAGCAATGCTGATTGCAAATGAAAACAAAAGTGTAAAGAAAAATGTTGCTAAACATTGTCAAGGGGTTGCTCTACGTGAACTTACATCAGTGAGAGACCTGCTGAAATGCCAGACTTGGGGCTGTGCTCGTGGACATCCAATGCCTCACGGCAGCAGGTGCTTGCAAAGGAAGAAGCTCACGCTCCACTCCCTTGTTTTTTTCAGGGGGAAAACCCACCCCAAAAATCACTTCCTTTCTGACACGCTGGGTGTCAATTAATGTTTGGGGTAAACAAAATCATAAACACAAACACCACTCCTTACGCTGCTGAGAACGACCATCTCCACACGTGGTGACTCGGCACAAGAAGCCACAATCATAAACTGTGCTTTTATTAAGTGTGGTTTGCCTTTCATCTCCAGTTACTCCGCACCACAATCCAGGGTTCTCTGGGAGGCCAAAGCTCCAGGATCCCATGGACTCTCCGACAGTCCCTAAGGCTTTTCTCCTGCATAACACAATCCTCAGGCTTTCCACTAGTCATTCTTGGGCCAGGTCCAGCTATTTTGTTCAGCATTTCTCCAGGAGGAACGTACACACTGTGCTTACACCAGAGACACTTTAGACCCCATCCGTGGGTTAAAGTCCCAGGGCAGGACATGGGCGTGCACGAGCGTCTAAGTCAGAAACCTTCTGGGACAGCTGCCAGCAAAGAAATGATCGTAAAACCAGGCTTATTCAGCAAGGAAAATGATATCACTTCTGCAGGAGGCCTTCTTGCCCCGTTTGCTCTTTAGGCACTAAATCTAGACTGAATGTGAGGCACAAGACTGACTCCTGCATAAAATACATAAGGAAAAATCTCAGCTTGAAAATTAAAAATGAAATCCAAAACAGCTGTCAGCATGAGTGTAAAACAATAAGGAGGAGGAAGAGAAAGAGATATTGAACATTTCTCTGAGGCAACTGTCCAGGGAGGTTCTACTTCGGAGCAGTCCCTCCTCAGGGCAGAGAAACACTTCAGAGCTACCACTTGCTGAAATTCTTCAATTAAATTCGAGCAGATACTTCGAAAAGAGCTTCAAATTATAGAGATGAGCCCTGACGGCTCCTTGTAAAATTACCTTATTTAGATAATCAATAACAAAAATAAAGGCTGGAGAAAAAGTGGCAAGAGCAGCACAAAAAATCCTGCTTAAAAAAAATTTAAAAAAAGCAGCACACAAAAAAAGACACCCACAAAAAAAAACCAACCAACTATCAAACCCCACACTTTAGCCTTCAGAAGTCATCTTTCTGCCTGCCCCGAAACAATAGGGCTGTGTTCGCTTTGTACTCTGGAGATGTTTTATTTCAGCCACCACACCCAGTTCTGGGAAGGGCACGGCGATAGCCGCTGATTTGTTTGCAAGATGGTGCAAGGTGAAGTCAAAGTTACTGTATCCTGTTTAATTTATTTTTTAATTTTTTAATTTGGCACTAGTAAATACGGAGAAAAAACTCACTCGTAGGCTAAAAGGAAAAGGGCGGACGGGGTAAAACGTTGTCCTGTAGGAGCCATGGATTAAAACCCAAAGCGACACTGCAGAGGAGAGCGGCAGAGCTCCGGAACAGCCCCGGGCAGCTGCAGGCAAAGGAGACAGAGCTGAGTCCCTCGGGATCCCTGTGCTCTCCGAGTTAACAGGGCACAGGCCGTGGCAGCCCAGGGAAGCACCGCAGCACAGCTTCCTTAAGTGGCACGAGCTTCAGAGAGAGGAAAAATCCTCCCCTCCGTACACTGGAGGAGCCTCAACCTTCGCAAAAAAAATCAACGGCAGACATAGAACCCTTCTTCAGGAGGGAACAAGTCAAAAATCAGGTTTGCTTCGCTCATAATACCCTGAGCTTATTTTCACTGATGACCTAGATGAGTTATACAAATCCAGACTTAAAGGGAAATAAACCGGCGCATGCAGGGAGGGGATGTGCGTAATATTTAAGTTGCACATCACATGGTGCATCACAACCCTTAACTGAGACTGAGAACCCGAAGAGGACAAGCAGATAAGGTTTTTACAAGTCTGTTGTGTTGGGATCACCGAGTTGGCCACTCGGCCAGAACAATAAAAGGATTTCAGCCAAACGAGCATTACTTCCTCCAGACCATCCTTTAAAAATTAAACCCTGCAAAGATAACAGTCATGCTCAGGGCTAATTATAGTAGGAACCTTATAGCAGCTAAAAATGCTAAAAAGAAGTGGTGGGAAAGGAAGGAAGGTAATTTAAAAGTTAAAAAAAAAAAAGACCCAAAAGGGAATGGCAAAGCTGTCATGTGTCTGTCACACTTGGCCTTCGAGCAATGCTCACAGGGAGAGGGGAGGTAGGAAGCGAATAAGGTCTGGGGACAACCAACGTTCCAAACCCTGAGACACAGTCAGAGACAGACTGAAGGCCCACAGACAGTGCAAGAAACCTACAGATGTATGAGTAATGTGCAAGTTAAGAGGAAAAATTAAGAGAAGATTGTCACCCTGGTTTTTATCGCAGCTGAGAGTGCAAGGAGAGAACTATCCTGCTCTCGTACTCAACCCTCAAAGCCCAGCCTGGACAGAGCACAGGTGCTGGGCCATTTCATTTTAGGCTAAAGGAGGAGGCTGCACTCAGGAGAAATCTTAGCAGGAGAACTGTAAACCTGAAGAAATCCCCAAGCCAGCAAACCCCCTGAGGAGCAGCAGAACGTTCTGCCAGGCTCCCAGAGCAGCTGAGGAAGAATCTCATTTTCATGTTGAATCCGCACTTGGCATTTTCTTGCTGTATGATTCCCTTTCTAACCCTATAATCACACGTTTAGAAGCTGCTTTGACAGCACACATGCTACTTTTTTTCCTTCTATTCCTAAACTTTGGCTGGTAAACAGGTGATCCAGCAAAGGACAGACTACTCATTTGTTTGGGAGTGGCAAATCAAATTCACAGTGGCCTTTGCCCAGCACTAAACCAGGTTAGTACCTTTCCTTCCAGCAGGACTGGCTGTATCTTTGGGGAACCACCTCCTCCTGGGATCAGAGAGTGTGAGAGCAGTAAAATATCAAGAGAAAAATATGAGAAGCCCCTAATTAATGAAGTTTTCCAGCGAAGCAGAGCATGTGCCTAAACTGACTTACAACACTGACCTACAGTCTTAAACGCAGCAGAGGATCCAATGCAGGATGGGGGATGCAGAGGGATCCAGCAGCATGAAATGACCATGGAAGTGCCTGATGCCTCCCTGCCCTCTCCCAAAAATCATGGAATCATTAAGGCTGGGGAAAAAAAGTGCTATTTTTTCCTGCACATACAAGTGGCTGTGAATTCCTAACTTCTCAAACCCACACACACTAACAACTGTCCTTATTTAAAAGATTCCTCGCAGTTGCTACAAGCCAGGAATAAAGTAGATATAAAAATATTGCAAAAAGCACTGTAAGAAGAAAAAAATGGCAGCAGAAAAGATGCTGGAAAGTTACAGAAAAGGTTTTATTCCTGCTTGTTACACTGTTGGGTGATTCCCCCCCCCCCCCCCAGTATTCATAAAACCAGCTTGTCAAATTGGAAAATAAAAGTTTCACTATCTGTGAAATCAGCACAAATATTAGGGCCCCTAAGTTCAGGTCTGTGTGAGGTAGGTTAAAAAAGCAGAGGGTTTGGATGACTGAGGATGCCTGTCCAAATGGTACAGCACTCAAACAAATCCGTGTCCCTGAGCTGCAGCACATTACTGCTCCTGTTTCCCCACAGGGGAAAACCAATCCGGGAGACAAGAAGTCAGGAAAAGGAGTTGGGATAGGCATTTGACCACAAAAATAAAACTAAAAAAAAAAATCATTTACAAACATGTCATTTTTAGTGCTGGCTCTCCTCTGGGGCTGGAAGTCAACCTGGGAGTCACTTTTGCCTGCGCTTTGTCTCACACAGCAGGTGCAGCCAGAAGGGCTATTGCTACGAGCCCATGATAAAATGCCATTTATCCCTGCAAATACTAATATTCATCAATTCTCCCCGCAGATAAAACAATAAATGTTTGCTTCCACAAGCGGAGGGAATGTTATTTAAACCACGATACTCCTCCAGTAAATCCGAGACAGATGGGGCAGGATTCGGGGGCCACTGAAGTTGCTGTGTTTATGATAAGGGAATTAGAGTGACAGAAAGCCTCTTGCTGGGGAATGGGGGATCTGGTAGATTTGCTTCATAAAGGCAAACATTCTACAAATACACTGTTCAAGGTCAGTGAGCCAGAACAGTTTGGAGGTAGTGGGTTAGTCCTAAAAGAGAGCACCCAAATTTCCAGGTAATTGTTCTAGAGAGCACCATCCACAGAGTCTGGCAGGTCACTGCATGCAAACCTGATAAAAGTCTTTGATGTGTCCTGTTTCTCTCTCTGTGTCTAGAAACAGTGAGAGCTTGGGAGAAGGAGGAAGGCGGGAGAGGAAAAATACCCCACTCTCAGATCACAAGTATACGAAATAGAGGGGAAAACGTATTCAAAGTTTAATTTCAAGAGCATTATTCTTCAGCATATTGACAGTGATGCAGAGTGTCTGTGATCTACTGATACCAAGTAGACACAGAGCAACTAAAACTTTTCCATCTCACATAACCAAAATACTGTTGAAATGCAGACAGGATTCAAGTGTGCTGCACCTCCATCTCCAACTTGGCTACAGGTTACTCAAGTTGTTTGTTGGTTTGGTTTTTTTTTGAGCCAGCGAAGAAAGAGTCAAAGGTGTTGACAGAAAAGTGGACCTGGAACTCTGTGACCAAGGAAGCAAAATTTATCCCCTTCAGCAAATGTTGACAGAGCCATTACTCAGGCAAGGCTTCAGATAAGTCACCACTGAAGTCCTGAGCCCTGACATAACGCAGGGGTCCCTCTCTTGGTTCACTGCCCACAGCTGATAATACACTAGGGGAAAGAAAAAACCGTCAGAAAATGAAAGACAAAACCAGACAAGCTTGGATACACTATTGCTACGAAAGGTAGATGCACACAGGCTCTACGAAGATGATGTTAAAAACCTGGCATTTTTCTAATGGGCCTGTATATTTTAATGATGTTATCTGAAAGGAGGATCAGATTAACAGGGCTGCAGGGCAAAAATGAAGACATGAAGAAACTAATCACATGTATATGAACTAAGGCAGCTGCCAAAATTCATTTCAAGTATTTAACTGAACAATCAAAACCATGGTAAAATTCAGCCTAAGTAACCAGGTTTACTGAACAGAATCTGTACAATTTCAGGCACAGCAGATGCTGTGCATCTTCCCTCTATCCCACTGTCAGTCTGCTTTCTATCTTCAAAACCCGACATCA
Source organism: Myiotriccus ornatus (assembly GCA_036023395.1). Taxonomy (NCBI): domain Eukaryota; kingdom Metazoa; phylum Chordata; class Aves; order Passeriformes; family Tyrannidae; genus Myiotriccus; species Myiotriccus ornatus. The sequence goes on along the minus strand of JAYRBT010000005.1, from coordinate 26,707,360 downwards.
GTGATTGGATCTTGCTGAACTTCTAACTTTTCCCCTCGAGAAAGATCTTGGAGCACAATAACAAAGTAATTCCTTGACACTCTGCCTGTTTCTCACTTAAGTATCATCACCCTGTGAACTTCAGCCTCCTGATAATAATAGCAGTGTTACTAAAGGCTTAGAGCCTGCGAGAGGAAAGACAGCCCCTTTTTTTTTTTTTTTGATGTATTTGGAGTAAATGAGGAGGAAGCTGAGATATTACAAGTTGAAACAGAGGACAGAAAAACCAGGGAATGGATATGTGCTGCAGAGCTGAAAATAAGCAAAAAATTTTGCTTCCTGATGGTCAATCTTCAAATCCAAGCAGAAGAAGAAAGAAAAATAAAAAGAGATGTCTCATTCCAAGAGGAAATGAAGGTCAAAAGCACTGAAATCAACAACTTAACATTTGAGATGGGGAAAAATAAACATATTATTATTGATGTTCCCAGGGACAGGGTCAATAGACAGCAGCAGCTTCCTACACCACTTGTTACAAACAGGGCAAGTTTAAAAGGCCGTCATATTTGTCTGTATTTATGCCTTCACTGATTTTACAAGATGAAAAGACAACTAAAATAAAATGGAAAACCGATGAACAGCTCATGCTCTGCAAAACAACCTTCTAAACTTGCTTTGTCACAACTCCTGACTTAATGGCTGGCGTGACATGGCAGAAGGGAACGAGCTTCTCCGTGTAATTATCACGTCTCCTGCTTTATCTCTGCCTTCCTCAAACACTTTTTAAAAAGCAAAACGTTGCTTAAAATGCAAGTGCAAGAAGCATTTCATCTTTACAGCAAAACATGTTTCTTCTGGTCTTACCAGTCCTTTCATCAGGAGGTGCTTTTAGCTCCTATCTCCCATCTTTACTACTTGTATCCACGTTGATGTTGAAACACTTTCAAAGTGTGCAGCAGGTCACAGGCTCAAGCCCTGCTGTTTTCTTCCTACATTATTTCAAAAGTTTGTTAGAAACAATTTCTTCCTGCAGAGGTGAACAGGTTCCTCTTCATCAGGCTGAAATTCCAAAGCCTTTGTTTACTTCCTCATTTGCACACAATCCTCCGACCCCCGTTTTTAAAATAGTGCAGTAGTTCTGGGTGTATGTAATTTCTTGACAAGCTGTCACTGAAAAAAGCCTCACAATAGCAATGTTACTGTCACTTACCAGCAACCAGGTAGCTTAAAAAAAAAAAAAAAACAAAGAAAATAAAAAAAAAAAATGAATTAAAAAATAATTTAAAAACGGCCTCGGTTTGAGTCGGGTTTTTATTCGCAAAATTTACCCCGAATATGCCCCCAAAATTCCTCCGATTTTGCCCCAAAATTCCCCCATTTTATCCCCTAAAATTTACCCCCAAAAAATCCCTAAATTTATCCCAAAATCCCCCGATTTTTTCCTCCAAAATTTATCGAAAAATTCTCCAAATTTGCCCTAAAATTCCTGAAATTTCTCCCCGAAATTTACCCCAAAATTCCCCAGGTTTGCCCCTCAGATTTATCCAGAAATTCCCAAAATTCACCCCAAAATTCCCGGTTTATGCCCGAAAATTTAACCCGCCCCAAACTTTGCCCCCCAGAAAAACCCAGATTTTGCCCCCAAATTTCGCCCCTAAAACCCCCCAAATTTTGCCCAAAAACCCCCCAAATTTTGCCCCCAAATCCCCCCAAAACCCCCAAATTTCGCCCCCAAACCCCCCCAAAAATCCCTCAAATCCCCCAAAATTCCCCCGAACCCCCAAACTTTCCCAATTCCCCCCGAATTTCCCTCCCAAACCCCCCCAAATTTTGCCC
>JAYRBT010000005.1:26676874-26704918 GCA_036023395.1 Myiotriccus ornatus | reverse complement strand
CTCCAACAGATCCATGTCCTTCCTGTGCTGGGGACCCCAGAGCTGGAGGCAGCTCTGCACAGATCCCTAACCCCAACAAATCTCTGCAGTTTAGCGGTGCCCTACTCCTACTTTCCAGATTCCCCCAACCTCTCAGTCACGGAATCAGCACAACAGAAAGCTCCACTTATTACTGTCAGCAAATAACACGCATACCAAACAAAACGCTGCAGCACCAGCCTTGGTGTCCGGGGTGCTGGGTGTTTGCTACAGCAAATCGTTCTCCAGGCATTTGAAAGATTTAAATACAATAAGATGCAACTTCTCTGCATTGACTAACAAATAAAATTAGAAAATCAAAGATCTCAATATCCCCCCAAGTGTTCTCTGGGAACATCCCAAATGCACCGAGAGAAACTGCTGAAGCAGCACAACCTGGAACATGAAATTAAACTGGAAATACCTATAAGCATTCTTGTAAACAGATCATGCACAGCTGATGAGGATAAAAGGCTGCTGTGAAAGACCAGATAACCTACTGAAATATTCAGCTGCTGAGGATATGAGGGAAGTATATTATTAAAATGTTTATTATGGTAATCATAGAAATTAATTTGAAAAAATCAGCTCCCACTACACAAGCCTCATAATGAGCTTATAGCCTAAACACTGATGCTTTGTCAGATTAGACAGACTTTCTTCCTTTGTATTTTATGATGTGAGGTAGCTACATGCTGGGGATTTTTTCTTTAAAGGACATCTCCTTCAATATTCTATTACCAGAGGAACAGGGCTGAGAGACAGAAGTGTCAGCCTTTGAAAGGCAACAGGATTTAAAAATGAACTGAAGGGGGAAAATGTCCAGTTATCTGTTAATATGAGACCTTTTCTTAAATTTTTTTTCAGGCAAGTTAATGTCATTTTACAGATCAGAACTTGCTAGTGTTGGGTTACGGAGATAACAGGATTTACATGATCACGACAATTTCTAAAATAACCCATCACTGTTACTAAATTTTACTTGTCCTGCAGACAAGTCAAAGCAATTTTCTACTTGTCAGAGATGATAAATCAGTTGTCTGGTGACACTGACAGGTGGATTAGTCAAATCTCCCTTGAAGAACTTCGGTCTCTGCTTTCAGGCTGCCTGTGAACTCCTAAGAGTGCAGTAACATGATGGAGTAAGGGGGGGATAAGGAAGAGTTTGGATTTTCAGGGCTGCTGCCCATTTCCCCAGCTTCCTTGGTATTTTTCCTTCTGCTTTCCCATCAGAGTGGGTGAACAGCATCAAGCTGCTGCTGGGTTTTATTCTAGCACTTCACCCACAGAATTCCAGTTAAAAGTAGAGCAGTTAAAAAAAAAAATAAAACCAAACAGACTGTATTTGAAAATACATCATTTGGCTTAAAAATACAAATTTCTCTTTTCTTCAAGACAAAGACCTTCAGAGGGATAAAAATCATACCCCATTTTTTCTACCCACTCTGCCACTATACAAGTTACCCCAAAAAAAAACAACTGGTATTTGATTGAGAGCAAAAAAGCAAAGGCAGAGGTGTGTGAATGGAAGCTCATACCTTGTGCCCACCAGGCACAGAAACTTTCACTCACTAACAATACAGGTGGAGATGTTCCAATGAAGAAATACTTTAAGTACTGATGTTAAATAAGGCTGACAAGACAACTAACACAAATTGTTCCCTTTATTATCCTTCCTCCACAAAATAAGTGAGAGTGATGTTAAATAAGCTGTTTGGGCTGTACTGTAAAAGGGATAAAATTGCACTTAGCAGCCATGGTGGGTGTAGAACAGACAGAGACTAATTTGGAAAAATAACGAGCTACAGATAAGATAGAAGAAATGAGAAAATGCAGAAGAGGAGAAGTTTCTTCCTACTACCCTCAGAAGTCACACCACCTGGGCACTGTGCTTCTCCAGGGGTGGTCCTCCAGGTCTCTGCACTGAGCTTCCAACATTCTTGACCCAAAGACCAGACAAATACAAGCAGCAGCTGACACTGATCCAGCAGATCAGAAAGGATGGAAGCCTCAAAGTGAAGCCCAGAGGCAGCATTTCCAGCTGAATCCTCCTCCCAGGGAACCTGTTGGTGAGGCCTCTCCGGGTGCCATAAAGCACCTCCTCCTCCTCCAGACTTTTCATAACAAGGTGGATCCTGGAGTTGAGCTTGACTTCCAAGACTTGCCCTGCTCCATCCCCAGGACACTGCAGGTACAGCTTCCCTGGGATTGCACACACCACCACTGCCTTCAGCAGGTACTTCCAATGCTAAAACGTTCAAAGAACCGGGAAAAGCAGCAAGGAATGTTCATCTTGCCATACAAAATGTGACCTACTCCACAACTAACAAAGGGCAACTCTCTCCTCACGAGCCTGTTCTTCACTGGAACACCTGAAAAGAGTTAAGATTTTTCATTTCATTTTCTCTCTCTCAGCAAGGAACGCTGCAGAGTTTGCAGCTTTGAGCTGGAGCACTGGTTTTGCTGTGTCCTAGGATAACACCTGTACCGTTCCACTGAATTTCCACATTAAATCCTCAAGCTTAGGGACACTTTTATATCATTCTGACAGAAAGGTAGTTCATCCTTCCTCCTGAGCTGTTTGAAAGCAGGTCTCCCTCCTGCGTGTTACTCTCCATGTGCAATAAGTGGGGAAAGAGACATTTCTGGCCGCTGACAAAGCCTGAACAAATCTCCTGGCAGTGGCTCTCGGTTCCCTGTATCCCATTTATCCAGGGGCTGAGTCAGAGCTGTCCTTCCCCACCGCGTGCAGGCAGCGTGGAAACGATGACAACCTGGTTTTGGAGGCCACAAGATGAACTAAGGCCTTTGGCATCGGCGTAACACAGACACAGTTCTAATTCTAATAAAGTCATTTATTGGAGCTGCTTAGTGCAGCTGTTCTTCCCACACTGCACTGAGAGCAGCAAGAGCGAAGCTGAGGGGTGAGGCAAAGAATCCAAGTGGGAAAATGAAATAAATCACTTGGAAAACAGCTGGATGGTAAAAATGGCCACCCTTAGGCTGGAGAGCTACTCTAGATCCCACATTACCATTAACTTGAATCTAATTGCCATCTGGGTAAGCAAGCTGCATTTTACAGCACACGTAAATTAATCTGCAGTTATTTCTAAAGATAGGCTGTCACTGGAATAATAGTCCAGGCCAGAGAATCCAGAGCAGAGTTGCTTAAAGTCTTTAGAGGCAAAAAGGTTTTTTTACCTGGAAGGCCTGCCTGTGATTCCTCAAGAAAAATTTATTGAGGATTTCTTCCTCACATGAATAATTTATGTGCTTTGGCACTCACAATATTAGACACAATTATGAACAGAACAGGAGATAACTCCTCAGTTTCCAAAGTTGCTTCTAATTCAGGCTTCATTTCTACTGCGGGGGGGGAGGAGAATCATTCTATCCACTCTCCCCCTTTCTGCTGTCAGAGGAAAACCGAGCGAAGCATAGACCCAGCCAATATCTCTTTTAATCCTAAACCAACAGTATTCAGATTGCAATATGTGTTTCAAGAATACAAAAGGGGAAAAAACACAGAGGAATAATACCCACGGTGGCCTGTCAGAATATTAAGGAGATTGCAGATTGTCAGAGCTCTGGAATCAGATGCTGATAATTCATCAGAGCTCCTGCTCAGCTTCCAAGCTACAAAATGCATCTGCACGTGTTGGGGAATAGATTTGCATTCATTGTTTCCTATCTGCTGATGAAGGGCAAGATTAGGGGGGGAAAAAAAAAGGTATAAAACTCAGTGCTATCCCTCATGGGCACTGATGTTTCATTTGCACTGCTGGATATTTCAACCAGGGAAAAGGAACATCCTAAAACCACTGCAAACCGCTAACAGCTTTCACATGCCATGCCTCTGGACCAGCGTGGCCTCTTGTACCGAGCTGGCTTCCAACAAAAACAGCACCACTCCTCTTTCACCCAGCATCCTGCTGGCAAGAAACCTGGAGGAATAGCTGGTGTATCCAGCAGACCGCTGGGTAACTCAGCTTGGCACCGTCCTGCAGCTGCTGAATTCTGCATTTTCTCCCCAGTCCCAGGCAGCTCCTTTAACCTCAGAGCCCTGGTCACGCTCAGCCCAGTGCCCCAGGTTGCCTGTCGAGGTGAATTAGTCCAGTGCAGCTCCTTTTAGCCGTGTTTTTAGCCCCTCAGCCTCTTCCAGCACTCCATTTACAAGCATAACTCCACTTCCAGGTCCAGCTAAACACGATGCAAGGCAACAGGGAAGGCAGTGAGGATTATGACATACACCAAGGGGATACAAGAACTTCCAATTCCTTGCTACCTGCAGCACCAGTGAACACCTCTTGTAGTTTAAGGTCTCCATTCACCCCCTGGTAAAGGTTTTCCTAAGAGAGTTAAGGGCACTGCATACCCAACACCAGGGGAGTGAACACAAGCTCATCTCCACACCTTAATGGTCGCTGAACATCACCTTTGTTGAAATTCCTTTGACATCTACACACACAAAAACAATTTCCCTCATGGTTTGCTTTGCTGTTCCAAGCAAAAACTGCCCAGCTAAAATTAATGGCATGTTCATTTAATAACAGAGGCCCACACATTCAAAAAAAAAAAGAAGATCTGGCTACTCTTTGCTGGAAACCAAAAAGCCACCAAGGTTCCAGAAAAAGGACTGGGGTGGATTTTTCTTTAGGGTAACCAGTGTTTATACCAACATGACACCCGAGTGAAACGGAGCCGGGGCGGGGGGGAAGCAGCCAGTTTTACGAGATGATGATTACAAATGCTACATCCACTTTGTGAAATTACACAAGTGAATTATTTTTTTTTCCCAGTGAGGCATTAATCCCTCCATAAAACTTAGCTAATGTTACATATCTGCTGAAGACTGCCCATCTGCATCACAGTAGCTGGCTTTTAAGTGTGCCCACAAAGCAGCGAGCACATACCTCCTGCCCCAGACAAAAACCAAAGGCACCACTAATTGAAGAGAGATACAGCTAAGCCTCAAACTGAATCACCACCACCAGTGGAAACTACAGGTTAAAAAACCAACACCAGGAGCAATGCAAAGGAAGAATACCCAGAATGAGTCAAAGGAGTAAGAACTGGGATGTTCCTCCCTCCCTCCAGCTGTGCAAGTGCTTCAGCAGTAAGCACATGACACACTGCTGGCCCCTGCCAGGGCAAGAGGCCAACGCGATGCCCTCAAGAGTCACAGGGCTAACCAATTCCATCATGAGTAATGAGAGCTCCAAGGAAATACAGGCACTTCCTTCCCTAATTATTCTTCAAACACCCACCTCCAGGGTCTCACAATGGTTAGCAACAGAGCTTAGGGAGGAAAGTCCCCAAGAGTCAGTTGTGTCATCTACCCTGGGTGTCAGCAGGAGGCCACTCAGCCCGGTCCAGGCTGAGCATGAAAGACTTGGCTAGTGAGCTTCCAACATTTCTCATGGAAGGCACTTCCTTTTGGAAAGGAATTAAAAAAAGCAACCTTAAAGTGGTAAAAGTAGGTCACCAAGAAGCCACATCAATAAAGTCTGGAAACAAAACAGGGAGGGATCCTGTGTCAGCTACAGAATTGAGTGCTTATTATAAATGGAAATCAAAAGTACATTTCGACTGGTAAGCTGATGAAAAGGATGAAATTCAAGCACACTGTAAGTGATACACTACAGCTTTTCCTTTGCAAGTCTGCAAAGCTCCTCTAAGTTTTAACCTTAATTGCACGCTTTTTAGACTGAACTCATGATAACCCTACTGAACTCCATCAACAACAACAGCAGACCTGACAGCAAAGATTTATGTTGCTGGGCATCAACCCCCCAACCCCCCTCTGTCACCACAGCTTTAATTTGAGATTCACCCCCAAGTTATCTCAGAGCCATCTAGGTACAGGATGATCTGTAAACAGATGTGCTGGTTATGTTCTACAACTGGATGGGTATGTCAGCCAAGAGACCTCGTGGCCTGGTGAGCAGATACCTCTGATAATCCTGCAGAACTGGCTATAAAATGTAATCAGCTTGAATGCAGGGAAAACTAGAGCCCAGCAGTCCACTCTCACCTTTTTTTTCCCCCCAAAATGTTAATGCAACATCAAAGCTAATGTAACCTGCAATCACAGCAAGCAGGTTCTCAGCAAGGAAGAAGCAGGTCAATTTAATTCCTGGCACCTGTTTATAGGAACTTGCTCATATGGGAAACCACCTGAATTCCCATTGGAGCTCTTGCTGTGTCCCAGGCTGTCTGCTTCCCAACCCATCCCGAGAAGGGGTTTGGATGCAAGGAGCACACTTACTGTCTCTGGATACCTGTAGCTATTGCACTTCAAATTCTTCATATAGACAGGGCTTAAACTTTTTCTTTTTTTAAAATAGAAGTCAAAACATAGGACTGTGAAGATAACCACCTTTTAGTTATGGATAATTCACAGCTGCTCACTGGCTAGTGCGTGAATAATTAGACATAACTGACAATGTATCATCATATCACCATTATATACAAGATCAGGTTAAAGGTGCCAAGAGAGCCATTAAACCCAATTTACCAAAACGTACATTTTGAGATAACAGGCCAAACACCCCGATGAAATCAGGATCCAGAGAACTCTGAGACACAGTGATTCAGGTGAGTGCTGCTCTTACACCAAACATGCATTTACCATTGGCAGCCACGCTGCATTTTCAGATAGTTTTGTATTTTCACCCTTTTCTGGTTTTTAACACAAAAAAAGCCACGTGTTGTGACAAAAAAAAAAGAACAACAAAAAAAACCCCAAAAAACAGAACAAGTTGTGCCAGAATTGGGAAGATTAATGCCTTTTCATACTACTTAGGTTTAAACAGTTATTACTGCATTCCTCTCCAATTTTTTTTCCAGCAAGGTTTCAGACATATTTTGACTTTTACAACATGCAAATTCCCCATTTCCAGCATCGGTCTGGAATTTAAAAAAAAAAAAAAAAAAATTGTTTCCTTCTTATCATCCTTCCCTTCTCCTACACATTCATCATTTCGGCGAACAGAGGCTGTTTACTTCACATTCCTGACTTCCCTATTAGTAAGCCCCCCAAAAAAAAAAAAAAAATTAGAGCGGAAAATGCTGAATTTCCGTCTGGAAAGCTTGTCTAGGCTGACAAAAAAAAAAAAAAAAAAGGGGGGGAGCCTTTCTTCCTTAATTTGATTTAATGGTTTTAATGATTTAATGGTTATAAATTGAGAAATTAGCAACCACTGGAATCAAAACGAGGATGGTTGAGTTAGAAACGGCCTCTGCTCACGCTGCGGTGCCGCTGCTGACAGAACTTGACATGAACAACCACAGGAGCTTCTTCGAGCAGAGGAGTCGCCAGCCAAGGGCACGGGAAAGAAAACTGACATAAATATTTATGGCAAGGCCATAAAACCTTTTTTTTTGCTACTTCACTCTATGGGATATAAAACTCGTTATCTCCAAGCAGTTGAGGCTGTTGGAAAACTTCAGTGAGTAAGGCCTTCCTCTGCTAATGGAAGGATTTAGGGAAGGACCCCATGAAATCCATCCAGCAGGGTAATCCATCACCCCACACCTCACTGGCATCCTAAGCAAGTGCTGGCAGAGAGAAGGAGACCCCAATAAGCCTATGCCATCCAGGAGATAAATCTTCTTAAACCTGGTTTAGAAAGATGTTGGCTTCTTTCCTGATGTCTTATTTTCCAAGACACCTATCAACCACAGTGAACAAAAAAACCAAAAAAAAGATGGAAAATAATTACAGAAACATACCTCAAAATAGGAAATACTTAGCATTATTTGATGAGGAAGTCTAATGATTTCCTAGCAAGTGTGAGCACATTGTGTTTTGGGTGCGTGATGTACGTGTTCCAGTATATTGAAGAGAGTAGGAAACCCAAGGAAGGCAGCAGCTCGTCTGTACAGCCAGAAATACAACCTCATAATGTAAATAAACATCTTTTCAGGAAGCTTTTTGTCTCCACTTATTTCCCAGTGCCTGCACTGCACTGTACTCTTAAGATAAAATCCCTAACTAAGAGGGAAAACTACTATGGATGAGTGAAATGTTGGCAAATCCAGCAAAAGCTGTGTTGTGCAGTGGCACTGGGTCTCAAATGCCGTGGAAAGGACGTTGGAGCTTGAGGTGATTTAATCCTTGCTCTATGGTTTTCCAGTCTCAACCTGTGATACATTTTCTTCCCCCCAGTCTACAGTGAAGAGTTACCAACTCAAAAATAATGATTTAGGCAAACACCTGACCCTGCTCACAAATTAGGAGCAGTTAATCAGTGCTGGCTACCCAAATTCCTTCATACCAGCAGTCCAGCCTGCTATCACACTGTAGTGAGGCAAATTTATTACATTTCGAAGGTCAGTAAAACCCTACCTTTGGCTTTTTTGAAAAAAAAAAAAAAAAGAAGATGTAATCACCTGAATGAAAGTCTCCCCTCTGAGAGCATCTTGCCCTGCTGACCTACAGATCAGACAGCAGGCTTAATGGTACCCCAAACACGAAGCAGTGCAACCCAAAACGTGCAAGCAAAGCACTGTAGGTGTCTCAGGAGATCTGGCTTCTGTTGCCAAGTTTCTTGTATGTCCTTGGACAAGTTATCTGACCTACTTGTGCCTCGTTCCCTCACCTTCCCAGCTCAGAGCAGCCCTCTCCCATAAAACCATTAATGCCCTGGATGCATTCACAGAGCAAGGCAATGAAGGGTGCAAGTGGGTGACACTGCTCCTTCCTCCTTTAACCCTGGAATTATTACCAAAGCAGCCACCACTCGCCCGGACCAAACGGAACAGAGAACTGAAGCAAAGCCATCATTTAATTTCTTAATGAGATTCCAGGCCTGGATTCAGCCACTGCTGCTCTCCACACATTTCCCTGGAAGCCTGGTAAGCACACAGTGTGCTGAGTGGTGCAGCATCTGTACCCTATCTTGTTGAGGGCGGTATCAGTGCACTAAAGAGTCAGCTAAATGAGGGTGTGAATTACCGTCGCTTATCTCGAGCCAATCCACTGACTCAAGTAATGAGAACCTCAAGAAACCAGGCAGGTTTTTAACTCTATCTGCAATTCAAGGACCAAACATTGAATAGAAACCCCTGCAAAAGCACCAAACCCACCTGTGCTTCCTCCAAACTCACCAAACCCACCTGTGCTTCCTCCAAAACCCTCACTAGCAAAGGAGGATGTGCTTCCCAAGAGGAAAAACACAGTTATATTATTAAATGCTGTTATATTCCATGTAGCCACTCTTAAGTTCTCCTGTGAAGGATATCCCAAAAAATGGATGTGTCATGAATGTCTAGGCTTTCCAGCTTATTCAGATAAACACAAATGCTGCTATTCCAGAGCTGGGGAACCTCAGTGCTCTCACAGGAGAGCCTGAAGCTGTTGTTGGTGCAAGTTGGGTCACTGCCATCCAACAACAGCTCCACAGCCCCCACTGCCTTAAGAGCATTTCCCCCCTTTCCTTCTCACTTCCACACCACGGAATACCTTGCAACCAAAGGATAAAGCTGGAGATGCTGCAGGCAGAGCTAATTCATCTGGCCGGGTGTGGTGCTCCCTCGGGTGCTGGCCAACCCAAAAGTGCTCTGCTGGCTCCCAGGCCTCCACAAAGCCACGGCCAGCGGGAGACATGGGGCATCACAGCTCCAGGCCTGCATTCCTTGAGCGTTAAGCTTCCTCTGGAATACTGCTAAACTGCCTTTTGGTGCCTTCATGCCAAAAAAATCCCTAAAAGCAGTTCTGACACAAAACATTTCCCGAAGGCCCAGCAGGTGGTGGTGGGCATCCAGTGTTTGATTCCACGTGGATACAATGGACTCAAAATGTCAATTCCTCGGAATTTTCTCACTCCATATTGGAAGCTTCATGTCAAGTGCCTCTCTCCTTGTGGTAAACTTCACATCAAAACACGAGTTCTCATCCTCTCTTCCAATCTCCTGCCTCCCAGTACCTTGTTTCAATTCCCTGCTATCAGAGTATGGAAAGCTCTCTCAGAATTAATGCTACAGTATCTATATAAGAATTTTCCACGCTTTTTTCCTGCCATCCAGACTGGGAACAGGACTGAGGTGAAGAGCTTCTGCTGAATCTTTCCGACTGTTACATGAAAGCCTAACATTGGGAAGGATTAAGTCTGAGATAATTTTTAGTCACAGATTCCTCAACACTTCTCTTCCTCTCCCCACTGTACCGGTTTCCATTCCCACACCTCCTTGGAAGCTCAGACTGAATACACACAGTCCCCTCCCAGCTCCTGATACTCCACCGTGTAATCCTCCATCCACTCCCAAACACACTTGCCATTTTCTAGGTTTTCTAGATCCTTTCTTCTCCGCTCCAAGGCTACAAATTCCAAAAGACAAGCAAAGCAGCCCCTGTCTGCACAACACCAGGCGCATCCACAGCGCAGCACCGCGTAAATAAAACAAATTATCTCAACGCAGAAGAAAAACCGGGGTATTATCAATTAAACCATTAATATTCAAGAATGCAGACGCGGCACCAGGGGAAGAGAAAAGGTGCCTGCAAGTTTTAATCAAGCCAGAAACTCACAGAGAAGCATGTGCATTCTTATGCAAATCGGCACCAGGCGCACGGCACATCTGCTGAAATGGGTGTCGTTTTCCCACAGTTCGCAGAATTAATGTGTTTAACTAAGTGCCTGCCAGTGCTTGCAGTGTAAGAGCTAATTTCTAATGGGGTATCCCCAGTTGTAAAAGAAAAATAATAATAATAAAAAAAATCCCTTTAGATAATAATAAAAGATCTAAATCCAGGACTTGGTTTTACATTTACTTAATGCAAAGACCCCCTTCACCTCCAAGAGCTCATTACTCGCGCTGCTCCAACTTGCTTTATAATTAAAAATAATCCCCGTTCTTGGAGAAGAGCCTTTCTACATTTTCTGACCTTCTGAAACCCCATTAAAGAGAATTAACAAACGCTATTCCCTCCTGATCACTTTTATAAAGGCTTTCTGAGACGGGGGGCGTCAAAGCACACAAAGGATTTTTTGAGGAGTTTACAAACCAAAACGCAGTCATTTTTCCTTTCACTTGGTTACTTTCCTTGCAGATACAATTTGTATTTCCATGATTACTATGTGTCTTCACAGAGGATTTCGAAAGAATTCAGATGAGAGCCTAACTTCTGACCCTGAGGCTAAAAAGGCATATACGCCACAAAACGCTGCAATCTCAGCTGGTTTTTTTAATAAAAATCTATAAATATCAGTTAAAAGGAATCCATGATCTCATAATAAGTCAACGGGTCACAGTTATGCTCTTCTTATCTTCCCTTTTTTTTCCCCTATTGTTTAAAAATAGGAAACAGCACCACATGAAAATGTTCAGCCAGAGATAAATCGTGTGACTGAAATACAGGAGTCAGGAAACCGGTGTTTTAAAATAATGTCATCCTCGTTTTCCCCAGCACACTCTACTATTGTTGATGCCTCCAAATATTTAAGTGACTTAATAAATTAGTAACCCAGGCAACATTTGCCACAACACAGCCAGCTGAAAGAGCCCAGCTAAAAACTCCTACCAAAAAAAAAAAAAAATTTAAAATCCATTTGTACGTAAATTAACACAAACGTTCCTTAAAAAGAGGAAGGGCTAACAGTTCTAACGTCAAAGGGCTAATTTTGCAATAAAGTTTGGGAGTAAAGCAACCAAAAGGAAAACAGGCTGCATCCAGCCCTCAGCTGCCCTCCAAGTCACCACTGCCAGTGCACAAGAAAATAAGCAGGGATTCAGTAGCTGCTCTGGCACAGAGGAGCCATAATTCACCCCCTGCACGCTTGTAAAAATTCCCTGGAGTCAAAAAGGGCTATCAGAGGAGCTGACTCAGCAGGCACAAGCAGATCACCTGTAAGAGCACTTCACTGGCATCTTCTGATACTCCCTGCTGCTGGCTGGCAAGGGAAAGCAGCATCTCTGCCCGCAGCACACTGGACTGTTTTTCATCTGTAGCAAATGCAGTCACTTAAAACCTTGGTTTTGATTAAACTTTGCCTTTTACAGTGGGGCTCCAACTAGAAATCATTGTCACTCATCATCTCAACAACGCGAACAAAGGCTTTGTGCCTTTGGTATTTAGCGTTTGTCCTTAACGCGGTACCTGAAGGCCACGATAAGGTCAGATATCACCACAGCAGGCATTGTCCAAACACACAGGAAATGACATTTCCCGGCCCAGCGAGGTTTATCTCCCAGGCCTGCTTTTGCACCAACTTTCTGGGCGAGTTAAAAATAACCCTATTGATCAGAGGGGAAAGAAACGCTGGTGAACACCGACCTTCCCTTACTTTCCAACGCGAGACTGGCTGCACACACCGTGCAGCTCTCCAGCTCCCTTCCAGCCTCCCAGGGGTCTCAACAGCAGTTAAGGTGAAGGTGCAGCTGAATCTTTCCTAACAGCAAATGTTCTCCTGCAAGGAATTGCAGCTCCACACGCTCAGAAACGCAGCAGCAGACAAAACCCAGACCACCTCAAGGAGGGGAAAACCCTCTGTAACAGCCATCTCGCCCATCGGGTCGCCTCGTTTACGAGAGTCTTTTGGGATTTTTTACCATAAATACACCGTTCCCACCTTCCCCTTGTTATACAGCTGCTTGTAACGGAGCTGGCGGGGGTGAGCCCTAAGGTTTGGAAGTGGAAAGGAGGAGATATCCCAGGGCATCCTCGGCCGTCCCGGCAGGTCCAGCACCACCGCAATGGAGATGCCGCCACCTGGTGGGACCTCCAGGGGCTCGGGTGGAGCCCGGGGGGCAGGTGGGACCCCGACGGGGACGGCTGGGGCTCACACCCAGCATTCCCGCATGGACACCTCGGAAAAGGCCCGCCAGCAGCACGAGCAGGGCTGGGAGGAGACGATCTGCTGACAGCGATGAGATGCTCCCCGTTACCAAAGCCTGTTGGTGCTGATCCAAAGCCAGAGGCTTTGGAAATGGGTGACCTTTGCATTTTTAGGTACAACCGCAAGAAATGAAAGAAAAGAAAAAAAAAAACCCCAAGAAGAAGAGGTAGGTATCAAGCTGCCTACGAAACCATAAAGAACCAGAAACCCACGAGAACAGAGTCACTGATATAAAGCAAGGAAGACAACGGACTGCTGGAATGGATAACTCACAGAAACTGGGCTTTTGAACTGAATTTCACATGATTGGGAGATGCTTCTGCTCAGTGCCTGAGCCACAGCTATTTTTTAGTCTCCACATGACACTGTGTGCATCACCGTGGCTTCAGCCCCGAGCCTGAGCCTGGTATTTTCTGAGGGCCAATCCTTAAAAGCCTGGAACTCGGGTGTGAGGCAGCCAAGAGACATTTCCATCTGGTTGCACGGGGTCTGGGGCTTTTTCTGGAGTCAGGGCCAGCGAAGCTCTGCCTGCAGATCCATATCCATGGAAAGGCACGGATCCCTTCTAGCCTGTGTTTGAAAAGCCTTCTCTTTCTGCCAGGAGAAAGGGGGGGTGAGGAGGCTCATTCCAGCAGCGAGGAATGTCTCCAGACTGCCCACAGGATTAGAGGACAAGGTGATGAAAATGTCCATATCTGATCTGCACTGGAGTTCGTACAACCACCATCGTCATTTAGCACTGCTGCTAAAAGAGAAAGCCATTTCCTAGTCCAGATAAAGCCCCAGAGCAACAATGCCTGTTCATAAGATGAACACTCAAGAACAGACCCTTCCCTGTGCTATTTCAGCAACTCTTCCCTTGCAATTTTAGCACAGGAGCATTTGCAGTGAGCTCAGAGCAGGCACATCAAGAACGAATCTGACAACCCCTGTTACAGAAGTTTACAACCTGTTTAGACACAGACTGTAAGTCAGGCAAAAGCCCATTCTGCCCCCATCACATGCAACATTTAACACCAATGCTGTGATGCTGGCTTTAGAATTCATTCCTACAAAATCCATGGATGTTCAGTCAGCCACACCAGGCAACGTAATTACTCTGTTTTCACAGTTAGCTCTCAGAATGCTGCCAGTTCAGTTATTCCCCTGCCTCCTCCTCCCAAAACCTGTTTCAAAGAGCAGAGAAAAAGAACTTGCAACATGGGTGGATGCTTTCAAAAGTCAGTTATTCCTTGTACAGAGAAAAAAAAAAATCATACCATTAATCCAGGCAAGAGACCCCTCCTACCCGTTCCACACACGCCACGAGTCTGGATGGAAGCCGTCACCCAGAACACATGTCAATACATATTTTACAGAAACATTACTTGTGTGTCAAAACCAGTTCTTGGAAACATCATCTAACAGCACTCGCATGATTTGTGTTTCACGAGCAATTAAACCTATCACTCCAACAAGCAAATCTGCTGTTCCTGTCCACTACTCAAACACCAGGTTAGAGGAAACTAATTATGTTTCAAACTCTGTCCTTCGGTAAGAAAACTGTATTTCCATGATAACGTCCCGGCTGATTCCCTAAAGCAGAAGCTGCCGAGCCCCCGGAACGCAGAATGAAACAGCCACCCTTGGAACTGGTGCAGCTTAGGCAGGAAATGCAAAAATAGCCAGACTGTGATTTAGATCGCATAGTGAAGTCAGACAAGACCTCAGTGTCACACTGAAATCACATCCCAGACATTGTAAAGTCCTACTGTATTCACATCACTGTCATCCTGCTGGCGAGCCACAGAGACCAGTAATGATGGGACTTTACTGCTGAATTCTTTTCTCTGTGCTTACAGACGAAGTTTTACAGGCTCTGCAACCAGCCCAGCTCCCCTCATGCCAGTAATTACCTCCCTGGATAGACACAAAGTGGATGGCACACCACTGCTGAAATAAACCCAGAAATAAACAGCTGTCTGTCTTCAGGCGGCTGCTGAACCCTTTTTCTTTAAAATACATGTTTCCACTCCTCAGGACACTTTTCAGACAGTCACCTTTCATTTGGGACAGCTTCCCAACACAGCGCTCCACGTTCATAGAGACACGGTGGAAAAGAAATGCAGTGACACCAAAAGCTTCGCTTCTTGCCATGCCAGAAAACGCTCCTCCACTTTTCATGCCCTCGATATTCCTTCCCTCCCCCAGCCATTCATGGTGAAATAATTAGTGTTAGTGTTCTCATTGTTTATCAGACAATACAGACAATAAGGCTAAGCTTTCTGCTCCTGTTTTCTTTCGCTGTGCTGCTGTGGTTCCTCAAACAACTGTGCAAGGCTTTACTTTTAATCCTATGAATAACACTTGTCACTCATAGGTTTGTAACCCACATTTAGCTGCACACAAACATGGCACAGTATCAGCTTGATTCATTGTCTGCAAACTTCTCCAGATGTGCTCATGCAAGGAAAAAAAAGGCTAATAAGCAGGAGGAAACAAACAAATAGGAGCTAATCCGATTGCAATTTCTTAGGGAAGGAGAGAAGACACTACCCCATCAGATTCTTCATGAGGGAGAGGGATAATGAGCTGTTTTTAAACACAGACTAGGAATAATTAGTTATTGTCCTTGGGCCACGAGATGTATTTTTACATGCTTGAAGTCTGCCCTGATTTTTATAGCCTGTGAGTTGGCTAGGCCCCGTCACAGGGAATTTTTTCCCATTTATCTACACGTTAGTGTCAGACTACAAACACATCACAACATATGACTTTATCAACAAGCAATGTTCCTCGCTGTGGCTAATTTTGAAACCGCATTCCTGCTTCCACTCATGGAAGATACAACCTTGGGTAACAATCAGATAGCCCGGTGCCAGACATCCTCTTCTTAAGTACGTTCTCATTTTACCTCTAGAAAGTGTTTTCAACAAACAAACAACCTGAAGGCAATCTGCTTTCTTTGGAGCTCCCCCTGACAGCAGCAGAGAGGTATTTTTGAGGAAAGCTGCATCTTACAGTCTCAGCTTTAGGCTGGGATTAACAAAAGCAAGCCGGGCAAGAAGCAGCAAGCTAGACACAGTAGAAACTACTAAGAATCCCAAACTTCTATTACAATTAATTGTGCTAAGTATAACTTCACTCACTGATGCACCAGACAGAAAGTAGACAGACAACCCTGTCCCACCGCACCAGCTTTTCAAGCTTCCAAAATAAACACAAAGGTCTTTGAACAGACCATGCTCTCCAGATCATGCAGCCCGATCTTCCTCATTTGATACGTGCAAAAGCTCAGGCTGGTGGTACTCACAATAATTACCTGTCATCGGGCAAGAAACACAGCAGAGTTCTTGCAGATAACTTATTCATGTCATCTTTGTGTTTCAGGAATAATGCAACCAGTAACAGATCAATGACATGGGTAACAGAGAGCATTTGCTTCTAGTTTTACAGGGCAGGGAAAACCTGGGGAATCTCATTGGGATTCGGGGCAGGGGAGGAAAACGGCAGGAAGGATCACCAGCGTGACAAGGTCTGATGTTAAAAAGTATCAATAAAGAAGCGGGTTTACAGGTTCTCCACAATCGTGGAAACACGGAACGGTTTGGGTTGGAAGGGACTTTAAAGCGCATCTCATTCCAACCCCCTGCCACAGGCAGGGACACCTTCCACTAGACCAGGTTGCTCCCTGTCCAGACTGGTCTTGGACACTTCCAGGCATAGGGCAACAATAATAATATTAGAAAAAGGTAACACGTGCACACACCACAACTGGAGCCCTTTCAAGGCTGGACCATCAAATTTGTTACAGGAGGGGAAAACAAGATATTGCCAGCAGTGCTCTTCACTCTGCAACTTGGGAGTAATTATCGTTAGATTACCAAGACAAACAAGAGGGAGAGACAAGGAAGAGATAAAACAGAATTTCCACTATTTAGGTGCTGATGGAGAGATTAAGCCCGACTGCACTTCAGCTGTGGGAGCCTAAACAAACCAGAGGCCAGGCCACATAAATCAAGCTAATTTTAAAAGGTTACATACCAGGGAGAGTTTGACAAAGAGGTGGAAACAACCCCGCGTCCTGCGCTGCTAGAGATTTTAACATCCCTTTTATGAATAATTAAACGTGCCAATTCAACACGGACCAGTAAGTCTGGGGCGACGGGACCCACCGTATCAGCACCTCCCAGGCCCTCAGTACCTCATTAACGCTAATCAGAGCCGGCAGCTCTGATCCCGGGACTGCGGGCACACAAAAGGTCTGGACGCGGATCCCAACAAACACCGGAGCATCCCCGCACCCCGCCAGCGGGGAAGGCGTGGGGCGGGGTGCGGGAAGGGAGGTGGGGAGCGACTAAAGAGACTCGGGAGCCCCGGGCAGGAAAATAAAGGAAGGGAGAAGTTGGGGCCGGGAAGTTTTCCGCCGCTTCCCCCCCCCCACCACCACCACTCACCGTAGACGCGGACCCAGCCCTGCTGCTGGCAGACCGACTCCCGCAGGACGCGGTCCAGCGCGCCGCCCGCCTCCAGCTCCTCCGCGCCGGGCTCCGCGAAGGGCTCGCCCGCCCATCCCGCCGGCTCGCCCGCCGCTCCCGGGGGCGCCTCCATGCTGGGAACGGGAGGGACGGGGACCGGGGATGGAGCCGCACTGAGGTGTTGGTTCTCGCCCTTTCCCCCCGCCAGAGCCAGGGGGACGGTGAGGGAGATGGTTTTCCCGAGACGGGCTTTCCCCCCGGGCGCAAGACCTTCGTCGGCGCTCGGGGAGAGGAGGACACCCGGCTTGATTAAATCCATCTCGCTCGGGGGATTTGCGGGCTGGTTTGTCCTGAACGCCTGTTTTACCGGCCTGCCTGCGTGCACCATCCTTTGGGTTTTCTGTCGCCCTTTTTCAATTCTGGTGAATTTCCCAGCGCTTAAGGCGCATGAATAAAATAGCTGTGAGCGAAGCGCGCATCCCACGCCGTCTTTCCAGTCACGGCGTTGTGACTGGAATTTTCAGGGAAGATGGGCAAAGGGGTTCGTCTTGCTTTGGGTTCCATCCCCATGATCTCCTGGACTGAGTCCATGCCTGCCCTTGGTCAATATGAACCGGGTAGGTTCACCCAAGCGCGTAGATTCAGTGATTATCCCCATTAGCACAGGCTGCATCCAAGGGCTCATCTCTGCACAACAACTTCTGCGTTAGTATAAAGGCACTAATTTTTTCTTTCTTGAAATAACAGTTGAATGAGTGAGGACTCCTGGCAGTTACGCTGCCATTCAGCTGCTTTAAAAGAGATCCAGCTCCCACACCTTCTAACTGTGCTTGCGTCATCTTGCTTTGTTTGGCACTAGAGCAGAATAAGAGTGTTCAGACAGTGAGTTACTGCTGAAGAGCGGTAGCTTCCCTCAGAAAGGGCTGTAACACCCTGAGCTCTGCAGCTTGGCAGGTCCCGATCAGCTGCCTGAGCCTGAATGTTTGTCTCAGGAGTTCCCAGAAGTTCCTCCTGGGAGCTGAGGGCTTGCAAAGAGGCAGCAAAGGATGCCCTCCTGATGCAACTGGGTTGGAGTACCCTCACACCAGTGTAGTTGTGTCCATGGTGGAAGGTGTATTAACTATTTCAGTGGAGGAAAAAAGTCCTGCCAGCCCTATGATTAATTGATGAAACCTTGTTACCTGTGGGTTTCTGTCTCATGCTTGGCTGAGCGCTTGACCTGAATCTTGCCCTACAATTGGGTCAGTCTCTACCCAGCTGGGAGAGAAACGACATGAGTTCACATCACAGTTTTTCCATTCTATGGTGGGAATATGCATCCTGCTGCAGTTTCCAAGCTGAACTGGAAAATGAATAAACCTCCTTCTTCCAAATGTTTGGTTGTTTCATGATTGGCAAAACAGATGTAGCCCAGCTTCCTACAAATTCACACCTGGTATCTAGCAGAGGGTGGAAACCCTCAGCGCAGAGCCTTGTAGGATCTCTCTGCTTTACCTTGCTGCCAATTTTCATTATTCCTGCAGGGATTTATTTAGCTCTTGGACCTTTATCCCTCTGTTTGTTTTATTTGAAACAGACCAGCAAGTTCAGCACTTCCTGAGGTTGTAGGAGGTAAGAGGCAGGATCTGGGGAAAGAGAGATCCTGTGAGCTTGATGGTGGCAGCCTCAATTCTTTGGGAAATAAGGATTTTAAAATTACCCCCACAAACAAGAAGAGTTAAACCAGGATGAAATCTGGTGAGGATTTGTCCCTCCACCACTGTGACAGGAGAGATTCTGCACAGGAGCAGCACACCCAGTAACCTCTCCTTGCTCTTTCCCACCCTAAAACACATTCTGCATCGTGGTTTCCAAAGTTCTGGGAGCTGAGGGTATGCAGGATACTCCTTCCAGAGCAGATATCTGCATAAATTGCCATAATAATACCGTAAGGCAGTAGGAAAAGCAGTTTTTCCCTCCTACATTCTCTCTACCCCTGCTCATTCCCACTGCTGCTGATAATATAACTATGTACATATTCTCCCAGTCTATCATTTAGGGGCCACAATCTGATAAACTCCTTGAGTTTATCCTACTCTCCCAGAGACTTCTCCACCTTTTACACAAGCCTGGGCCGTCTCCCTGCTGTGGGAAAGGGGGATGAAGCTGCTTTGAGAAGCAGGAGAGGAGCTGGCGTGCTGTGGGGGAAGGATGTGGCTGCTAAGCTACTGCCAAAAGTGGAGTTTAAAAAAGCTGCAGCACAATCCTGGGACAACATTTACTCAGGAGCAGTGCAAGACACCAGCAACTGGTTCCCATCAAGTGAGGACCGGTTGTATCTGCAAGTATGATCAAGCCATCCTGACAGCAAGGTCTGGAAGGACTGGCTAGTGTGGTTTCTGAAATTCACACAGAAGCAGGAGACAAAATCCATTCTCCTGCCCCATTTGTGGGGTTTGGGGCAACACAAACAATAATAAAGGGCAGGGATGACTAAAATAGGAAGGCTGGTTTTGCAGGCACGACAGGAGCAAAAATAGACATATTTTATAAATAAAGATGTCCTGGAAATTAGAGACTCCCGAGTTTCATGCTCACCAGCTCAGCTGTTCTGGCTGTGGGTCTTCTCCACCAGTACTGCACAGGGGATTTGTGCAGGAATAAATGAGCAGTAATATAAGCACATACATGAAATTCCCTTCATGTAAACCAGACCCATTAGTTGATCTACTTGTGGATGTCACATTAACCCACAGGCTCTAGTTAAACAAGGGCTGGAGCTTTGCTCAGAATAAGTTAAAGCCAAGTGTTTGAAGAGAGCTGCATATGTATTTCCATTAAGCCCAAGACTGTATGTGTTGTAGAAGAAATTGAACTACACAAGAGTGACTTGAGGAAAAAAAAAAAAAAATCTTCTGAGCTGACTTTCTTGCAGCAGAACAAATTTGTGTCTTCAGGAGTGATCAAGTCTCAGTTCAGTGATCTTATCTCCAAAAAAAAGCAATAATAAAATGAGAAGAGAAGTGGAGGAGGGCAGTAAGGACAGTGGAAGTGATGGGATAGATACCATATGAGAAGGAAAGGCTAGAAAAACAAGGAGCTCCAATTTGGAAGAACAAAACCTTGGGACAAAGAAAGACAGACAAGTCTGAAGAGGTCAAGAAAGGTCTGGTGTGGACCTGGAATTCTTTTTCCCTTTTCTTCACAACACAAGAGTGAAGGATCATGGGCAGAAATGTTTAGGAGCCAGGCCTAAAGAAGATGAAAGGAAATACTTTTTCACACGACACATAATTACATTGTGGAACTTCTTGCCACAGGATGTCGTGGAGGCCAAAAGTATAAATGAATTAAAAAAAAAACCAACAACAACCAAACAACAAAAGGGATTACACAAATTCATGCAGCCTCCGGCCGAGGAAGTCCCCCAACTGCTGATTGCCAGGAGCCGGGAGGATACGCCGGAGGAAGGATCACTTTATACTCTCCCTCTTCCGATATCCCTTCCTAAGCATCTGCAGCTGGCCACGGCCAGGCACTGGTTGTTGCCCAAGGTGGACGTTTGTTCTGAGCCAGCCGGGCAATGCTTATATCCTCCTGGGAACTCCCTGTGGATGCAGCCTTAGGGACCAGAGGCGTCTCCTGGACAGATACGGGACTTACCCCTAATTTTGTTACCTCCAGCCCGACGCGGTCGCAGCAAAGTCCATCGTGGCCACTCTTTGCTGATTTAGGCTGGTGTAATTGAGGCCAGATTGAGCCCTGGAACCTTCAGAGAGACTCTTCCGCTTTCCCTGCCCCTGGGATTAAGCACTGAAATCTCTGCGCTAAAACCCTCTTTGAACGGGGATGGCAGATAATGCACAAACTGATTAAAAAAAAAAAAAAACAACACTGGGGAAAGTTAAATATTAAAGAGCCAAGGCCCAGTTTTAACTGCTGCTGCCGTCCCTCCTTCATCTCATGCCAACTGCCTCCAGGATACATGTGCTGACACCGAATTTCTACCTCACAAAAGGCAGTCGCAGCATGGGCTTTAAACTCAGCCCGTTAATACCGGGATAGGAAGCAGCAAACTAGAACAAAGGCAGTGAGGGGCTCCTCCAGCTCTCACCCACTCTGACCGTGCCCACTCCATCCCTGCATCACAGGGCACGGAACCCCCTGCCCCAGTGAGGCATTTTGCCCCTTTGACTTCCCAACATTAGTAGGTCTAAAATATTTTGCTGCCCGCTTCGCCCTGCTGTAACTAAACTATAATTTTCACTAGCAGAGAGGAGGGATTTGGGAGAAACATCTGGTCTCATTTCATCAGGATAACAGCCCCGTCTCTATTTATACACACACTGGGATCGTTGTAGCTCTCAGCTGTTCTTCCCTCGACAGCCCCTTTCAAGCTGCCGTGTCCTGCTCTGTCGGGTCGAGGCCAGGCTGCTGTCCCGTGAAACAGGAACCAGAGCAATTCCACAGAAAAATGTGGACTTGTGAGAGCTTGTCCTCTCCACACTTGGCGCTTGCTGTCTGCCGGGCTGGTGACAATGTGCCTTGATGGATGGTTGCTCCTGTCCTTCTATCCCTGTGGAGAGAAAACAGGGAAAACCCGTCCAGCTAGACACCTTGTTGGAACTGGATGATCTCTAAGGTCCCTTTCAACCCAAACCATCCTGTGACTGGGAAAACAATAGCAATTTTCTCAGTAATCCCAGAGATCTTGCTGGTTGGGGATCAGACCTGCAATGAGCCAGTCTCACTGGCCTGAATACACTGATCTCAATAGCCTGAATTTTTCTCCAAAACCACAATGTGGACTTTAGAGGAATATTTAGACCATTTAGAAAAGCCCAGGCTTTTCTTTATAACGTGTCAACAAATAAACTGTGACCCTGCAGAGACACAGGAGGGCCAGAAGCTCCACTTAGGAAGGCAGCGTGTCTTACTTAATTCACCACGGTGGGAAAAATCCACTCTGCTGCCCCCACTGCAGTGCTCACAAGACATCACATCTCATCCAGCATGTTTAAAAAAACCCTCAAGTCAAATGGCCAAGTACCTGGAAAATTACCACACTGCACGTTCAGCAGTGCAAGCCACTGTCTAAAGGGAACGCTCATCCCTTGAACGATGATGGTGTGTGGGTTGGCATTAATCATCCCGAGGAAGTCTATCCCACTGCCCTGCTTTTCCCTCCAATGGGCTGTTGTCTCCTCCCATCCCGATCCACCTCTAGCCCTGCATGCCCCCAAAGCACAGCTATTTCACCATCACTCCCCCTCCTCTTTTCAGCACGTCTGGACTGTTTATTAATTATTTTCTGACACAGCTACTAGAGGAGGAACCACTCTAAGACACTGGTTTCTGTAACCCAGCGTTTTCAGATGCTCCTATTGATTGTACTGAGGTTGCAAACTCCCCTGAGCCGAATTGAATTTCACCCTGCCTTTATAACCATCTGATAGGATCCTGCCCCTTCAATATACTCCTTCAGAACACTGTTTTCAGCTGTGACCTGGGGTTGAGCAGATCAATATTTGTTTACTCAGCTCTAATTTTCATACACGCTTAGTGATCCAAGCGCACCCGAACGCAACAGAAAGGGCCACTCCTGCCTATTGCATTAATCAGACAGAAATGGGGACCCTTCCTGCAACACCAGCCTTTCAGAGCAACTCTTGAGCGGGAAATGTGACTCAGCCTTGGGAGAACGTCATCCACAAATAAACCCTGGTGATTCTGTGGACAGCTTGGGGTGAGGGGTGACCAACTGACCCCTTGTGAGCGCTTCACTTCTATGACTCTTCTAGCTGGGAAACATTTTTTTCCTCGTTTGAGCCAGCCCTTTTGCAGCACATTGAGAACCTTTGTGAAATATGTCAGAAGTGCACCAAACTAGCCAATTTCTGTCTAATTGCTGACAAACATCCTCTCAGCCTGAGAAAAACTACTCAGAGGAGACTAAGGGAGCAGCCTGAGATAACAGCACCTTATCCTGCCAATGGGATGCTCTTAGGGTGAAATCTATCTTCGTCCCATGTCTTTTATGAAAAGCAAATGTGAAGGCATGCACAGCACTGATTTTTTTTTCCCCTCTCATGGGATTTGTGGAAGACAGAAATGAAGAGAGGCTGGTGCTGGAATACAAAGTTCTGATTTTGGATCTCTTCTTTGGCCAAAAAGCTCAAGGAATGGCTAGATATAGCTGTGCCAGGGAACCTGAACTCTGATCAAAGGCACTCACAAGTCAGCACAGGGCCTTTGCTAAAGAAGCTGGAGGTTCCTCTCTGTCTGCTGGAGCTGCTCAAATCCTCTGCTCTGACAACACATCCCCTTGCCTTGCAGGTCAGGAATATCCAGACATAAATCCTTCAGCCTGTCAAAAGCAGTCAGCTGGCTTTAAAGCCAAAATGTTTTGGGTTTGTTTTGTTGTTTTTTGTTTTTTTTTTTTCTTCAATTTCTCTTTTTAATAGTGGCTGTCTGTCTGCCGCTGCCCCGACTTTAAAACAAAATAACCAGCCTCCAGCAACCTTCAGAACAGATCTGTAAAACTCTCCAGCTGACTCTAACAAGCAAAGGCAAGACTGTGACAAACCTGCCAGCTTTCTCTTCGTGGGTTGGATCACCTTCAGGGGGCCCAGGGCTGGCATTTAAAAATGTAGCCTTTGAACCAGTCCTTTTCTTGTGATAAGGCTGGTCCCCAGGACACCGGGGAGGTGACGACAGCAGATGCTGTGATGAGTCAGTGCAGAGAAGGTCGTGGGATGGACGTGGGGGTCAGTGACAGGCTGCAGTTACTGGACTGTGCTCAGCCAGAGAGGTTTGGGTTTTAACTTTGAGCGAGAAATGAGGCCAACAAGGAAGGAATGATTTATTTGTCCCTATTTTTCTTGTGAGTCTCCCGGTTAGATGACTTGGCTTGAACTTTGGGCAAAGAATAATCACTAGATTTATCTACATCTCCAGAAACACGGGATTCTTTCTCTGGGCTGCCTGTATTATGAATTTAATCAACTTCTCTCTGCTGTATTTTTGTCTCCCTTGCCCAAACAGATGGGTTCCCTTCCTTGCCTATTGTGAACAGAGACAGATGCAAATAAATAGGCACTTGTGCTCTGTTGTGTGGTTACCTAGAGAGGCTGTTGTTTGCAAACAAAGGCTGTACCAGGACAAAAATAGCCTCCTTTGGTGTAGTCTGGACATGGTTCTTCATTACAAATACTGTTGTTGGGTCCCCCATGCTACACTTTCATATTTACCATCGGGTGTGGAGGCAGTGGGATCATCCACCAAACACGAGTGATCAACAGCACTGTGAGATGCAGACATTTCACAGGAAAGGAGGAGCAAACTCCTCCTCTCCCCTCCCAGTCCTCCAACCTTTTGTTCCTTTACGTGTTCAAACAAATAAAGGAAGCTCTGGAGCTCACAACAGCTCACATGCACATAAAGAGAACCTCCAGCCTTCTCCCCTGTCCTGTGAGCAGACCCTGACAGTCAGGACACATTCCCTTACACCACAAACAGGAGCTGCTTGTGGTTTTACAGGGGCTGGGTGCCAGTTTGGGCAGTTTCCTCCTGGACCACACACAAGCAGTTGCTTTGTCAGCTCTCAAAGCCAAGTCCAGCCCTATCTCCCACCAGGAGGGCACCTGCAAAGATGCTGGGATGGAGATGCATCCCTGCCTGTCACCTGGGAGACTCGTGGCAGCAGAGCCTGTCCCACAGGGTTGATGGCCGTGGTGCCTCCTCATCCAGGAGCACGTCACGGTGACAGGAATGAGATACTCAGTCCCTGCTGAAAACAGAGGTTATTAAAGCTACATGCCAATGCTTGTACTGATTCAACCTGCATTAAAATAAAATGTAGGAATGCCAGAAGTGGATCATACAAAAGAAAACTCAGTCTCAGAGCAGGAAATGCCTTACAATGAAAAATAGCTGTGCGGTGCTGGTCATAGCAGCGCTTCAGCCCCAAGAGTGCATCCAGGATTCAGGGTTGCAGGGAGGAGATTCAGGACACTGGAGGGGTACAGAGGCAGACTGAAAGCCATCAAAACACCTTGGGCACATGAGAAGAAACACCTGAACAGCAAGACCTCCACTGAACACAAGGTTATAAACACAAGACAATAACAGCCACAAGCAGAGCAGTGATGTAGCTTTGCATTTCTGAGGGCTGTTCTCTCCTGAGAAGGTCTGGGATTCCTTGGTTACCAGGTGAGCCTGAGGTCTCACTCTCCAGGCCTTTGTTTTGCCTGCCAGGGTCTCCACAAGGATTTGGTGCTCTCTTCCCCTGGGTGAGGGAGTACAAACCTACTTGGGTATTTACTTTAATAGATGGGCAGCAACATCCCTCCAGCGAGGTACCTGCTGCTCCTACTGTGCCTACACAGCATTTGGGGCCTCAGGTGTTCTACCTCAGTCAATTAGAAGTGTCCCAGGGAAAAAAATACTGCCATTTCCTTTCAGCTTTTCCAGGAATCAAACAAGCATTTGGAGCGCAGGTGACAGCAGTGCTATCCATACAGGAGAGCGTCCTGAAGGTGTTGAGCAGACCAGAGCAACACTCAGGGAGAAGACAAGCAGCAGAGGATGGAACCCTTCTTACAGTCCCTATTCTGCCCTTAATTACAAGCTTAAGTGATGGCTAATAAAGATGATCCAAAACAAATAAATTGAGCCGCTGCTCTAATTAAGCAGCTTTTGCTGCATGCAGTGAGCCAGGCCCATCTGTGTCACAGTTCAGCAGAAGCCAGGAGGGTTCCATGAGGGATTCGTTTCAATTACATCTGAACAGCTTCAAGGAGGAGCTGACCATCCTGTTCCCTGCACTGTTGGCCAAGAAACACCAGTCCATCCCCCAGACAGTCATCCTGGGCAGGGGCACAGTCATTCAGGTTGGTTACATCTGCCTTTATGGCAAGTACATTAAGGTGAGTCCTTCCTTTGCTAATGGGAGGGAAGCTGAAAGCTGTTGGGAAGGAGGAGTTTTTTCCTCTGGCCAGAAAATGTCCCAGCAATGACACTTCAGGGCTGTGCCCCTGTTTTTTAAGCAGGCCTGTACAGCAGAGACAAGAAGCAATTACTACTGGCCTTATGCTTATGTGATGGATGAAATGAGCTGACAGACTCCCCGTGGCAAAGTGCAGCAAAAGGCTTTTCAGGTTGTCCACTTCAGCTCACAGGTAAGAGCTGATGTCTGGCAAGGGCAGATGGGAAGGACAGTGTATAATAAGGAGAGAGCCCAGGCTGTGACTGCCCTGCAGTTCCACAGCTTTAATCCCAGCAGCCTGAACTCCCAAACCACAGCTAGTGCTCCCACAAACCTCCTCTCTCCAGATGTGCAGTGCCTGATCATCTCTGCAGGTCCAGCCCAAAATGTTTAGGGCTCCCTGTGCACGAGTGCAGACTGACAAGCACTGAGCACCCAGGAGATATGTAGGATATTTTCCGTGGGAGTGTAGTCTCATCTTCTATAACACAGCTGATATTTTAATATCCACTTGCCCCAGAGAAGAGCCAGTTCATGATCCCTTTGCAGGATTCTGATCCAAGTCATGCACATCTAGGAACAAGATATATCTAAAAACAGTACCAGCGCTCAGCATGAGCCTGCTCCCTGCTCCTTCACATCACCACAATGCTCCAGGGCTCATGACCCCAGTAGGAAAGACACTCTCTCCCTAAGCTACTAAAATACCACTAATTGGAGCCAATCCCAGAAGGAAAAAGAGGATACATGGAAAAATCTCACATCCATTCAGTCACAGTTCATCCCACTTTGTGGCACATCAGCTGGAGCTCTGATCAGTGCACAGATCCTGTCTCTCAGTTGCTTTGGTCTTTAGAGCCCTGGCAGGATTTCGTTAGAGGAAATCACCTCTCTTCCTCATCCTGAGTGCCAAACAAAAGGGTGATCACGTGCAAACACGTGCTCCACTTGAAGATAAAGACACACATGTAGTGTGATCACCACACAGGTGGTGTGATCACCACTGCCAAGCAGGAGCTCCCTCCGATACAAACAGCCTGCAAAGTTTACTCCACGTCAAGGAATACCCATGGCAGGACATGGGATGGACAGCCACGTTGTCCATGTGGCACAGCCCAGCCCAGCCCTGGGGTAACTGTGTGGAGTAGTAACTGCTGGATGGACCATGGTCTCCCTCTTAGGGTCACAACTGCACCAGATAGCCACACAGGCTTCTCCTTCTTATACTCCCTCCCCCGCATGCATTCCCATCTGGCTTCCGGACAGGGAGTTATTATAAGATGCTTCAGCCCAAGCAGCACGTTATTTTCTCTGAAAATAGCTTTCTCCCAAAATCATGCGCAAAAGGCAGCACAGCTTTGGAGTGCAAGATCCCCTGAGGGGAAAGGATGAAGCTGTGGTTAAACCATGGGACAGAGAGTCAGCAGATCAGGAATTCTCATCCCCATCTCTCTGGGGCTCTGTGAGCTCTGACTCAGCCCCATGGCCCCTGCATGTTTGGTTTCTCCATCGGGAGAACCGGTGCGATGACACCCTGCGATGGCAGCACACAGCCCTTCACTGCTGCTGGGAACCGGCACGTGCTCCTGCAGAGGAGCACTCTCTCACTGCAGGGAATAAAAAATAAATCAAGCCTTTGGAATGCAAAATGCTCCTCTGCAAAGTTTTCCACTGGTGTGGTTCACCGGAGCTGCAAAGATCTACTTAGACACTCTACATATGTACCCAGCATTTTTGTATTTACCCAATATCCAAAGCCTCAGTC
>JAYRBT010000005.1:26631231-26672299 GCA_036023395.1 Myiotriccus ornatus | reverse complement strand
CAGCCACAGCTTCTCTGGGCAACCTGTGCCAGGGCCTCCCCACCCTCACAGGGAAGAATTCCTTCCCAATATCCCATTTAAACATCTTCAAGGCAGCTCTGGAAAGTTACCCTGAAATAAAAGCCTTCCTCAGCACACAGGTCATGCCTCAAGACAAGGTGCAAGAACTCCAGTAGATTCATCTTCTTTCCTCCCTTTCCTTGAAGGTTGGTGTGGGGATGGATTTTTTCCAGAAGAAAAATCCCCTCTATTCCCCATAATTTGCTGATTCCCAGGAATCTGTCTGCCATGGGAGCCTTTCAAGTCCCTACCAGAAATATGATTTCTCTATTTTTTTTTCCCCTCTACCTCCTTCATTCCCCAGTATTGCCAGGAGGGAAATATCCATGCCCACGTTGGAGCACTCTCCAAACTAGAAGGGGTAAGCACAGAGCAGATTCCTCAGAATTATTTTAGCAGAGCTCCTTTATTTTGTAGAAGGAGGGTTTTGTGTGCAGTTAGGCCCCTGGCACAGAAGTCTCCAGAGTCCTGGTTCTCTAAGAAACAAAAATATTGAATCAAGAAATCCCATTTTCCCCTCACCCTTTTTAATCTCCTTTCACTGGGTTGGAGCCAGGGAGTCATTAACTCCTGGTTGGGCACTGCAAGGCCAGGATTGCGACGTGCTTAACAGCAATGTCATAAACCCCCCTTCATTCCCTTACCAAAGGGCTTGTGTTCTTAAAGAATAATGTGTTGGGATAATACTTTAGAAGTGGATTAGTGGATCCTGATGCGCCTTCATTTGCATTTCCCCCCCGGGCACCTCTGAAGGTGTTCAAATAATTTTTTTTACTTATTTGATGATATTTTAATCCTTAAGTAATGGCTTAGCTCCACAGAAATATTTATATAGCCAAGATCCAGCACACTGGGGGATGTAGAACAGAGGAATATCCAGCAGCTGGTCTGGTCCTGAGTTGTTCCAACCACAATAGTGGATCCCAGGAGGGGAAAGCAGAGATTGGGATGCAGACTTCTTCCTGTGCATCATTCTGCCCTTCCTGCTCACTTACCTTCTAGGAGGCTGCCACATCAGCGGCCTCCAAAAGCCATCCGGAGGTGACTGCAGCTCAGTCACCATCCACAGCCACACAGGTCTCAGCTACCCTTCCTGCACCAGTCCCCGCTGGCCATTTCCTCCTATTCCTAAAATTTCCAAAAACAAACTCCCAAACCAGCCCAAAGCACACTTCCCAACTTCCAGGGAGTTACAGCTCTGGCAGGTATCTGAGCAGCTTGACAGGAAGGTCTGACCTGAAATGAGGTCCAGAACGAGAAAGGTGAAGGAGTGAAGGTTTGCTGTGTGTGTTTCGAACAGGGAACGAATTCCCCAGCCCATCCTGTCTCCAGCAGTGATAATCAAGGAAGGGACACTGCTCTCCCGTCTTCCCTCCACCCCTAGCACATCACATTCCCAGGCATTTTTGCCTAGGATGAAGGACCAGACCCGGCTCGGTCCCAGGAGGGGCGATCACGCTGTTTCCTTCCTAAGAGTCGCTGCAAACAAAAGGAACCTGAAACGCCGCTAACGAGCCGCCTGTAACTCTTTGAAGCTTAGCGAGAGAAACTTGAGCTACCACGGACTGCGGAGTCACAACAGCCAAACCGTTTCATCTGACAGCGCTGCAATTTGTCTGTGCTGTGCCCCGCTGTTCCAGCATCACAAACTCTGGCTGCACAAGCTGCTTCAGCGCTGCCTCCGCTTCCACAGAGCTGCCTCTGCTGCAGTGCCCCTCCTTAGCCTGCCTTGGTTGCAGCAGCGACTCCAGCCCTGCTTGGCAGTGCCTCAGACCCTGGAGGAAGTTATTTAACTCCCGTCCATCCTTTAAAAGCTTTGCAAATTCATCACATCGCGCGCAGCTTCTCATTGCAGAAGAAAAGAAGTGGGTTTTTAGCTTATTTCGCTGGTAATAGCAGAAAATGGCCCATTGCAGCAAAGAATGTGTCCAAATAAGCTGTGAGCCATAGCCAGCCTGCAGATAACATCCAGCTCATTTTAAAGCCCTGGAAGCACTCTACAGGTATCCACTATTGAAGCATCACTGTACTTTAGATAAATGTGCTGCTTAAAGATAGCTGTCAGCACAGACTGCTGAATAATGCCTTCATTTCATACGTCAAGCTGTCCCCGAGTTATTGGCAGCACCTAAAGCTGGTAGTCTGACAGCAAAAGAATTGTCAGTGTGATGGTGGAAGAGCAGGACCCTGGCCCTGGGGCACCCACTGAGCTCCCAGCAGCATTTAAGGGCTTTTATGTGTTACACCCAGATTACTGCATTTATTAGTCTCCAGTCATCGCCCTTCCATCAATTTGCTTTAGGAAAACTGTGTCTTTGGTGTGTTGAGGTCAAACCACAGAAGGTTCCACTCACTTACACACTGTCCATACAAAAAGCCTGAATAAGCTGATTTTAAGCCTACCTAATGGCATATATTCTGATATGTTATTACAACTACAACACATGTTTATCAGCAAATGCTACTTACCTCTGCCATGTTTTCTCTTCATCTTCCTTTGTCCAAATAAAAGTACCTTTAAGCCTTGAGAGACTACTATGTATTATAGCAATACCTCTTCAGGGGCAGAGAAACTTTTCTAAAGCTCCTGCTTTGATTTTTCTCCCACGTATTTATGTAAGGTAAAAAACCATGTCTACTGTCTCACTACTCTAGATTATTTTTCAGGCTATATACGGTACATAACTACAACAACTATTTTACTTCATCAATCAGCCCTAGAGCACAGGCCCACACTTTCTTGTTCCACCTCTTCATAAGCCCTTCCTGGGCCTCTGAGGGTCTTTATAAGCTTTGGTGGCCCTGAGTGGCCTCAGCTGAGCTTCCCCACCCATGGGCTGGGCCTCTATATAAGTTCCACCTGGGGTAGTTTCTTCTCTTTCCAGTTCAGTTGCAGGAAGAGCAGTCTCCACCTCAGTATACCCACCCTGGCCTTAAATTCTGCTGCTCTGGGTGTAGTCAAACATGTTTAGCCTGGATACTTTCCCTGGACCTGATTCCAACCTGGGGACTGACCTGCCAGCTGGACTTAAGACCCACTTCATCGCTTCAGAGGTACCTGATGCTTTCCCTCTCCTAGAGGAGGTAAACCTCTATTTTTGTGTTCTACTCTTAGCAATTTGTCTTAATCTGTTTCTCTTGCTGAATATTTTCCACCATTGAGATAGTTCCTGCGAAGCATCTTTCCTGGAGCAGTTCAGTTGTTATCCCAGTGTTCTCCCTGTGCAGCAGGAGCTGTGGTAGAGCAGTGACTCCGTGGGGTCTGATGCTCCTCTGGACACACAGCTGGATGGCAGGAGGCACCCTTGGGATCTATTTCCCACTTGAACTCCTGCAGCCAAGCCCTGGTGCCCCACGGGGAAGCTCCTGGGCGGTGTGGGAAGGTTGTGCATCCCACCCAGGCTTCCTTCAGCTCAGCTTAAGGGTGTCAATCAGCAGCTGGAGTGCAATGATGGGTGTCTTTCCTGCTTGCTGAGCACTCCTCCTGAGCAGATGCTCATCAGCCTCACGCTGGGGCAGCTGAGTAATTTGGGAGGAGGAGTGTGTTGTTGAACATGGTGTATCACACCCCTGCTAGGTACAGTTAACCAGGGGGGACAAACTTGTGACTACCCACAGGGCGTTGCCTTTCTCAGGAGCTGCGAAGGATTTCTTTAGCTCCTCAAAATGTCTGGAGTTTTAGTACTTACAATCAGCAAAAACTGGAGTGGAATATCAACAGAGCACAGCTTTCAGAAACTCATTTTCTTTTTCCCTTTCAAGCTGACAATAGGATTTTAAGAAAAACTTTGAATAATGGATACACTTTTGAATAATGAATGTTTCACAGCCAAAGTCCCTTGACTTTTCTCTCCGTGCCTGAATGAGAAGCCTTTTAATTGCACAGCTCGTGGAGAGGAGGTACAAAATGCTTTGTGTCCTGTGCTGCTGATTAACTGATGCATATGCTCCCATTAAACATTCAGAGAGGGCTGAGCGTATCCCAGCCTGAAGCTGTGTTATGCACGTTGGGTTTTTATCAGCTGAGGATCTGGCACGGGTCGTTTTCTGCTTTTCATTGTCTCTGTCATGGCTGCCCATAATTTTCCTCATTTTTGTGTGTGTGTGTGCACCTTGGATCTTTCCTGCTTCTAGGGAGGCATTTTTTCCAAGTGGAGAGCTTGTACCTCGTGCTCTGAGCTCCTGTGATGTGAAGAGAAGGCAACTCCTGAGCTTAGACCGTGGAATGAACTTTACTTTTTTTCCAAAATAGCAGTGCCTTTTGATGAGAAATGGTGAGAGCTGCCTGGTGCCCCTGCCAGGCTGGATGCTCTGCCATGGTGGGATGGAGCAATTCAAGCCCCCTACAAATTGGCAGTGTGGGATGCAGGGAAGGGGAATTAGCAGGAGCACCAGTTGTCTGGGTCCTCCTCACTCTTACTCCCTCACACTGCTGTCTGTCCCTGGAGCTGGCTCTTCTCCAACTTAATTCAGCTTTCATGAAAGTTTAACTCTGCTGCAGAAGGGAAAAGACAAGTCACCATGTCCCTGAAAAATGTAAAGGGTGGGTTTGGGGTCAAAGCTTTTTCTTTGTCCTCAGTTTCCCCAGTTCTTGGTGCAATGCCCAGTGCTTTGAGAGAGCCCAGATGGGCTCAGCAGAGCAAAGCCCTGCTGTGCTAGTACTTCTCTAACTTCTGTCTGCACAAAAAAAACCTCTTAAAACAAGAAGCTTCGATCCTATCAGCTCCCCAGCTTTCTTTCCAACCACAAATCCAGCCCAGGGAACAAGCCTCGGCGAATAAATGCTGCTGGAGCCTGGCTCTGTCCTGCTCCCAGCCCTCTGTGTTCTGCTTGTGGGACTCTGGAGCTCAGTTTATAGTGTGAGTTTGGGCTATTTTAACTTACGGAAAACCTATGGAGGCAGCTTGGGGTGGCGCTGAGGGGCTCCCTGCTCTACAGGCTCTTCTCTTTCACGTGGAGGTTTTTGGTGGTCCTTGCCTCTGCACACCATGGGAAGCTGCCAGCCAGGAATCTGGCTTTAAACAGAGCTCATTCTCTCTCAATTTTGCAGCTTCTTGCCTTGGAGGACAAGCGCAATTTAGCTTTATTTCGCAAAATTTGACGTGACTTGAGACTGTGATTTACTGGCCTTGGAGGATAGGTAAGTGTGGAGGGCATAAGTGGCTTTTCATGGTAGAGGAGTCATAAATTGAGATGAAAAAAAATGAGGGAAGCGTTACTGTCCAACTTTACAAGGTAGCAGTAGGAACAGGACACAGCCAGGCCATCTGTAACTGTCACGGGTCTTTATTGCCCTGATTGCGTGTAATAAAGCTCCAGAATGGGCTCGAATGTGAAGGCAACCGGCGCTCGAGTGTCTGAAAAGACACAAGATGGCAATGTTTTCCAAAGGACACCCTTGGAATATCTCGGGGCTAAAGATTTCCAAACCATCGGCTTTCCTTGCTCCGGTGCTTGGAGACCCTGGGAGAGGGTCTGTGTCCGGCTTGCTCCCTCTGTGGCCCACCAGTAAAGGAGCCTGGGAGTGAGTGGGGTGGGCTGGAAATCTCCAAGGGCATCAGCACGAGGAGGGCAGAGCTCAGCATCCCTCCCCTGCTCCCTCATGCCACAGACAGCAGGAGGTGCAGGAGTTGAAGCCACTGGGGCTTGTTTTGACCTCTGCATCCCCCTCTTTACCCTCTGTCCCCTCCGACAGGCACAGATCCAGAGAGACATTTCGCCCAGCAAGGAGATTTTGGACAAGGAATAACAATCTCCCCTTGGGTTATTTTTTTATGTTTTTTTTTTGCTTGATGCCACAGGAAGAGCTGCAGAATTCGTCTCGCTTAAAAATTAATTTTCCCTGGTTGAGCAGGGGGTGGTGTGGGGCGGGTGGAGGAATTACCTCTGCTTGCTTTTCTGTGTCTGCAAGACAAATATTTCCAGGTCCCTTGGTTTTATATGTTAATTCCCAGCTTAGAGGTTGTAAGGCATCACGACGTGGCAAGGCGAGAGGGGTGGTGTGACAGTTTCCAGGCTGCTCCGTGCTCGTTTTGTCTGCAAATGGTTGAATTTGCAATGTGTAATGATCTCTGTAAGGCAGTTAGAAGCGAGATAAACATCAATTTTATGGCTGGGAAAACATAAGGAGTGTTGCACAGGAAAACGAGAGGATCTGAATACTGAAGACTCTCCGACCTCCTCAAGGCTGTTGGGTTTAGCTCTCGAATCTCCAAGGGCCCCTTGTGCATTCCCAATCCCTTCCCAAGGTGGGTCCAGCCAGGCGAGGTGCTGCAGAGCCTGACGTGATGGGATGCAAGAGCAGCACAGCCTTTTCCTGTAGGGGTGGGGGATGCAAATAACAAGAACTTGGTATTCACGGCCAAGAGCTGAGAGGTTGGGCTGAAGTGGGAACGAAGCAAGGCGAAGGCTAGGAAGTTTTCTGGGATTTGCTTTGCAACAGGAGCTCATGCACGAGGCTGGGGGTCACTATTCCCCTGCAGCCAGACCAGGAATGTGCTTTGATTTTCACAGCTTTTCGCAGCTCTTTTTCCTCACCAGATACAACACAGGGTATAAAGTGTTTTTTCTTATTACGCTGAATGCCTCCGGAATGCCATTAATACTCTTGCCTAAGTCTCCAAAAATTAATAGCCGTGTCTGGAAGCTGCTGTGTGTGTGCAGGAGGGTGGTGGGGAGGGACAGCTTAGTCAGTCAAGCTTAGTTTCTTAGAAACAACCTCAAGTGGGGGAAGAAAGGTGCAAAACCGTCGGCGGGAACTTCAGCTCCCAAACTGCAGGAGGGTGTGGAGTGATGGCTGGATCACATCCAGGCGGGGGTGGTAATGCAGTGGCTTGCAGGTGGGAGCAGACCCCATCTCGTCTGCTTTAGGAGCCACCCCCTCCCTCCCAGTGGGATGTCCCTGGCCTGGGAAGCTCCAAATGCCACCCCCAGCTGGAGCAGGAGCTCCTGCCGCTCCTTCCCTGTGAGCCTGGGAGGGGTGATCAAGCTAATTAGTTAATTAGCTGTCATTGAGACTGATTGAGGATGAGGGCTCTCCCCATGCTGGTGCAGGTGCTCAGCCTGTCTGGGAACCTGAGTCCTGGGTTTCTGGTTTGGTTGTCTTGATCTGTGTGACATGTAATACTCTGTCAAACATCCTGAATGCTGGCAGTGCATTCAGGGCTGATGTTTCCGCTGTATAGAATGTTCAGGATGAGTTTTCACAGTTTATGTAGCTCATTTGTTGTTTGCATTTCTGCCCTGCATGATTCTCGAGACATCTCCACACACACAAAAAAAAAAAAAAAAAAAGTGTGGGTGTTTTGGTTTGGTTTTTTTTTTTTATGTATCTCTCACATTTCTAGAGGGCTAAAGCTCAGAGATGAACAAAGCTTCCTATCAGTGCTGCTTAAAAAAAATAATCTTGTCTCAGAACCAATTAGAAGCAACATCAGCCACCTCAAAATAGCTTCAGATTCTGAAGCCACCTGGATTTCCAGTCCTAGGTTACAAAGGTTTTGGATGAGATTGGGTTTGGGGGGGGGGGACTGACCCCAGAGTCTGGGGCTGCCTGTGATGAGGGCCCCAGTGAGCTGCACAAACACCCGGAGGGCACGAAAAAGAATGTTTTCCACCTAATCTTGTTACTGTGACAACACCAGTGAAACTCCTTAAAGCCGAGAAATGCGATGTTGTGGAGCGATAGTCGTGTCCCTTCAGCTCTGTGACAAATGCTATCTGCAGTGGGTGCTGCCTGCGTCACACCGGTCCTGTGAGCTCGGTGGCAGTCCTGGGGCACAGGGCGTGGATTTCCACGAAAGCCATGAATCCTTTAAAACAGTGATTTCTTGGCCAGAAGCGATGCAGTTAAAGGGTTATCCTTTTTCCCTCTTTCTAGCCCATCAGATCCTTTTATCTCTGTTTTTTCATCTGTCACTTTTCATTCCCCAGCTCCATCCTCTGAGTCTCCTCTTCCAGCACACTTTGCTCCTTCTGCCTTTAAGTGAGTGTTCCCCTGCTGTCCATTTTAAACTACTTTTGCTCAAAGCTTGATGTTGCTGATAGCATTTCTTGACTCTTTCCCTAGCATGGACCAGAACAGAGCTTTCCACCCATCTCAGTCATAAGCATCACAAGTTGCAGCTGCTTCTGTGCAAGTTAAGCTCCCAAATCTTCCTTGCAATCCAAACCCCCTGGGTTAGGCTGGCAACAACAGCCTGAGGATCACAGAGTTGGAGTAGTTCGAGTTGGAAGGGATCTTTAAAGGTCGTCTAGTCCAAAGCCCCTAGAAATGAGCAGGGACACCTTCAACCAGATCAGGTTGCTCCAAGCCCTGCCAACCTAACCTTGAACACTTCCAGGGATGGGGCATCCCCAGCTTCTCTGGGCAACCTGTGCCAGTGTTTTACCACCCTCATTGTGAAAAAACTTCCTCCTTATACCTAATTTAGATTGACCTTCCTTCTCAACACCTTCATGTGATGCTGATTGAACCCTGCAGGTTCCTGGTATAGATTTGTCTTCTTGCTAGAAAACAGGTTGGAAATATCCAGCAGTCACCTCTTGGCTAAAAACCCAAAATTATTAGTGAGAAACCAAGGGGAATTATGATATTTATATTTATATGTGTAAAATATCATATCTATTTATATACTTTAAAAGTGGATTTCTCGTGGTCTCCAGGGGTACTTTCTAGCTTTGCCCAGAGACCTGATCTGTCCATAACAGACCTTTCACTTCATTCCAAACCTCCCAAAGTTTTGAAGGGCAGCTGTGAAATGGAGAGGAGAAGCTTAATTTCATTCTGCTGCAGCAGCTCAGCAGCGTGAAGGCAGCGCTTGCCTGGTTTGTGTTTCTCCCAGTCGGATCTCGGTACGGCTGAGTGCGAAGGATATGTTTTTTTTTTTTTTCCACTTGAAATCTTGAATTCTGCAGAGACCAAGCACTTACTTCTTCAAATCACCAGGAGAAATTTCGTAGCTGTCCCAGTAGGGTGGAAATTTCAAGGGTCTGAAGCTGTAATATATGTAGTCTTTCAACATCATTAGAAGAGGGGTTTTCTGATGGAGCTGCTGTGATGCAAAGCGAACCCTCCTGCCTGTGAATCCCAAATCAATCAGTGCTGTGGTGTCATGGTGGAGGTAATTTGGAGGTGTTGGGAAAGAAGGGGAAAGTGGCACATCACTAAACTGCTGGGTGGCAGATGAAGGATCTTTCTTATAAGCAGCCTTTACTGCAGTTTTGTGTGGTGCCATTTGGCTTAACTTAGTCCTTTTTTTCCTCTTTTCAGTTTTTAAGGTCTCTGGTGAGTTTGGAAGAGGGTGTCCAGGCAGGAATCCCCAGCCACTTATACAGTGAGGCCATTATAGTGCTCTAATGACTTAGGTGAGGCAGGGCTGGAGTGGACCCAGCTCCATCCTGGCCAAATTCTGCCCTGGGCAGCATATGATGGGATGGATGTCTTTTGCTTTTCTTGTGGCTGGGTCTGAATTAAACTAACAACTGGTTAACAAATAACAACCAGAAGGTTTTCTTTATTATTTAGGAAGTGTGAGGATTTACAGGGGAGGGTACTTCATAGAATTATAGAATGGTTTGGGGTGCAAGAGACCTTAAAACTTGTCTCATTCCATTCCCTTGCCATGGGCAAGGACACCTTCCACCAGCCCAGGTTGCTCCAAGCCCTGTCCACCCTGGCCTGGGACACTTCCAGGGATGGGGCAGCCACAGCTTCTCTGGGCAACCTGTGCCAGGGCCTCCCCACCCTCACAGCCAAGAATTTCCTCTTCCCATCTTATCTAAATCCCTGCTCTTTCAGTTTAGAACCCTTCCCCTTTGCCCTATCACTATCTGCCTGGACTTACCTCGTGGCATTTAAAACAACTCCACAGGACAAATATCTGGCTTGTTTCGAGCCTGGAGGGCTGTGTGCTCCTTACCTGGGGTGAGAGGAGTCCCAAGGGGTGGAGAAGGTGACCCTCAGGATGCAGCAGCACTGTCAGATCCCCCGGGAGCCGAGCGAGCGGCCGCTGTGGGGCGGAGGAGCCGGGGCTGCTCTTTGCCCCCGCGCCGGCCGCCGGCCCATGTGGCATTGGACTTTGGAAGTGGCAACAGGGAGTGGAAGAAGAGCCCCAGCGGCCTCTAAGCAGGTGTGTGTGGCTGCTGGGGAGGGGGGTGGATGGTGGTGGGAACCTCTGGCTGAAAACTGGGAGGGGGCCCTCGGTGGGACTGAAATGATGTGTTATGCCTGGGGACTGTTTAGGGCAAGGATTTCCCTGGATTTCACCCAGAAGCGCACAAAGTGAGCCGCCTCTGTTCAGACCTGCGTGTCTTCCAGTCCTGAAATTACCACAAAGTGCCTCAGAATTTGAGTGAGGGGGTGAGAAGGGGTTCAGACAGTGTGTTGGGGAGGCTTGTAGTGGTGGGGACAGTTTGGGTACCAGTTCTGCAAGAGGAGACGTGGGGGCTTGAGGAGGGTGACAATCCTCCCCTGGCAGCTGGAGCTTCACTCGTGTGCTGATCTGGGTTCTCCTTAGAATTTCCTCTTCTGCATGGGACTGTTATAATTAATAATTGATTCTGGTGTCCGCTTGGAATTCTTTCGGGACCTGAGAGGCAGGAGGAGAAATCCCTGTCTCTATCCCATCCCATAGCTCACAAGAGCAAAGCTCCACTTCTCCCTGCCTCTGTCCTTACCCATTTCTTTGCACATAACTCCTTGTCCTGCTCGGAGCTTTGCCAGTATCCCTTCCCTACCACGGATAAAATGGGGTTTCACTGCTGTGTCACACAGGTGAGAGTGATTTCTCACCTGGCTGGGAGGCCTGTGGGCAGTGGTGCTTTGCAGCTGGGAATGCAGGAGGATCCTGCCTGGATGCCACCTATCTTAGGGGGCTTGGTAAGCAAGATGGGGACAAACTTTATAGCAGGGCTTGTAGCAATATGACAACAGGCAATGGGTTTAAACTGAAAGAGGAGAGATTTAGATTAGGTATTAGGAGGAAATTGTTCCCTCTGAGGGTGGGGAGGCCCTGGCCCAGGTTGCCCAGAGAAGCTGGAAGTATCCAGCCCCATCCCTGGAAGTATCCAAGGCCAGGTTGGATGTGGATTGGAGCAACCTGGGATAGTGGAAGGTGGCCTTGCCCATGGCAGGGGGATGGGATGAGATGATCTCTCAGATCTTTTCTGACCCAAACCATTCCGGGGTTCAAAAATGCTCCCAAAAATGGCCCATTTGATGCTGGTGTTTTATAGGGACCTTCAAGTTAAGGCAGACGTGGAGGTGGCTTTTCCTTGCCTCTGGGCATCTTGGAAAGGACGCTGGTTTTCCAGCACGCTCCCAAAAGCAGAGAGTAGCTGCCAACAGGCTTCGAGGGGAACTTGGAGGGGAGCGAGAAGCTGCTGATCAACCCCACTGTGACTTTTCCCTTGCAGGCCGCTATAGCCCTTTGGGACTTCAGCTCCCCAAAACCGGAGAGGATCTTGCTGGCAAGCTTGTGATGGACCCCCGGGGCCCTGCCCGGCCCCTCCAGC
Organism: Myiotriccus ornatus; assembly: GCA_036023395.1. Lineage (NCBI taxonomy): Eukaryota > Metazoa > Chordata > Aves > Passeriformes > Tyrannidae > Myiotriccus > Myiotriccus ornatus. Next base: position 26,660,725 of record JAYRBT010000005.1, on the reverse strand, counting down.
CCCGGGAGAGGCCTCCAGCCTGGGGGGCTTGGGGAGAAGGGCACCACGACCCCCCCGCCCCGCTCCGGCGGCAGCTCCTCCGCGCTGGGCACCCCCCTCGCCCCGGCTCCTGGGATGGGAGCCACGTCCCTGGATACCCCCGGGAGCAGGGACACCCCCCTCGCAGGGACACTCGCAGACCGGCCTCGGGGGCTGAGCACTTGGACAGCGCCTACCCCAGCCAGCTGTACTCCAGGTGAGCGCCGCTCCTGCCGACCCCTCTCCCCAAAAACCTCCCGAAAATAGGAACCGTCCGTGTCACTGCTTGCGGGTCCTGCCCTCGTGGCCGCCCAGGCAATCAGCAGGTGATGCTCAGCTATTAAAGCAGCCCCTGATTTGCGTATTTAAGGCTGTGTAGCAGTCGTAGCTCTGATTTCTTCTTCAAACCGTGGCCTCTGTGGTCGCCGTTTCACGCGCTCCGTCTCGGGCCCCGAGGTGCGGTTTTTTTTCCCTGCAGATTTGATTAAAAGCAGTTCTTTTTTTCCCGAAGTGCAAGGTGAACAATAAAAATACAGAGGCTAATATAGGAGCAAGAGGCAGCCTGCAAGCTCAGCTGCTGAAACAGCAGAGGGTGGAGGGATAAAATGTGGGCTGGAGGATGCTCTTGGTGCTGAGAAAGAGCTTCAGTGCTCCAGCCAGTTTGGGCTGATTTGCCTGAGTTATGGCCCTTGGTGAGTTATGGAGTGGGCACGTGGGGTTTTGTGCTGAGGCTCACGCTGGGAAGGGGGTGTTGCACAGGGCTGACCAAATCCCTGTGTAAATTGGGAAGAGTTAAGGAATCTGAGTGACAGGTGGGTGGCTTGGGCTGGGAGCTGTGGACACAGCAGCTCCAGAGCTCGGCAGAAAAGACAAGGGAAGGTTCCAGCAAGGCCTCAGTGCCCCTTCCAGTGCCTAAAGGGGCCACAAGACAGCTGGAGAGGGACTTGTAACAGGGACAAGGAGTGACAGAACAAGGGGGAATGGATTAACGCTACCAGAGGGCAGGGTTAGATGGGATGTTGGGAAGGAATTCTTCCCTGGGAGGGTGATGAGGCCCTGGCACAGGTTACCCAGAGAAGCTGTGGCTGCCCCATCCCTGGAATATCTCAAGGCCTGGTGGGGTGGGGGGTTGGAATGAGATGACCATTAAAGGTCCCTTCCACTCTAAACCTCCTACTGCTCCTTCCAGGTGTGATGCTGGATCAGTTTCTGGCCCTGCCACTGGGCAGGGGTCCTGGCTTTATTTCCATCACCATTCCCGCCTCCAAAGGTTCCATTCTTTGCACAGGTTTAACCCTAGACGTGGTCCAGAACCCGGAGTAGTGCCCTTTCCTTCTCAGATTATGTTGCCTTGTTTTTCAGGCAAGGATATGAAGACCCCCACTGGCAGTATCCAGCAGCCAGCTACAGGGATGACTATCCATACCAAAGCCACCAGAGGCAGCCGGTGACCTGGCAGGGTGGCAGAGGTATGGGCTTATCCTTTGGATCTGGGATGGAGGCAGATTGCTTGCAGAAGTGATGCTTTCTCTGGGATGGGCTCTTCTCCCAGGGCTTGCACATCCTGCCCATGCTGCTGGTTGGTGCTCTACCTGTGCAGCACAGGCAGCCAGTTTGCATTTGGCAAACCTGAGCAGGACCCAGGTGCACCCAAGGGATGTTTGATCTTCATTTCCACGGCTAAAATCCTGTGTCATTCCTGGTTCCGGCCTGAGCTTGATGGTGCTGTGTGATCACGGTGGCCAGGGCCTCTTTTTCGCTGTTCCCGGAGTTTTTGGGCTGAACAGAAAGGGAAAGGAGGAAAGGGGAGAGGACATCAGTGCTGTGTTGACAGACAGGTCCAGGAGGCTGTTATACCTCCAGCATGTCAGGGTAATTTGGAAGCAAACGGGGTGTGCAGGGCAGATTGCCTGACTCGTGGCTTTTCTTTTACACTTCATTGTTGCTCTGGAGAGGTAGTGCTAAATCTTGATTCCCTCTCTAGACCCAAGGCAGGGAGAGCCTTACGGCAAGAGCACCAGTTACCGGGACCAGCACTACTACAGGGGCTACCACCCCAACCTGGCCACGGGCCCCCCCGGGCAGGACAGGTAAGGGTGGGCAATCATCTGCCAAAAAATTAGCAGGTTTGTGGCTGGTTCCAAAATTTCTGACCTTCAGGGTGTCTCCCTTTGCTCCCATCTGCAGGATGCAGACCTATGGTTCCCACGAGGAGAGCTACACCTCGGCTGCCGGGAGGGAAGGGGCAGGGGGAGAAACCCTCGGCAGCAATTCCGGGGAGGCTCGTGGCCAACCCCAAGAGGTAACCTCAGTATGGGCAGGGGTGGAGGACAACAGGCTTGGAGAGCTTCCCAGAGATCTGGGGAGCAATCCATGTGTCCCCACTCCCAGCTGAGGAGCAGAGCCTGCCCAGGGAGGTGGTGGAGTCACCATCCCTGGGGGAATTTAAAAGACTTGTAGATGTGGCACTTGGGGTAGTGGTGAAAATGGCTAGGTCAGTGGTTGAACTCAATGATCTTAAGGGTCTTTTCCAACCTAAACAACTCTATGATTCTGTGATTCAATCCTCCCTGGGTAGCAGACAGCTGTGTGTCGGTGTCAGCTCTGTCGAACCAGTCCTGCTCCATCACACTTGTGTCCTGATTGCTGTTTTGCCAAGGGAAAATTAAAAGATCAAATGAAATATAAAATCAAAGCTGCTGTGGTGATTTTACTCCTGGGTGATGGTTTTTTGGGTTCCCAAGCCCCATATCCTTGGCTGTGTGTGTTGAGGAAAGCTATGAGACTAGACCAGTGGCTGATGTAAATTACTTATCAAAGCCTTTGGGTATGACCAGGGCATGTGCCAGGATAAAGCCAAGATGCTGCAGGCCACGAGCTGGGAATTGGCTGTCCTGCTCCTGCTGGGCACACTCCTGGAGCAGCAGAGCTGTCCCACTGCCCTGGGAGCAGGAAGGCAGAGGTGTCCCCTGTTCCTCAGCCAGGTTTGTGTCCTCCCTTCCCTGCAGCCCAGCCTGCTCCTGCAGTACCACGAGTCAGGGCTCAGCTCCAGCAGCCACGAGCTCAGCCAGTACATCCGCGACGGCGCCGACCAGTATGACCCTGTGATTCCAGGGAGCTGGAACGTGGAACAAACAGGTGAGCTGTGAGGGGGGGATCTGGCAAAGAGGGAGCAAAGGAATACGTGGCTGGTGGTAGGAGATTGGCTGTCTCACAGCTTGGTCTGTTCCTGGAGGAGGCTGTGCAGGCTCAAGGTGGGGCTGTGGGGTGGGAACATGGTCTGGGGAGCTCTGCCTGGATAGGTGCAGGACCTGTTGTGCACACCTGGTGCTTTTGGGGACAGTTCTGGCATAGGGGGCTCAAGGGAGAGCTATTGAAGTTCTGGGACAAGGTGGGAGCCAATCATGTCCTCCATAGTGGATGTGGTGTGGGGTCATGTTTTGATCTGATTGAGAGACAGCTCTGCCTGAATTAAGGTGCAAAGGAGACCATATGCTGAAGTCAATAATTTGGATTTTATTTAACGGTAAATGTGAGGTAAAAAGAGAGAAGGAAATAGGAAAGGGGCTGGAGGGGAGGAGATAGGGGATATCAAGCAGAAGACAGTCACCACCTGTGGATCCAGCAGCATCCTGTTAGTCCTTCTTCACCCTGGGCTTCTCAGTGGAGGGACTCCTGGAGTTGTTCTTCCGGGGATACCACCTTTATACATCCAGGTTCTGGGTACCCACCAAGTGGTCTCAGATGCTGTTCCCATAACTTGGGACGATGTGTCTGAGCAGTTGCTTCCTTTCCCACAGCTTGCCACAGTGGGAGTTCTTGTGTGGATGCGTTAACCAGGCTGTGCTAACCAGACTGTGCCTTGCCAGGCCTGGAATAAGCACCTTCCTGTTGCAGATTCCTCCTTTCTGTGCTTATCTCAAGTTTTCACTGGGGTGGCAAGTTGTTTCTGTGGCCTTCACAGTGCTGGAGACAGGCAGCTGTGCTCTCCAAGTCCTTTCAGGTCGGTGTGAGGGCACTCACAGTGGCTTGTGTGTCATTGCAGGGGGTCCCTCGGTGCCCACCCCGACCCCGGCCGTTCCCCTCAAGTTCTCTCGGCCGCACACGTCGCTGTGCTTCGGGGCTGGAGGCCAGCTGGTGCTGGCATGTCCCCACCACCCTGCAGAGGGGCAGCTGGCCCATGTTGAGCTGCACAGCCTGGAGGTAGGACACAGCCTGGACCCCCAGGCTCCCCTGGTCCCCTCGCTGGACTGGCTCCTCTTGCCCTGAGGGCTGCAAATGCCATTTATCACCCCAACAGCCTCCTTAGCAGCCTTCCCGTCCCCTGCTCCCGTCTTCTCTCCATCCCCCACGGATTTTTGAGTCTGCATCATGCCAGGCTGTGCCTGGGTGTTGCTCCCAGCCTTCACCTCTGTAACTCTTGGCACCTGCTTGCAGTGATCCCTTCTGATGGAGGGAGGCAGATGTGCTCTGTAACTCTCTGAGGGTGCTCCAATACAGAGGCTGTATCCATCCCTGGAGTCTACCAGTGTTCCAGTCTCCTATTCTTCCTCCCAAAGGAGGCAGGTGCCACCTCAGCAGGCATTTCTTTCCTGGGCCTTAGCACTGGGTCCGTGTGAAGGCTCAGGGTCTGTGCTCTGGGGTTACCTCAAGGGGCTGGCCCTGCTTGCTGGAGTCCAGCTGCTGAATTTGCTTCTGCTTTTCAGGCAATCCTTCGTGGCACGAAAGAGCTGGAGGAGCTACAAGCCTTCCCAGGGCCCCTGGCCAGGTAAGCTGCGCCGGCAGACCCAGGAGCTGCGTCCTCCTGGCTGTCTCCTTTCAGAGGAGACATGAGCTCAAGGCAGACTCCTGTGGTTTTGCGTTATCTGCAAAGGCCACATCTAAGTTCAGGGGGGGATCCCAGCCCCTTTGATGCAGCGTGGGCTGATTTGAATAATGGGAGACATTTTGGGGTCTTTTTTTCCTGAATATTCATGGGATGTGCATTCCGTGTGGTTTGTATGTCTGACCTTATTTTGTACGGATGTCCCAGAAAAATGACTTTTCTTGCATCTATTTGTAAGTCTTGAGTCCTGGGTCAACCTGTGGTTAAGCTTTTTCTTAAAGTTTTTGTCCCCTGAGACTGTTGAGCACAACATGTACCTTCACCCAGTGTGGGCCACGGTGTGTTGCATCAAGCTGTTGTACTGGTTACACCCAGTGTGTATCTGGCCACTCACAGTCCAAGCAGGGAGAGAAAAGGAAGAACTATTTACTGAGCAAAAGAGATGCATATACACAGAAGCTGGGTAGAGGACCTGGAGATTTCCCTCCACTGTGCTCTCCGGAGACCCCACTTGGAAAACTGAGTACAGTTCTGGCGTCCCCAACATAAGAAGGGCATGGGAACTGTTGGAGAAAGTCCAGAGAAGGCCCATCAAGTAGATAAGGAAACTGGAGCACCTCCCCTATGGAGACAAGCTGAGAAAATTGAGGCTGTTCAGCCTGCAGAAGAAAAGGTTGCGTGGGGGCCTCACGTCAACCTCTCAGTCTCTGAAGGGACCTACAGGGAAGGCAGAGAGGGAACCTTCATTGGGAACTTTAGTGACAGGACAAGGGAGAATGGCTTCAAACAGAATAGGATTAGATTAGATATTGGGAAGAAAATCTTCCCTGTGAGGGTGCTGAGGCCCTGGCACAGATTGCCCAGAGAAGCCATGGCTGCCCCATCCCTGGAAGTGTCCAAGACCAGGATGGATGAGGCTTGGAGCAACCTGGGATAGTGGAAGATGTCCATGGCAGGGGGGTGGAATGGGGTAATCTTGATGGTCCCTTTTAACCCAAACCATTCTCTGATTCTGGGTTACCTCTTGTGCCAAAGGGTACATTGGGAATCTCCATATAATACCTTGGTTTGGTTGAGTCAGGATCAACATCTGCATCCCCAGTCTCTCTCCCCCTGTCTCATCCATGCTTCCTTTCCAACTCTCTGGTAATTTTATTGTACCACAGCAGTTTTGCCTGACTTGCACACAGCTTAAAGGTTTCTGCTTCTATTTCAGTCCCAAAGGGTTTCTGTGGTCACCAGCGTGACCCTCCACCCTGCCAGTTAAATAGCAGATTGTGCCTGTTCCTGCAGCCTCGGACAGCCATGGATGTAAGGGCAGCCCAGCAAAGCAAAACCGAGCTTCTTTGCAGATGAATGGAGGAAAATATTGTCAAGAGGGCAGGGCTTGAAATGCACTTTGCATCTCTGAAACACAGAGTCGTAATAATGAGAAAGTTTGAGCGGTTTTGAGCTTAAATGTGGTATGTGGTCATTGGCACTGGTGACCTTCTTTCCTCCAAGCTCTTGCTTGGAACCTTTGGCATTCCCATCAGTGAACCTGGGGACTCTTTAAGCCTGAATGATGTCCTAGATGGCTTTGCCTTGGGCTTCTTTGATGCCTTTCTCTTTTGCTGTAGGGAAGATCTGCACAAGGTGGATGTGATGACATTTTGCCAGCAGAAGATCGCCAAGGGCTGTGACCCCTCAACACAGAGGGGCAGAGATTCAGCTCTTCTCTGGAAACTCCTGGTCCTTCTCTGCAGGCAGAATGGGGTAGGTATCCCATGGAAGGGGATGACTTTTTTGCTCTTAGAAATGAGACTAGTTATATATCCCTTAGGTGCCTCTTGATCCAGTAGCTATTTTTAAGGTGTGGGGGGGGATTCACCTTAAGAGAATCCCATTTCCCCAGCACTATCCATCAGTTTGATGCTGCCTGGATATTTGGAGCAAATCCTTCTCTGTGATTGCTTCTGATCCTTGGGAACTACCACCAGCCCAGTGAAAGGGACTGGTGCCACCCTCACTGAGCAGCCAGAAGTTGCATGTGAGAGGGGTTTGTTCCCTTAATCCATGGAAATCCACCCAGTCTTAACCTGTGGCTGCATGCTGGAAGCAGGTGGATAAAGTCTTCGGAGAGAGTGCTGTGAAGGTCTTCCTAGTCGTGCTGAATCCTTTTCCCTGCAAAGCTGTGTGCTGGTGGCCAAGGCTGATCTGCCTGGGGAGATGTGCTGGGATGAGGACACAGGCGTCGTGAGGGTGTCGGACTGGCAGTGCCATCGACCTTTGCTCCTGGGGCAGCCTCTGAGTGCCTCGTTCCTTCCCTTTCCCAGTCCATGGTGGGCTCAGACACGGCTGAGCTGCTGATGCAGGACTGCAGGCGTGAGGAGAAGTACAAGAGGCAGGAGCCTGCGGCCAGCCTGGTGGGCCTGGCGGACGACGAGTGGGCGTCACGGCAGCCGGGGACTCTGGACCTCATCACCGGGGAGGTCCCTCCCGTGGTGGAGACACAGGCACAGATAGTGGAGAAGTTCACCAAGCTCCTCTACTATGGCAGGAAGAAAGTAAGTGGTGAGTGGGACCCAGGACATGCGGGGCTGGAGGGTTTTCTCTTGGCCCCTTTGGCCTCTTGAGGCGGGTTTTAAAGGGAAGGGTGGCCAAGAGGTGGTTGTGGGATCGACCCTTCAAGTTGTGTTTGTACAACAGCTTATGGCAGGGATTTCCCACCCTTGGGAACTGGGATGGGGGACCCAAGTGAAGATGAGATGCAGAAGCTTTTACCAGCACTGCACCTTCAGTTTCATAGAATCCTAGAATGGGTTGGGTTGGAAGAGATGTTAAAGCTCCTCGAGTTTCAACCCCATCTGCAGCTGGGATCTCGAGGGATACCTAAGGCACAAGGAGAAGACGGAAGGGTTGGATGCAGAGAAATCTGAGTGCCCAGGCTGGGATCCCACATTGAGAGCTGTGCAGGCAGCACAGACTGCTGGAAAATGAGGACTCTTGGAAATCCCCAAGTGACGATATTGCCACGAAGGTCCAAGTTCTTGTAATTGTTCAGGGCAGAAAGATAAAGGGATCTCTCTGGAAGAGATTTTTGAAGGGTATTAATTAAATCCAGAGCAGTTATGGGCTCTTCTCTGAGCTGGGGGAGCAGAGGGTTTCCTGGCAGTAGAGGAGGGTAGGGAAGCAGAGATAATGCAAACCCTTTTTTCTCCTCCCCCTTGGCTGCAGGATGCTCTGGTCTGGGCCATGAGAAACCAGCTGTGGGGCCATGCCCTCTTCCTCTCCAGCAAGATGGACCCCCGGACCTATAGCTGGGTACTCACCGGGTAAGTGGGAGAAGCCAAAGCAGGGTGTGGTGCTCCATGACCTTGCCAAGCCTGCCATCCCTTCAGTGCCCTCAGCCCCAGAGCGCTGCAAAAAGAGCACTGATTTCAGATGGAGCTTTTTAGAGGGGGCAAAGAGGGGAGAGAGCATTCATCCAGATGGGCCTGAGTCATTCAGGCTTCCCAATGGATGGGAGAAACCAAGCGAGGGCTGGAGAGCAGGAGGAGAGCCATTCCCTGGATATGTGCTGTTGATTTATTCTGAGTCTTTGGCTTCACCTCTGCACTAGCAAAGGCAGCCGTGGGGCAGGGGGAGCTGAGCCATCTTCACTGTGATCCAGCCTGGTCCCAGCTGTTCATCCCACTCGTATGAACATTTTCTGGTGGAATTAACGTGCTTAGTCTGGATTGGACTGATCCCTTCAGGGAGAGTTAAGCAGAAATTTTCTGTCTTGTGGAACCCAAATCCTTTTAAGGAGGTTTTATCCCTTGTTGTCCTGGAGACCTGCCTGCTCTGGAGGTAACACAGATTGTCATCCCTGTAGGCTGATGATCCTCCCTGTTTCCTTTCTACAAGGGCATGGAGTGATAGGACAAGGGGGAATGGCCTAAACTGAAGGAGTGTAGATTTAGATGGGATATTGGGAAGAAATTTTTCCCTGTGAGGGTGGTGAGGCCCTGGCATAGGTTGCCCAGAGAAGCTGTGGCTGCCTCATCCCTGGAAGTGTCCAAGGCCAGGTTGGACAGGGCTTGGAGCAACCTGGGATAGTGGAAGGTGTCCTTGCCATGGCAGGGGGTTGGAACAAGATGATCTTTAAGGTCCCTTCCAATCCAAACTGTTTTGTGATTTGCTGGAAAGCCCCTCAGGGACGTCACTTTCCTGGGGCATTTGGGACAGGCCCTTGGAGGTGAATGAGGGTTTGGGGTCCCTATCTCTGCTGTCTCCTTGCAGGTTCACCAGCACACTGGCCACCAATGACCCGCTGCAGACCCTCTTCCAGCTCATGTCAGGAAGGATCCCTCAGGCAGCACTGGTCTGTGAGCAGGAGGCTGTCCCTGGCACGTTCCCCTGTGCTGTCACCTGCCTGTGACACCCACCTTGTGCTGACAACCTCTGCTCACCTTTGCTCTCCTCTGTCTCCCTCCAGTGCTGTGGTGATGCCACGTGGGGGGACTGGAGGCCCCACCTGGCCGTGATGTTGTCCAACAAGGTCGGAGACATGGAGCTGAACCACCGAGCCATTGTCACCATGGGGGACACTCTGGGTGAGCTGAGACCATGGGGAGCAGCTGTAACGGGGAGTGGGCACCTGCAGTATCAGAGCTGGAGCTGCTCAGGCTCCCCTAGTTGTACCACTGAAAATCAGCAATCGGGGAAAAGGGAGAAAAAACATGGAGAAGGGAGGGATCAGGGTCTGCATGGACAGAGAAGGAGAGCGGGACGGTTGCCTTTGGGCTTTTGTGTGAGCCTGGGGGCCTCCAGCACAACACTGACTATGTGGTGATGTCTCAGGACTAAATGTTTGCCTTTTCCCTCCCATCCAGCCAGCAAGGGAGCAGTTGAAGCAGCTCATTTCTGCTACCTGATGGCAGACATCCCTTTTGGCTACTTCGGGCACAAGGCAGACCGCATGGCTCTGCTGGGCAGCAGCCACCGGTGAGCGAGCCCGGGGTGCTGCTCCTGCCAGAGGCACCTGTCCCACCTTCTCCCCACCCCCGGGATCTCACTCCTGTGCCAAAGCAATCCCTGTTTGGGGTTTTGCTGCTGTGAATGTAAGCTGTGTGTGGCTTTTTGAGCAGGGACCTCTGCTCTTGCTCGCTGACCCTTCTCTTCTCTGTAGCCAGGAGTTTTCCCAGTTTGCCAGCACGGAGGCCATCCAGAGGATGGAAATCTTTGAGTACTGCCAGCAGCTACGGCAGCCTGAATCCTTCCTGCTCCCCTTCCAGGTAGCAGAGACACTCAAGTACATCTTCTGCAGCAGCTCAGACCTGCCCCAAAACATGAACTTGTCCTCATAAAGCCAAGAATTCAGGCTGCTCCTGAGGCTTGTTCCCTTGCTGGGCTTTGGGAGTGATGGGGAGGCTGCTTTGGCACAGAGGGGGCTCACCCAGGTCAGATTTTGGGATGCACAGTGTGTGTGATCAGTGCTTGCTCATGTCTGGTTGCCTTCCTGCTCTGTGGGTAGTGGATGGGCTAGTCCTATGGCAAACCAGCACCTGGCTGTTGCTGCCTCAGGCGCTGCATGGATTGGGTGGATACATCCATGGAAGTGTCCCAGGCCAGGCTGGACGGGGCTTGGAGCAACCTGGTGTAGTGGAAGGTGTCCCCTTGGCAGGCAGGCTGGAAAGGGATGGTCTGTAATGTCCCTTCCAACCCAAACCCTTCTGTGACTCTGTGAAGCTGCTGTGCTCTCCCCACCACTTGCCTGGTTCAGGGAGCGGGGCTGGGGCCCTTAAGCTGCAGGAGACCTCTGGGTCATGAGATCCATGATCCAGGGTGCTCCCAGTCCCGCTGGGATGATGTGCCAGGGCAGAGGGCACCCCCAGGCGGGTCCCTCTCCCTGCTCACCCGTGGCTGCTGTGCTTCCCTCCCCCGAGGTGTACAAGCTGCTCTACGCCTCCCGCCTGGCCGACCACGGGCTGCCAGCCCAGGCCCTGCAGTACTGTGAGCAGATCTCCACGGTGCTCCTGCGCCAGGACCCGGCCACCCACCCTGTCCTGGCCCGGCAGGTGGTGAAGGTGAGTCTGGGACCTCCTCCATCCTCGTCAGGGTGTGACACCCACTCAGGAGCTGGTGTGGTGGGAAGCATCCTGGGTTTTTCCGGTGGCTGGCGGTGCTTGGCAGCTCTGAGCAGCCCTCCAGGGTGTGCCAGTACAGCAAAGGCAACACCTCTTTGGGGTCTCTAATCCCCATGGATTTAGGGCAGAAAGCCAAGCAATTACATTGACTGCTAAGTGGGGGCAACTGCTAAGTGTTGGAAACAAAGGATGCTTTTAGTTCTGGAGCGGCTTTCGGAACTTCTAAACGGCACAAGCCTCAGAAGCTGAAGTGTGAGTGCTTCACATTTGCCCTCCAGCACGTCACCCATGACTCTGCTTACCTGCTGGGGGCATTTTTGGGGTGACAGTGAGTAGGAGCATGTCCTGCCTTGTAGCACCCAGCGTAGCCCTCTGCTTCATGAGCAGGGTGCTGGGGCAGGGAAGGGTGAAGCAAATTGTTCCAGGTTCCCTGGGAAGGTTGGGAGCTGTAGGGAGACCGGGTCTGCCCTCTCTGGTGCACATCACCGGGTCAGTGCCAAGGATGCTTGAAGCCTTCTTGCATTCTTCAAGGCCACTTCCAACCTGGTCTTAGTGGAAGGTGTCCCTGCCCTTGGCAGGGTGTTGGAATGAGATGATCTTTAAGGTCCCTTCCAATCCCAAACCATTCTGTGATTCCATGGGAAGGGGCAAAAGCTGTGTTGCTGTGAGGTGAGGGGCAGCAAGGATACCCATCTGAAGCAGGTGCTGCTGAAATCACCCAAAACTTGGCTGGCACAGCACCCCCCCCATCACTGAAGCCTATTTACTGTGTAACAGGCTCTCAGATCTGCTGTTCTGCTGGGGATAATGCTTCTCCTGGGAGAAAACACTTTCATCTGAAAAACTAGTGCATTGGTAGATGCCCTTGTCTTTGATGTTTTAGACTGTGTTACAAATTATGATACACATTAGTGTTTGATTAAGACTTCCCCTCTTTTGAAGCTGGGGACTATATACAACCAGGTGCTGGTTCATTAATATTGGATCAAAGTGCACATTAGCTTTTGGATTAAACGTTCCTCCCGTTTAGGAGTAATCATGCTTATAATTTCCTTTTTCCTGCAATTGATTTAGGATGAACGTAGGTGTGTTTGTAAAGAGATGGGACAGTGGGTTTGTAGGGAGTTCAGATTCCTGGCTGGGTGCTGGGTTACTCTGCTCTCCATGGCCAGGCCCTGTCCCAGGCTGGGCTCTGGCTGTGCAGGTCGTGTCTTGCTGGAACATCAGAGTTGGGAAGTGTGTTTTGTGCTCCTTTGGAGTTTGTTTTTAGAAGGTTCAGGAATAGAAAGGAATGTCTGATGGGGACTGGTGTGGGAGGCATAGCTGAGACCTGTGTGGCTGTGGAGGGTGGCTGCAAAGTCACCTCTGGATGGCTTTTGGTGGCCCTTGATGCAGCAGCCTCGTAGCCAGGTGTCAAAGATAAATGAGCCTGAAGGAGCTGGGGGACAACTTGATAAACCTCCAAGAAGCGGGTTGGTGCCAGTAAAAGAAAATTCAGTAAAGATGTGGATGAAGAGCAGTGCTTTGAGTGTCATCTCCCATCATCCAGCTGTCTTAAAACTGGACTCTTGTCTAAGCAATTCCTCCAGACTGGGATTTAGCTCTGCAGGGAGCCCTCCATCTCACCCTGGGCTTCTGGGTTGCTCCAGAAGACCCTCTTGGTCCACTGATGGTAGCTGGAGCCCCATGCCACTGAGAGGGCTGCAGCCAGGGCAGCAGGACTCCCTCTTTTGCAGGAGGAATTAAACACACAGCAGCAATACTGCAGAGAGGGACCTGGGGGAGACAGTGGAGCATGGAAAAAGCACTGAGCAGCAGCATAACAGGATGCTGATACAAAAGAGGGGGGAGGGAAGCCAATGTTACAGTGCTGTTCAGGGTTTGAAGAGCAAAAACTGCATGTCTGAGACAAGGAGGAGATAATCCCCCTGTGCTGGGGTCTCAGGGGTCTTGGCTGGGGCACTGTGTCCTGGTTGGGATGCTGATTTGGAGATGGGGGCAAATTGGAGCAAGTGCAGTAGAGGAGAGTTGGGGTGATAAGAGATTGAGGAGGAAATGACCTCTGAAGAAGGCCTGGGGGTTATTTCTTCTAGGCAAGATATGCTGGGGGAGGAAGGGGCACGGGGGATGAGATAACAGCCCTCTGGCACGCAGGAGGCTGCTCTGGGGGGATGCTGCCTGGCTGTCCCCACAGCTTCCACGGGAGCAGGGATAGAAAGGCTTAATTTGCAGCAGCGAAGATTTCACTTAGATATTAAGAAAAAACTCTTTAGCTCTGAGGATGTGAAGCATCAGGGGACAGGCCTGGGAGGCTGTTAAATCTTCTCAGAGATTTGTAAGTATGGATCAGACAAACACCAGCTCCTTCCCATCCTCGTGGGGTTGGTGAGGGGCTGATGCACAGCTCTGGGAGCTGGGCTCTTTCCAGGGCTCCTGGTGGGGTGTCCTGCAAACCTGGCAGTGCCCCAGGCTGGCTGTTAGGTGGGATTAAAGATACTTCTTTTCCTCAAAGAAAAAGATGATGATGTTACCTGCCTGTTTGGCCACAGGTATTTTGGCATCTCTGTGGATCTGCTGAGACTCTCTGCGGGGCACAGGGCAGGCCAGCACCTCTGTGGCAGTGTGGGAGAGGGAATAATTCCTGCACAGGAGGCTGGTGTTATTTTCACCCCCATATTATGAAGTGATGTTATTTTCCCCTGACCCGTGGGCCCAGCCATGTGCTGTTGATCCCTGTGGGTCTGACATGTGTGATGATCCCTGTTGTCCTCCTGTCCCACAGCTGGCTGAGAGGCTGAAGCTCTCTGACCCTCTGCTCCTGGAGATGCCGGAGCTGGACGAGACGCAGGAGCCCGACTGGCTGGAGCAGCTCAGAGCCTGCTGCCGGGAGTGGGAGGTAAGGAGGGGTGAGGACGGAGTGGGACAGCTGGTCTGTGTTGTTTTGTCTGCAGGAGCATCCTCCTCCTCTGTCCTCAGCCTGAGGGGGTGAGGATGGATGTTCAAAGGTCGTTGTTGCCCCGGTGTCCTCTCTCTCGGCTTGCGAGCCCCGAGATGTGGTCTCTGCTGTGGGACCTGCAGCTTCAGTGTGAGCAGTGCCCGAGGGCTGCAGAACATCACAGGAGAGAAAACTCTCCTTGTTTTGGCTCGAGAAGGGCAGGCAGGGGGCTGGTGGGTGGATGATAATCTCCCCTTGCAGGGAGGATGTTGCAGAGGACATTGGTGGGGTGTCACCTTGAGGGTGTACTCCTGGGTCCTTTAGCTGTATCTGGTCCTTGGGTGAGTGCTTTTTGTTCAGGTTTCATGCCTGCTTTTGGTTTTGTGGCCTTTCCCATCTCGTTTCTCCTCCTGACTGCTCTCAGTGGTGCTGCAGCCCCCCCTTCACTTGTTGGGACAGAGCTGTCTCTGTGCTGGTGTGGGTCTCCCCTGCAGTCTGGTGCAGGCTGTGAGGCCCAGACCCACAAGCACCATGCTTTCCTTTACACTGGCCTTGTGGTTTCCCTAGTTTTTGCTCTGTGCCATCCTTTTTTCTCTCTGTTTTGTCACGTTTTCCCTCTGACTCCTTGCAGGTGGAAGATGACCTTCCTCCAGAGGTGGTACCCGCTCAGCTAGAGCTCTCCTGTGCTGTTCCTTCCACAGCAGGTAAAGAAAACAAAGCAGCAGGTTGTAGTCACCACAGCAGGCTTTTCCATATGTGGAATCGTGCTGTCATGAGCTGGGAAGCAGCTCCCCACTCCTTGGAGTTTTTTCCAGCAGCTTCTCCTTGCATCCTCTCGGAACTCAAAGGTTGCTCCTGCCTGGATGCATCCCTCAGGCATGGGCTGCAAAGTGGGGGGTTGATACTCATGTCCTTGTACGAAGCCTGAGTAATCTGGGCCTAATTACCACAGCTCCAGGGGTCCCTAGGGTGCTGTGAGAGGAGAGGAGGAGCTCAGGGTGGGTGCTGGATGCGGGATGTGCCTCCCGGCTGAGCCTTGGGGGAGATGGCCCCATTCCCAGGCAGTCCTGTGAGGGTGCAAACTGGAGCTGAACTAAAGGGATTTCACACTTCGAGAGTGAAGGATTTGGGAAGGAGCTCATCCTGCTGTGTGCAGAGCTGCAGGATGCCTGTTGGTGAGGCCCCAGCATTTCCCCTTCCCTGCTGCCTCTTTGACCCCTCTGCTTTGCCTCTTGGTGACCCCAAGGGTCCCCTCCAGCATCAGCCCACACAGAGGGCCAAGAGGCCACCAGGATGAGGGACAAAACCCTCCCCTGGTGTCAAGGGAAGAGCGGGAGAGCTTTGCCTTCCCAGCTGGACAGTGTGTCCATTGGGATGTCCCACTGAGGAGAAGCCAAGGGCTGGCAACCCATCATCATTGCTCCACATCCATCAGCTGGAAACCTCTGCTCAGCCCCTTGCTCCTTGCTGCTGCTTGGATCTAGCTTTCTGCTGGGAATGCTGGCACTGAAGGGTGGAGAACAGAGGCTGGTGCAGACAGGATGAAACACAGCTAACTCCTTCAAGACATTGCTTCCTATCAGCTTCCCCTGCTGCTGCCAAATTCCTTTTCAAAGAGCTTTCCCAGGCAGTAAAAAGGATCATCAATCCTGATTGCCTTCTGCTGCTATCAGGGCTGAGGCTATGATCTTCCTTCCCTGGAAGGAAGTCCCAGGTATGATGATGCCATTGGCTTGGCTTCTCCAAGCAGTCAGGTCTGCTCCATGTGCTCTCTGCAGCTCACTTTGCCAACGCTTGGCCCTTTGGTTCATTGTGAAGGCCATCCAGAGGGACCTGCATGCAGAGAAAGCTGGCCTGGTGCTGAATCCATCCATCTTGGAAAGACAAAGCCCAAAGCAGGTGCCAGAGAGGGATATCCACATGGTCACAGCAACCTCTCTCTCCATCCTTACAGCCTGGGCTGTCCTCCCTGCCTTTTCCCAGCTGAGCTTGCCAGGCAGCATCAAGTTGAGCATCCATCCTCTTCCCTGTGGATCTTGAGTCTCTCCAGGCCATGTAGGAGCAGCTCATTGAAGCCAACCCTGAGCAAGCTGGAGGCAATGCTGGCAGCAAAGCAAAGGGTTTAGTAGCACTGCATCCAAGAGGTGCCATAGTCTTTCCCTGTGGGATCTGGGTCCTGCCTGCCATGTCTCACGGCAATAGGAGAGAAACTTCCCAGTGCCCAGCGTGTTTCTGGCAGGAGGCTGCTGAGCTGGAATAAACAGGACTCCCACCTGGGACCAGTGTGTGTGTTAAATAAAACAAGCCCCACTTGCTCAACCAGCCTTTCAAACAGAAACTCAACCCTGAATAAATCTGCTTAAAGCGAGAAACTCATCCATGGGCGCTGCTGTGGAGCAGGAATAAAACTTCCTGGTGAATTTTCTTTACTGCTCAGGGTGTGCAGCAGGAATGGAGGAAAAGGCTCGAGGCCTCGGGCTCCTTTGAAATTCTGGTGCATATGCTGCTTGTGGGCTCTTTGCTTCCACAGCATTTCGCTTCTGAGCTCCTTTGCAACCTCAGACACATTCCCAGCAGTTTTTTTACCCCCATGTCTTTCCCAGCCCACCTTCCTTGAGGCCTCTGAAAGGTTCCTGCTGTTGTGCCTTGTCCTACCTCCTCCCTCGCCTGATCCCTAGGGTCTTTCCTCATTTCCCCAGCTCCTGCTGATGTGTAAGGGAGAAGGGGATAATTCTGTGCAGAAGCCTGGTGAAATTACAAACATTATAAAAATTGCAAGCTCCTGAGGTGTGGGGTTCTTTTTTTTGCAGAGAGAGAGCCTATCAGTAATCTTCCCCAGAGTGAAGGCTACCCGTACGACCAGTGGTCCCAATTTGTGCCAGCCCAGGGACCCAGCTCCCAGGAGGATGTGTCCCCGTGGTCCCCACCCCCAGCTCAGGCTGCAGAATCACCGCTGCTCAGTGCTGGCCAAGAGCTGCAGCCCCCCACATCCCCCCCAGGCATGGCCACTCCTCCAGGAGGGGGCTTTGCTGAGCCCCCTCCGCAGCCGGTGCCACCAGCAGGTGAGTGCTGCTGCCTTGTTTCCCCCCAGAAAAATCACAGAATCCCTGAATGTTTGTGTGGGGAGGCAGCTAAAGCTCATCTTGTTCCAACCCCCTGCTGTGGGCAGAGACACCTTCCACTAGCCCAGGTTGCTCCAAGCCCCATCCAGCCTGGCCTTGGACACGTGCAGGGATGGGGCAGCCACAGCTTCTCTGTGCCAGTGTCTCCTCAACCTCACGGGGAAGGATTTCTTCCTTAGAAGCTGCCTTTGAGATGCACCAGTTCAACCTTCACCTCCCTGGTGCTGGCAGGGACAGGGACCAGAATGGCCTTTGGCATCTCTTGGGGGACATCTTGACCACCACAAGGGTGACTGTGCTCTGGGATGGGATGATAGAAGCACTGGAAATACCTCTGATGGATACATAAGAGGTCCTTGGGTCAAACCCTGAGTGTGTCCTCCCCTCTGCTCTGCAGGAGAAGCTGGAGAGCCCTGGGATGACCTGCTGTGCCCCAGGAGGGTGCAGCCAGCCTTCCCAGCCGAGCAGGTGAGTCAGAGGGGCCAGGGACACCATCCCTGGGTCCTGGGGGGATTTGGGACTTGCTGGCTTTTCTGTCCACACACTGAACTTGCACACAATCCCCCCATCATGGTGTCAGTCGTCCCCCTGGGGGACAGCTTTCCACCACTGGAGTGCCTGGCTGTGCCCTGCTGTGTGTGCTCCCACTCCCCACCTGCTGTGTAAGGGAAGCAGGGTTCCCTAGGGATGCTCTCCACTAATCCTGGCAGGGAGGATTCCCAGGGGCACTCTGACCGTGCCCTGTGCGGCCCCTCCGGGGACAGCACGTGGCAGCTCCACTCTCTGACAGCAGGAGGAGTTACAGACAAGGACTCGGACTGTCTCGGAGACCTCCACTGTGTCCCTGGATGACAGCCGTCCTTCCTCGGGGGGCGAGGACACTGCCGAGGAGGAGGCGGGGAAGCCAGATGAGGACAAGGTGAGCACGCTGGAGCCAAGGTGAGCCTTGTGCTCTCTGAGCTTGCACGTCTCTTTGCCAGCCCTGCCCCTGGCAAAGTGGTGCCCATTCCCTGGGGGGGGGGCCCAGGGCATTCTCACCTTCTCATCCCTTTCCTCTCTTTTCCTTTGTGACATCTCCATTTCCCAGAGCTCTGGATTCAGGTGGTTTGGCTGGTTTCGGTCAAAACCCACCAAGGAAACTTCTCCCAAAGCTGCATCGGAGACAGACTCAGACTCCCCCACGTCAGAACTCCAGGTAGGGGACAAAATGCTGTCCTGGCCCTGGTGACACCCCAGGTGACACATCTCCCCATCACCTGCTGGCTCTGTACTCATCCAGAGGCTGTGCCACTGCCCAGCTCTTCGTAGCCATGTCCCTTTCTGTGTGGGGACAGAGCGAGACTGGGAGCCCTTTTAGTCTGGAAGTGAATCCTTGATTAATAATAATTGTAAATTTAGAAAGCCTCTTTAATCTGGGAGGTCCTCTGAGCCCTTGGCAAACTCCACAGGGATTGCTTGCTCTCCACTGGAGCGGAACACAGGTGTGAGTGGCACCACTCCGGCAGGGTTTAGGAGCTGCAAGGATGGGAAAAACTCTTTAACTGGAAGCACAGCAGCAAGGGGGAAGCAGCCATGTGTGGTTATCCCAGTCCTGGCCAAGTCCTCAGGGTGTCACATCCCTGAGGGTGGACTTGGAGCAAGGTCCTCCCATGGAAGTTTCCCCCTGGCTGAGAAAGACCTGCAGTCCCAGAGCAGGAAATTCTGGGATATTATTCCAAAACTAGCAGGAGACGAAGAACAGAGAGGGGTCCATGGACCTGGGTGGCCCCTCATGCTGTACCCAGGCTTGGTGTCCAGCCTTTTTCTTAATTCAAGCTGTAGGGTGGTTTACCTTTGTGGCAGGGTTGCTTGCCCTGACCCTGTAGCCACTCCTTAGTTGGGTTTCCTGCAGCTCCTGGGATACCTCTCCACCAGGACTGGGTGCAGTGGGACCCCAAAATGTCGTGTGTGGTACCTGGCACAGGGGTTTTCTCACCACATGAGGAGTTTTTGCTCTAAACGGGTGGCTGTGGTTTCAGGAGCGGACGTCACCATCCCCACCTGATGCCCCTCTCACAGCTGGGACAAACCCTTTGGCTCAGCCTCTCTCCAGAAATCCTGGTAAATGCTGTGTGGGTCCCCCCACTCGTCTCCCCAGAAGCCTTTTAGAATCTTCTCTTAATTTTAAGGCCTGTTTGTTGTTGTTGTTGTTGTTGTTGCTTGCCCCAGGAGGAATGCAGGTTCAAAACACCTTTGGTTTTAGTCCAGTGTCCTTAGAGGTGACAGGCTCACAGGACAGGGATGGAGGGCAGTCAGCAGGACAGCAGGTGAGGAGAGGAGGGAGGTGTGTCTGTGCATGATGAGGGGTGTCCAGGACACCTCTCTGCTTGGGGTGGCTCTGAAATTGGGGGGTGGCTGTTAAATTTCTTTCTCTTCAGCCCTTCCAGACAGGCTACCCTGGACCTCTCCCACCGCTCCCACCCCTGGGGACGATCCCCCTCTACAACCCTGCCCAGGTCTCTCAGGTGAGAGCATCTTCCTGAGAGGGGTGGTGCTGGATGGGGCTGGGGGTGGTTCTTGGCTTTTGGGGGATGGCTTCTGGGTTTGGAGGGGGGCAGGTGTCTCCTGGCTTTGGGGTGATGCCAGATTGCAGGCTATCTGCTATGGGCAGGGGGATTTAGGGGATACCAGCCCAGGTTCTAGGGAGGTTTATAAAAAAATAAATTGGTGGAGAGCAGTGATGGGAAAATGATAAAGGATGGAAGCGGTGTGGGGGGGGATATATGTGTGGCTGCATCCTGATGACAGCAAATCCATGTTTTGGGGGTACAAACCACCCTTACACCACCTCTCTCTCTCTCTCTGTCTCTCTGTTTTCTAGCTTGCTGCCACTGCCAGACCCACCCAACCCAGGCTGCTTTCCCAGCGCCGCTACCCCAACCCTCTGTGAGGGGGCTGGAGGGGGTGGCACATATCAATGGCAGGAAGTTTTTTAATTGAATTGGTGTTTGTGGTTATTTGGGGGGAGGACGGGGGGGTGGCAGAGGTTGGCAGTATCTGCCACCCTTTTGGTAGGGGATATTGTAAAATAAAGGTGGAGGTTTCGGGGTTTGAAGTCAATACAAGGTGGGGGGAGGGATGAACAGTTTGGTGACCCAGGTGGGACCCCACCTGCGAAGCCTCCGTTCTGCAATCATCCAGCTGGCCCTGGGTGAGTTCACCTGGGGTCTTTGGAGCAGGGAGGAGCCAGAGGGTGGATGTTTAAATTTTCTGAGGGGACTCTGTGTTTACAGGGTGGATTCGTGTCTCTCTGGCAGTGTAGCCCCGAGTCCAGATTTGGTGGAATTGTTCGTAGTGGGTTGAGAACGGGCGTGTATCTTGATCAGAGGAGGTTTGGAGACCCACCTAAGGCACAAGGGGAAGGGGCATGAGTCTATTCTGTGGTGCAGAAGGGTTTTGGAGACCCACACAACAACAACAACACAAAGAGGTGTCTGGGGGCTGCCATCCATTTGCTGAGGGGTGTTGTGAAATAAGATTGAGGGATTTAATGTCAACAAAGTGTGTGTGGAGGCTTGGGGGTTTAAAGTCAGTAACTGGGGCAGGATGATGAAAAGAGGTATCTGAGTGCTGCAGGCCCAGCCTCTGTCACGCATTTGGTGGGGGGTGTTGTAAAATAAGATTTGGGGATTTAAAGTAAATAAAGGGGGAGGGGGGTGGTGTTTCACAGGATAGGTCAGGTTGGAAGGGACCACAGTGGGCCATCTGGTCCCACCTCCCTGCTCAGGCAGGGTCATCCCAGAGCACATGGCACGGGACTGTGTCCAGACAGTTCTGGAATATCTCCAAGTGAGGGAGACTCCGCACCCTCTGTGGTCTCTGTTCCAGTGCTGGGTCACTCGCACAGGTAAGAAGTTTCCGTCTGTTGTCTCTCATCCTATTGCGTGGCACCATAGAGAAGAACCTGGCTCCATCCTTCTGGCACCCCCTGCCTTTAGATATATATACACAGTGTTTGATTCACCTCTCTCTTCCCGAGGCTGAGCAGGTGCAGCTCTCTCAGCTTTTCTGCATAAGAGAGATTTTTCAGTCCCTTTATCTGTCCCTCCATTGGACCCGCGGTTCGAGGGTTTGAATTCAACTAAAAGCGGGCGGGAGAGGGCTGGAAAACCGATGTGTGTGGGAGTCGCGCAGAGGGGGGGCATGGAACGGCGAAAGGAAAAGGTGTCCGGGGGAGAGTAGTCTGAATTGGGTTATGGGGCGCTGCCCCACCTCACCCATTGGACTCAGCGCTGCCGGCCGTGAGTCTGTCTCAAAGCGCCGCGGGGCCACGAGCATCGGCCGGGGCTCCGCGCGGGAACCGCCGCGGCTTCTCCTGCCCGGGCCGGCCCCGCGCGGCGCCCCCCCTTGCTGGTGGCTCACCCGCCCGTCGCGGGCGGGGCCCTGCTGGGGCCGCGGGCGGCCCTTCCCTCAGACCTTCCCCGAGGCGGGGCGCGGGTGACGCGCACCCCGTGCTGGCCTCGGCGGTGAGCTTCCCCCGGACGCCTCCCGCTCCGCTCCCGTGGGTATATAAAGGCTCGGCGGGTTTGTTTCACCCAGCTCAGGGTGAGGGCCGGGCGCTACCCAGCGCGCACTGCGGCGCATGCTAATCGCGGGCCGCCCATTCGTCGGGAGGGGAGCGGGGGGGCGTGTCCCCGCGCGGTGTGAGGGGCGAAGCGGCGGATCATGGCGGGGATGCGCCCCCATACACGGGACGGGCTGTGGGGACACGACCCGCTGGGGAGGGGCCGGGACGCGCCTGTGGCAGGGGGTGTGGGGCCAAAACCTGCCTGTGAAAGGCTTATGGGGTTGGCTCCCACTCGTGACGGGCTGTGGAGCTGGGAGTGAGACCTGCCTGTGATGGGCTGTGGGGTTGGGACCCGGCCGTGACACACTGCCTGTGATGGAGCGTGTAAATCCAAGCCGTGTCTGCAACAGGCTGCGGGGCTGGGGAGCCGAAACCTGCCTGTGCAGATTGCTGGGGTTGTGGACCACTCGTGGCAGCGTGTGGGGTCGGGACCCACTGGTGGCAGACTGTGGGGCTGGTGCCACGTGGTGCCGGGCTGGGCTCCAAACCATTTAGGCAGCGAGCTGTGGGGCTGGAGCCCACTGGTGAGGGGCTGTGGGGTTGGGTCCAGGCTGTGGGGCTGGAGCCCACTGGTGAGGGGCTGTGGGGTTGGGTCCGGGCTGCCTCGGGGAGGGCAGGGGGGCAGCGGGTGAATGTGTGGGGTGACTTTAAAACTGCCCCAGACCCGCAGCCTCTGCAGTGCTGGGGCTGTTGGCTTTTAATAAAAGCAGAGTATTGAGGTCGATGCAAACTCAGGGCACCTGCCTGGGTAGATGCAGGTGCCCCCACTTGGCTCTCCCTCTTTCCAGGGCCGATTGTCTCCAGGTTTGGCTCCCAGAACTGCAGAGCTGGGAGTGACTGGCTGAGCCCGGGATGCTGTGCTGGTGTGAGCTGGGCTGACTGCAACACACAATTCCGGTGAGTTTCCTGAGGATGGGGCTCTTAGTTCTGGGATGCTCCTGCACTGTGGGTGCAGGGAGAGGGACTCCCACCCTGCTGTGTGTCCTCATGGCCCTGTGTGCTGCAGCCCTGCACTCACAAACCTCTCTGTCCCTCAGTTCCAGCTGCAGGTTGCTTTGGGCAGCCCTTTGGAGGGGGCAGTGTGTTGCCTTTTGGCCTTGTACAGGCTTTTTGCAGCCCCCTAGTCGTTTGAGCTGATTTAAAGAGGCTGCGAGTGTGCAAATCTCTCACCTCGGGCTTTAAACATCCTCCTTTTCCAAGGCTGAACGTGGTTTGTCCTGTTCCTCGGGCAGTCTCTTTTTTGGAGAAAAACAATAGATGCAGGGCTTTTTCTTGCTTGAAGAAGTTGCAGACCTGGCAAATAATTTTAGAAATAAATCCTGTGATTTTAGGATTGCTCCTCAGATCTTGAGTTTCTAACTCTACACTTGATCCCCCTGAGGTTATAAGGAGTCAGATAGCAAAACTTTTCTGAAGTAGAGTATAAGTAAGCAGATCCCCATAAAGGCACCTTAGTGTGCAGCCATGCACACAGGGCTCAGGAGGTTCCTTGCTTGAACGTGGCCTGTTGCACTCTCCATTCCAGGGGCATTTGGAGATCAAGAGTCATAAAAGGTTAGAGGCTGAATCAGCCTTACCTGGTGCACCTGAGCTGGGGATCAACATCAGTGAAGGAACTAAAAAACAAAGAGGCTGTGGGTGATGGTGGTGTCTCGTTTTTTTGTGAGAGGGGATTATCCATTAGCTTTTTCCTGTGGAAAGGTGGAGGTAGGGCAGCTGTCTGCTTGGACTAGGAGGGCTGGAGGAGCAGATTTTTCCCCGCGGAACTTTGGTTTATTTGGAAGAATATCCTGGGGGAACCTGGGTGCCTGGAAGATCTGCCCGTGAGTTGCTTTCTTATGGCCTCCCGGTGAACTCGAGGTAAACTGGGACTAAGATTCCCTTTTTTTTTCCAACCCCCATCCTCTCCTGAGAGCAGTGGAAATGCATTAACCTGATGCTAATTGTTACCGTGACTGATGGCAGCAATTAGGGTCTGTAATCCGAGATGCAGTGTCTGCACGTGGAGCGCTGCAGCGCTGCCTGGGGAAGCTCTCTGCCAAACACCCTGAGCTGGGATGCTTCCAGGAAGCCCCGGGGTGCTCCTAAACGCTGCCGCCCTTAGAGGGAGGTGCGCGTGTTCCCTGGGCTAGGCTGACTGTGCCCAAAGCAGTGGTTTAATTCAGATTTACACACCTGATCTGCTGGATGTTGCTTCCTCCGGCAGCATCCCGCTGTCAGGGTTGCTGAGAGGAGGCACTGCCGTGCCCGGCGTTGCACTTCGGGCATCTCTGCCCGTGCTGCTTCACGTCCCACGTGGGTCCCGCAGGGCACGGCAAGGCCACGCTCATTTAGAGCTGTTATTTATTAAAAGGAGTGCTGGGTGGTGACCCTGTCTCTGTCCCTTCAGCTCCCGGTGACATGGGTGACGCAGCTGGTCTTACGAGGTCGCTCATTTCCCTCCGTTTAATGATCTGCCGCGCGAAAACGAGCTCTCCTTGCCCGCTGGAGTGTCACTGGGACATGAATATTAATGAAAGCCGGTGGTCCTGTGGCGCTGTCGCGGCCGTGGAGGGCTCATTTGGAGCTGCTGGGCAGCGCAGGGAACTCCGTGATGGAGTGATAATAAAGTGTTGGTGAACTCTGCTCCGGGGTGGTGCTCCGGACTCAGACCTCGCAGGCTCCTGTCACAGCAACGTGAGGCTGGGCTGGTGTTTTCCGAAGCAGGGGCACAGCACCGTGAGCATCAGCGAGGGAGGGACCCGTCCCTCAAACATCCATGGGCATGTTTTGGGTGCGGCAGGTGCAGGAGAGTTTGTTGGTTGTAGCTTCGGGTGGCAAATGGTCTGCTTAATGGAACCTAAAGTTTTCCAAGGTGGAGTCGGGGTGAGGGCAGGTGTGATGCAACATGTATTAAAAAGTTCTTTTTGGGCTACCGGTATGGAAATCACCATAAGGAATGGGATGTGGGTGTTATGTATGAACAAGGGAAGAGCATGATCTTAAATCTGCAGGCTGCTTTAGTCCAGGCAAGTCCCTTCCAGCTTCTGCTACCCTGTGTGTGTGTAAAAGTCAGGATAACTGAGCTTTTGTGAATAAAACAGTGTTGTTTTTTGGAAAAAAAAGAGGCTTTTTATATGCTAGTTTGGCATATATCA
The DNA here is from genome assembly GCA_036023395.1 of Myiotriccus ornatus. Lineage (NCBI taxonomy): Eukaryota > Metazoa > Chordata > Aves > Passeriformes > Tyrannidae > Myiotriccus > Myiotriccus ornatus. The sequence continues at coordinate 26,635,972 of JAYRBT010000005.1, read as the reverse complement.
CATAGTACACTGTGCCTTTAAAAAGAGTATGTTTAATACCTGTGCTTGAATGGCAGCAAAATTGCTCCCCAAAAGATAAAACAGGGAGAGAGAACCACAAATCTTGCTCAGAACCCTTCTGTGGCTCCTCCAGTGAGAGCCCAGGGTCAAGCTGTGTGGGGAGGAGGGCTGGTGACTCTTATTTTCCTGTCTGCAAAGAAGGATCTGCTTCACTCCTGGCATAATGCAGACCTGACTTGCTCTGCTTTTGCTCAGAGCAGTCTCTTCCCCTCCTGCCTCAAGTGTTCCCTGGCTGCAGAGATTGCAGGGGAGGCCTTTCTGCAGGGATTTCTCGATTGAGGCCATAAGATTTTGGCAGTGCCTGGTTTTAGTAGTGGGCACTAAAATATACGTGTTTTCCCTCAAAACATTTAGGCTTAAAAAAAGGTGGGTGTTGGCCTGTGTGATCTCCAAGCCTATGGCCAGTGCAAGCTGTTGGGGCTTAGCAATGTGGAAAACCTGCTGTAGTAGGAAGACTAATGGGCTGCACTTGGGAAGGATGCACACAGATACAGTTGGACTTGATGGTCTTAGAGGTCTTTGTCATCCTTAATGAGTCTGTGATTCATACTTCTCATCTTTGCTAGGGCACACTGGAGACCCTCAGGCCCCTAAGGATCTTAGGATAAGACTGACCTCCCAAATCCTTTCAGAGCTTGTGCCCGTGTTCTGGAGCATAATCCTTATGAGTAAGAAGCGGGAGGGGCTGCTGTACCTGTGAGCCCTGAGGGATCTGTGCCACTGCTCTTGGAGATTTAAGGGTCTGAATGTGACTTTGAGGCTGTGGATTATATTCATGGGGGGGAGAAAAAAGAAAAAAAAAATAATTACTAGAAGCCTTTGGGTGCACAGGGTAAAAGCATCATCTTTCCTGACATGTTTGTCTTGAGCAGAGATGGTATCTAGTGGTAGGGTTGAAGAGAAGTTGGATGCTGTCTGGTGTTAATTACAGAGGGAAAACCACATGGAAATCAAACGAAACTGAATCCTGCTGCATTTGATATTCCCAGAGTTGAAGGCCTTGGTATGTCTCATTAGTTTAAAACCCCTGATGGAGAGAGAGCTCAGCTTGGAATGGGAAATTGATATGACACTGAGACCTGGGAGAGGATTAGCTGCCTGCCTCGGAACCTGTCCAGAGGAGCTGAACATGCAAATGTTCCCGGAGAGCAGCTCCCTGCGAGAAGGATGCTGGATAATTAAGGCCCCTGGGACCACGTAGCTGCAGTGAGGGAGGGATAAGGTCTGTATGTGTGGAAAGTCCTGCCACTGCATTCTCTCTGTGGGGGAAATACTGCATGGGCTGTACAGACAAGCCCAAAGCTTTGGGTGTACTTGGCTGCTGGTAGAAGAGATGCTCTGTCTCCTCAGTGGGATTCACAGGTGCTGGATTAGGATTGAACTACAGCAGGGAAAGGCATTCTGGGACTAATGTGTTGGCCTGTCTGGCAGAGGTGTCTACAAGAAGGTGTGTGACTGAGACACTAACCTGGGTTTGGCCAACAGGTGACTTGAGCTTTTGTAGCAAAGAGTTTGGATCCATTCTGGGACCCTGCAGAGACACTGAGGGCCTAGAGCTCAGTGCCCAAACACATCTGCTTGCTGTGACCTGGTGCATTTACTCTAATGGTGTGGAAGTTGGAGCACCGAGGCAATGTGTGTAGAAAGCTGCAACTCCTTTTTTTTTTTTTCTTTAGTGCTTGAGCCGGCAGGAGGTGTTTGCCAGGGAACACAGGCCGTGGGATGTGCTGTGCCTGCCGGTTTGCAGCTGGGAGCCCCACTGCTTTGGGCCCTGCTGGGTTTCCCCTCCTGACAAAGCGTTCTGTTTGGAGAACAGAACAGCCGTGTGTGGAGAGAGGATATTTCCCATTTGCTCCTGCAAGCCCCAGCTGTGCTGTGTGCACTCTCGGGCGAGGTGCTAATGACGAGGAATCCACGGCTCAGCAGCACACGAGGGGGTGTTTTCAGCGGTACTTCGCTGCTTTTGAAAACAATGTGTTGGTGCAGTGGCCGTGATCTCTGTGGCAGGTGGAGCTTGCAGACCGTACCAGCATCTCTGGTGCTCGGAGGGCAGTCTCGGGCTGGAACACTGCAGTCCCCAGGCAGGATTACTGGAAGGGAGGGCAGGCAGGACCCACTGCTCCCAGCAGGGGGATGGAGGCTATGGAAGCCTGCAGGGATCTGGCCATCAGCAGGATGCCTCTGCTTTGGACAGAAACCAAGTAGCCAGGAGGTGACGATTTGTGTCCCTCCCTCGGAGGGAAATCTTCTCTCTGGTTGAAGTAGTGACTTGGGGCAGGGTTCCTCCTTGCCCGTCCTCTGCCTGGGCATGTCCCAAGCCCTGCTTAAAATAAACAGACCTTCAGGTTCTCTGTGGGAAGAGCAGCTCCAGTGAGGAGCCTCAGAGGAGAACACTTGTCCCAGCACAGGGTATCGCTCACGCTGATGTTGCTGCTGGAGAAGAGATTGGCAAGAGCAAGGAGCTGTGCTTTATATAACTCGGTGGTGTCTCAGCTCCCATCTGAGGGTAGCCTAGGTCAGGACTCACCAGCTCAGAAAAGACATCAATGAGGAGGACTTGAGACACCAATAAAAATCACCCAAGAAGGTGATTAGGAGGAAAATGTCTGTTGTTTCCTGCAGGGTAAGGAAATAATGGACTGCAGGTTTAAATCAAACAGCTTTACATGCTCTGTGTGTGTGGGAACTAATTCAGCCCTGGAAACTTGGCCTGGGATGTCGTGGCGGCCAAAAAAATATCATGAACCTTTAAAAAGGAAGTTGGCAATTTCATGGCAGATAACTCTTGATGATGGGCCTAAACACAGCCCTGAAGCGATTTACAGCTTGGGAGTTTGTAAGTGCTGGGCTGCTGGGAGCTGGAGAAATGTCCTGGGAAAACACCTCCACGTTCCACCTTCTGTTCAGCTCTTTGCATTAGCATCAACTCGGTTGCTGTGGGAGACAGGAGGGAGTTAGAGGGAGCTACAGTCTCTTGGCTGACGGCTGCCACGAGTGGACAAGGGTGGGTAAGTGACCTTACCACGCATCCTCTGAAGTGAGACCCCCCCTTTTTGGCAGGCCGGGATCAAAAAGAGCCATTTCAGGTCTAACATTGGTGCCACGTGTTCCTCTGTACAGGCAGATGCTTGAGTGACTCCTCCAGTGCCCACGCCCCCCTGTGCAGAAGTTGAGGCCATGTTTAGGGGGTTGCTCGGTGACAGTTCTTCCTGGGCAGGTTTAGAGAATTAAACAGTAAGTAGGATTAATGAAAACATATCGAAATATGTAAACATATGTATCACATCTCTTTTTGATAATGAAAGAACAGTTAATAAGTATTTGCAATCAATGTTCCTACCTGGAAGCTTTTTCTGAAAGCATTTCTGAGGCTGCTCAAACAACCCATTTATTTCTATCATTTTAACAACCTGTTTTCCCAAGGCAATTGAAATTACTAGCTCAAAGGGCTGTCTCCCCTCCTCTCCACCCACGACATGCTCCATTTTACAAACCCTTGCTTGGTCCTTGGCTTCTGGCTGTGTCCTGAAAGGCTGGGGAAGATCCTGGAGCTGGTGCTGGCTGGGATCCTGCTCTGCTAGAGATGTTGGCAGGGCGGGGGGCCAGCCTTGAGTGATTAGCTGGGTTATAATCACTCATGTGGAGATCCCTACCTAAAAAACAGCTCAGATGGGAGCCAGGAGTTGTCTTGATGCCTGGCCTGGGTGTAGGTGTGCACTGGAAACACTTGTACTGGCTGAAGGAGCACAGGTTTGGCAGTTTTGGGAGCAAGGCAGTTCTTTTGCTGTCTTCCTGAAGCAACACCTCCCACTGATGTGCCCTGAAGACTTGTAGTACAATTCTTAGTCATCCAACCTCTGTGCCTGCTGCTTTCAGTGCCTTGATGAGCTGTTGTATACATCCCAGTTCTCATCTGGTGTAGAGAGAGCTCCAGGTCCCCTACCTGCTGCTTCCAGGGTGTGTGGGCATCCTGTAGGTGTGGATGACTACTTCGGGCTGTTGGATCAATACTTCTTCCTCACAGCAGAGGGTGTGTGTGGGTGGCTGGTTTCCAGAACAATGCTGTGCCTTCTTGAAGCCTGTAAGGTTGGTTGGGGGTGGTGCAGGAATAGTCTAGGTCTCCCAGCACATCCTGACCTGGGCACATCCCAGGACAGGGCTCAAAAAGGTCAGTGCCAAAGGTGTGGGATGATCCCTGCCTATTAACAGGAGCAACTTACTCTTGGTTAAGGAAAGATGACAGGTGATGAGTGAAAGCTTCAGCTTCCAGGGCTCTTCCCCATGTACTAAGGATTTCAGTTCTCAGGCTGTTCTGCTGCTTTGCCTTTCCCTGGGGAGAAGGGAGCCATGTGGCTTTGGTGTTCTCCTGTTCCCTGGGGTTATTCCCTGTCCCCCTCTCTGAGGATGTGCTCGGGCTCTGCTTTGCGAGATAACTAATAGGGCTGTCAGACCCCTTGTCCCGACAACCTGAGAAGACAAATAGCCCAACATGTGCAGCCACTGTCCCGGGTCCTGCGGCCCCGGCAGGAGCCAGCGCGTTGACGGATGTGCTGACAGGAGGGGCTGACACAACTGGGTCGGTGTGAGTGTTGGAGGGGTGGAAGCTGTGCCTCCTCCTCCCCTCTGCTCGGCACCCCAGCGCCTCTGGGCCAGACAGTGGCCACTTATCACCCCCTCCTTC
>JAYRBT010000005.1:26510395-26631131 GCA_036023395.1 Myiotriccus ornatus | reverse complement strand
CTGTGCCTCCTCCTCCCCTCTGCTCGGCACCCCAGCGCCTCTGGGCCAGACAGTGGCCACTTATCACCCCCTCCTTCAGTGCCTGTTCTAAGCTGGCAGCACCAGAGCCTTGTCTAGAAGAAAGACACTAGTCATGGTCCTAACGCTCTGCTGTGGAGCTGCCATCTGTCCTCTCTTTGGATGTTGCTGCCAGGGCAGCCTGGGAACATAACCCAGTGCTGATGCTCTGGCAGTAAACATCTGCTTAGACTGTGCTCTACGCCTCTGCCTTCCCAGCACACTGTGGTGCTGCCTTCCCTCCAAGAAGGTGAGCTTCATGTACCTGCACATACAGATGTGTGTGTGTATATATATATTTTTAGAGAGCTCCAACTTTGTGCTTTGCATCTTAATGCCTCTTTCCTTGCCCAGCCTCCTACACCCTCTCCTCTCTCATCTGGAGCCAGCTTGTGTGCTGTGGGAAGGGCTGCTTGTTTGGAGAGGGACCGTGCAAATCATCTCATGAGTTTCTCCCTTTGTGGATGGGTGAGGAAAATTTGGCGAAGCGGCTGCGAGTGGGTCTTGTGAGAGTCCTGGAGCGATGAGCTGAGAGCCCTGAGCCAGTCTCACCGTGCAAAATCCATTAGCCACGAGCAGAGCTGCTTCTGGGCTCAGCATTCAGTACCTGTTACGGCCTTGAATTAGTCCCTAATTTCTGTCCCTTACAGTTAAAATGACTCAGACATTTCTTTTTGAGACGGGGTATTGCTTCTGACTAAGTACCCTACGGTCATGGCTCTACTGACTATTAAATTGTTCTCAGGAATGCAGTGATCGTCTCGTCTCCGGGTCAGGGTAGGCTGGTGCCAGAACTGCGCCTTGCTGTGGGGCTGGAAGAGGCACTTTGCTTTGCTGTAGGAGAGCAAATGCCGAGATACATCTGAGGACTCAAAGGCTGCAGGTTTAATAAGATCAATACCACCTCTGCAAAAGATTACATGGTATACTAGGCAGCAAATAGACCACTTCTGCTGGATTTGGAAACCATTTATGGAGTCTATTAGGGACGGTGAGGTAGAAGGGACGTATCCAGAGTGAATTGCAGAGTTGCAGTAGTTGAGACTAAGGATTTTGCAGTCTGTTAAATAATGGAATTAAAATCAAAACAAATGGGAAATCTGTGTCCAGGAAGCCATACCTACAGCCAAAGAACAGGGGAGAAAAATGCTGCCTGGAAAATGAGTGCTTGCTCCTGTATCCACTGGCCAGTGCCATCCTGCTTTCTGTTGGGACGAAGAGCCAGTCAAGGGGGGGGAAGCCTGGAGATCCTCACTGCTCACCCAGCAGGCTGTTGGGTCTTCCACCTCTCAGCTGGCAGGTCAGAGGGTGTCTTGCCCTGACTCCATCCCACGTGGCACACCACGTGCTCTGCAGCCAGGGTTAAGGCTGCTGCCTGTTGTAGTCCTCAGTGGGCTGGATTGAGCTGAGGAGCAGCTTTTGGGAACAGCCTGTCTGTTGGCCTTGTTTGTGCTGCCCCTGTGCTGCTGTCACCTCCTGTGGTGTGCCCTCGGAATAATTAACTCTAATAACACATGAGCAATGGCCTGCCTGGTCACCCTCCCTGCTCCTGGGGAGCTCAGCTCCTGTCATTCCTCCAGTGCTCTGCCCGCTCTCATTTGAAATGCCTTGCAGGATGAATTACAGTGCTCCAAGGGAATCTGCAAAATAGGATCACAGGCCAATTGAATCCATCCGCAAAATGCGGGAGGATGATACATGGCCCTACGGGTGGGTTCTGCCCCCTTCCTTTTTTTATTTTATTTTAAAGCTCTTGATAGTAAGAACAACACATACTTAAGGAACCAGCTCTGTGGTGTAGTGAGGAGCTGGATTGGGCCTTGCTGTCTGAAGGTGGGGGATGCAGAAGGGGGAAGTAGGGAAGCAAGGAGGGCTTCATGCTGTCTTCTGCCCAGTCTGGTCCCTCCAAAAGCAGAATAATGCCTGGGAGTGTTCCATGGAGTAAAGTGTGCTGAATTTAATTCTGGGAGAGGCAGGAATTACCAGCCGTGGTGGTGGTGGGATTTTACAGACAAATAACAACATGCCTGGGTCAGTCAAAGCAGCCTAACTAGGAGCTATGCTGGAGCTGTGACCCACGTGGAGATCTTGGTACCCCAGACCACCTAAGGGCACAGGGGCAGCTGAATGCAGCCCTCAGGGTCTCATTTAGCAATTCCTGGCTGCCTGGCCCGGCCATACTCCCCGGGGAGCGTGGCCAAGGTTACCCACCCTGGCCCTTGGCCCTGATGTGGTTAGGCTGCCAAGGAAGAGGTCTGACCCCCTTGCACTTTGGGTGGGTTGAGGTTGGGCTGGTGTTACGGAGCCTCCCTCCTCCTCCTCCAGCTGGGATGCTCCAGCCATGGCCTGAGGGGGAAGGGAAATGAATTAAACCCATCTTCAGACACGTTTGTATTGATTCTGTCACTTTCTTGCTGCTTGCTGACAGGTGATGGATGGCTCATAATGCGACCGGCACAGTACATTACGTTTCCCATCCAGGGACTCCTAAATCATTTCAAATTTTCAAATTCCCTAATCAATATTTTATCAGTAGCAGAAGAAAGCGGAACAGACCCATTTCTCAAGAGGTAGGAGAAAGGAGCGTGTGTGGACGCGTGCCTGCACAGACACAGGCAGGGGAGTTTGGGTATTTATAACCACAGCTCCGCTACCCTTCGTGCAACAATTATATCTGCAACCAGAAAAATAAATACACAAGCAGGACCTGGAGTGATGCTTACATTTAAGTGACTTCAGGATGAAGTGAATTAGAGATTTGGGTGTCTGATTTGAACGTGGAGGATTAATGCTAAGTGGTGTTTGAGCTCGTCTCTCGGCCAGTCGCTCCATCCCTGTAGGGGGGTGGAGGCAGGTGAAAACATGCCTAGTTTTGGGGGGGAGGAAGATGGATTTGCAGCCACCTCTAAAGCAGTGGGGCTCAGATCTGTCACTTGGCACTGAAGGAGTAATAGGGGAATATCCCTGGCAAGCCTGTCTGGAGGTGAATTATGTGGCCCAGGTGGTTGGTTGCGTGGAATTTTAACTGAGCATGGTGTCGCTTTCTTGGACTGGAGTGCAGTGGGCAGGGAGGGATTCCATTGCTGCCACGAGGTGTTGACTCCTGATGGATGATGGAACACTGGAAGACTAGGGAATGTGCTACCAGTCACATGCTTGAGCTGGTGCCTTTCTACTGCTCTGCTGACACTTGCTGTTGCAAGAGGATGTGATCCAAGTGGGACCTGGTGTGATAAGGCTGAGTGAGGATAGAGAGGGAAGTACTGGGACATTTCAGAGGAGGTGCAGGTGGGCTCTGTGATGTTAGGCCACTGTAGGAAGTGGCTGGTTCCAGACTGAAGGTTGGTTTCAGTGACTTTGCATGTCTTCCAAACTGGGCTACCTTCACCAATAGCTCCCAGTTCCTGCCTGGCATTTGGCTTTCTGCTGGGCTTTGGGGTGGAAGAGTTCAGGGAAGAATGAAGCCGTTTCCCCTCTGTTGTGGGGGGTGGAGGGGTGGGTCTGTGAGAAGTGGAGACAGCACAGGGCCTCATTCCTTCCCCTTCAAAAGATGACCCTGGTGAGGGGAGGCAAGGGGAGCAGGAGCATGTCTGTCTGCCCTAAGCATGGCTGTTTTCCCGAAAATCCTCCCTGTGCTGGTGGTCCTGCATTTGCTGCCTGCATCCCCTGACCTCTCCTGTTCAACACTCTCTCTCCCTTCAATTACTCATTCTCTTAGACTCCTGTTTTTTATTCCCAGGCTGGATGTTTTCCAAGTAAAAGATTTATTCTTAAGCTGGTTTTTTTTTCCCTCCCCGCGAAGAGAGCCTCCAAACAGCACAGATGTGAGGCTAAACATAACCTTCCTTGTTACTGTCACCTCTCCTCAGTGTTTGCCTGGCTGATCCGGTGTTGTCTTTGCTTCCAAGTGTTCTTTCACAGCTCGGTTGTAGTTTGCTGCTGGAATACGTGGGGTGAGCTGGCAGCAGGGAGCAGGGTCACCGGTCTTGGGAGCGTGCAGTGGAGCTCGAGGATGGCACTTCCAAACCTGTGCTGACTTCCTGGCCCTTTCCCAGGCTGCGTGGGGACCCTTAGCCCTTTTGGCCGGTGTGGTGCCATGGGCTGCACAGCAGGAGAGTCATACTGTGCTGGTAGAGGTAGTTTAAGTGAAAAGCTGTTTTTTATAGAAGAAACTTCATGCCTTTCCATCCCAACCTCTGCACAGTTTAGGAAAGAAACACATGTTCTTTTCCCAAGGCAATGGCTGCCTCCCTAGCAGCAGGGAGGTCTGATGCTACTACATTTTCTACCAACATTTTTCTCTCTATTCAGAGCTTTCTGTGGGCTCAGTGTCAGAGACTACATCCCTGCTGTGCCCATGTGCAGGGGGAATTTGCTGCTATACCCTTTTCTGTCCCTATTATCCTGTGCTCAGGGTTTGACAGGGGCAGGCCTTTGGTTTGTGCTGTCCACACTGCTCTCTTTCCCAGAGGCATTTTGTGTCTCAGGAACCTGGTTGAATGTTGCAAAAAGATGTGTGGAAATAACTGATTTTCCTCTTCTGAAAGCCTGTGCCTGATGTGCAGGAGCAGGAATCCTTTTGAAGAGCTCCTACATACTTCATGTGTACCACAGGCAGCTTGTAAGGCTGTTTTCCTTTTTCCTTGGTTAAAGATAAGGTTTAATTGAACCAGGGCCACATCGCTGTTTGCTGTGTCATTCACTGGTCTGGTGGCTGTTTGAAGTGGGGTGTGAGAGGCCTGTGGTGCAGTGGAGCTCCTTCAGCCACGCTGTGCTGGGCAGTGTCTGCTGGAGCGGAGCAGGAGATGGGGGAAAAAAGCTACTGAGCCTCCCAGAGAGACAAGGTATTTGTCACGTAGCTGTCACCAACCGCTCTTCAAAGCAAACTTGGTCACCCAGACTGCCTGCTGCCTTCCCTCCTTAATGTACAACAGCACAAATTGCCTTCACCCCACACACACTTTGGTGTTAACCTCTGCTTGTTCTGCTGCTTTTTGAGGATCCATCACGTGTCTCAGTGCGAGCAGGACATGAGTCAAACCCAGACCTTGGTACTCCACAGCTGCCACCTTTGCCATACACGTCTGAGTCCCCATCAACAACTGATCTAGACAATGGCTCCATTCAGCTGATAAACTCAGTCCTTCAGCACAAGAGGTGAAGCCCATTGTTTGGGCACAGATGGCCTTAAATGCTGTTTCTCTGGATGAGAGATGTTCTGAAAAACTGAGAGGAAAAAGCAGGCACATGAAAAACTTTGCTGTGGAATTGTGTGTTTCAGTTCTCATCTTCACAGTTGTTGTGTCTGGGAAAGAGCAGAGAGGCCGGGAAACTCTCTGCAAGCAGTGTTGTGAAGTGTAGGTCAAACAGGAGGGGATGGGATGGGATGGGATGAACTGGCTCCCCAAAGGGCAGTGTTTAACCCTCATTTGTCCTTAGGACAAGGAATGTGTTCAACCCCAAGGCTCCAGGACACAGCTGCCCCCTGTATCTTAGAGATCCCTTCAAACCTAAATGATGCCGTATCTTGCATTATTTAAAACATACTTTGGGGTCCTGGAGGGTTCCTAGGTTGGAGTTGGGATTATGTCCCTCAGGCTAAAACCCTGTGGCAAGCAGATCTCAGCTTGGCTTGTCATCTCCCTCGGCTGGCAGAGCCAAGGTTTTCTTGCCCCTTGTGCACTGGAACAGAGCTGGTTGTGGTGGTAAGGATAAGGAGCTGCTTGGGCAAGGAGGGCATGGGCTGAAGATACACAAAGACTTCGTGTCAGAGCTGTCACTTGCCAGCCTGACCAGAATACCTTGCAGGGAAATGAATTTTGGGTAACTTAGCAAAGCAGCACAAAGACTCTGTGTGGCTTTCAAACGAGCTGTGACGGAATGAAGGGGAAATGCCCAGCTGGTTTTAATATCTAGCTTAAGGGGAGTCCCTTTGTTCATTTAGTCTTGATTTAAAGTGTTCTGAGGAGGTGAAATCCTCCTGCCTCATCTGGGTCTAAGCTGGGTGCTGATAAGCAAGGAGCTGTTTTTCCCTGCCAGCTGCTTCTGCCGAGCCAGAAATAGCCTGCCCGAGTAAGCTCGCCATAGCAGCATTTCTCATTCAAAAGTTAATAAGCTTTGAAATTGGATTTTAATCAACTAATCTTTGATCCTAGGCACTAGAGCTCGATTAGGAGCGTCCAGTAAACCAAGTTACATCTTTCTTCCCTGCTGTCTCTTTTTTTCCCCAATCTAGAGAAGAAAAGGCTGGGAAATGTTTGAGCGTTTGAGGACCTGTGTGTTTTAAGGTTTGTGTTGCCCCTGTTCTTTTTCATCTGATCCATCCCACAAATGAATGGAAAAACTGATCTTTGGTGGACATCTACTCTTCCAAGGTTGTAAATGTCTTTTAACAGTTCCTTTTGGGAAAAGTGCTGGATCTCCTTTTTAACAAAGGTTTGGATTCAATCACATGAGGTGGGACAAGGGATAGAGGATCTGCTGTGGCCCTAACCATATCCCTCCTATTCCCAGCATCAGAACAGGGTACCATGAATCCTGCATTCAACAGAAGCACAAAGTAGCTGAGGTTGGAGGGACCTCTGGGATTTTGCCAAGCTGCAAAGGAAATTGTAGCTGGACTTTGAGGGTTATGTAGTTACACTTCCACTCAAGGGGATGGATTGGGTTCAGACCTCTCCAACTTGTTATTCCACCTCCCCATAAATCTAGGCAAGCACTCCTGTCTTGGTTTACCCTGCAAACACTTTTCTCTTGATCTGATAGAGGCTGATTTTATTTTTTTAAAGCTATATTTAGATTCTGGTGCACAGGCTCCTGCTTCCCACAGCAATGCTGGCTTAGCGAGCTCCCTGGGGACCACACAGTTCCTCCTGCGCTTCCGGACTGGTCAGATCAAATGGGAGAGCTTTCTTTTCTCAGCAGGGTAGTCTTGTTGTCTTGAGCCACCCCAGACACTGCTGTTTTGGCCAGGGCCAGGGCTGGACTCTCTAATGAGCACCTCATTCCCTGACATCTCGGCACCTGAGCTGCTGGGAGAGTGGTACAAAGGCTGTGGTGTGGGTTTGCAGGAGGTGGTTTGGGTCTGGGCAAGCTGCTGGTGCTGTCTCTGAGCAGAGTCTCTGTGTGTCTCTGCTCTCCAGTACTTCTCCCAGCTGTTCCAGAGGATGTATTTCCCTTGCCCTGGGCTATGAACATCCATCTAGACATTTATCTTCCTTCCTCTGAGGAAGGGCAGGGGAGGGAGTGTAATGGTCCTTCCGAACACTATTTACAACACAGAACATCTATCCCGTATAAAACTGCCCTAATGGCCAGGTTTTACTGTTTCCAATCCTTTTCAGGGGATTTAATCCCTGTGATGGTGCTCGCCAGGAGTATGAACTGTGGTATGTCAGCTTTAGGGGCTGTCCAGCCTGTGCTAGGTTGACAGGTAGCTTGAAGGGAAGCTAGTCTGCTGGACAGGACTGGCCCTATGGAACACAGTGTGCTTAGGGTGAGTCAGCCTCCCCTGGAGGTAATGCTTCCAGCCAATGATAAATGAAAAGTGACATTAATCTACCAACCCCCAGGCCAATGCAGTTAGAGAGCTGATCATACCAAGTTATGAAGCGGGATAAAGTTACCATGGTTAGTCTCCTCCGAAGGCTCTGGGTTTTACAGATCTGGGGGGTACTGATCCCCAAACCTCCCCAAGGTGACAGTGGATTTCAGTGGCCCTCAGCTGGGCTGATCCTTTGAGGCAGTCCAGAGCAGATTTGATGCCCCACAGAGTAGCAGATGGGGTCCCAGAAGCTTTTCCCAGGACACGCTCCAAAGAGAAGGGGTCTTGCCTTACATAGCCCCAGCTGTGAAGAGACTATGGCCCTGCACAAGGCAATCTGCTGAGCCTTTTTCAGGTTTCTTCCTCATCTCTGTTCTCTTCTTACTTGCTGTGTCTAGCTAGGGCTACTTTTCTGCTTCTTAAATTCAGATAAAGAGCCCCCCCAACGAACCTCAGCCCTTTTTTGGGTTACCAAGGACCAAAGTGATATCACTCTGGTGGCATTTGGTGGTCAGTTATTTTGTGAAGCTTTTTGGAGTGAAGCTGCCCAACCCCGTAACAGAGAAGCAGGTCTGGAGTGGCTAAACAGCATCCCAGGCCTCAGCTTGTCCTCCAGGCTCTGTGAAATGTGTGAACAAGCTGCCAACAGCCATGGTAGGTGTGAAGACCAAGTCCCATGCCTGCTTTGGGTTGTGTGAACAGTTGCTTTGACCTTCTTAGGGCTTCCCATTGTGGCGTTTCAAGGCCTGGTTTCTGACAGAGCTCTGCCTCTCCCAGCTTGTGTCCGGGTCTCTTGCCCACCTGACCTCGAATCTGAGCATGAAATCGGGTTTGGACACTTCTCCATGTGCTGTTATCATCTGTGCGGGGGAAGACAACAGGCATAGCTCAAAATAACTGGGAAGAGGGTACCTCGTCCTTTCCCCTCTTCCTCATCCTCCTCTTAAGGTGTTTCTTCCTCGTTACTGCCAGCCACTGGAAGGACTGGGATCACTGGAGACGTCCATTCTGGAGAGTGAACAGAGTTAGAGCCAGCTGGTGAGCTACAACTTTCAAATCTGAAACTTTTCAGATGGTGCTTGCTCCACATCCAGTGAGTTGTTTCCTTTTTTTTTTTTTTTTTTTTTTCAGGAAAAAAGGAAGGCTGAATGAATTGTGTTGTGCAGGTAGAGGTAAGCAGATCATGGTCATGGAATTTTGAGTTCCTGAGGGTCTGCACAAGTTGAGAATCCAGGAGACCCAATTTTTAGTCTTTGTTCCACATAATTTGAAGCAATCATGAGCTTTTTCTCCCTGCTCTTGGCCTAAGGAACCTCTGATTTGATCTGTTCTCCATCTCACCTAACATTTTGGAAATATCTCCTGGAAAAAGGTTGGCAATATTGAACTAGAACTTTAAACTGTCTTTTTCATGGTTGTGTTGTGTTGTGACAGGTTTGGATGTGGTTATGGGAACTAGTAGGAGGATGCTATAGAAATGTTATGTGCTGTAGATTGTGCAAGCCTGGGCAAGTGGGAGGAAGAAGGATGGAAATCTGTTGTAAAACCATTGTTCCACGGGAAGGAGAGGGTGTTTGCCTGGGAATGTTTTGAAGGACTGGTGCTCAGTGGGCTGACAGAAGCCAGCCTGTCCATTACTGTGGTTTTGGGGTGGGTCCCAGGGGTCCAACTGGGATGAACCACTTGAAAGATTTGCTTATGCTTAGAAGTTTAGACTGGGGACCCACCAGAGACATTATTCTTTACTTTTCTTTTAATGAGGGCAGAGCTTGTCTCTATTCTTAAGGACCAGACCCTGGACTCCTTTGTGTATGGATGGCAGTTCCCAACTCTTCCCTGGAGGGCTGGGGCTGTCCTGGATGAACTATAGGTTTTGTCTGCCCTTCTCCCTGTCCTAGCACAGAGTCACCACCAGCTCAGCCCAGGATGTGTGGCTCATCCCTAGTGAAGGACACAACTCGATGGAAGGAAGTCATGTCCAGGTGACAATCCCCAGGGACTGGTTTGCAAAGACTTGCCAAAGAGCTGTGGCAGCCACAGAGTCACTTAAATTCCAACAGCAAGCTCTTTGGTGCCAAATCCCATTTGTATCACTGAGAAAAATGGCAAAATCATTGTTAGGTGTTCACTAAAATACTCTAAATTTTGCAGAACACGAAGCATGAGTCAGGGATTGAAACCAGCATCCAAAGGAGGGAGGGAGTGGGGAGAGGCAGCAGGAGTGCTTATGAAATATTTTGTTTCACTGGCAAGAGGACAAGAAATAATTGGGCCCTAAATCAAGGAAATGGGAGAATAGGAACAGCAAATCAAGGGAAATGGTGGAAAATTAGGTCTTAGAGTAGAGAAATGTGTACACATGATCACCTGGTGGTTCTGGCAGAGATATATACCCATAAATCTTCTCTTTTAACCTCTTCCCTGCTGCTTTAAGGGGAATAGCATCAGGCCTGCTGACTCCAGCCATCTTTTCTAGAGAATACTGGATTTGGCTTCAACTTGCCTGGTGCTGAGCACCCACTGAGTGACCTGAACCCCCTTCAGAGCTGGAGGGGGAGCTCCCAGGGTGCCTGGAGTCCCTGGGGCAGCCTGGAGACTGTGACCTCCAAGAGAGGATCGATCCATTGTGCAGATCTGTCCTGTGTCTGAAGTGGTGTTGGGTGGATGGGGTGAGCTATGGAGGATTCTCTCCTGGAGCTGCACTGTGTATGTTTGTAAATACATTGGGGTTCACCTCAGCAGATGTGGTTTGCCTCTTGTACCCTGAAAATGGGTGCAGGTCGTGATTCCTAGAAGGTGAGTCCTTAGGCAGGGGAGAACATGTCTAAGCTTTCCCTGCCTGACCGTAACTGCAGCTGCATCCCCAACAGGACCCTCTAATACAGGATGAGGGGTGTCTCCCACACCTTGACTAGAAGAGCAACCTGTGATGTCCTGCATGGAGCTCCTGCTATTCACCTCTGGGCACGGGACATCTCCACAGGTTCTTCCAAGCAGCAAATTCTGCTATTAACAAAAAAAAAAAAAATAAATTAAAAAAATCCCCTTTATGCCTCCGTTAAGATCCCTGGCTTATTTTTCTTATAAAAAATAATGAAATGTAAAAATGAAGCTTTCCCTGTTTGCTTTCTGCCAGCCCTCCCTCCCTCGGCACAGTGCTCATTAACTCCCCAAACGCTCGAGTCAGACGCGGCCTCCGGTTAAAAACAGCAACCGCCCTCGTGCCTTTGCCTGTTTCCCAGAAGCTGCAGCCAGACAATAACACCGATGGGATCGTCTTCATCAGAAGATGTCAGCCCCTCTGTGAAATTTAAATAACTTGAACTTGGAATCGGGGAAGGGAACCAACCCCGTATTAAAAATAATTAAAGAATGCTGGAAAAAAAAAAAAGAAGCTGAAAGAGGAATGGTGGTGTTTGGAGGAGGCTGCTGGAGAAGCTGCCTGTCCCTGCTGGGGGGCTCTTTTGGGCAGGCAGGAGTTTCTGCTCCTGGAGCACAGGTGATGTGAGTGATGTTGCTGTGTTATTGGTTGGGCTCTATGATCTTAGAGGTCTTTTCCACCCTTAATGATTCTGTGCTTGTATGATTTTCCCCAGCACAACCTTTCTGATAGCTCTGATACCTGGGGGTGAGAGTACTCAGCGAGAGCAGGGTGCTAAATTATTCTGTCGGAAACAAAAGCCTCAGCTGAAGTTGTTTTAAAATAGCCAGCCTGGGCCACGTGGTTTCCAGAGCTCGATTAGGCAGATAAAGGCATTGTCTCCTGGATATTTAAGCAGAATGTCTTAAATATCTTAACGGAGTCTTATCTTAAATGTCATAAGGGGCATCAAGAAACGTCTTAACACAAAAAAAACTGCTCTTGCAAAGCCTTTAATCTGATTTTCTTTGTCTGTTGGTCTATTTTAGTGGGAATCCGGTGTTGGCCCACCTCTGGCTGCCCTGGGGCAGCTGCTCAAGGAAGGCAAGCCCAAACCCAGGGACTTGTTAGAGTGGCACTGCTGATCCCCAGTTCCTGCTTGAAATGGATTGTGTGCTCAGGGTCAGGCTTCCCCAGGGGTGTCCCGGTAGGGGAGAAAGCCCTCACTCACTGTTTTGGTGTGGGAGGACTCTCATCCTATTTGGGCATCTGGGATGAGGGTCCTGGAGGAATCTCCACTTGTCAGCATAGCTTGGTCTGGTGTTACATAGCCCGGGGCTCAGAGTGCTTAACTCCATCCTGCATTCCCTTTCAAGGCCTGTACACTATTTTTTGGTGTTGTTTTTTTTTTTCTTTTCTTTTTAGTTATCATCACTCTGAAGTGATGCAGAGGAGTGAACATTTGTGCCAGCAGCAGCTGAGGGTGTCTGCAGCTGTCTGGGGCCATTATGCAGAGGTTCAAGTCCTGGCCATCGTGCTGCTTCCTAACGACCCCCGACTGAAGGCATGTCCAGGAGCTGTCAGGCAAAAACTTATTCTTTATTAGTTTATGCCCTTTTGAACGTGGAAGATGCTGTTTGGAATGTATGTCCGGGCACAACAGCGTAGCTATTCCCGCCTGCTTTTTCCATCACCTCGCTCTCAGCTCGTTTTTTTGCTGTTGTGCCTGTGTTATTTTTTTTCTCTCCCCCCCCTCCTCCCGCTTCATTTCTAGCATACAAAAGTTATTTAGCCCCCGAGTGTGTGGGAGCCTATTGTGCACGGAGAGCTGCAGCACAAAGGATTCCAGAGGCAATCTCGTTCCCTCTCGCCACCACGGGCTGCCCAGCCAGACTCAGGAACACATCTGCAAGTCTTAGAAGGAGCTGTGCTCTGTTTGACTGCAGCTTAAAGCTCGGGGAATAGGGGAGGGAGAGGCCTTTCAGGAGCCTGGTGGGTTTTATCAGCCCACTCATGGTCCTGTGGCACAGCTGCAGCCCGGCCCATGCAGATATGTTATGTCCATGAATGCCCACGTTTGAGCTGGGGCTTTAATTGGCAGCTGGTCTAGAGATTAGCAAGGGGCAGACTTTCCCCTTGGGAACCCCTGTTTCGTGGGGTGTGGAGGTGCCTCCCCACAGGGCAGGCTGCAATTTTAGCACAGGAATGGCTGCCCTGATGGTGTGTGGATACCCCTTGGTCCTGGTTTTCAGCAGGGCTCAGAAGTCTGGGTGGAGACCTTAATGAACTAGTTCTGCTTTCCTGCAGTGGCAGCTCTGAATAGTGTCGTGATGGATCTGCTTTCTCAGCAGTAGCTTCAGGTTTTCCAGTGCTCCCACTGCCTGGAGAGGTGCCTCTGCAGGGACCCCATGGTGGCTGTCAAGGGGGCTGAAGAACCTCAGGTGAGTTCAGGAGACTGAACCTGGTCTGCAACACTTTTAGGGATGGGGCAGCCAAAGCTTTGCTGGGCAGTCTGTGTCAAGGCCCCACCACCCTTACAGGGAAGAATTTCTTCCTTATATGTAATCTAACCTACTCTCTTTCAGTTTGGAGCCATTCCCTCTTGGCCTGTCACTCCAGACCCTTGTCCAGAGCACCTCTCCAGCTCTCTTGTAGCCCTTTTAGGCACTGGAAGGGCTCTAAAGTATCTCTGGAGCCCTTTCTTGTCCCAGCTGAACAACCCCAGCCTGCCTCCATAGCAGAGGTGTTCCATCCCTCTGAGCACCCTTGTGGCTTCCTCCAGACTTGCTCTGACAGGTTCACATACACCTGTGGAAGACCAGGGAAACCCCTCCCAGATCTGATCTCTGGATCTGCACAGCTGGTTAACCCCATGCCACAAACCATTCCCTCCAGTCTTGCGAGACAAAGCATTCCCAAGCCTACGGATCAACCTCCATGCTCTGAAATGTCAGAATTTGGATGACCTCTTGGATACTGTTGGAGTCCAGGACTGCACCAAAGTGGGAGAAGAGGAGGTGCCCAGCAACTGGAAGGGACAAACAGCTTTAAAAAAGCTCTGTGTTTGCAGGGTGCTGTTTCTTTTAACCTTTAAAGACTCTGCCTTACTTCTTTTCAAAGCCTCCTGCTTTGATTTCCCGTTCACAGTTGTCTTTCTGGCAGCCCCTGGAAGAAAGGAGACGTGGATGAGGGTTAAAGAACAGCTGCAGGAACATAATTAATGCTTTGCAACATTTCTGAAGGCCTTTAGCACCTTGCCGTGACCCAGCCTGTAACATCTGTGCGTTGGCAGCAGCCAAGCTGTAAAAGTTCCCTCCTCCAAGTCCTGCACAAAGCAACTGTCGCCTGCCCGAAGCGTGCAATCAGGGCAAAACCTTAACACATCAGTACAAAAGGCAGGCTGCAACACAGATGGCAGGTCCTTGGGTGCTGGGTTTGGCAGTGGTAAGGGGCTTCCAGCTGCTGATCCTTGTTAGGTGTCCAAGGGGGGAGGTGGAAAACCGCTGCTTTTGCGGGGATTTGGTGGGAGAAACAGGAGAGAGCCAAGTCTGAGTGTAACACCAGTGCCTGTGCTTGTTCTTACCCGTGGAAGGGATGTGGGCTGAAGCCAGAGCCCAAGCCCTGCCTGGTGCTGTCAGGATGATTGCCTGCACAGCTGTCACTTACCCTGAGGGATGCCAAATGTGTCCCCATTTGGATTGTGTTTTATCAAGGTCTGTCTTTTGCAGCACTCTCCCCTTTATGTGGCGAAAGGGCACCTTCAGGGCTTGCCACCCTCATTTTTATGTGAGCTGTAACTCTGTACAAAGAAGACACACGAGTGACTCCAATTCCCAGGGGTTCCAGCTACCGTTCTCCTTTCAGTCCCAGACCCAAGTCACAGCTGGAGTTAACTTGGTGACCAAAGAGAAGATGAACAAAAACCACTTCGTTTTTGAAGATAAACTTTTTTTCTTCCTCTATATTTTCATTTTTTTCTCCCTATTTCACTGCCGCCAACCCCGCTGAGTTTCCAACCTTCAAAGCCGGTCGTATCCAGCTGGACAGGAGCGAGCTTGCCAAGGGGAAGTGTTTGTCCTCTGCTCTTTCTGGTTTTCTGAGAGGCCCCTGACTGTAACGAATGCCAAGCAGCCCTGACCTTCACCTGACTGGAGTTTCCAGCTGCTGCTGTGTTATTACAGCATCTCTGCCTGATAGAAATTCAGCTTTGTTCCTCATACCTGGAAATTTTATGTGACAAGTGGGTCTCGTTTCTGATTCTAGCCTCCCTTTGGACTGGACTATCTGATACCTGGGAGAGGTTTGTAGATCCAAAAGGCCAGAAAGAAGCGTTGTGTTTCTCTCCTTTTGCCTCCTGGTAGCAGTATGCCAGAGACACTAATCAAGCATTTGGATTTCAATCAGGTAGCTGGAGGGGGCTGCACATCCTCGGTACCCTCCTCTGATGGACTATCCAGCACTGCTTCTCTTCATGCCTCCTGGTACTTCTCTTGCCTTTGGGCAGGAAGGTGGTGTTGCTGGAGAGACCAACTTGTTTCAGAGAAATCTCTTGTTTCACAAGTCAGTTGAGGATGTTTTGCTGCGTCCCTGATAAAATTTCTTCCCTTCATAAGGAAAAGTGACTGGGTTTGCAGTTGGCTCCCTCCTGGTCATAAAAATGGTGGGATTACTTCAGGGACAGAGGCTGGGGAGTTAGGGCTAAGTAACAGTATGTTCTAACATCTCAGACATCTTTGTTTATGCAGCTTAAACAATGCCTAGGCCATGACATCCCCGTGGGTTTGGTGAGCCCTACCAGCCATGTGGGCACCTCAGAGACAGAGCTCTGGTTTTGCAGCAGGTCAGGGTTTGACTCTATGTCTGTTATTGCATGCCTGTGTGCTGCTTTCCTTGGTGGAGAAGAATGGGAATTACTGCCTTGCTGGGATGCAGTTTGGCTGTGTTTAGATTTCTGGGGCTGAATTGTTTTTTCTTTGCCTGGCATTGTGTTTTTTCTGGAGGTAGCACCTTAGGGTCCTAATTCTGGACCAACTCCTTTTGCTGGATGCTATGCAAGTCACTTCTTCCTCACCCTACACTCAGTGTTGTTTTTTTTTTTTTCCAGGGGATTGGAGGAAGCAATAGAGTATTATTTTAGTTTGGGAATTGCAGCTGAAATAGAAAGTGCCTTGCTCTGATGGTCAGTCCAGTGTCAGGCGTGTCCAGCTGTGCTGGCTGGAAAATGGTGAGCAAGTTGCTGCAGGCTGCATGAAAGTGAAAAGGAGAGAGAATAATCATGGGGAAGTGAAAGCTGAGAGGGCTCTGCAGGTCTGGTATCAGCAGTCGGGAGTATGGGGAGACCCTTTGGGCTCTGCAACCCCACCAGAGCTGAGAAGGAAATAAATGGGATGCCAGAGAAAAAAGGGCAGTGGATTAATAAGTTATACAAATCGGATTGCCATGACTCCTGCTCTTGGTCTTATTCCCCTCAGCTGCAAGTCAGTGATTTTAAAAATAAAATGAATGCTGAAATTGTGTGTGGAACATACACAAAATCCCAAGTGTTTGGTGAGGAAGCTTTTCGTTTTCTCCCAAGAATATGCTTTCTCTCTGTGCAAATGTATATGCTCCGGGCAAATCCCCTTAAAGTTATCCTGTGGTGAAGGCCCTTGAATACTGGTGTTTGAAGGAGAATATATTTCATGTTTGCACTGGAATTTCTGATTGTGTGGGGGAAAAACTCGTGTTTCCAGCCAATTCTCCTGAAGCAAGAAAGCTTTACATTCTTCTCCTTTGCCTCCTATTAACAGGGTGCTGAGCTCCTGTGTGGCCTACTGATGTGAGCAGGCCAAAGAAACCCTGAAAATTAAATGTGAGAGCTCTCCAAAGAGCTTCCTTGCTATTCCAGTGCATCCTGCAAGACCCCAGACAAGAGACATGGAGTGTTTGCTTCTTTGCCGGCTTGCCTTAGGAATTCCTGCCTACTTTACATCCCTGTGTGCTGGGATACTCAAGCCAGCGAGTCACTGATCAAACCAGGTAATGGGGAATTAACCTGATCACTATTGCTTTTGGGTGGTAGTCGTCTTCCTTTGATTGCTGGGCATAAATGTGCCAGGGATTTCAGGAGGAGATAAATACATCAGCCAGACCCTGGCTGTGGAGTCAGAGCAAGCGTCTGAGGCACTGCCCGTGTGTTTGTTCCCAGTCCCGTTGATGTGACAGGGTGCAAGGGACTAGTTAATCAAACTGGAGAAATTAGGTGCCACAAGGCTGTTTTTCAGTTGTCACCTGGTGATCAGATAGAGCAGCTGCTCTGACAGCCCCAAGAACTCAGCCTGTGGTGTTTGACAGTGAATTAAGCAGCAGGACCGTGTTTTCTGCTCCTTTGCTCTTACAAATTGGGACTGAGTCCTCCAAGCCACTATTTACCTGCATGGAGGAGGAGGGAAAACCAGGGTTGTAAAATAAAATGAAACAGACCGGTCAAGTAATTTAATTCTTAAATCTTGTCTCCCTTGGGCTAATCTCCTCCAGGCCATTCTTTGCTCAGGTCAACTGCTTTTAATTAGCAAGCTTCATTGATCAGGGCAGGAGTGGGAGCTGGTGGGTTGCTGTCCAGGTCTTTTTAATTAGAGGCTTTTTTTCCTTGCTGGAGGGATGGTATTACCCAGAGAAGAACCTGGCAAGAAGACCCTGGAATTGTTTGAAGAAGGCTGACCCACGATTGCCTTGACTGCAACTCTCCTGGCAGTGTCAGGGGTTGGCAGATTTTCAAGTGGAGAGAGGGGAAGGAATAAAGAATCAAGCCTGAAAGCAGGTTGTGGTAACAGTGGGAATTACTGTGTAGCTACAGTTGCAGGCAGAGGTGTGCCAGTGTGGTTTTTTGTCCTTCCTAGGGAAAGGCAGAACAAACAAGGATCGTTGCAGACAGCACCAGTCTCCCTAGCATCTTCAGTCTGCTTCCTCAAACGTGGCTGCCCAGCAACAGGAGGAGTACCTTTGTGAGAAGGAGAGTGGCTGATGGTATCTCCTCCCTGCCTTGGGGAGGGATTCCCTGCAGTTTAACAAGGTAGAGGTTCCTACCATGCTTTTTCAGCCTCTTACAGTCGTTCTCTGGGGCACT
Source organism: Myiotriccus ornatus (assembly GCA_036023395.1). Taxonomy (NCBI): domain Eukaryota; kingdom Metazoa; phylum Chordata; class Aves; order Passeriformes; family Tyrannidae; genus Myiotriccus; species Myiotriccus ornatus. The sequence continues at coordinate 26,613,566 of JAYRBT010000005.1, read as the reverse complement.
AATAGTAGGGATGGAGTTCACCATGTAACTGTGCCTTTGGGCAGGGGTGGTGCTGCTGCTGACTGGCTTCTCTAGCTGGTGTTCCCTTAGGGTACAAGGCTAAAAAATGAACCCCTGAACTCTTCCACCCTCCTGAAGAAAGACACTTTACTCTTCTTACCTGTAAATAGATAGTAAGCTGTCTTTACTCCATTACCAGATGTGGTTGGATCCCTCTGTATTAAGAGCAGATGCCCACACTCAGAGGATGTGGGTGCACCAGCATCTCTGTTCTGTGCCAGGTCCCTTTGTGGTACAGTTGTCCTGCATTTTGGATGAATTTGGCACTGGTAGTTGTTTATGTGGGGACTGTGGATACAAATCTGTGGCTGCCATAATGTGGTTGTTGGGTGGTGGCACTCTCTGCCTCTGGGTCTCTCGCAATCCATAGTTAAGGAAAATACATCTGATACTAATTAATTAGCACAAATTTGCCATTTTATTTATTTGATCAACCCAGCCATGAAAACTCTAAAATGCAGTTAAATCAAACAGAAAGGAAGTGGCTCAGTATCAAACTATTGAATTAATATAATTATCTTATTGATTAAATCATCAAATCAACCTGCAGCTCCTTTATCTGCGCTACTTGGCCATTTGGGAAGGCATCAGCTCTCAGTCCCTGAAGCACCAGTCTCAGTGCCAAGGCTGCCTTTATATTCCGGTCAGACAGCTGATCCAGCAGAGGTGATCTCCAGATGAATATCCCACTGAGAGCAAGGCTCTGATGTCCATTACAGCTGTCAACCAAAATTATATATATTTGGGTAAGAGGTGATCTCTCACATACCCACTCCACTGTGAATCTTAGAATGGTTTGGACTTCAGGGGGCCGTAATGACCATCTAGGTTGTTATGCTTCAAATTCCAGGGGGGGAAATGCTGGTGAGTCATGACTTTTCAGGGTTCCACGTGCTATAGGAATACAGACACCTGTCTTGCAGGGCAAGGGCTACATCAGGGGCTGCTTTTGGAACTGGGGAGGTGCTCTTGAAATATCTTATCCAGTACATTGTGTGGCTCTTTCTCTGCAATGGGCTTCCTGCTCTTGCATCTTGAGGGAAAAGTGTGTGACTGGAAAGGTATTATTAGTATTATTAGGTATTATTATTAATAAATGCTAACATGGGCTGTCTTAGGGAGATCTCCCCAAAGGACTGATGTTCTGCTGCAGGTAATTTTAACCAGCAGGTTTAGTTGCTCAGCTATTTAATGTATCACCCTGGTTCACTGGTTGTCTTACACTTGTCAATTATAAGACCTTGCTAATGATCCTGATCCTTGGTGGCTCACCAGAAGGGTGAGGAAATAGCTATGTCACAAAGAAGGTACGTAAGATAGAACCTGGCAGCTGCCGTGTGAAGCTGTGAAACATGGGCTTGAGTTTAAATTAGGGTCAGCTTCCCACTGGAGTAATCCAGGTCTTTAACCAAGCAGCCAGCCAAGTGCTGGCTGTGATTAGTCAGAGCCATTGTGGTCTGTGAGTCCGCCTCTGTTGACCCTGCAGGACTCCCAGCTTGGAAACGTTAAAAATTACCTCAATTTGGTGCTAAAATTATCATTGAGCCCCACGATATTTAATCCTCCTTAGGCAGTTGCAGGAGGCAGTTGCTGTCTCTGCAAGCAGATAAGTGTAAGTTGGTTTCAGGCTTTGAAGCAGCGCTGAGCTTGTGTAGGAGTTGGACAAAAAGGTTGGGGCTTTTGAGAATGTCCCTGTTCTGGGCTGTTTCCTGGTACCAGTTTTGGGCTGTCTCAGGGGTCCTGCAGCCACCTCATTGTTGATAAGCGATGCCATTTCATCCTTATCATTCCAGCTGCCAGCAGCGAGGATGACTCATCCACGGCTCTGTTGTTGGAGGGTGAGTTTAGCCTCTGACTGTGCTGTGAGGAGAGAATAAGCAGGACGGGTTCCTGAAGAGGCTGTATTGTTCCTGCCAGCTCAGGGCTGCTGGCTGGGGGCTCAGGCACAGGCATATTTGCTGGGCTCTCTGAAATCTCACTCCTAACACGCCTCAGTGGGGGGGGAAGCGCTAAAAACCGAGAGGCACAATCCAGGTTTGGCTTTATGCTGTGCTCCAACTTCTCCATGGTTCCTCCTTCCCCAGGAAACAGTCTCTCTGCAGGTGAGGCGTGAAATGCATCTACTGAAGAAATTGAAAGAGACTGGCTCAGCAGGGAAGGGATTCGAATTCTGTCAGATTTGGGGGGGAGGTTTCCAGCCTTCCTTGGATGCAGATTTCCCAGGGGTGATGCTTTTCGTCCTGCATGTGATTTTTCCTTTTGGCAAGCTGCCCTTTGGCGCTGCGTGTTGCTTGAGATGAAAGGCTGGAATGAAGCATGTTCTTAACACTTAGGAAACCAGCTGTGTTGTCAGATTCACCTTGAAATACTGATGAACAGCTTTGCAGGGGCCAAGACTTGTGTTACTCTGCATTGTCCAGGCTGCTGCCTTGGCTGCAGTCCATAGATGTGAGGAAGACCACGGCCTCCCTTCCTGGTGGAGACAGCAGCAGGTGACACAAAGTTGGCTGAGGATACAAAGAAGGAGTGGTTTGGTTCTAGCCAGAGTTTCTGGAAGTCTGGTTTAGCATTTGAGCTTGCACCTTCTGTGACGTGCCAGTCCCACCTGGGCTGTCCCTGAGCAACACCATTTCTCCTGGTTCTCTGCTGGAGGGATGTCATGGTCACCTGTTGGTGCCAACTGGTGGGATCTTCCTGTGGTCTGTCAGGATTTGCCTTCCCTCTGATAATGATGTGACACGGAACCTTCACCGTGGGGAGATACTTTGGAGTGTCTAATTTCTAGGTGGATGGGAATGGCTGAAAAAAAGAAAAGATAATTTGAAAATGTGTTCAGGTCCAGCGCTGTGAGGGTGTCCTTGGCCTGTGTAAATGACATTAAGGTCAACGTTTCCGGCTCTGTACAGCAAAGTGATGATTTATTGTTTATTCCAAGCATCTGCAGGGTGAAGACCTTTCTCCTGTGGAAGGTGTCTCTGTAGTGGGTGGGCATCACTCAGATGGTGCCTGGTGTGATCCAAAAAATCAGTCTGGTGTCAGCTCTCAGATTTATAACCCTGATGGTGTTATGGTACCCAGACTGCAGTGTTGTCAGAACACCTCACTGTATAGACCACCTCCCCTTCCTTGATGCCTCGCTTTCTTTACAGCGGCAAATTTTAGGAGATTTGTGTAAGGTCAGATGCCTCTTCTTACTCTTCTTCCTCCTCAGTCTCAGTATACCTGAACAGCATGAATCTGACAGGTTGATCTGCCCCAAGAAGACCTATCTGTTCCCTGTTGGACATCACAGTCCTTTTCCCTCTTTGCTTCTCTCAGCCAGTCAAGGTATGTGACGGGGGAACGCTCTGACTGCTGGACCGTGTTGGTGCTTGAGCATCGCTGGGATATGCACGAGCTGCAGGCAGGAAGGTCCCCCAGAATGCTTGATGCCTTGGTTTTCCCTGCACATCCAAATGTGGCATCTCAGGAGGATGCAGTGGTAGTCTGCTCCCCTTCCTCATCTGTATTCCCTCACCTGAAAGCAGATGCTCCAGCACAGCATTCAGTGTCGGTGCTGGCACTGCTCGTGATATCGCACGTGGTAGTGGCTCTGAGCTGCTCCAGCCCTGCAGCATCTCCCTCCTCCTTCCCTTCCTCGCCCTCCTTGGGCTGCCCACGTGCCCGGACGGGGCCATGGCCATTGGCCCTGGGAGAATGCTGAGGCTGGGCTGCTCTTTTATGGCAGAACAACAATCTGTGCTTAGGTCAGGTGTAAATTTAATCGAGCGGTGCAAAGGATTTAGTGCACCTTGCAGATAGAAATTGCCTTGGGCTGGACAAAAGAAATACACATGCCATTCCCTTTCTCTCCTCCTGCGACAGCTTAGGCTGTGGTTGTTTTTTTTCCCCTTCTTCTCCCCACTCCATGACATACAACTCAGATGTTATTTGCATCTCAGCGTGTCTCAAAACACTATGAGGCTTCTTACCTAGCGATGATGAATTCAGCGTATACAGCCCAGCACTGTGATTTCCCTCAGGGTCCTTTGTAATAATAATTTCTGTAAATAAAGGCTGGAATCAGGATCCCTGCTGTAATAGGATTTTGTTTGTGCAAGGGTTGGTAGCTGTGTCCCCCTGATGCTGCCCTGTGTTAGGATCGTGGGATGTGTCACAGTTTTGTGAGTGGGTGGGGAAGGGTGGGCTGGCACAGCCTTGCAGGGAGGAAGGAAGAGAGTCGGACTCACCTTTGGGAAAGTGTTGGGAAGTTTGCAGGCCACAAAACACAGTGCTGATGAGCAGCTCTCGAAGTGCTGCATCTTGCCAGTCTGGTTTGTATTCTTGACGGGATGCAGACTCTCTGCAAAGACGCCATGGCGAAGGTAAGGCTCCCATTCCCTCTAGGGTGCCAAAGCCTGTGAGCCTTGGAGGAGTAGGAAGCGCCTGGGAGGACAAGGTCTAAACTCTCTACAGCCTCCCTTGCTGTTGCTGTGACTGCATTATCTTGTGGAGCAATGCTGCAGGCTCTTCACTCACCTCTGGACTCACAGAACTCACAATTCCATGTGCCAGTGACCTCAGCGACCTGCACCCTGGAGCAGCTGCCTCCCCGAGAAGCTCATGTCTGTAAAGCACAGACCGTTGCTGAGAGAGCGATTTGTCAGCCCCCTTGAATGGAGGGTGTGAGAAAACCGTGCACTGAATGACGCCTGCCTGGAGAGAGGTGGGTGAGGAACACGTGTGATCACAAGGCTCGGGGGCTGTGAGATTCTTTTGTCGCCGGTTCTAGCAGGGAGAAGCGCATGGGCGAAGCACCCAGGTGTTCACACATTCACTCTGCTACCCCTGCCGGCTGCAATAGTTCTTCCCGTGCCGGTGGAGGGATGCTGATGGAAACTTCTCTTCAGTAGCTGTGCTGGAAGTGACGGGGGTCTTTGTGGCCAGGCTGCTGCAGAGCGTCATCGCCGCAGGATCCTGAGCGGCTGTGGGTGAACGCGGCACGTTTTCAAGATACACACCTTAGACACGATGGTAAATTAAGATTCCTAGTCTTGTGCTGGCTATATCTCATCCTGAGCTGGTTTTGTACCCGGGTTAGGTGGGCTCAGTACCACCCAGTGATGTGAAGAGAGGCTGAGCTGTTCTTACACTATGGAGGTGAGAGGCTTTTCCCCAGGCAATTCTGATGGCAAAAGATATGTACCAAGCAGCAAGTTGTGTTGTTCTCAAAAATAACCAGGTGCCAGAACCGTTTGTCACCACTGCTTTGTGAAAGTTGTGCTGGCACCTCATCCCTCCTTGGTGTCACAGGGAAAGGCTCAGTTAGCTCTGACAAAGCCTGCACACCATTCACAGTGTAATTAGCACCACAAGCCTTGCTAATTGCTGAGGGTTTTTTCTCTTCCCCCTCCCTTTCTCCAGCACAAAATTTCTCTAGTTATCTTGTGTTATCATCATGGTAGACAGTGTGCTAAGCCTGGATGCTCCTTCTGAGGGCTGGTGTCAGGAATAATTACTACCATAGTAAGCTGATCAGCCCTTCGTTATTAGCTGCTGTTGTTGTTACCCGACATTGATTAGTAATTTGTAGCTGCCAGTGCTTTTCCTCTGCCCTCAAAGCCGAGTGTTTGCTGGGGCTGCTGTGCTGTTTTGCCAAGGACAAATGAGCATTTCCCCCACCCCCGCTCCTTTCCACCCACCCCGGAGCTCTTCTACCTACAGTTTGGTTTTTAAGTCTACAGCTCGTGGCTGGGAGAACAGCAGCAGCCCTGTCTGAATGCTGACTTTGCAGCCGAAAACTGCCGAGGGTCCCAGCTGGCTGCGGTGGTGGAAAATCTTGTGATGAGTGACCCAGCGGTGGGACAGTGTAATTTCAAGTTGAGAGCCTTGCATTGATGTCCTGAAACCCCCCCGTCATCCCGAGTCCTGCCACTTAGGAGAGGACAGCAGAGATGCCACCCTAAATATCGACTGGCTCCGGAGAGGTCCGTGGTGTTTGTAGGTGGCTGCTCAACATATGTTCGTGTCTGGGCTGGTGAGCAGCAGCAAAAGTGGGATTTGGAGGGGAAGAAAGAGGAAACACAGCTGTAGACTCTGTCCTGTTATGAGATATTCAGGGTTGTTTTAAAGTAAGGCCATTTAGTAACCTGAAAGTGCAAATGCTTCCCACCCTCCACCCGGGGTCAGGGGCCCTTGCTCACAGTGCTGCTCCCTCCGTGCTCTCCCTGTGCTGGGTCTCTCTCTTGTGTCTTCGTCTGTTCCTCCCCGGCTCAGTGAGCCACGTGCCATCACTTGTCTGTCTGATCTGCTGATCTGTGGACCAGCTGTGCCTGTCAAAGCGGGGTCAGAGAGCAGAAGACAGGCTTGCAAGTCTGCGCTGGGATGGAGAGGGAAGTTTTGGGAAAGGAAGACAGGAATGCGAGTGCCTTTCATGTGATCTGTGTCTCTTGTGCCAGTGTGTTGCTGGCTCGCATGTTGTCTCAGGACCTCAGCAGCGAATCTTTCGAGTGTTTTGGGTCGTCTTGCATGGTCTCACTCCAGGAGATGCTCTCCTGTTAAACACCGGCATGCAAACAAATGATAAAATACTACAAATAATCTACCCTGGGCCAAGCCCAGCACTGCTGGCAGGGGAAGGGAAAGCTGTCCTCGGTGCAGGAGACATGGAGGAGGTCTTGGGCTGGCATGGAGCAGACCAATCTCCCCACCCCTCTCCGCCAGCCGTGCTGCTGGTGCCGGGAGGCAGCGAGTGCAGCCACGCCAAGGTCTGTAAACGCCCGTCTGACACAGCAGGTATAAATCAAGGATGGGCAGCTGGAGACGGCGGGGAACGCGCCTCCTCTAACCCCTACTCTCACTCCCATCCCTGGCATGCCAGGGGGGTGGCAAGGGGCAAAGCTTGATGTCACTTCTTGGCACTCCACGAAGACGTTATTCAAAGAGACGGTGACCTCTCCTGGCACGCCGAGCGCTGCCGGGGACCTCCAGCCCCGCGTCTGCGGCAAATCAAATGATGTGCTGCGGGGGGGGAGGGCTGGGACTCAGACATCCATCACCAGCCTGCTGACCGTGGAGGAGAGGAAGAGAAAGCTGCCAAGAAGCCTCCCCTCCGTCAGTCCTCAAAGGTGCTGGTTGCTTCAATCCCGGTGTGTCTTTCTTACTCATCCGTTACTAACCACGGCTCCCTGCACAAGCACCTTAATGGCTGCCTGGCCTGGACCAGCCCTAATTAGGGCTGAAGAGGGGTTTCTTTTCAAAACCCGTGCTCAAGTGTGTTTTTCTGGTTTCTCACCTCCCCAGATGAGATTTCCGGGGCTCAGGCTGGGCGATTTTTCTTTTCTTCAGTAGTTCCAGTGATTCACCAGTTTAAAAACGTGAGAGGACTGCAGGATACCCAATGAGACTTTCTTTCTGATCAATGCATTCAGGGGATTTTATTATTTTTTCTTTTCCTCCCCAGAGAGCTCAAGCTCCGAGGTAGCTCAGGTAGAAACCTGCAAACCACAGAAATTAATCTTTGCTGACAAAAGCTTCCCGACTAAGCACTGGTCTGGATTTGAGGATGTGCTTGATGCTCCCAGGTGAGCTTGCAAAGGTGGAGGGAGCACTGGAATGTGTCACACCACTGCAGTGGTGGATCCTACTCACCATGGGGCAGAATTAGAGGGGTCCAGGCACACTCTGGGTGTGACAGTGACTGCGTAGTGGCACAGACCTTGCTACTGCTGGGGATTTTGGAGGGTGAGACCAGCAGGTGAAGTGCCAGAGACCTGCATCTTGCTCTCAGGATGCTCTGTAGAGCTGAGAGGTTTCTTCAGCTTGGAAGCTGCATGCTCCAGTTCTTGTTCTTTGCTGGTGTAATCCAGTCTGCAACTGATGACTGGACCAGCCTCAGTTTACCTGAAAAGAGGATGTTACCTTTGACCTCAGCAGAATTCCCTGGTGCATTCTCTCACACATGGTCCACCCAGCTTCTTGTCCAGCTTGTCCCTGCTGTTGAGGCCACCACCTCAGCTACAGGAGCAATGCTGGGCCTTGGCTGCTGGTTAATGTGTCACTGGAAGGGACAGAGGCTGCTGTGCTCTCCCCCCTCCTCCTGCATTGGGGTAGATGTGATTTCTGCAGCACTGAACACACCAGTGAAAGACACTGTGGGCAACCCTGCAAGTGTCCCAGCTGTTTGCTGCCTGAACAGTGTTCCTCTGGAGAACCTGCCTCTCTCTGCTGATGAGGAGGTGCTGGTTGATGTGCCACTCTGGTCTCGTGTGATAGAGACACCATGTGAGAGGCTGTTGACTTGGAGAGGAGTGTGGGCCAAAAAATGTTCTGGAGAACGTCTTTCTGTGGAGTATGGGCCTGATTCAAAGTGCTGAGCCAGGTGCTTTCACACCCATCTCCATTTCACAGGCTCTGCAGTGGTGTCTCCCCACAGGACATCTTGGTCACCTCAGGATGGTCTGCCCATGGGTGAAGGGTGTAGGGAAGATTCCCCAGCTGATGTCTCTCCAAGTGGGTTGCCAAGGGCAAGACAAGCCTTCAAACACCCCAAAGCAGGAGGAATGACTGTTGCCTATGCTCTGGCCAGGTTCTCCTAAGGAGAAAAGAAAGACTTGAGTGTTTCAACATCCCTTGAAGCTCTCTAAACAACCATGATTGAATCTCGCGGAGTCTGGCCCATGCTGTGCTCCCAAACCTCAGGTTTCCTGTCCCTGCTAGCAGCTCTCTTCTTCTGCACAGGTGCCTGGGGAGCATGGAAATTCCTCCCAGGTTCTCCCAAGCCCTTCCACAGGCAAGGCAAGGGGCCTCTAGATGGCAATGTTTCTGTTCAGGAGGCCAGCAGCTGCTTCTCAGGCGAGGTCTACCGTTCCCTTTCGTGCCAGGCTTTGGAGAAGCTCTGAGATTAACTCCAAGTTGAAGTGGACAGCTTAGCACCCCGCTGCCTCTTATCTCTTCCTCAGTGAAAGTGGCTGAGATTTTGTGACCTCAGGGGACCAGCGGTTTTAGCAGGCTGGACAGTAGTTTTCTGGCTGTCCTTCCCCTCCACGTGATGATATTGGCTTGGGCTTGATCATTTGGAAAACTGCCTGCTGGTCTGGGAGGTACCAGGGATTTTGGAGGTGATGGGAGTCCCTTGGTATGACTGGAAGCTGCTGGTAAAGGGCTTAGTGTTGTTGATGCTCAGCTGGTTTTCCATGTGTGCTTGAGGGTGTTGACAGAAAAGCCTGCTCCTCCCAGCGTGTGGAAATAGGACCTTGTCTTTGGCTGGAGGAGAGCTGGGAGCTTAGGGAAGGAAAATGTTGCTGGAGAAGGGACTGTAATTGCTCCTGCAAACTTGGAGCTGTCACTTGCTGCCTCCTTCCTCTCTGTAACGAGCACTGCTCAGTGCCTGAGTGAGGGGGATGTTGGGCTCAATACCCTCCTCCTTTCCCAGGGCTTCTGCCGTGATGCTGGATGGACACCATGCCTCAGGGCCTGCATTTATCTTCTCTCTGGGATGTCAGTGTGACAGGTACTTTCTTTGTCCATCAGTGTCAAGGGAGAAAGGATGGAGGGAGCCACAAGGCTGCTGTCCCTCACTGGCGGCACTGACAGCCTTGCTTCAAGCTTGGGATTGAGCTCACTTGGCTTCTCCTGACCACACTTTATTGTGGACTCAACCCACTTGTGGTCAAGAAGAGAAAAAGAGAGCCAGGGTTGTCTTCCTGCTTCTGGGCACTGTGAAATGCAGCATGTATAGACTGGAATCTTGTAACTCTCCCCTCTTACACCCCTTCCTGGGAGCTGGCAACAAAATCCAGCCCTTTGCCAAGGTTCCCCGGAGAGCCAAGCAGGATGGAAGGCAAGAACCATACTCAGGAAAGGCCTGAGCAAGAGATCAGGTCACCTCTTTGTAAGTGCTGTGGCTCCCTGGAGTTTTATGAATCTGTGTATACCCTCACCTTGTGAGGAATAGGTTTGGTTTGTGGACCAGAAATAGAGGCTGGACCCGGATCTTGCTTGCACTGGTGTGGTGATAACAGCTGACCTGGGATCTGAGGTCATCTCCTCTTCCGCTTTTGGTGGTGGTTTGAGCTGATTCCTACTGCTTCAGCCAAGGGAAGTGTTGAGATGTGTGTCACAGTGTTTTCTACCTGCATGGCAAGGGAGGGAGCAGCAAGCCCTTCTCCTGAAGCTCTCCTCTTGCTCTCTATCCCTTCCCTCTCCCCTATGCCTGCCTGACCTGGCTCCCCCACCTGGCCCCTCAGCCAGGGCTGCTCATGCTTCTCTTTGCCAGCACTGGAGCTGGTCCTGAGCAGTGGAATGATTCTGGCGCTGCAGAGTGTGGAATGGGTACGGGGTTTCAGGAGCTGCAGGAGATGCTGATAATTTCCCAGCTCTGCCACAGCAGAGGAGAAATCATTCCTATCTCCCTGTGCATCATTTCCCTCTGAATAAACCAGACAGCGATCCTTTTCTTGCCTCCTTGAACTGATGCCAAAGGAGAGAGGCTGGCTCCTTCTTGCTTTTCCCCCAGCGTGGATAATAGTCTCTTTGGAGTTGGCATGCTCATGCCAGGGCTCTCCAATCCAGGAGACTTTAGACCCTGGCTTTCCAGGAGCGTGGCAGCAGAGGTGAGCTGCCTGTCTCAGCCTCTCCCTGCACTCAAGGCCATGTGAGAGCTCACTCCCTGCTCCAGCCTATGCAGAAGATTTCTCCGCCAGTCCTGCACCTGCAGCCTGGGAAAATGGCTCCAGTCATGCTGCAGCGGGCATGGACAATTGATTATAAGCGGTCATAGATTACCTGGAGCAATGCTATTAAATTTAATACACTTCTGCACCGGCTCTTGGGGCTCAGCCTTGGGTTGTGTAAGTGACATCTTGTTGCAAAGCATTTTGGGGACATCGCTTAAGGGCGCGAGGCAGAGACAGTCAGCTGCAAAGAGCGGGAGAAGATGATGAGCTTCTGTAGAGATTTATTTCCTGCCCAATAATTGCCCAGAAAAGCTGTGTAAACCTTCTCTGTTTGTGGAACAAACACTGCAAGAGTTACTGCTCTGACCTTTTTTTTTTTTCCTTTTCCACTGGACAATTGTCTGTGCCCTTGCTGTTCTGGAGCCTTGATATGCCGCTGGCAGATTTATGCCATGTTGAAACCCACTTCTTATTGCCTCAGAGTTGATTGGAAGAAAGGAGACTTGTTTGCTGACAAATAAACCCGCTGCCACGCGCCCTGCGTGCCAAGCTGGGGTTGAAGTTTAGAAGTCCTCTTTTCCATGTCAGCTCCTTGTCTCCTGTCACTGTGTCATCTGTGAGAGGTGAGGGACCAGCTCTGAAGAGGATCACCACTGGATTTAGGCAGGACTGAGATACCTAATGAGCAACCAGTGCTGTGATGGAGCAAGGCCACTGCTTGCTGTGGGCTTTATGCCTCCCGAGGGAAGGGCTGTTCAGTGTGCAAGTCCTGCCCTGGCTTAACAGAAGCTTGTGGCAAATCCCCCTGTGAACACTCTCACATTGATTTGGCAGCTGCTTAATTTGGGAATAAATCCACTTTCCTTGGCAGCAATAGTAAATCAGATGAGGCATGTCCATCGAGGGTTTGGAGTCCACTGCAAAGTGCACTCAGGCTGTGTGTGGTTCAGAGCTTGCCCGTAGTGAAGAGGAGCTGGTGCTAAAGCTCTCTGGAACAAACCTCTGAGTTGAAATCCTGTCCTGGGTGAGATCCCAGGAGTTTGTTAGTGCTTTCTGGGGTCTTCATCACTCTGCAAGGCTCTGATAGTGGTGCTAAGTGCCCCTTTTCCCTCTGTGTCAACAAAGAGCTGATAAGCCAAGGGGGTTATGTAGTAGCCAGACAGCCTGGAGAGGTTGTTCAATGAAGGCCACTTGGAATCATTGATCCTCCCTTTGGATGCCACACGAGAGCAGATGCCACTTGCAAACCCAGCCTCAGCTCCTCATACCTGTTGGATGGCTGGCAGGTCCGTGGCTACTGGGACCACTTGGAGCCTGTGTCCACATCCACCCTGCCGTAAAACTGCCCTGGCCAAGCAGAGGTGGTTCTGCCTGTAAGTTTTGTTCTTGGTAACGCAGGATTTTTGTGGTAACTGGTAAATGTCAGCCCTCACTACAAACTATACCATCTCGTGGGTGTGTTTCTCCTCACGTACAAACCTGTTGGAGGCTCCCAGTGTCTCACGGAGTGTCTGGGCGGAGAATCAGGCCCATATGTGTGTGTGTATATGTGTATGTACCCGTGCTCTTCCTCCTGCAGGTGACAGGAGAGTGGAGGGTGTGGGTTTTAATCCGTGTGTGTGTGGGGGGGCAGCTCTGCTGAGGCTGTTTGTCAGCTGGAATCCCAGCACAGGGCTCTGCGGCATCAGCCGCAGCTTCCTCTTTGCCTTCTGTCACGTTTGGAAGGAGGGAAGATGTAGCTGAGTCTTGCAATAGTAGGTCAAAACATACTGCAGCACTAAAGATCAGAGCAAAAGCTTTCTTGTACAAACACATGGGTTTATTCATCCTGTTATTTTCTTTATCAAATGCTTACTTGCCTTTACAGAGCAGCTTTGAGCCCCAGGGAAAGGAAGCGTCTTGCTGGAAGGGAAGCCGGGCTAGTGACTGGAATGGGTGACAGTCGTGGAAAATGGACAATCTGGAGTTTTATTCCCAATTCTGCTCTGGCTCCTGTCCTCCGGATCTCTGTGAAGAGCTTAAGAAATGAGGAGCAGGGGCTGTCACCACATGTGTATGCGACACACGGTGTGGTGGCACCCCCAGAGCGCCCTGGGCACAGCAAGAAATGCCAGTCATGGCTGCAGCTGTTTGTGGGTGGGTGGCAGTCTGGTTAGGGTACATCCTGGTTAGGGGGCTGGAATGAGCTCTTTTATCCAGACAAAGCTCTGCCTCAGATTCTTCAACGTCCAGACATGCAGACAGCTTATTTTTAAGGTCTCATTTGAAAGATGTCAGCTCCCCCTCCCTGCTCTTCCCCAGGCAGCGAGAGCAGAAAACTAAATTTATCTGCATTGGGACAGAGAGAGCTGGAGTAAACCAGCCAGGTGCTGCTCCAGATCTGCTGGGTGGAACAACTGGCACAGAGCTGTCTGTCTGTCCGAGGCAGAGGTGCTCGGATGCTGCTGATCCTGGGTGTGACGTCCACACAGCATTTCCCATTCCAGCCCCCGGGCTTGCAGGATTTGCTGGAAAGTTTGCCTTGTTGGGGTGGCATTTTATCAGTCTCTGGTTTAATTTTTTTTTTGTATGTGAGGCGAAGCAGTCCCTCTGCTTTTTGAGGAGACAAGTGAGGAGCTACAATCCTTGCCTTCCTTCCCGAGACCTTGCGAGGACTCCGGGGTGGAAATGGTGCTGGAAAAGAGGTGAAGCACAGCCTACAAAAATAATTTCAATTTGAGGGTAGCTGTCTCTTTGGGGTCATTATTGATTGGTGGAAGGGAACACAGGGCAGATGTTTGGGTGTGTGCTGCACACTGCTGTGTGCCTGAGACAGAGAAGAGACTCTTCAGTGTATCCCTTCCTGGGGCTGTCTGGGGCATGGGCAGGTGGGGAATCAGTGGGATCAGTTTTTTTCTTTTCACCACCTAAAAACTGGAGCATCCTTCTCTGTCAGGCTGCTGCTAATGAGTTAGTTAAACAGCATCTCCTTACTGGAAACTCTTTTCAGTCCAATTAAGATCTTGCAACATGTCAGTTGTGACAATAAAAGTGAATTAAGGCTCATTTCTCCTTTTTTTACGATGTTTATTAGTAGATGGGAATGCTCGTTTAGAGGAGCTAATCACGGTTATTTATTTGTCAGTGGTACCAAGAAGGCCCTGTGCAGGCTAAAGACCCAGTGCCAGATGCTGTGTGTGCTCATGGAAGGAGTGGGAGCCAGCCCTGGAGAACAGATTATCACACTGGGAAAGCCCAGGTGAGGTAAGGAGACTCCCATGGCCATTTAGCTGCAGCTGCAGGACTTGCTGCTGCTTGGAGGTGCTGTGAAAGCCACTGAAGTCAAAGAAAGCAAGAGAAGAGTTCATCTGCCCTCTCAAGCTGTTTTGATTCCATGGCTCGGCCAAGACTTGAAACAAGCTCTTCCAGGGGATGGGCTGCTTGTCAAGGTGCTTTCCAGCAGAGCTAACAGGGAAAAGGAGTTATTTTATTGCCTTGAGGAACCCAGGCAGAAGGATGCAATAGAAAAGGCCTGTAGGAAGGTTCGGTGCATCCGCTTGTTTTCAAGGGGAGTTTGGTTTCTCCTTCTCAAAGCCATTTAATTCCATCCTTAACTGATAAGGTTGAAAGATCCAGCAATCAAGAGCAGAAATCCGAGGACCTGGAGGCGTGAAAGGCTGAGAAGCAGGCCAGGAAGGCGAAGGCCAAACGGGTGATCTTCCCCTGCTGTCTGTCCTGCAGAGAGCCAAGAACGGAGCTGACCCTCCATGCCTCTCCCTGTGAGGAACACTCGGGGCCATCGGTGGAGGAAGGGGTAAGGGTCTGGCCCCCCTTGCCCTGAGGTTTGGTGGGGCCCTGTGGGGAGGAGCTGCCATGAGCAGAATTTACTGAGGGTAAAGGGGATGCACTGAGGATAGAGGGACAAATTGTCCTGTGGGTCGCAGCAGTCCCAAGCTGGGATCAGTTGTCACCGAGCTGTTGGCTGCTGGGCTCTGTCCCTGCCCTGTGTTTTGGGCCTCCAGGTGCCTGTCTTTGAGCCTGAGTTCCTGCTTGGCTTGTGGGCTCCTTCATCAGGACTTTTGGCTTTGTGCTGGTGATGCTCATGAGTGTCATCCAGACCTCTGGGTCCATCCTTGACTCCAGCTTTGCATAGACACAGGTTGGGGTTATGAAAGTTATTGTGTAGAGGACAGAAACGGGGGGCTTTCAAGATCACACTGGAGGTGAGAATGGAGAAAGCTGAGGAGATGACTGGCTCCCAACTCCTTTGGCAGGATGGTCAGGCTGGGGTGAGCCAGCAGCAGCCAACCCATGTTGGGGACTGAGACCTCTAGGCTGGGCTCCTGCTCGTGGCCACACCAGTACAACACCCTGGGACTCTTCTCTGTCCATGAGCCCCCCGTGCTGTGTCACAGCCGCCTGAGTCTCTGTCTGGATCAGTGTAAAAACATCATTCTTCTTCCTTCAGTCCTGCAGCTATTGATGTTTTGAAGTTAAGAAAACATTTAAATGATTTAAAAAAAAATATAAAAATACCCAGCCTTGGTTTATCAAGGGAACTTCTAATGAGCAGAAGGGGAGGGGGAACAGACACAGGAAGGGCAGCAGAGACTTTAACAGCCTGGCAGAGCACTTGTCATCCTGACAACGCAGTTAAGTTTCAAACTGGGCTCGCTCCTGACGTTTGCCTGAAGGTATATTTAACTAGTGCGGGAGATGCTGGAGCACAAGTGTGCACCTTTGAGCCCAAGGAAGCCTCCGCGGGGGTTAGCCGGTTTTGGGAAGGGGGGAGACGGGCTCCAAATGGAAAATGTGCCTCCTTCCCTCCCTGTCTGTCTGTGCGTAGCCAGACTGCAGGGCTGTGCTCGCAGCTTGGTGAGAGAGGATGCTAATGAAGCGTGAGCCGGCTGCGCTCAGTGGCAGCTCCGTGTATCTGCCACCAGCCCACCTCTTCCTTTCATTCCTTCTGAATTTGCATGTTGTGTTTGACGAATGGAAATGTGGGCTTCGCTTTGAAGCGGGAGGGATGACAAACAAACAGATAGGACGGGAGCTCAAACTCTGCTTTCCCAGGGCAGGGCTAAATTGTCAGAGGATGCACAAGGCTTCTGGGAGAGATTTGCAGCCTTTGGGACTGATGGGAAACCCTGGGCTTTGCAGGTTCGGTGGGGTGCAAAGACAGGGTCTTCGAGTGGCTCTATGCTCTGCCCAGAAATATTTTCTGTGGTTTTTTTTTGGGTTGTTTTGGTTTTTTTTCCCAGCCCTGACTTTGAGTGCTTAGTGCTCCAGGGCTGCTGCTCCTGTGTATGGAGTCTGCAGCTCCCAACCCTTCTCTCCCAAGAGCTTCCAAAATGCACCTCCCACCTCCCTCAAACCCCTTTCAGCTCTCCCTGCTGCAGAAGGACCTGCTCCATCTCTCTTGTCCAGGTACCCCTGCTCTTCTTCCCCACAGCCCCTGGCACTCACCTCCCTTTTATTCCTCAGCTTTCACTGTTTCAATCAGGTCTTTGCTCACTTTCTGTCCCCACACCCTGTGCTGTGGGATTTTAGGCACCAAGATATGACCAGTGTGCCCAAAACATCCCAAGATGGTGCCTACAGACCGCAGGCTTGTGTTGAATCCACATTGCGTGCACTTGGGGATAGAAAGCCTCCTCTCCCAGAACTCGCCAGCTACCAAAATCACAGAATTGATTATGTTAGAAAAGGCCCCTAAGATCATTGAGTCCAGCTGTTAATGCAGTACTGCCATGTTCACCAGTAAATCATGTCCCCAGAAGAGTCCAGGCAGCCCCAGGAGAGCAGGGTGCTTTATGTCTGGTCCTGTGTTGTGAGAAGTTTCTGTGGCAGAGCTTAACGCTGATGCATTGACATCAGATGCTGCTGAAAAGAGACATGATTGGTTTTTTGTGTTTGGTTTTTTTTTAATTTATTTTATAGTGAGTGACTTTTTGGCATTTTTGAGAAGCAAACTCCCAGCTAGGAGGCAGAACGAGCTGGGCATGTGAAATGGGAGTAATGCAACGAGCCAGAGCATCTGCTGCCTTGGAGGGTCTGAACTGTCCTCTTGTTGCTTTCATCACATCCCCAGGCATCTCAAGGCACCTCACCTGCCTGCAAAGAAACATCTGGAAGGGTGCAAATGCCAGTCTGTGTTTTTACTGGCCCTGCGGAACAAAGCCAGTTCCAGCAGGAGGAGATGGAAATGGAGTGTTAGACACTGGAGTGCCCGGGATCCTTGCCTGACAATAGATGTCTGCAGCAGTATGGGAACGGGCTAAAATCAGGGATGTTAGTCCATGCTCTCACTTGCAGCTGTATGGTTTTATCTTCCTTTCTAGATTGGCTTTAAGATGTAGGAAAGTGTCGAGATCCTTCCCACAGGAGAGATTTGCTGAGGTCCTTAGCTGGTACAAATCAATCAAGCTCTAACTCACAAAGCACCCTATGGGGATGCAACTTCGATAGGAACCTTCCCTCTGAAGTTTGATGTGATTTCCTTTTCTTCCAGCCACATATTTTCCTCTTTTCATCGCAAAAATAAAATCTGAGAGAAAATCTGACCAAGCCCGGGAGCTGGTCCCCACCTCCCTTGTCCCAGCCTTCATGCCCTCCATCAGAAAACTGTGAGTCATCACCTCTTGGCTCCACCAGCTTTGTAATGTGTTTTTTTTTTTTCTCCTCCTCATTCCCCCATCCCAGCTGAGGTGAAGAAGCGAGAAAGCAAATAGGAATAAATACCTCCAGCCATAAAAGTGAAATAAATCAATATCTCTTCTCTGAAGCCAGAGATGCTTAATAGGCAAGGATCACTGCCAGATTGTAAAAAATGTGTTTAGTGTGCAGCTGGGGCAAGTTTAACCCTTGGACATAAACAGCTGAGCGGCTTCTCACATCTTTGAATTAAATAACTTTAACTGCACAGGGCTGTGATTAATAGAGGTGCCTCTGCTTGGGATGCACCAGGTATTTGGTGCCTGAGGATTGTCTGGGAGGTTGGCAGGGAGAAGTTGTTGCCAGGTCACTTCTGCAGGCCCAGTGATGCTTTTTTTTGTGAAGGTACAGCTCTAGTTTGTGGGTAAGGGAGCTCCTGGGCACTGGGCTGAGCTGGTGGGGCTTCAGCTGCCTTTCCCAGGAATTAAGGACTCTTCTGTCTCTCCATACTGCCTTTCTGTGGTGGGAAAGCAGAGGAGCAAAGCTCGAATGAGGTAGTGATAGGATATGAGGGGATGGCATGAACCTGTGCCAGGGGAGGTCTAGGTTGGGCACTGGGAAACAGGTACTGGCACAGGCTCCACATGGGTGTGATCAGAGCACCAGGCTTGACATAGGGAAGTGTTAGTCCTGCTGTTAGTCCAGCTGGTTTGGTGAGACCACCTCAGGAATAACAGGGGTACTCTGGCCAATCTTTCTGAAGACCAATGAAGCCAAATGGGAACAGGGTATGAAGAGCTGAGAGGTGATGCACTTCAGGAGAAGAACTATTTAGAGATGTTGGCACCAGGACAGCTATTTATGGGCTGTCCATGAGCTTGGGAGATTGGTGACAAGCCAAAAGGTACAAATCCCTTCCAGCAGTCATGGAACAGGGAAGCACTGGGACTGATTTCAAGTGAAGTTGAGCAGGAGTGATTATCTGATATAACTGCAGCACTGCACAGAGGCTGGATGCAGGGATGTGGGGTTTCCTACTACTCTTATTTACCATGCTCTGTGTGCCTTTTGCTGGGGGTTGGAGCTCAAAGATAGCCAAGGTATTTCAGAAGAGGATTAGGGTCAGTTTTCCACAAAGCCTTCTTGCACCCCTATAAGCCATTTGTTCTCCTGGCACAGTCTCACACTCACTTAAGTGCTGCCTGGCACACACATGTTTTCCTGAACTACAGCAGAAACCTTTTGCTGTGGAGACCCACATGATGGAAATTCACTTGGTGTTCAGGAGCTGGGGGCATCTGGCACAGCTCTCAAAATCAGCTTGTTTCTGTGCAAAAGGAAGGCAGGTTGTAGTGGCCAAGGTGATCCTGGAAACACTTGTATTTATTTTGATTTTTTTTTTTTTTTTCACAAGTAGAGGAAATTCTAATTCTTGCTAGCATAGCCTCTGCTTGCCACAGGTTTGGGAGTTGTTAAAGTAGCAGTGGAACAGGCGATTCCAAATGGACCCACTTTTGCTGTTCTCCCATGGAGAGTATTGCCCTTAGCTGGGAGAGAACAAACACGTTGAGGTTGTGGTTTGCATAAAGTGGGCAGGATTTGCCCCATCGCTTGTTCCAGACATTCTTTATGAGCAGGAGGGGAGAAACCTGGGTCTTAGGCCAAAAAAGGGGCTTTTACTGACTCTTGATATGTTGCCTCTTACCTTGCTCTGAGGTCTGTCAGTGGCTCCTACTCCTCTCTGCCAGATTCCAGTTTGGACTTGGAAGTCCTTGTAGTCAGAGCAGGGGGTGTCAGTGGTAGTTCTCCACACCTAAATCCACTTAAAATAGTTAAGGCTGGGAAAGACTTTTCATATCAAGTTCAACCATTAACCCAGCACTGCAACTTCTTGTTCTCAGTCTCTCGATCCCCTCAAACAGGAAGAAAGGGGGGGCAGCATTGCCTGAGTGAGGTCTGTAAGAGTCCACTGCCTCCAGGACTCCAGTGTTTTGGGTGAGGTGTTGTCCTGTGGGCACCAAACATCTGTGTGGCTTTGAGTGTGTCATTCCTTCCTTGCCCCTTCCTCCACCTCCAAACATGGGAGAAAATCCTCTTGTTGGTGCCTGCGGAGCTGTCTGTGAGAGTCCAGCCACGGAAGAGCTGGTGGATTGCTTTTCTGCCCAAGGCAATCAAAGTGCTCCTGGTGGGATAATCAATCTCCCCGAGAGCTCCCCCAGCCTGAGGCGACCGCCCTGACTTTATGGAGTGTGGAGCATCTCCCCTGCCGTGGCCACGAGTCCCCCTTCCAGGCAGCAGCTCACCCGTGGGATGGGGAGCGTCTGTGTGTGTGTTTAAAGGTCGTAAAACGCTCCAAGGAGGAAAGCTCCGGCCGTTCCACGTGCCGACGGGAGAGCTCCTGGCACTCCAGCTTCCTTGGCATAAAATCACAGCGGCGGGTAAATCCTGGAGAAATAAAACCAACCCAGTGGGATTTGCCCAGAACCTTGTGCAGGAGGTGGGAAGTGTTTTCACGGTGTTCCCTCCTCTCTCGTGGGTACTGAATCACTGTGGGTGATTTTTCAGCTTGGGGCGGGTCAAACCAGCCGGGGCTCCTTGTTGGTTAATCCCAGTGAGGGAGAGAGGCCCCTCTTTGATGGTCTGACAGTACCACGTTCCCCTTGTGTTTCCCAAAATGGTGAGAATAGGCACTAGCAGTGTTTTTTTGGGGGTGTCTTTTTGCTTCCTACCTGGAGTTTCTGAGGCTGTGCCCAAAGGCAGGTGGGGTTGGGGGGAAGGATGTTCCCCAGCATCATCCAGCACTGGGCTGGGTATGCTCTGCCTTGCTGGCTGCCCTGGGGCAGGAGCCATCACCCAGGCTGGGATTTCTCCCCAGGCTGGGATTTCTCCCCAGGCTGGGAAGTAGCTGCCAGGCCAGATCTGGTGTGGGGGAAGGGAAAGACTCGGTTTCTTTGCCTATCTGAGAGTGGATTAAGTGGAGCGTTCCTTGTTAGCTAATTGAAACAGTCAAAATGTCAAATGAGGCATTTCAATAATAGTGATGTTTAGGAGCTTTACGTTTTTATTTCTGTCCCTCTCTCCTTTGTATTGTGCCTTCAAGACATGGGGACCTAAGTCTCTGCCTTTACAGAAACCCTCTTAAAGAGGGGCTTCAGGGTGATGGGGCAAGGACTGAAGCCGTTTTAATCCCCTCCAATTCCAACATTATTGTGTTTCAGCAAATATTTTGCAAAAGGATTTTCAGGCTGAACTTCAAACAGGAAAATGCCTCACTCCAGTGACTCGGGGAGCTTTGCAAATTTAGAAAAGAAAATGAAGATTGTTTTAGCTGACATTTAAACCTCTTCTCTTTTCCCAGCCTGTCAGGAAGCTTCATACACTTCTGGTCAGATGCTCTTTCCCTGAAGAAGAAAAGGATATTTATAGCTGGGTAGGACCATAAAGGGGAAATCTCCAGGCTGCAGTACCTGTCAGAGGAGGTTACTTATGGCCCCAATAGCAGCAGCCGACCTGGAACCCACTACAGGGAAGCAAAAAGGGGATGGTCCAGCCCTTGGCCCCACAGGAGGGTTCTAGCCCAAGTAATCTGAAGGTAGGCTTGGCTGGAGTGTGGTGTTTTCTAGGCAGATGTTTTCCTTATGGCTCACTGTGTTTTGTGCCCTTCTGAATCTTGGGGAGAGTTGATACAGAGAGACCCTGAAGTGTGGATGATTCCTGTCACTTGGAGAGGTAGGGAAGGGGTTCACTAGAGATGCCAAACCCAAAGAAAACCAGACAGGCTGTAGCTTCCTTGCCCTGGTTGGTTAGGAGTTCCTGAGGGGCTGATGGAGCACCTGGCTGCAGGTCTTGGTTCCTCCTTGCTCCCTCTCAGCCAGGGCTGAAGCCGGGCCAGCGACGCCAAGCAGCGAGCAGCTGTCTGAGCTGTGTTTGGAGCAGTTTTCTCCCAGGGATTAGAGTGATTGGGGTTTCTTAAGGTAAAGACAGCGTGCAAAGAGAAAGCAGCGTGTCTGGGGACAGCAGAGCTCCTCTGCAACCTGCTCTTTACCGCGGCTTGTTCTACACAAAGAGTTTTTGTTGGCACGTCACCTCTGATCCAGCCACCGGTCCGGAAGGATGGGAGCTCGCCATGTGGGGCTGGGGATTGAGGTTGGGGTTGTTTTTTGTGGCTGATGGGGCTGTACAGGAGGTTTTGGCACAAGCATTTCTGCAACTGGAGCCCTGGGGCTTGCTCTGAGGCCCCGGGTAGGACACTGAGGGCATTTGGATGTAGAACAAGGTAGCTGGAAGGTGGATGAAGGTTGGTGTCAGGCTGTTATTTCTGTGTGGTGTTGGCTCACTGGACTATAGTGTGGAAATCTCTGATGAGCTTAAACTAGACCTGGGCCCATCTCTCATGGTGTAGGTCCCTCGCTTTTCTTTTTGGCCAGTATGGGCTGATCTTTTTCTGTGTTTTCCCATGTCTCTTTAGATTTTAAGGGAAAGGTGCAGTGCCTGGAGGGAACCATGATGTGGTCTGCCCGAGAAGGGTGTGGGGACCCCTTCTCCATGGAATAGGGGGTGTAGGTACCACAGAGAGCTGTGTGAGGTGCTGCAGGCACACTTTTCTTAGAGGTAAACCACCTGGGGTGAAGGAGTAACAAACCCCCTCTTACAGACCATGTCTCATGGAGGTGGGGCCCAGAGGGATCTTCCCTGAAGATCACAGGCTGATGTTGCTCCTCTGGGCTGTGTAGAAGTGGGAGAGCCCAGGGCACGGGGCAGGATTATGATCTGGGGGAGATCAGGTTTGCCCTGTTGGCTCTGCTTCCGTGTCCCTCACAATCCCAGTGCAGTCCTAGAGCTGAGCTGCCCAGGTTTTCACGATCCTAGAAAGGAAAGGAACAAATCTCTTAAACACTGAGCTCTCTACCGGGGTTTTCCTTTCTTCTGCCCACCCTGGTGGATGTTAACAAGCTGGTAGATCTGGACCTGCTGTGCCTTGATAGAAAGATTTATTTTTAGGGCCTTGATATTTAAAATGATCTGTTATAATTTCATGCTTAAATAACACTAAATAATGTTCCCTGTTTGCACAGTGTAATTGGAGGAGGCGAATAAACCAAACAAACCAGCTATGACTGAGCTTTCTTAGTATTTTCAGAGTGAAACAAACAATAAAAAACAAGGCCTTGGCCAATTTAACACTTTGGGGGTATTTTCTAGTTGGCATTTTCACTTTTTCATTTTCACAGGCCAAGAAACACGAGAGTTCTAAAGAGCCAGTGGCTTTTTGCCAAAGAAAACTCAGTTGATCTTAAACTGAAAAAAGGAGAAAAGAATGAAAGAAAAAATTAGAAGTGAACTTATTGTTTGTTTTTTAGGAACTGGCAGGGCTAATGACTCTGGAGGTGCCATGGGATTTTATGCGAGCACAGAAAAGACTTAGAAAATATTCAGCAAGTTCATTTCGGCTCCTTTCATGCTTCTCAAATCCTGAGCCTTCTCTTATTGCTGCTTTATGTCGATTTGGCACTGCTTGATTTCGCTGCTGCTCTCGATGTTGCTGCGATGGCACTGCCACGCTGCATGTGGAGCAGGTCCTGCCCTGACCACACCCCTGGCATCCCACGTAACCTGCCTGGGCTTTGAGGTGATGGAATTAAAACTCCTGCCTTCAGCTGACCAGGTCTGGGAATAGGAAGTTCGGGCCAAGCTGCCGTTACCTGTGTGCAAAGCCACAGGTGTGTCATTCTAAGCAAAGAGACTTCGTGATTAGTCATGAATGGGTTGTGTTCCCTTCTGGAAAACTGCCATCAGAGAGGGAATATAGCCCGGGCTGAGGAGGCTGCTGCACATCAGCTCATCGGTGTGTCTTACTCTGGAAGGATCCCTCCCTGCCAGAGTTCAAGAAGCATTTGGACAATGCTCTCAGGCACATGCTGGGATTCCGTGCAGGGCCAGGCGTTGGACCCGATGGTCCTTGCAGGTCCCTTCCAACTCAGGACTGATTCTGTGATTCTCCTGTTAGAAGGGCACAAGTATCTTTTCCCTCTCTGTCCCTGTGTGTAGATGCCCCACGGAGCATCATTCCTGCAGGTCCAGGCTGTGGCAGTGAAGATGCTGAGGCTCCTGAAGATGCTGAGCCCTGCATCCTGCCCTCAGTTCTTCCCTTTCCCTCCAGTCCTCCCTCTGTCCCGCCTGTCAGGGTGTGAGCGGCCTTCCCTCAGCACCTCCCCTCTTTCCAGGCTGGCAAAATCCTTCTCCGCCTTCCCCTCCCTCGTCTCCTCACAAGCCTCGGCTCTGTTTGTGCCCACATTAGCATTTCTGCTGACTGCAAGGATCGGTTTAATTTCATGGGTGTCATTTCCTTCAAGAAATCTCTCTCTGAGCAGCAGCCCGACGAATGCCTGATAAAACATATTTTCCTACGGTAATGATTTTATGGACCCATAAGTCATGAATTTATTATGATCTCAGCCCCTGCTGCTGATTGCTGTAAAATGCAAAGTAATTAACAGCGAGCGGTAGCAGCTATTCCCACCTGGTAGCATGTTCTTGGGTACGCTGATGGCTCTGATTAAAGTAATGGCTGAAGTGTACAGCCCGGCTGTAAAATATTAGCATGATTAATGCAGTATCCCAAATAAGAAACAAAACTAATGGGCATGGTTTAAGGAATTATATATATATATATATATATACATTCCTCTCCCGCCCTCTAGCTATTGTTCTGGCTCATTTGTGCTTTCTTTTCTGTTAAATAATGTATGGGCTGGAGGACCGGGGGCCAGGCTAGAGATGCATATTGCAGTTTCATAACATCTTAAGTGCTCGTGTTAATTTTTCACTCCTTCCTCCTCTTTCCCCTCAACCTGCCATCTCCCATCGCGCAGGGGGAGGAAGATAATCAAGTTTCCCGAACTTGGCCCGAAGTCAGATGTGATTTGATTTGGATTGCAAGGCAGCCCGGGGAAGCAGCTGGGAGGCAACTTGGAGAGTTGGACTCCGTTTGTGGCCTCGCAGGACAGAAACCCTGACGCTGTGTGTTCCCATTCCCGTGGCTGGGGGTGATCTCCGGGCTGTCTCAGCAGCCGGGAAGCCCGTAAGGTTTCTGCTCATGAAGGATAACCACATCTGTCCAAAAGCTGCAGTGCTTCTGCTGGGAAAAGAAGGCTTTTGCTTTTCTTTTTCTGAACAGCTTAAAAAAAACAGCAGTGACTGGATCCAAGTGAAAAATTAGTGAAAATAAGACCCGTGTCAGATTTCTCCCCGCCATCCTTTCCCAAAGCCATGATAAATTTGACTTCTCCTGTTAACCAATGGGAAAGATTAGAAATTACTTGGGCTTGGGGATGAGAAATAAAATAAAGTATACTTTTTTTTTCCTTTTTTTTTTTAAGACAAACACTTAAAAAATTTCATTTGGAAATAGAGAAAATACCCAATTGAAAAAAAAAAAAAACAAAATGGAAAAAAAAGCTTTTCTGACTTACCCATTTTGATCAGCTCTTCCAATTTCTGAAGATGCATGCACCAATGTCATCTAATTCCCTGTGATCTGCCTCTGCCTTTTCAGGTGTATTGATCTGCTCTAGTTTACGAAGCTCCCAACTATTGGAAAGAAGAGTTTATAAATAACTACAGAGGATGAGGATTCTGTATCACAGGAGTTCCAGCTGTGCTGCTTTTGTTTATCGCACAACACACATTTTTTTTTTTTTTGGAACTTTTCTTAACCAGGAGGTTGCAAAAGGAAGCTCAGCATGCCAATGTCACTGAGAATTGTTGTGTTGTATTGTGCTGTGCAGACGGTGTTTTCTCCCTCTTGGGATGGAGAGGTTTCTGGGTTTGTTTTTTGTAGATAAGATATAAACTCAGTAGTGGTTCTGCTAGTAAATACAAGTAGCTCCAAGCTCCAGAATGCATCTTTGTTGGTCCCTCCAGTAATTTGACAAAGTATCCTTCCAGCAACCTCCTGAAAGTACAACACGAACAATTTTGTTGATCCTTCAGGATCTGGAATAGTTGTGGGGAGGGATGCTGGGCTCCATCAGTAATTCTGCACAGTGGCCACTGCCCTCTCATCATCTGTGTGGGTTTTGGATGTCTCACCTGTGTTCAGGAGTGGTCAAACCCAGGAACTAGATGTGGTACCAGGAGGGTGAGAAATGAAGCTGTTTCTCTAAAATTGCCCCTGCTGGAGGTGTGACTACCCTTCTTGGGAAGGGTATAGGAAACCTCAAAAAGACTGTAATCAAAGGAGGAGCTTCCAAGTAAAGGGAGATGATTGAGATTGAGACGTGTTTGTTGAGTAGAGGGGCAGATGGGGATGAGTAAAGAGGAGAGGGGGATGATCAAGCCATGTACAGTCCAGAGAGGAGTAGAAGAGGTGGCATGGGTAGATGTAGATTACAAGGGTTACCCAGTGGACTTATTAAACAGAAGGTTTAAAGAAAATGAGGGGAAGTCCATTTTCCTGACATGCATAAGTACATATGTATTCCATCACCACGTCCTGCTGTGGGGTCCAGAAGGGGAGAACAGAGATGAAGCAGGACTAGATCATCATGGAAGGCGGATCTGGATGTAACCAAAAGGTTTGCAACAAGAAGAGGACCATAGATATCTCATCCCTCATTTCCTTTTCCCTCCCTCCTCTCAGCAAGGCTGTGACCATGTTTTTGTGCCCACTGTGTCCTCTTGTCATGACTCACGGGCTCGGAGGCTGGGAGCTGGAGGATGTGGTTTGACTGACACACTTTCTTTCCTCAGGAATGGATGTCTCCAGCGTCTCCCCACTGGAGCCATGAGGGAGCGCAGGGCAGGTGATGAAGGGAGGGCGATGGTGCTGGGCTACATCGAGATTCCCACCAGAAACATCCAGCCTTGGGGACGTGGAGGTCACCACCAGCCCCTGGGGCTGAGGCAGGGACCTCAAGAGGTAAGAGCCAGGTGTGTGAGCATCATCCCAGCTCTGAGGTGTGAGGATGGTGTTTGGTGGCTGGGCCAAGGGAGGCAGATCCTTTCCACCCCTCGTTTGCGCACTGTTTGAGTTCGGCTGCTGCAGTCGGGCGGTGTTGCTGTGGGGTCTTACTCAGAAGGCTTTGTCAGCAGTGCACACGTGTTAATGGTGTTTGAGGAGTCATTTCTGTGGGAGACCTGAGAGCCAGACAGCTCTACAAATCAGTTCCATTAGTATTTTTAAAAGAAAATCTCCATCCTATAGGAACTGCTTCGGCCTTTGGAGACGTGCTAGAACTGTATCCCAGACTGCACTGCATCTGCTTCTATTAGAACTTTCCCTCTCTCCTTTTATCTACCCCTTTTCCTTGCCTCCTGGCTACAGCTTTCTATTGCTATCCTATCCAGAACACTCCTTAGCTATTGCTTTGGAAGTTTGCACAAGGATACGTTGGTGTTTACTTTTTCTCCCCCACCCCCTTCTTCCTTACTCTTTTTGGAGCTAATCACCCTGGTGAAATTGAGCTGTAATTCAGTTGGCGGTGGTCAGATTGAGCTGAACGTGTGTGCTCCAGCACACCCCCAGATTCTTTGCATCAACAAAAATGAGCACAGACAGGCACAGAGCGAAGGAGAGATCGCGTGGCCTTGTTTAAAACACACTCGCGCAGCGGCGTCAGCTGCCTGAACAAAAGCTGCCTGTCTCCTCTTCGGAGGTGGGTGAAGGAAGAGGTTACTGGGCTTGATGTGCACGGAGAGAGGGGGAGATGGCGTTCCCCCCCTCCTCCCCCTGCCATCTGCAGCTGTGTGGCAGGTAGGGCTTGGTTGGGTAGGGAGGATTTATAGCTGTCTTGAGTCAGTCAGTGTGTCAGGGTAAATCAAGCCTGACGTTTTTAACATCTTCCCCACACAAAGAGGGGGGCAGGGGGGAATGGAGGAAGCAATTGTAATTTTATGTCTATATCCTGCTCGACTAATCAAGGTGAGCAAGAGACCTGCCAGCCAGGGGAGATTTTCCTCTTGTTAGCGTGAACGTTGCTTTGCTTTGGCTTCCCCCTTCCTTTCCTGGGCTACCGTAGCAATCTCCTCTGTCAGGAAAGAAAGATCCAGCTGATCAATGCTAGAGCCTGGTAGACAAATGATTCTTGCTCCTCCAGACTGTCTTTTGTAGTATGTCTCTAATTAGGTAAGTGAAAACCCATGGCAAAACACGTTTTGGCAGAGGTTTGGCTACCTTTGACTCTGTGTCCTGCCTCCTCACTCCTATTGAAACCCCAGTGCTGTAGTGTACCATATCCTCTACTGCCTTTCTCAAGAGCACCTTGCTCAGGTTGGACAGGCTATGGAGAGAAGGAATATCTGCATCATACCCGGAAGGTAATTCCAGGGGATTTCCAGCAGCAGCATGGAAGAGTTTAAGGAAGAGCTGTCTTGGTATGCCTCTTGTCTTGCCTCAGGGACGTGGGCTGCTGCAAAGCCTCCCTGTGCCTTTTACCTTGCTGCCAGCACAGGCTGCCTGCTCCCATACCAGGTGGGCTAATTCCCTCTGGTGAGCAAGGAGAGGAAAGGAGGCAAAACAAATACAAAAGTAGGTGCAACCTTCCTATGCCACAGTCCAGAGTGTTGGTGTGATATATTAGGAGAATCCTGGTTTGAATACTGGGATTAACAGAATGCTCTCCCTTTTGCCAGAAGTGATGATGAAGTAGGCTGGAATACCTCGTGGCAGGCAAAGGGTCTCTCCCCAGGGAAGGACCTGGGCAGCCTCAGTGCTGTCTGCCAGCCCATGGCACAGGTTGTCCTGAAGGATCACGCACAGTCCTGAGCTGGGGCTGTTGGGCAGCATTAAAACCTGCACGCTGGGTCCATGTGCCATCTAGGCAGGGCAGCATCATTAAAATTCCTTGTGTGCACAGAAGTGGACTAAGTCATCAGCACAGGGCAGGGAGCCTCCAAGTTCCATGGGCTTGTGCTGATTTACACCAGCTGGGGAACTGGGCCAAATCTGTCTCGTTCAGTGAATGATCATTCAATTTTTCTCTCTGCTATCAAGCCCTTAAACAAAAGCCAATTGAAATCAATGGGAGACTTTCATCATTTTCAGGGTTATAGGCCTAAAAAAATTGGATGCTGGGGGAAAAAGCAGGCAGGGGAAGAGAAAGGGAAGGAGGAATAAATGCTGCTGTAACACTATGGCTTACAACGGAAACAGATGGAAGTGAGAAATGCTTTCGTTACGATTCTCCAGCAGCATCAATTCAGCAAAGCTGTACACGGAGATGTGAACGCTGCAGAGCATCCTTCCTTATGTAAACAGCTCTATGGGTGCAAAGGGAGCCCGTCCCTCTGTGAATCCTGTCTCTGCGTGTCCTATTTCTATATGTGATTAAGTTCTCTGCTCTTCCTTTGCAGTTAGGGTTGTTATTAGTGGTAAGCACATGCTCCACAGGCTGGCTGTTCCGCACAGAAATGCAGGAAGAAGCGCTGCCTTCTGCTCCCAGAAACCAGCAGGATTTTTATTTTTTTTTTGCTGTAGCTGGAAGAGGGGGAGGTTAATATCTCACCAGCCTCTGGCTGCGTTTTGATAAAATCCTTTGCCCAATGACTGCAAAGCTTTTTGCACATACAGCGGGGTAAAGCCCCTTCAGACAGGTATTATCTGGCCTATTTTTACAGCTGAGAATTTGCAGCCTTCGGAGCCATCTGAAGGCACTGCCTTCACCTTGTGTTCTCCTCGGCTGAATGAATGTGTCAGGATCGGTCCTTTCAAACCCGGCCCCAGTTCGAACACAGCCCTGCAGTCCGTCTGGGCACGGTTAGATCCTTCCTCCCTCAGCCTCCCCATCCGTATAACAGGTATGACAATCATCCTTTCCCCCCGGGTAAACATTTCATTATGCGGTGCTGCCGAAGCGCCTCGCAGGAGAGAGGACCTACAGATAAGTCTGCATTCTCATTTTGGCTGTATTTGTGTGCGTGTTTTCTGCTTTAGCTGCTCGTCTCTTTCTTTGCCTGCTCATTAGTTCTGCCTGAGTGCAGGACCTCTCCAAAAAATGCAGTGTTGGCAGCGGGCATGAATTCTTAACGACTGCTGTCTCTAATGACGGAATCTGGGGCCAGGCAGTCAGTTTGCTTGCTGGGAGAAAGGAGAGGCAGATGAGACAGTGGCTCTTCCCCTCATTGTGGGGTGAGTCTGCAAAATCACAGGAGGATCTGCAAAATATGCTCGGGTCTTGGCCTGCTTCTCGTGCTGCAAGGAGAATTGCTTGGGATGGCAGACGGAAAGAGATGCCTCTCAGGCTGTTGACTTTGTTTTTAAAGCTCACTCTGGCCTCTCTCTGCTGTTCTACCCAAGCAATCAACAACAGATTTTGGCTTTTGAGCCAAAGCTGAAAATCTCGAGCCTGACTTGCCCAGTGCCCTTTCGTGCAGTCCAACTTAATGCAGAGGGAAGTAAAACCGGGGGAAAAAACCCACACAAAACAACATAACAATCAATTCAAAGGAAAAAAATGCCAAGGGTTCGATTTTAGCAAACAGGAGAAGGACTTCTCCTAATGAGGAGCTTAAAATTTATTTTTAGCAGTGTTTTTGTTGCCTTTCATTCCTATTCTGTCCTTGATTCAAAGTTTCCTCGACTTTTTTTTTGCAGATGCAGCTTTTAACATAAGTTAGCTTTTCTTTTCACTTTATTTTTCGTTTAGAGAAGAAGGAAGTCTTGGCAAGTTATAAGAGGCAGAGGAAGGGAAAGGCATGTGAATCCTGCCTGGGTGCCATTCTTTCTTTTTCATTTAATGTCAAGAATAAGAAGCAAGAAAGAAGAAAAAAAAGCATTCAAAATCCCGAGAGTTCTTTGAGTTTTGATCCTTAAAAGCCAAACCAAGGAAAACTAAATTTTGTAGTGGAGGTGAAATGCTGAATTTTCAGTTTGGTGGATTTACCCTCCAATGTCGTCTGGTGGAATTGTTTTGTTTCTGGTGAAATCTCAGTATGCGCTGAGAAAATGTCAAGTTAATTCTGTGCTGTCCAATCTCTCTTAAACGCTCTGGTTGTTTCTTTCAACTTGTCCTGGTTTCTACTTTCCACCTCCATCCTGCCTTTTCCCACTCCTACTCTGTTATATTAAAATTGCCACAAGAAGACAGCTGAAATGCCCATGAGGTGTTTCCTTCCTGGATGGACTAGTTGGGGTTGAGACCTTTGTGATTCCCAGAGCTGTTATCTCAAGCTGCCTTCCACTTCGCACACTGCTGCTGGAAAGTTTTCATTGTTCAGTTCAGGGCACCTCTCTCCACTTGTTATATATGGAAGGGCAGATTCTGGCACTGGGATATTCCACGTGGCCCATGGAGGTCGGTCAGGTAGACTGGATCCCTTCCTGTGGCTTTGCAATAACTGAAGTTCAGCTTCCTTGGTGGCTTACTGTTCCTTGAAGCTCAGATCAGTTAAATAAATAAGTAAATAAATAAAAATAATGGGATCCATTTGGGGAATCTTCAGAACCACAGGTAGATCTTTGATTTGGAGGAAAGAGAAAGCTGGGAGGTGTCTTGCCCAGGGATTTTGCCTTCTCTTTCAGTCCCTTCTGTGCCCATGGGTCCAGGGAGATGAACTGGTGTGCAGCCTCGTTCTGACAGACAAGAGCACGCTGAAACACCAGTGTCTTGCACCTCTGCTGATGGTCTTGGCAGAGTTGCCTGAAAATCAGAGGATTTCTGCAAACTGGAACTCTCTTCAGAGCGCTGGGAAAGCTTCTTCTTCATGAAATCTGTGATGTGACTGTGGAGACATGACTTGCCCATCCCTGGACCAGAATGTTCTGCAGAAACGTGAAGCCACCGCCTTTTGTGGCATCCCTGATGCTCCAGACCAGCTCTGGGATGAAATACCCAATATCCATTTGTAACGAGGTCTTTGGGGACCCCTCCTCCGTGTCTTCCTGGCAGGGAGTTCCCTTCTTGTCCGTGTACCTCCAGCCCCTCGAGCAGATATGTTGATTCCACCTTCCTCCTGTTCCGGAGGGCAGGTTTTGAAATGCTGTCATAATTATTCACGAGCTGTGATTGGAGCCCACGCTCAGAAACACTATTTGCATCCAGGGAGGATCTGATTATAATTGTCACGGGGAATTTCGTTTGAGGCTGATCCTGTGTCAGCCTGAAGTTTCTTGGCGATGCTCCTTGGGCAGGAGAACTGTGCAGGCACAGGGTCCAGAGAAGGGTAATGAAAGAGACTGGGACTGTCAGGTTTGGGGATGGAAATCACTTTTTCTTCAGAGAAAATGGAAGTGGTAGGACTGCTCAGCTGGAGAAGGAGCAGAGCAGCAGAAACTGGAATTACCTGACTGATCTTCAGGGTACCACTGTCTTCTCCACTTGAAAGGCTTGAGAAGGAGGCATGTTTTGTTCAGGGTGGTTGATTTAAATCACCCATTTTAATCATGAATTAAATCAGCAAGCAGGAAATCTTGATTTAAAAACCACGTTTTAATCTTGTATTTTAAAGTTCATTTCCTAATGAAACCTGGCTTCTCATTGGTTGGCATAATTCAGTACTATTTTTGGCAAAGCAAAAGGGGACGCGACACCCATGCATATTTATTGGCATAACTGTATAGCTTAACATATATCTGTTCTCACTTTTACATCTTTTTATTACATTGAAGAAATGGAAAACATGTAATTTCTGATTTATTAGCCAAGGCTTCGTTTTTTTCCACTTGTCTCAAGCTATACGAGAACAAAAATTAAAATGCAATTAAAAATGCATGAAGAAGGCAGTTAGAAAGTTTGTTGTTGGTATCACAGAGGGCTGGAACGAGCCTCTGCAGATAATCTACTCCGTGTGTCGGCATTGAGGAAAGATCAATTACCCCTCTCCCCCCACACAGGTGTTTGTTTAACCTTTACGTAGAAGTCTCTAGTGAAAAGTTCTGCAACTTCCCTGTATCTGTACTAGGGAGAAAGTTTTTAGTCTTTTAATTTTTATTTTTTTTAAAATGTCTAAACTTAAGCTTTCTTTGCTTCAAGTTAAATTGTTTCTTCTTCTGCCACTGAACACAGAGAACAATCGACTGCTGTCTTAATAACCTGCAAGCTACTGGAGGATTGTTATGCCTCTGTGCCTTAGTCTTCTCCTTTTTTTTTTCCAGGCTGAATGAACCTAGTTCATTTAACCTTTCCTTGCCAGCTCTTCCTAGAGCTGTGATGGTTTAATTTCTTCTCCTCCGGACTGCCTCCTGCTTTTTCATCTCGCTCTGCATCTGCAGTGAAATGACTTTGGGGGTGTTGCAAGAGGAGAAATTGCTTGCCATGCCACAGACTGTGGAACTCATTGCTGTGGGATACTGCGGATGCTGAAGTTTTAATGGATTTGGAGAGAGTTTAAGCAAAGTAATGAAAGGTGTTCCTAAGCTGTGCATTGCAGAAAGGCCTTGGTAGATAGGGATAAACAAAGGGTAAAATGCTGCTGCTCTGTCTTGAGGTTTCATTGCCGGTTTTGGGGTGCCACAGTGCTACAGGGGGTTGCACTGCCACCAGTGCACTGCTCTGCGTCCATGTCATGCTGTTGTGATGTCCTGGGAGCTTATTCCACTGCTCTGTTTCAGAGAAGTACTGGGATGTGCCCATGTCCTCCACCAGAGCTCCTCTTTCCAGGCTTCCCAGCCTCTGCCCTCCAGCCAGCTGGAGAAACGGGGGCCGGCTCTGACTCGAGCGCGCTGGGAATCAGAGCCTCAGAAAAACCCGGATGGCAGCAGGGGTTGTATGAGTTTCCTGGGATTTGAATGCTAACTAGATGCTTTTTGAGTAATGTTCTGCTCCTTTCCCATGGCAAACGCGGGTGTGGGGTGGTGCTGGTGACTTCGCCGGAGCACCGCGGTGGTTAACGCTGCCCCAGCCACTCTGGGCTGGTGCTGTAAACAGCCCTCAGGAAGCAACATCTCTCCCTTCCCCTGAATGTGCTGGATTCGACAGCTCTCCTTTCATCTGTTCAGAAAGTGCTGAAGTGTTTCTAGCCGCTCTTCAAAAGCAATTCTGCACTGCCCAGAGGGGGCTGCGATTCACGTGGGGAGCCAGGAGGAAATGATGCTCCTCATCTCAGCAGACGTGTGTAAACCACACAGCTTCTGGCTTCAGCTTCTGAGAGAGATGTAAATGTGAGGATGGAAATGTGGTGGCAAAGACTCTGTGGGTCATCAGCAAGGTAAGGTGCCCTGGGAAGCCATCAGTTCTGGAAAGGCAAGGTTTGAGGAGAGCACTGCTTAGCCCTGTAGCATCTTCAAGGGTCTTCAAAAAGGCAGTTGGAGTCTCTGACTTTCCTGTTTGCCGAGCCCTCGTGGTGCTCTGTGGTTTTCACAAGAACACCCTGTTGTTGCAGGTCTTTAGATGACAGTCCCTCTTTGCTCCCGTCTATTCTTGGATTTCCAAATGCCTTTTTCCTTTCCAGTTTACCTTGTGGAGGGGAGCACTCTCTAGAAACACCCTGCTTGAGTTTAACTCTGCTGAGGCCACTGGAGCACAGCAGGGATGGGGTAGGTCTACTGTTCCTTGGGGGAAAATGAGGCCACTTCAACATCTATGGGGAAAGCTGGGATGTGGCTGCTGGTGGGCCTGGAATTATAAAATCATAGAATCCTGGAATGGTTCGAGTTGGAGAGGACCTTAAAGATCATCTTGTTATAACCCACCCCACCCTGGCCAAGGGCAGAAACACCTGGGATGGGCAAAGCAATAAATTGCTCATCATCTCCCAGGTGATGATCCCAAAAGGAGAATGGATGTGTCTGAAAGAGACTTGTCACACTTATTTCATCTCTTGCACCCCTTGAAAAATATTTGCACTAAGAGATGTCGTTGTTTCAAGAAATAATAAAGCTGTGCAGCTTGCAAGCCGCGTGCCTGCCTTCTCCCTGGTGTTCCTGTGCTTGGCAGTGCCTTTGCTTTTGCTGGAGGAGTGTGGATTTGCTTTTTAACTCTTTGCTGCTCTGTGAAAGTAGGAGAGCACGCAGAGGATGAGCAGTTTTGGAATCTGCAGGTAGGCAGGGGCTGCACACCAGTCCTCTTGTTTAATCTTGGGTGCTGAAGGTGATCAGAGCATTTTATATAGACCTTTATCTGTTGGCAGCTTAATTAACTAATGGTCCCAGAAAGCTCTTACAGAACAATTGATTTTTTTCCACTTCAGTATCGTTATCTCTGTCCTATTGGCACCCAGGTGGCTGTGCAGGCTTTCTTGGGTGCTGAAAGCCAGTCATGGCTTCCTTTCCCGACTCTCCTTTTTATCCATAGGGTTTTGGATTAGAGATTTAGCCTCAGAGAGAATAAAATCCTCTCTGTCTGTCGCTGTGTGGGGAGCACGTGGCTGCAGCTGCAGTATGAATGGCACAGGGCAAGGGAAACATGATCAGCATTGTTCCATTGCTGCCTTGCCTCGCTGTCTGTGCTCCACACCTGACCCGAGGACACACGTGAGAGCACTGCAAGATGTTCAGCCCCTCATCATGTCGTGTCTTTTCCTTGCCTCTGGCCTGAACCCGGGCCTTTTGGTTACTAGTTCTTGCAATTTTGCTGGTAGCCCTCCTGGTGATACGTGTCACGTTGAACTCCCCTGTCGTGGGTGCATGTGACAGGGAGAATCACAGCCCTTATTTTAATAAAGCTTAATTCTCCTGCCTCCATGAAAATATCAATGGCAGAAGACAAAGCTGAGCCCTCAGGTCTAGATATGAGAAGGTAGGGGAAGATCTCCCCCTGGGCTGTGTGTGTTTAAGCCCTTTCCCAGTGCAGGGATGTGGGCTCCTGGGATTGCTGGATTCGCTGAGACTGCTGCAACAGGGATTGCTGGGGTGAACTGGGATTTGATGAGAATTGAAGCTGGCTGTGAAAAAAAAAATTACCTGAATCCTCCTCCAGCTTCATACTAAGTTGGGTTTTGAATCATCTTTGCCAAGGGCAGAAGAAATTCGTAATGGCAACTAGGGCCAGAGCAAACAGCTTAAAGACTTAGTAGAGGTCTTCCCCTTCTCCCTTCCCTCCAGATCCCCCAGAAACCTGCTCATTCCCCCTTCCATCCACCCATCAACCCAGTGGCTCATCATCTGGCCAGTTAAGACCATCCATCTCTGGTCCCTCTATCTGTCCCCATTCCCTTCCTACACCATCCTTGATCCTGTTGCATCATGGCAGACTATTTTCTGGAGCTGAGGGTAGTTGGGCCAGCCCTTCCTGCATCTGGTGCTCTGCAACAGAGGAAACTACTTCTTCTTTATTAAAAAACGATAAAATAGTCCAGCAGACATGGTGGCATCTCCATGCGGATGAGATTGGGGTCCTTCAAGCCTGCAAGTGAGCAGAACCATTCCCTTTGGCCCCCCAGACTTGGGATAATCAAAGTTGACTTTCTTACGTGTTTTAGTCCCTTGGTGCATTCTTCTGTGCTGCTGGTGGTTGGGGAGATGATGTTGCTTTCTTTGAAACCCAGAAAGGGTCATTAAATCAGTTTGGCTTCCTGTATGGCTGGGTGAGAGCGCCCCAGAAATGTAATGGTCTGCTTTCATGGGCAGCAGCTCATGCTTGATATTTATAGGGAAATGGTGAGAAGACCCTGTTTCTTAGTCCCTCCTGCTGTTCTCTAGCTAGGGCTGAGCCTTGCTGTTAATAAGTGAAGTGCAGACATATCTTCACAGTAAAGGCAAAAAAAAAAAAATAAAAAAGAAAGAACCTTTTGCTTTCCTTCCCATCTTGTCAGGAGCACCCTGCTGTGCCCCTCCGCTTTCTTCCCATCTCACAGAGGGAACGGATTTTCTCTCTCGGCTGTGCTCCTCACGAGAGCACTGGTTGCTGAGCATTTCCATGCAGCCAATACTGGATCACTTCAGCTGGCTTTTTAATAGCCAGCAAAAAGCAAAGTGCGATGGTGTGGGGGGAAGAGAGGGGATTTGGAAGACCTGGGGTTAAGTCTTGGCTGTGTTTTGGATTTACACTGCACAGCCTTGGAAAAGTCACTCCTGTGCATCAGTTCTCTACCTGCAAGCATCAGTGTGGTCTGCCCAACTTCTTCAGTGTATTAAATGGTCATTGTGTGTTGCTTTTAACCATATTCTATCCACAGAGGAAAATATGTAGGTGTTGAAGCAAAGGTCACTTTGAAGCTGAGCCTCAGCCGTTTGTGTTTCTCAGGTGCTTTCAGTAATATGACCCATGCTTTATGTTACAGGCTGCAAATACTGCAAAAGGCTATTTTGAGCCCTGCTAGCTTTAATTGAGATCCAGGCTTCTACTAGTCCTTGCAAAATGAGCCTGACACCCTGCACTCCATCATTCTAGTGAAAAAATGGGTTCCTTGAGCTTTTCGGCTGTGCTTTGCAGAGGCGTTTGTGGTCCGAGGTGTCACCGAAAGAACGGGGGCCCTGGCTCTGCAGGGCTTGTTGGATGTGTGTCAGAATTCTGCTTTCATTCTCTCTCTGCAAAAATCACTGGCCACGCAAGAAACTCCGATGAGAAATTGCTCGGTTAAAAATTCGGAGGGACGCTCCGTGGCAAGCCCGTGGGAGAAGCCGTTTCCCAAGGCTCCTCCTGTCTGCAGGGGCTATTAGGAGATTCATTTATTCTGCCTGAAGCCTGCAGGTTTATAAACACGGGCTCTTTTCTTCAGCTGAGTTGAAAGGAACAACTTCCATTTGATTTCCTTTGGGACTGGTGCTGGCTGTCTCAATCACTCAGTTTAGGAGTGCAGCAGTGGGGAGAACAGGGGAGGTGGGAGGGCCAGGGGAGCACAGAGAGGGTCTTGGTTTGTGCTGGACTAGGAAAACCTGCATTGTGGCAAGGATGGGGAGAAAATCTCATGATTGAACTTAACGCTGCTACAGCACAGAAGGATTAGCCCCATCAGAACTCTTACTGCAGCATCCCTGGTGTAGGTGGGTGGATGAGGAAGGGGCTGAGGACTTGATTGGGATTTTCGGCTTAGCTGAACTACTCAGCTTTGGAAGGTGAGGGCAAGGGGCAGCTTTCCCTGGGCTGGTGCAACACGCAGAAGAAAATACTGGCATTTCTGGGGCCTCTGAATGTCACCAGTATGTTGAAGATGGCTTTGAGCTCATGCCTGAGAGATTCTACCGCAGTGTCTGAGAGGTTGCAGAACTGAGGCTGGAGAAAACATGTGGAATGGCTTCTCTTTCCGTTTTCTTTTTCCTGTGCCATACTCTGGAAGATTCAAATACTCTTGGGACCTGTTCAGGTCTGAGGCTTCTCAGTCAGTCTGTAGCTTGCAGGGACACTTTCACCTTGCAGGAGGATTGAAAGGCTTTTCACTGGAGCTCCTCACCCTCCTGCACGGGGATTGAAGGGTGGTGCTCCCTGGCTTGTGAGACAGAATGACTGCAGTTGCTGTGAGAGGGCAAGAAATCATCTCTGTAAAGCTGTCCAGAAAGCCTTGAATTCAGGTACAAGCCTCATGTTTATAGGAACATAAAAGGAACCATGGAAACTAAATGTGGGTCAGAGCACCCGCAAACGGAAAAATCAGAGGGATTGCAGAGTTACCTTAATTTCTCCGCCTTTGGATTTGTTTTGCTGGTTTCAAACCTGCCTGGGGTCCTGGGCTTCAGGATCCATAGGAGGAAGGAATTTTCTGGGGAAGGCAGTGAGCAAAAGACCTCATCTAAATGCTGCTCCATGAGGGTCATGCTGCTCAGTGGTACGTGAGATGTGCTGGCTGTGATGTTCCCGTTGAGCCCCAAGGGAGATCAGGTGCCTGGAGAGGGATGAGGAGCCTTACACGCATTGTTGACATGGAACTTAAACTTTGCTTCCTCCCATTCCCTTCTCCTGGAGGATTACCCTGTGCAGCTCTGCATGCCCTCCTGGGCCCTTCGCAATGATTCAGCTGCTCTGCAGTCCCCAGCTTCATCACGGGGAAGCTTCCTCACCTAGCTGCTGCCAGCATGCTTTTGGCGACCCTGGGTGTCCTGTCAGCTGTTACAGGCCATTAAAGGATTTGTTTCTCGGTGTATGAAAAGGCTTAATTCAATTCTCATTCTCTCCTGGCATTCCTCGGAGGTGAGCGCGTCCCCTCGGCATGAATCCTCCAATGCCGCTAATTGACTTGAAAGTAGCTCGTGTCTCCTTGGAAATGTCACCCAGCCCTTTTCAAGTGCAATTCCAGGCAATCAGGATCAATATGTTTCTTTAGCTAAGGGTATTAGCACATGACTGACAGCCCTGCGGCATTAGCTTATTCATATGGACTTCCAGATGCTCATTTTTCTTCCCTGTCTCAGCTCCAGTCCCAGTAAGGAGGGAAAGAGCTTGGAGTGGAGCCATGCCGTGAGCTGCAGTTGTTCACAGAGCACAGGTGGGTATGGTGCTGCCTCTCCCACGCCTGCCCCGAATCCATAGGGTGCTCTCATCCCCTGTCTCTCAGGCCAAGTCAAACTGCGCAGCCCCATCCACTTGTTCATCCCATCACGGCCTCGAGATGTTCCAGAAAGGAACATGTTTTTGCAGCACCTTTGCACAGAGAATACTGTCAGTGTAACTACCCCTCCTCCAGCCCCCTCGTGCTCCCAGAGAGGTTGTGGTCTGCAGCAGAGGATTCCCCTTGCTTTTCCTCATTGTACGGCAATGATGGGATGGTCCCATTTGGGGTTTCATTACGTTTTTCATCAAGCAGCCATTCTTCTGCTTTCTTGCCTCAGAAATGTTTGTGAATTCATCTTCCCAGCACTCTGTGAGGAAGGGGAGCACTGCTCTCTCTGCTTAGAGATAGGGGGTGAAAGCACTGCGAAATGAATTTAGAGGAGCTTATGAAAGCACTTGAGGCAGCGCTTCTGTGAGTGAATTTAATCTGAGCCCAGGTGCCCTCTGCTTTTCTTGCCTCCCCTTCAATAAAGCTGCCACGTAGCAGCTCAGCTCCTCTGGAAAGACTTCCCACCCCTTCTGCACCCCATCTGGGCTTCTTTCTTTGAGAAGCAGAGTGGAACCTACCCCCCACTTTGGGAAACACTGACTTCAGAGGTCTTAGAAGCAACAACTCAGAAACAGATCATAAAGTATTTCAGCTTTTCAAAAGAAGAAACGGAGATGGTGAGAGACCAAGAGCCGTGTCCTAGGTGAGATGACATTTCTCAGACTCGAATCTTCTGGTTCCCTCCCACCCTGCCCTGCAGCTAGTGGTGCTCCCAGCTCTCCAAGAGCTGCTCCCTGGCTTTGGCACTTGTTAGAGCCTCAAGGAAAAAAACCCTGAAGTTGGCTCCCAAGAGGCAAATTTAACATGCAGAGGAACAAGGTGTGCAGCACTGGAGCGCTGGGAAAACTTTGAGGGCTTCTCTGCCACGCTGTGAGTTCGAGCGCAGGGCTGGTGATGGCACGTCATGTGGTGCCGCCTGGGATTTGTGACTGCTACAGAGGCAGAGGTGGGGAGTCTGTGTCAGGGAGCTGCTGGGAGCACGATCCCAAAAGGCACATCAAGAGACGAACGGGAAAGCCTGGAAGTTTTAATCCGCGAGGCTGCCTTGGATTCCTGCGGGTGCGTTGGAATGCTGAGTTCCTCAGAAGGGAGCCAGGAAGGAGTTAACGTGCCCTGTGAGACAGCCAGGAGGAGTGCATCCGAAACTCCGGCAATCAGAGGCAAGCAACAATTATTAACGCCTCGGCATTTAATGTGGCAGATCGCTTACGCCCCCAGTTATATTGTGTGTTCAATTCCAGAGCTCTCGCAGTTGTCAGTCAGCAGGTCCATAGATCATGGCGACCTTAGCATCGTGTCAAGGGGCTTCACTCCATCAGGGATAATGAGCATCTCCCACTGGCTCCTTCCCATCATTCATTTGGGATCCAGAAGTTCATCATGCAAATGACAAACAATGTTAATTTTCTGCAAATAATTCCTCCAGATGTCTGCAGGATTCCAGCACTCCTTGCCCAGAACAGTAAAATATGTTTGTCTTCCTCCCTATAATTCATCACCAGGCACACAAATCTCCCCAAACTCTCCATAAACAAAGCAGGAAGCAGAGTGCAGAGGATAATAGTTCACTGCAAACATGTCTCCTAGTTTCACCATGCTACATGAGCAGTGGAAGAGGTCCAGAAGTTTCTTCTCATGTGAGCTGACTTCGACTGCATTTGGTCTTGCGAAATATGGTGAGTGTGATGTTCTGAGCCAAGCCCCACAGAAACACAGGTCAGTGTGTGAGCAGAAACTCAGGAGGGATTTTTCTGGGCTTAAAATTTAGGTCTGGCATGCTGTGATGGCTCGATCTGGAGTGAAATCTGCTTCAAAAAAACTTTGCATCACTAGGGGACTCTCCATCAGATCCATGCTTTATCAAGGATCTGTATCATGCTGTGTTTTCTGATGAGTACTAAAGCAAATAGCCAGAGTTTGGTTCCTCCAAGCACTTCTCAGCTCCCTGGACTCCAGATGCAGCCAAAAATACATGAAGAGCTCAAATCCGTAGAGATTTGGGCCACGGAGCACAAGAAGTAGTTTTGGCTTGGAGAAGTTTGTAGATATGATACAAGAATTGGCTCCAGCCAGTGTATCTGTAACAGAGCACGCCCAAGATGAGGCAGACAGAAAAATGCCTGTATTTTAGACTCACACCAGAGGTCAGCAGGCAGACAGGACCCAAATCCAAGGAGGGTGGCAAAAATCCTATTTCCAAGTAGAGTTCAGGAGAATTTGAGGGCACCCAGGTTGTCCTTGGGCTTGAAAAGCCTCTGTTGGGTTCTATTTGTTTGGATATGTAGAAATACACTCTTGCTTTGTTTGGGTATGTAGAAGTGTATGTACTGTTTTATTTTGCTGGGCACGGATGAAAACAAGGATATCCCGAAACTCTTCCTCCTCCGGCTGCTGAGGAGGAGTGGGTATTGTTGCTCTGCTCTCTGGTTTTCTGCCACTCCAGCAGGCCCAGCTTTGCTGTGGATTTTTCCTCTCCATTCCCCAGCTCCTGCCAGCCCTGGAAGCACACTCCCGCTCCCTCCCTCGCTGACCTTTTGGCACTGGAAGGGTTTTTAAAGGTCCCTCTGAGCAGCAGCTGCTGTGTGGCTTTTTGTTTTTTTGGTGTTTTTTATGATGGGCTGGAAATTAATTTCTTTTTCACTGGCGTTGGACTATCCATTCCCCACGTCATGGTGCAGAATGAGCTCGTAACTCTCTCGACTGCCTCGTGGCTGAGTTATGGGGTCTTCTGCAGCGTAGCCCAAAGGGTTTAATTTAATAGTGGATGTTTGAAGAAAGCAATGGAGTTCTGACAAGTGTATGGTGCTTTTTCTGTCTGTACACTTGGAAAGTTTTTTTTTAATGTTTGGCTGAAAGGTTCCTTGTTTTAAATTAAGCTCAGGACTTCTTGTCCTTTCCACAGGTTGGGGGCTGTTTTGGGGGGTTTTTTTCCCTTTCCTTTTTGTTTGTCTGAAGACTGTAACCATGTCTCCATCCTCTCTACGCTCAGCATCACAAATGCTTTCCATCCTTCTTTGCCAGCCATCTCCTATAGATTTCCAGTCACTGTTGTCTGTCTCCTCTGGACTGTCTCCAATTGTTCACACCGTCTGGGAGATCAGCATCCCAAACTGGACAACATGTTCCAGCTGGGGACCGCAACAGCGCGGAAGGCACGTGAGGGTAATTTGGACTTACACATGACATCGCCTTCGTGCTTTGATCCTGGTTGCCCTTGGCGTGATCTTGAGCCTGTTTTGGGGCAAGTGGGGTGAAGTGTTTCAGTTACTGTCTGGGCCACCTGTTGTGATCTCCTTGTCACTGAACACGGGCACTAATAAGGCCATCTGTCATAGGAACCTGTGTCTCGGATCAGGGATGCTCGGGTGAGCTAATGCGAAAGGACAAAAGTCGCTGGCTGCTCGCAGGGGCTAGAGCTTGTTAACCCCCCCTGCAGATGCCCCTCCGTATACTTCCCTTCATGAGACTGCTTTAATGTGCCTGTTAATGTGCATCCTGTGCTGAGTCCCACCTTGCATGATTTGCCATGGCTTTCCCAAGTGTCTGTGTGCAGCTGGATCGATGCCAGGCAGGGTCCTCATCTTGCATGTCCAGAGACTGGAGGTGCCACCAGTGACTTGGATTGAAACCCCTGTGTGAGGTATGGTTTGAGGTTAGTCCCTGGCCATGCCACTGGTTCCTTTGCTGCCTGTTTAATGTTCCTTCCCTATGGGAAGCAGTTGATGATGTTGTGTCCCCTGGAGCACTCTTCTCCTCACAGAATTGTGGAGGAGCCATGGGGAGAGAAACCAGGTCCTTGCTCTTTCCTCATCCCAAGCTCTGCCTTTGTCATTTCCCTTCACAACCACCAGCTGACTCATGTTTTTTTAAGGCCCAGCTTGTTTTTGGTGCCCTTAATGAGTAATAACATCTTAGTGACACTGTCCCGTGGCTTTGTCCCTTGCAGGGCAGCATCTAATCCTGTGGTGTTTGCTCAGTTGAATGGGTCATTAGTTTTACTGGACTTGCATAAAGGACATGATATGGATCTGAGGGGCTGGGCTCTTGCAAGAGCGTGATTATAGACTCACAGAATCATTTGGATTGGAAAAGACTTCTAAGATGATCAAGTCCAGCCATTTAATCAGCACTGCCAAGACCCCAAGAGTCTTGGGGACCAAACCATGTCCCTGAGTGACACATCCACATGTTTTTTGGACACTTGCAGGGATGGTGATTTCACCCCTTCCCTGATCAGCCTGTTCCAGTGCTTGAACACCCTTTCAGTGGAGCAATTTTTCATAATATCCAACCTAAACCTCCCCTGGCAAAGCTTGAGGCCATTTCCTCTTATCCTATCCTTTGTTACTTGGGAGAAGAGACTGACCCCCACATGGCCACAACCTCCTGTCAGGCAGTTTTTAGGGAGTGATGAGGTGCCCCCTGAGCCTCCTTTTCTCCAGAGTAAACGACCCCAGCTCTCTCAGCTGCTCCCCATTGGACCTCTTCTTCCTCCATCTTGATTTCAGGGTGTGGAGAGCAAAACTGAGGCATCTGGCTGTGAAGCAGGATGGCAGATTAGAGTCACAAACAGGGAAGGATTTGATCCCAGCCTGCCTGCTTGTAAGCCAGCCCAGCTGGAGGTGGAAGGACGAGCAGGTCCAGCTGGAAAAGGTGAGTAGGAACTCTCAACCTCCTGGGGGAAGGAGGGACTGAGACGTTTGAGTTGTTCTCCTCTTGTTCGAGACCAGGCCTAAACTAGCGCTTGGATCTGACAAGCCCTGAAGACCTCACAACATTCCAGCAGCAGGGATGGAAATGCAGATTGACTGTGATGCTCTGGTGTAACTCCTTGGGCGATGCTTTGTGTAACTTCTATCTCAGTGGAAATTACCAGAGACCCTGAGAAATCCGTAGTGTTTCTCAGGATTCACCCCCAAATGAGTAAGTAAATCAGTGTAGCTGGGCTGCCTTGCCTTTAGCAGTGTATTTTAGGCAATCATCTCTTTCTGGCGTCACTTGGACGCTGTTTGCAGTCCAAACACTGACAAGTTCCGTGGGACAGCCCCCGTCTCCACCTCAAACGTGTCTCCTGGAGTCAGGCGATTAGATGAGACTCTTTCTCATCTAAGTGCTTTTTTTATCTTTCTAATCTGTGGAGGGAAGCTGGCAGATATCATCTTTGAAGGTAAGGAAAATGGAGCCAACGTTTTGTATTCCAGAAATCTCATTATTTTCCGACTAATATGCTGATTTTGGATGCTGGGGTTTGGCAGTGACACAAAGGTCATTGCTGAACAAAGCAGAAGCAGGTCCATCCTGGAAAAGGCTGCGTGGGTAAAATATGCATTTTCTATGGGTGGAAAACATGAATTCTCTGGGTCATGTCAAGGAATGAAGCATGGTGGGTAATTTCCCTTTGGCTCTGACTTGATGAAAGCTTTTACAAGAGGAAAAAGTGTGTTTTAAGAAGTTACTTGATACTTATCTGTCCACAGTGCTTTTCCCAGGCTGGATTTGGGGAGGGATTATCTCAGATTTTCATTTAGTTTTGAAATCCTGGGTATTGGTTTTATAAAC
Source organism: Myiotriccus ornatus (assembly GCA_036023395.1). Lineage (NCBI taxonomy): Eukaryota > Metazoa > Chordata > Aves > Passeriformes > Tyrannidae > Myiotriccus > Myiotriccus ornatus. Next base: position 26,569,251 of record JAYRBT010000005.1, on the reverse strand, counting down.
TAAAACCCCTTCGCAGCAGGTTGCTTGTTCTGCCTTGTTGTTTTAGCTTGATGCATAGGAAGGAATTTAAATTTCCTGAGTGGATGGGGCCCGGGCCTCGCCGGGGTAAATCGGCATCGTTCAAATATTTAAAGGCAGATGCATCAATACTGGCAGCTGAGGATCTGGCTTACTTTGATTAAAATCTGATTGAGATTACTCAGCCTTGCCAAGGGACTTGGATTACCAGTCTATAAAAAGAAGAGGAGGAGAGGAGAGGACATTAAATATAAAAATAATCCAATGAAGGACGTGGAGCTCAACTCACTGCAAATTGAACAGTAATGAAAACATCCTCCTTAAGCAGGTGGAGCAGCAGGGCTTGCAGGCAAGCAGTGGGCTTGGAGCTGGAGCTGAGGTAGAAATATTGCCCTTGGGTTTCTCGTGGGCATGGCCTCATCTTTTAAAGGCTTTTTTTTTTTTTTTTTTTTTTCAAAGAAGGGCCTCGCTCATTAAAAAATCCCCGAGGAAGCGTTGCGGGAGGAGATGTGGGTGACAAATCCTTCGGAAAATCCTTGCCTCTGCCTCCTCAGGAGACCTGGGCTAGTGCCAAATCTCGCTAGCAAAGAGGTGATTGAAGCTGAGGAACAGAAAATCAACTCTCTTACAGATTTCAGAATGTGAAATGCGCTTTTGTCTTTAGGGCTTCTTACAGGGGTTGAATTTCAACTCTCCGCTTCCATTGCAGCGTTTTTTTTCGCCCTGGCTCTTCGTTCTTTTTTAAATGTAAAGAGTATTTAAGGGATGTTGTTATGCTGTGGGATCAGGCTCACTGGCCAGTGACTGATGGGGACACTGCACCAAGCCCGTTGCTTGCTGGGACATTTTGGGAGTCTGTCAAACCACTTGGCACATGTCTGGATTTTCCAAGATTTCTACTGCTTATGGTCCCTAAACCCTGGTCTAGTAGAAGGTGCCCCTGCTTGTGGCAGGGGGGTTGGAACTGGGTGATCTTTAAGGTCCCTTCCAACTCATTCTAGGGTTCTATGATTCCCTGTGCTCCTGTGAAGTGCTGTAGCTATTGGTAGGGCAGGCACACTTGGGCCCTAAACTAGAGCGTTTTGGAAGCCCCCCAAACCCTACTGAGGATAGCAGATTTCTCCCTCCTCTTTATGGAGCATGCTGGCTTGCTGGGATGGGAAGCACATCCCTTGCTGATCTCTGTAGAGGACACGTGGAAGGAGATCTATGGAAGTTGCAGGGCTTGAGTGTCCGTTTGTATCCAAGACAAGCCATGGTGAGCTGGATGCATGGAGAACTTCCTCGTCCAGGACCTCTCCACAGAGACTGGAAGATGCTTTGGCTACGTCAGAGGACTCTGGGAGCCTGGACAGTGGGGCTGAGTGGCCTTAAAATAGAATCCTAGAATCCTAGAATGGTTTGGCTTGGAAGGGACCTTAAAGATCATTTTGTTCTCACCCCCCTGCCACGGAGGGGTGGCATAAGCTGAGGCATCTCAGATTGCCGAGGGGAAGGCAAGGGGGTGGTTGTGGGACCTCCTGGGCAATTACACACACGGATGGTCAGAGATACCGCCTGAGTGCCCCAGCACTGATGTCAGTCTGTCTGGGTTCCTTTAATCAGAAGTAAGGTCAGATGAGGATAAGATTGTGTTCTAATAAATATTTGTTAGCAAGTGCTTTCCCTTCCCCTCCCTCCCCCTCGATATTGTTAATTTTCCTTGCAGTGACACGTGCGTTCTTCAGCTTCTGTTGCTCCATGTGTCGTGCTCTGTCACTCCGTCTCACTCGCAGCCACGGAGCGGGAGGAACACTGCCAGGGCTGCTTCTGGGAATTCGCTCTGGTCCTGCTACTTCCCTGGGAGTGCTCAACCGATGTGTCTTGTTTGCAGGGGGAATAAAATGCTCAGCTGTCAGCTCCTGAAAGGCCAGTCCAAGACCGAGGCGAGGACCTTTGGCTCCGTGTGCAGGTGCCCACGCAGCCAGGGTAAGCTTTGGGCCGTGACTTTTGGGAGAGGAAAGCTGCTAAGCAGTAAAGTGTGACCTTCTTGCCCTGTTTCAAAAGATGTGAGGCTTTGCTTGAGGCATCCTTAAAATAAAGGTGGATCCCCCCCCACCTTTCCCAGGTGCAAAACCAGGGGCTACAAACGGCTGCGATGCCCCGTGGAAGGGCACCCCTCTCTTTCTGGAGACGTGATTGTGTTTTCACCGGGTGTGAAACAGCATTTAAAACCATTGTTAATTGAAATGCGCTGGTGAACGCCTTTTTTCAAACACGTGCTTTCTTGCCGGGGACAGGATTATCCCTGCCCAGACTGAATGGCTGCAGGGAAGGTGGAACTGCAGCCAGTGCTCTCTGCAGCGCCTGGGCCCTGCGTTGGTTAACGTGAGGCTGAATTTCTGATGACTCAGAAGGGAGCTCGGCTGCCCCTCAGCTGTTTGCAGATCTGAGGATCAGTGGGTATGAACCAGCACTGCGTTGAACAGAGCTGGGACCAAAAGCCAACTCAGTCTCAAAAGTGCCTATAAAAACAAGCAAAGGTTTTTAGGGTTCCCAAGTGTCACGTTTGCACAGGGCACTCGCAGGCAAGTCCCAGAAAAATAATAAAGTGGATACTAGGCAGGGATTCTTGCTGCTTGCTTCAGTTTCTTTCAGGCCATGTGAGGGAGTGGGGGAAATTTGAACCATCTGATGTATGTTAGTAATGAGAGATGTGAATGTTGTGTATTAACAGGGGCTTTCCTACTGCAGGAGCTGGTGATATTGAGTATCTTATACTTTCTGACTTATAATTCCTTCCTGGTTTGGAATCTTCTGTCAAACATTTTTGTACACAAAGCCTGAGGAATATTTGATGGGAAAGCCCCCTTTCCTTGTGGGACATGCCTGGAAGGCTTTGCTAGCAGGTCACAGCAACTTCAGAGCTCTTGACCACCGGAGTGGGCCAGAATGAGACAGGATCGGTGAGCAGCTCCATGACCCACACCTATGCCTGCAGCACCTCTGTGCTCGCTCAAGGTGTCTCAGCTCAGCTCTGAGTTATCTTCAGGTTGTCCTCTGAGCTCCTGGGCTGTGCTTGACCTGCTGTCCCACCTGGATTCCTTCTCTCTGAGGTCTCTAAGAGCTGGACAGGGCAGCTGCCCACACTCAGTTGTAACACCCTTTCCTTCTTGCCTTTCTCTTCCCCTGAGAAAACAGGGTTAATGTGGTTTTGGCTCCTTTTTGCCCACCCCTAATAACTTTCCAGCCTGATGGCTGATTGCAGCTGTTCGTGCCAGAGATCTTAAAGACAACGAGTTCCTACCAGCTTTATATAAATAGATGGCCAGGGAGGAGACTTTATCTTTGCCCCTCTATGCAAGAAGAGTTCAATCCTTATCAGTCCAAGAGCATCTGTGTGTGAGAGAAGGAGGAAGAGAGACATTAGAGTGCTTGTGGGGAAAACTATGCTTGGAGATGGTATTCTACTGCATCCTGGACAATCCCAACAAGATTTCTAACTCCATGGAAATGGAGGTACTGCTGGCCCTGCTACGGGCTGAGCCCTGTGTGAGGCTTTCTGTTGTTGGCTTTCACCACAGCCTTTCATCAGAGAATGAAAACAGTGATGTGCGTGGTGTTGCCGGCCTGACTCTGAGCAGCAAGGTCAGGAACAGGAGCCTGGCACTGGAGCAGAGGGTTGCAGCCTGCTTCCCAGGGGGATGATGCTATTTTAGCCTCTGGCTAGTTCACGGGACATCTTTCTCTTGTAGCAGCACTTGCTTTCCCTGGAGGATAAACCCCTGTTTCTCGGATGGGCCTCTGGCTCATCACCCAGCTCCTTTCCTGCCCTCTTTGCCTTCTACAGTAAGCTGTTTAATCAAGGGTGCATCAAAATCCATCTGTCTACGCTGGTGTCAACAGCTTGGCTTCAGGGACATTTTAAATCATTTTCTTACTGCATTCTGTAATGGATTTTGTTGCTGAGAGAATGGAAAGCAGGGCAGCAAAGGTGTTTTAATTACATCTGATTGTGGCATCTTGCAGACTTGCCCTGTCAGTTGTTCTGGCACAGCACCATTTAGAGCCTGCTTTTGCCAGCACAGGCACGTTAGCTGGGGATTTACTGGTCACAGAGGAAATCACTGCTGTTTCACTCCTGACGTCATCCTGGGGCTGTGTCTTCTTTCTCCACCTTGCCTTTGTGGCATGAACTTCTTCCACATTAGAGGATTTTAGTCCTTCCTTATCATGTCACTTGGAAGCAGTGAAAACCACAGTTGCCTGCCTGTTGTCTGAGCGTCATATCTGGGCAGAGCAGAGGTGCTTTGTGCTTGCTCTAAAGAAACGTCCCTCTGAACCTTTCCCCAGCTCACATCTTGGTTTCACAGCCTGTCAACATAAAAACAGCTTCCCTTTTTCTGAATCAAGCAGGGGAAGACTGAAATGATGTCTCCAGCAAGAGCATTTGGGGGAAGAAGCGGGGAACGAGGAAGGGAAGGTCGCTGGTCTTGCTGGGCTGGAACACCCTGATCAGACCCATGGGCCTGGCTCAGCAGGTGGAGTAAATCCTGGGAAAGGCAGGAGTGTGGTAGGTGCAATAAAGCACGTTTTTGGAAGTGCCTGCTCACCACACAAGAGGAACTACAGCTGGGTACGTGTTGAAATGCCAAGAGCTATTGTATCTGTCCATGTTTTAGGTGTATTTGCACTGACACTCAGGGCTAGTGGTTTCTGCAATGCTGCCTGTGTGTTTTCTGGAGCATTCAGCAGGTAGCAGCTCCCAGTGCCCATACTTTGACCTGCCTTCTCAAACTGTTTAACAGGAGTAACTGTTTGAATCTAACCTGGGGTTTGGAGGAAGGAGAGTCTGAGGAGGAGGAGGGTAGAGTTAGTGTCCTTTTTCTGTATAACTGCTAATATGTGCTTCCATTCTTACCAAAGCTTTTGGCTCTGATTTAATAGGTACCAATCCACAATTTTTCAATGCTAGAGCGTGTTTGTGGTCCTGACAACACTCATCTGTGTCACTTCCTCCTCTTAAATAGATATAACCTCAGCAGTAGATTGGAAGTGCTTTGTGATTTCTAGGTGCTCTACACTTGATGCATCGTCTTTTGACAGACACAGGGCAAACTCTGCTCCTCCCTTCTGGCCTGGGTTGCAATGATGGATTAAGTAGGTAAGTAATAGAGTGGTAATGAGATAACCACTGACATCGAGCATTAACGTGGGAATAGATGAAGTTACCATCCAGAACTAATGGCCTGAACTATCACTGGGTTGTAATTAATGAATGTGGTGGCTGAGATTTACAAGGATATTTTAGGATGCTGCTTGCATGCAGCTTTGGGTTTTATGGCTTGGTTGGAGAGAAATCAGTTAATGCCAAGAACTTAATGAATGGGCAGAAGCTGTTCTTTGTCAGTTTGTAGTGCCCTTTTTGTGAAAGAGGCCAGACTGGGACATGTGGAGTATCTGCCTTTTCATTACCCCAGGGTGTGGAAGAGGGTAGGATGCTGGGGCCTCTGACTCTGGGTCACTCACTCTTTCAGTGCAAGGTATCTTGTAAGTCTTGTTTCTTCTGTTTTATTAGGGCAGAGTAGAAGGAGTCCTGGTGCAAACAACACATTTGAAGTGAACCCATGGACAAGTTTGCTTGCATGTAGAAGAGGTTGCTGGTGACATGAATTCTCCATCCAGGACCTCTGAAGTGAGCAATGACAAGCTGCCCTCTTCTGCCCCGTGAAGGTGGGACATCTGATTCCTTCTTCAGGTCTCCTCCTCCCTGTGGCTCTGTCTCCTGCATGTCACCCCCTCCCTTGCCCTGCTCTGGCGTCCCTGTGATCCACTGACCACCTGCAGCTCTGCATGAGCTTCCTGGATAGGGAATCGAGGTGTCCAAGCTGCACACAGGCAGTGTGTCCCTGCCCAAGATCTACCCCTGCCTGCTTCCTTGGCATGTAACCCCTCTAAACAGTTCTCCATGTGTGTGTAACACTTTGGAAGTGGTTGCTAGGCTCTTGCAGGAAACACAGCAGAGCAGTCAAAATTCTTCATGGTAATTGGTAGGAATACTCCAGCCACCTCACTGCTGCCTCCCTCATCTTTCCATGGCAACACTCTCCCTACAGCAGCCCAGGTGCTTGTGGTTGGATATAGCAGGAGTTTTTGAGCCCTCCATCTTCCGAATCGTCCCTTGGAGCATGGAGGGAACATCTGTACTTTTAAAGGATGGCCATCATGTGATACATCAAACAGCTTCCCTTGCTCTCCCCATATTCCTTTTTTATGCTGTCAGAGACAGAAAACTTTGGAAACATGCCCGAATTGAACCCTTGCATTTCTTTGGTGGAAAGAGCTGTTGCCCTGTTTTTTGTAACGGGAATGTAAAGCTGCTGAAAGAGTCCTGAGTGTTTCTCTTCCTTCCCGTGCCCTCAGCCATCACACCTCTCTGTGAGCTGGGGAAAGGAGTGGGACCACACTCGCAGCATCTGGTGAGGAGGAAGAAATTTCCACTTGCTGTGCCAGCACAAGCCAAGACCCTAAAACTGAACAAAGAAGGGACAGTGTATTAGGGATATGAACCCTCCTCCCCCGGCCTTGGGAAGTTTATTGCCCTCCACAAAGTACCCAGTGTGGTTGTCATTCCTGAGCAGCCCAGGCGGGCTGTTAAATGACAAGGGAAAATTACCCAGTCTGTTCTCCAGAAGGCAAGTGAGTAGGAATTTTCCTCCAACTGATTCAGGACAAAGTTAATGTAGGGAAAGCCATTAAAATTAATGCTGGTAAACAAGGATAAAAACCAGCAGGGTTGTAACAAAATCTGGACCAGATTGGGTTTCCCAGCTGTCGTGCTGCACGCCGCCTTAAAGGCAGTGGGCGGAGGGAGGGGGTGAGCTGAGCTCAAAAAGCTCTTGCTGGAGGGGGCTGTGAGGTTGGGCTTGGGGCATCTGGGCTTCAGTGCCACCAGCTTTGTGCTCCGGGACTTTAATCCACTCGGGCCTACTGTCACTGTCTGGGAAGCAGTGATGCTGCTTTGTGTGATGGTCGTTCCAGGGGGTATCTGACTACCAGTGGTAATGGGAGCATGCCCAGGTTGGGCAGAGTGAGGATTACTGGGGATATACATCCACTGTACCTGGAGCAAGGCTCAGGTTTGATGCCTGGTCTCATATTCGTTGGGTACAGGCTAAAAGGGGCCCAGAGCATCCCAGGGAAAATATCCTGGCACAGGAGCTGTGTATTATGGCAGTCCTCTAGGTAAACAGCTTTTTCCGACCCCACAGCCTATTAACATAAGCCAGTCAGCTTCTCCAGAACTGCTGGCACTGGATGTTAAACTGACTTGACACTTTGGAATAGGTCAAGTCCAGTATAACCAAGCCAAAATTTTTAGCTCCAGAACTGAAGCAATGGCCCATATTTTCAGGTGACCACTGATTTGATGTTGCTGGTGAGAAGGGAGGGGCACAAAAGCAGTCAGCCATTTCCTTGCAGTGCCTGAGAGAACTGGAGATTATGTTTGGAAAGAAAGAAGGTAACAGTCTCATCTCTGAGCACAGCCATCTTCAGCACAGATGAACAACACAGATGCCAATATCCACAGAAAACTTCCCAGTCCACCAGTCAGTGAAAACAACAGCAGTAAGATCACTTGGTTCCTCAGGAAGTATCAAATCCCTTATATATCTCCCTAATGAGGCCGTGTTTGCTCAGATTTCAGTGGTTTTGACGGCTCCGTCCTGGATGGTCAGAGTTTGCAGGGTAGGTTGGGTTTTTGTGGAATCTCCATGCAGCAGCTCACAGAACAAAGCGAAGCTGCTGAGATGAGGAGCTGGGATGGCTCCAGCCCAGTGCAGAGAGCTAGAGCTGGATGTCTGAAGTCATCTTCATCAAAGAGATGAAGGAGAGTCTGGGCAGGTCAAGACCGACACTGGAATGGAAAGCAGCATGGAGGGAGGCCAAGAGCTCAAAAAGCTCTTCTTTTTGAGGCCTCATCCCCATGGGAATCCACAGGCTGCCTCTGTGGGGAGGCATCAGCCCCTTTTCCCAAGTCAAGCTGCTGTCAGGTTGTTGCCTCAGAGGTGGAGAACTTTCTTTTCTTTTTCATGAGACATCACCAAAGAACCAGGGTAACAGAATTATTTTTCTGTGACTATGTGAAACATTTTTTTTTTTCATTTGGATTATTTGAAAACTAAAACTGTTCATGGGTTTTAAAATTCATGTCCCCTCCAGGTTGCTTTACTTTGTTTTGTTTCTTATTCCCTCTCCCTTATTCCTCAGAGGAAACCATCCAAACCTACACAGTGTGTTATTTCTTAAGGAAATGGAATCGTTTTCCAGTCAAACCTAGGCTAGAAATGCTTCTGGTGATTCATTTATCTGAGAAATTTAAAAAAAGCTTGGATGGAACAGAAACCAGGCTGGTTCAGGGAGAGTTTTCTTGTGTGTGAAGACCCACTTGAGCGGGGGAGTTCTTTCAAAAGCTTTTTATTGAAAAAATAGAAGTTTTTGTAGGCTTTGTTTGGGAGGCTTGGGGTCCAGCCACTCTTTTGTTGCTGCTTCTTGTATGGTACCAAGATCTGGAGCCTGATTATCTTGGTCCCAGCTTCCCGTGCCTGCTGCTTTGAAGGGTCACTGCTTCTGCAGGGCAGGATGGGTGGGATGGTGGTGATGCCATCTGTCCCTTGGCTACTCTTTGTACCACAAGTCTTTCCAAAGAACAGGGGTCACGTGGGTGCAGAGCTGCCTCGAGTGCAGCAGGGACCTCCTGCTGTCACATGGCGAGGGATCCAGGCCCTACGTTCACTGTTAGGGTCTGTTCAAGCTCCTTACAACCGAGAACCCCTTTCTGAGGTTCCCCAGCATCCAGCAGGGCTCAGAGCCAGGCACCAGGAAGGCAGATTCAGTGGCAATAACCACCACAAGTGGTTGCCCCACCTTTAAACCAAGCCTGTTTAATGGTGTACTCTTTGAGACACAGCTTTCTGTTCCCTGGGGCAACAAGGAGTTGTGGGAAACCCCCAGGCAATGGCTGAAATCAGACGAGCTGGTATGTCACATCCCAAGAGTTATCCTGGTTTTAGGGGGCTGTTCTTATCATCTCTGTGGGGTGTCCCAGAGACAGCAAGATTGGGGGCAAGGAAACAGGGCTGGCTGGAGAGGCTTGGACAGCAGGGATGCTTCATGGGGGACAGGAGTGCTGGCACGTGCTGATGTGACGGGGAATAGAGCACGATGTGGGCTGGATAGAAGGGAACACCACTCCTGTAGTGACTGCTCTTCAAGCTGCCACCTCTGCTGCCTAGTGCTGGCCAGATCCACGGTGCAACTGCTCATCTCCAGTCCCTGCCTCCCCTGTGTCCCACGTGCTGTTTTTCCTATAAATAGTCCAGTGGGAAGCTGCAGAGCCACCGCAGATGCCCCCCAGTTCCCCGTGCAGTTTTGTGTGAGATCCCAGATAGGAGCTGTCAATTCCTTGCCTCGAGCCACCCATGAAACCTCATTAAAAATGGTGTCCTCTTCCTTAACCCCCATCACTTCCTCGCTTCCCACTCCGACTCGCCTGCATTCAAGCACCCTTATTAAACATGCACTTCCAAGCAAGGAGCACTGACTTTCCCTTAATTGAGGCATAATAATTAGAGCATTAACACATTAGGAGGGTGAGACAGCATGTTTAGCTTTTGTGATTAATTATCTGAGGATTGTAATAAGTTGTTAAGACATTAATTACTCTGGCATGTTTATTGCTCTTTATTGCAGAACAGACACTTGGTAGCTGCAAGTGCTGGTTCGTCTGGCAGTAGAGTGAGAAGGGGGCTGGAAGGAGGAGACCACCTACCCACCCACAGTGAGCTGCTGCTGGTGGGGACAGGGCAGGGGCATCCCCTGGCTGTGCCTTGGTGACCAAATAGGTTTATTTCTAACAGATGGATAGAGAAGTGATATCTAAGTCCCTTAGGACAATCCAGGACCTGGAAGGTCCTTTCTGATCTTTTCATCTGGATTTTTCTCCTCTTTCAAGTGACGTGTTTGCTTCCTGGTGGTTGGAGCTCCCCCTCATTGGGCTCTTTGTATTGCCAGGTTGGGTCAGTGTGGCTCAGTCTCCCTCTGGATCTTACCAGGAGGGTTGTCTGTATTAAAGACAGGCTGAAGTTCAGATTGTCAGCAGTGGGCAGGGAATGAACCAGGACTCCAGTGCCCTCCCTCACCCCTCCATTGGATGAATTTTCTTCTGGATTTTTGCGAAGTAGGTTAGGGAAGGGTTTGGAGAGGTTTGGGTTGATATAACCTCCTCTTCACACAACAAGCTGCTCTGTGTCTCCTAGACAGCTCCATGCTGGTCAGTAAGATTGGATCTGATGGCAGAGCTCAGGCCTGGAGGATGAGGAGTTCTTGTGCATTCCTTAAACTCTGACAAAGAGAAAAGGCAGCCAAATCAGCAGGATGACATGGTGAGCCTGTTCCCAACCTTCTGCTTCTCCCATGAAATACTCCTGCTGAGGGTCCCTCCCTGCCCCAACCTCCTCCTGCAGTTATCTGGGCTGGGGAGAACCCTGGAGACACAGTGGCAGCCCCAGCCACTGTCATGGGTAAAGGGATTTGGGAAGATGATGGAACACAAGAAGACAGGGATGTTTCTGGTTTCCAGGCTGTTCTGTGCCCTCATGTTATGGCAACATGTGCTTGTGTCTCGGACAGCGGCTGATGGATGCAGGGGGCAGGAAGGGGAGCTTTCTCTGTTGCCTCTTTTTAAAGTTAAACTTTAAAACATCAGTGATGGTCCTGACTAGTCTTTATCCTTCCAGGATTGACCCAGTGGTCACTTTCCCTCTGGCTTCCACCAGCTCAAGCCAGTGTTGCTGTCACTCAGTTGTCTGGATGGCTGGGGAGGAAAAATCCCTTCCCTGTGTACAGTCTGGGATCAGTCCTGTGTCAGCTGAATGTGATCTGCTGCCTTCAGCCCCTCAGAGCCCCAGCCTGCCTCTCTCCAGCCCAGCCTGGGATTGGCATTCACTGTCAGGTACCTTCTTCCTGCATTCAGAGTATGGGACGTGTCAGCCCGGCCTTCCCAGCTCAGCTCTTGGGGACAAGGCAGGTCATGACTTACGAGTTTTAGCATTAAAAAGAGAATTTCCTCTAGATGTGTGCAATAAGACAGTGGCACTGACCTGTGATCCTGGCACTGAGCAGCGTTAATGATTCCCCTTTGCAGGTAATAAGCAGCAAATGTACACATTTTGGGGAGATGTGAATATTTTCTTCCTCCTTTTAAGACTGCTGTCTTCCTAGGCCAGACTTAATTAGCAGACCTCATTATTTCCTGAAATGTAACTTGACTTCCATTGAATGAGAATTGTTCAGTGGATGGGGAGCAGCAGAGCGGTGCTGCAATATTCATATTGTTTTAATTGCAACATTAACATTTCATGCCGCTCTTGGCACACTTTCAGGTGTGGCCCTTTAGCTCAATACAACACTGTGAAAGGTTGGATCAGAACAATTAGGATGGAGTGACTGGATTTTCTTTTTTCTTTCCTTCTATTTTAATGAACATAAACTTGGATTCAATCCCCATCACTCCTTTTGTTGGGCAGAACAGGGAGTCAAACACCCCTGGAGTGTAAATCCTTTTTTTTAATTTTTTTTAAATAAGGGATGTGCTGTAGTGCATGTTTGAATTGTCCTTTTGTGGAGCTGAGGCCCCGCAGGTACAAGTGATACGTGATCCACCAGGCTGGTGGCACCTCCTGGGACTTGACCTTTATGGGGTGAATCAGTCAAGTCCCAAAATGCGGCCAGCTGGGCCAGTGTCACATGTGAGCTGGAGGGAAAAAGGCTGTTTCTCACTTCTCAGTTACTTCCAGGGCTCTGGAAGGCCTGAGGCTGGAAATGACACTGTGAACAGATAATGACTGGGTCAGTGCAGATCCCAAATGAGCACAGATACCTGCTCTGTCCCCAGATTGCTTATAGGGTTTGGCTTTCTTGCAGGAGGGTCAGACAACCCTGAAATGCTGAGCTCAGCCTCAGCAAGCTCTGGTCACCTTTGCTGCCTTGGCAGCTACCCTACACTTGCCCTTAAACTTCCCCATATCAGACAGGGAAGATGAGTGACAGGAGTTCCTGGCAAAAGCAACTCTGGATTCCACCCTGGAACAGCCTAATGAGGGTCTCCTGATCAGGTCACTGAAAGGGGCTGAGCAAGGAAGGCCGGCCAGCAGCCCTAGTCAGTGGCGTTGTTCTCCAAAAGTTGTGTCACACTGTGTGATATATGAACTCTAATTGACTTCAAAGGAGAACCAAGAGGCTGCTGTGCCCCCTTCAGCCTTTAAGAGGAAGAGGAAGGGTGTCTGTGGCTCCCTCTGTCCTGCTGGGGAAGGATACCAGTGCTGCTGACTCCCAGCTCCGTGCTGGCTCCAGCTTGCAGATCCATGTGGGAGCTGGTGTGTGGGTCTGGTGGACAGCAAGGACTTGACTGTGGAGGAACAGGCTCTCTCTCACCTCTCACTCTCAACAAGTGCCACTAATCAGTCAACCTGCTAATGGGCAGCTTGATGTGTAAGTGATCCTGCTCAGAGCTCACCGGGCAGCTGCTCAGACTCTGGGCTGCCTTCCTGGCATTTGCTGGCAGCAGCCTGTGGATGAAACACCTTGCTGGAAGGTGAAAGCTCTCTCAGTGTGGCAGAGAGGCAGTGGGAGGGTTGTGGGGGAGAGGGAGCTGGTCTGCCCGTCAGTGCTCCCTCTTGGAGCTGGGCATGTCCCTTCCATTTTAGGCAGCAGCTGAACTCAACCATAAGTTGTGGGATGGCAATTAAAGTTGGAAATGCAGCAGGACCTTGGCTTGGTCGCTAGAAGAAGGGCAAGGGAAGGGGACATATTCCATTTCCAGGGGCTTTCCAACATGCCATCTTAGCTGGCTGGCTCTCCTATGAGCTAAAAAGGCTTGAAACCTTGTCCAGCTGGTACTGTGTGCAGTGGGTTCCATGAAATCTCATCTCCTGCGGATATACAGTTTGGGTTTGGAGTCTCTGGTGTCTAGTAAGCTGTTTGTGCTGAATGGAGCATCTCCCCTTCCCGGGATATTTATAGTCTCTCTCTCTCTCCCACGCAGATTGTCTGATGTCTAATAAGGGATGATACACTACGGTTTGGAAGGTGCTAATAACGTCTCTCCTCTGATAGTCTATTCCTATGGAATTTATAGGCTCTGACTGTCTCCAAGACCTCTGTTTCTCTGTCACATCAGGCTGAAATCTGTTTCCAGTGTCAGAAGTTGCTGGGGAGTGGGCAGAGGACAGACTGATGCAGCAGGATTGCATATGCTTTGCACTTCTTAGGAAATTAGGCTGAAAACGTGCCTAATTGTTTCCTGCAGATCTGGGGTGGGGGGCAGCTGTGGCTCAGGTCACGGAACTGCGTGTTTGGGAAAGCAGGCTGGTTGTGTGGGAGGAAGGTGATGAGCTCGGAGACTAGCCAGGAGGAGGAGGAGTGCTCAGCCTCCACTGCCTTGCTGTGGGTTCCTCAGGCACATTCGAGCTGCCTGGGGCGACCAGCGAGTGCAGAGCGTGGCCTCTTGAGGGAAACAGCCCTCGAGGAGGATAAACGAGCCAGCCCGGAGCTCCTGGCTGGTGTGAAGAATTGCCTGGCTAAAGGATAATGAATGCCACAGCAGGAGACAGAGCGTTTCTCTGAGGCCATTCATCCCCTTTATCACCCCGCTAACAAGCCCCAGAGTGCCTTCGAAAAGAGTTCTCTGGAGCAGCACCATCCCTCAGCCGTGCTGCGGGCTGGGTGCTGGGAGTCAGGGGGACAGGAATCCACAGACCACCCCCCCAGATAGCGGCCCTGAATTTGGGTGTCAGCAGTGAGGGCAGTGCTGCGGCTTTGCTGGCGTGGAGACCCTGCCTTCCTTCGTGCCCTGCTTGGTGCCACCTGAGAGATCTGCATGTCAGAGCTGAGCATCCGTCTTTTTTAAAAATACTTCTGGGCCGCACCTGCAGCACCCTTGGGAGCATTGCTCTATCCTAACTCCCAGCTTGTCTGAGATGCAAGATTTATAAGATTTATACGGGACCCAAGAGGAGTTTGGGGCCGCCGGCACGGAGGTAAGTTGGTTCTGCTTCACTTGCAGCACAGCTGAGCCTGTGCGTGAGCCTTGTGCGAGGAGGAAAGGGCAGGAGTGATGTGCTCTTGGTAAAGAGCTAATAAAAGCTAATTCATCCCTTTGCTCCAAGACAGTAGGAAGCATTAGTGGCTGGCTGAGTGCCTCCTCCACTGCGGCAGCGTGCTGGGTGCCTCCGCCTTCCCCCTGGCTGGGAGCAGAGCGTGTCCTCCCGTGGAGGGGAAGGCGTCTCTGTCGGAGCTGCGCCGTCGGCAGCTGCGTCAGCAGGCAGCCCGTGGGGCTCTCTGTAGCTGGCATCCCTCCTGGGAGGAGAAACCAGCCAGAAAACCTGGGCAGGTGGGTGTGGGAATGAGGATGGACATCTCTCAGGTCATCTGGACTTCAGCTCGAAACAAATGCCTTTGCCTCTGCACCAGGGCTTGGGCTGCAGCTCATGGGAGCAGAGCAAAGCACCATCCCTGATTTAGCTGGGCTGTAGGAGACCCTCAGAAAGGCTGGAGCTGTTTGTGCCCAAGTGGGTGAACAAATAGCCTGGAATATCTTCACCAAACAGCTTGTTGTGTGCTCACCTGTGCGCTGCATGTGCAGGTACGTGCTGTGCCACCCTGCGTGCCCACCTGCCAGAGTGATTTGTGTCTGGGGCATGGGGCACAGCGGGTGAGCATCAGGTAGAACTAATTGCCAGTAATTGGAAGTTTTTTTCTTTTTTCCTCCTGTTTGTTTTCTTAATTTCTCCTTCTTCTCCTCCTCCAGGTTTAGCTGTTGAAGGATGCATTTTGTGTGGTCCACAGCAAGAAGGGAAAGCAAACAGGAGAGTTTATGTTGTGTCTGTGTGTGCTCAACAAATGCTGGTGGTTTTGTAGGGGCAAAAAAAAAAGAGAAGAAAAGCTGCAAAGCTTTGCAAATGAAGAGGGCCATAATGCGTAATTGGATTGTTTCAGTGAGGGCAGCAACAGCAGGGGAGCAGCAGTTGGTGGGAATGGTCTGGAGTGTGTCTGCAGAGCTGTGGAGCAGAGGAGAAGGTGTGTCATGGAGCTGGTGTCTTCTTGAGAGTGAGCAGCACACCAGCAAGAAGATTGTAACCCTAATTTTGTCTCTCCGTTTTTTTATTAGGAGGTCTCCAAGCATTTTAAAAGGAAGCTAACACCACATATGGGAAAACTTTACATCTACGGGCTTCAGTGACTGGTTTGGAGCCAGCCAGAGAAACCTGTGAGTGCTGAGCCCTCACGCTCTCCTCCCAAACCATCTGCACTCCAGACTTTGGCCTCTCTCCCAGGCCCCTGAGCTGACCAGAATGATGTTGGAGAGCTCACTGGAGGCCAGTCTTGTCCCATAGGGTGGAGGCAGGACATGCTGCCTCCTGTGGCCACTGCCATCAGCTGGACTGGCTCTGGGAGGGAGGATGCTGGCAAATCAAGTGGCCCTTCAAAGTGAGGTTGAATTTATAGGGGTGCACGCTGGTCCCAGTCTGTGAGGCCCTTATTCCTGCCCTGCCCTTTCTCAGCATTTTGGGAGGAGTTCACTTGGAATTTCAAAACATGCCGTGCTTTTTCTTGTTTTTGCCCAGCACCACTAAGTGTCGAGTTGAAGGGAAATACAATACATCACCTTCCTCGTGGGCTGCCATTCAGCCAAGAGTAACAGAGATTAGCCTTCAATCACACAGGGGCCAGAGCTGAAGGAAACCTTCCCGAGGACACGCTGAAGAAACATTTTCATTAGTGGAGGAGAAGCTGACGGAGATGGAGTGGCCCTTCACCTCAGCTGCCAGACCTCTCGCCTGCCTGGCGTTAACAGGACGGGGAAGATGCTAATGGAGGAACTGGTGCCAGCTGCAAGTCTTTAAGTGCTGTCTGCATCCAGATGTGAGGAACAGCTGTGACACAGCAAAGCACTGCTTTTAGAGCCTGGTGGGGGTGGGTTTGGCTTGGGTTTTTTTCCTTGCCTATGAGTGCTCACTGCTGGAAGCAAAGTGGCTCTCAGTTAAAAGGGGGAAATGGGTGCTGGGCCACAGACCTGAATGGATACCCTGGCATGGGCCAGAAAATTATGTCCTTGGGTGATAAGGTCCATAGATCCAGGAGATATCATGGCCTCTGCCTCCTGCAACATGTTTTGCAAGTTTAACAGGACTGCCTTTGTGGTAGTGGAGGCTTCCTCTGCTCTGTGGAAAGCTGTTCCACAGCCTGCTGTTGCAGGCATTTGCTCTTACTTTGCATCCCCCCAGAGCAGTTGAGGTGCCCAGGGTTTGTTTCTGCTATTGATGTCTCCTTTGTGTTGAAGAAACGCCCCCTGGACCCCAGCTGGGTGCCTGGCACAGACCTGTCTGTCCCAGTTACTGGGAATTATCCAGCAGGATCCCTGCAGCCACATCTGCCGTCCCCCACCACCTCACCTCCCTGGGGCTGCCGTGCTCCTGACAAAGGCAGGCTCCATCTCTTTCACTCACAGCTGAAGGATGCCTTGCCTGGTCCTGTCTTGCAGGTTGGAGGGAAATCGTTTTAATTTGTGTGGCACATTCCTTTGGGCGGGAGGTGGGGGAAGAAAAGGGGGGAAAAAAAAAATCCAACAGAAACTCTGGCTATTCTGGGTATTTTTAGCTATTTGCAAAGGACCATTAATATCTTTCTCTCTCCCCTTTTTTTTTAAACCCCTTGCAGACCATTCTCTCTCAGGGGCTGCCTGTGGTGCTGCATTAACATCCCATCTCTGTGGTGAAGGTAAGCAGGTCCTCAGTTCTCCGAGAGACTCCCAGGGAGCCTCATCTCCCCTCTCCCTGCGTGCCCACCGTGTGCACAGCCCTCTGAGAAGGGGCTCCCTGGCTGGGAGAGTGAAGGCTCAGAGATATTCACGCCTTCTGAGATGGGTTTTATCAGGAATGGGATTTGAGCTTCCTCAGAGGGAGGCAGCCCAGCCTGGCAGCCAGGGAATTGGGTTGGAATGCCAAATCAAACGTGACTTCTGGTTTTGGAGCATTCTCACATTAAGGTACCTCTCACATCACCCGTCTCCCTCTCAGAACTGAGTGCAGCCAAAATGAGAGGAAAACCTGGCTCCTGAGCATTTTCCCCCCCACAATGCCTTCACCTGGCTTGTATTCCCTCTTCTCCTACAATCTCAGCTGGCTGAATTTCAGTGCCAGCCTATTGAAAGGAAAGGCACGTGCTGGCTTATGGAGGGAGAGAGACCTGAGACAGGATAAATCTGGAGGCAATGAGATTGGGGGGAGGCAAGTCAGCTGCTCTGACACTTTTATTATGGAGCCAGGCTGCTTGGGAATGAATCTTTCTTGAAATGTGTTGCTGGATGACATTTCTGCCAGGTCTCGGCAGTAACCTTCTCCAAGCCTTGCTGCCCAGCCCTGTGCTTGCCTTTTCCTGGGACAGAGAGAAGGAGTATCAGCTAGAAATGCCACAGGCTCCATATCCCTCCAGTCAGTTCGAAGACTTAGACACCAGAAGGTCTTCAAGCTTTGGTGACTTGCAGCTGCATGTGTTGTTTTGCAAAGGAGGTGTCGGCTCTTGTGTTTCTCATTTCAGAAACAATGATGATATAACAGAGACCAAAATGAAATCCTCCTTGGAGTTGCCAAGAATGATGGATAACTGCAGGAAAATATTATTCTATGGCTCTCGAAAAGGAAGATCTACTTGCTTAGTAACCTGGTAATGAGGTAGTGGCTCTGCTCCGTGCAGAGACTGGAAGCCAGGGGAGATTTGGGGTTACAAGGAGGGCTGGGCAGAGTTTGCTGCCCTCTCAGCTCCTTTCCTGTATCACTGTCAACTTAGATTTCACATCAAGAGGGTGATGTTATGCCTGGCGGTGACAACAGCAGAATGTCACTGGCAGAGGTGAAATCTTTCCCTCCGTGAGGGTAATTCTTCCTTTCCCTTCCCCTTGGCTTATGTCAAGAACCTCTGGCTCCTGGTGCCCAGTGGGCCATGCACACATGCTGCTGAGGGGACAGCACATTCTGTGCTGAGCTTCACTTTTCTTGCTGTCTTGGTAAGCAGGTCTGTGTCACTGATGCCTCTGGGCTGCGTGGTGACCCGGGACAAAGGGAACCCCCTTGTCACTGTCTGAGAGAAACCGGGGCCATGGGAAGCTGCCGTGTTTGCCATCGTGGCAGCGCTGCTCAGAGTGCTCCTCTGCCATGCTGGCACACCTATATCATCAGCAGTTTTGCCAGGGATGTCCCTTCAGAGACAGTTTGTGCTCTTCAGGGGCCAGGTCTGAGCTAGGTCAGGGTCTGCGGGGCAGACTTACACATGTTAATGGGTAATGTCCCCCCCAGGCTGTCCCTCACCTCCTCTGAACAGCAGATGATCTCGCAGAAGTGTGCCTGTGCCCACCCGCTCCGGCAGCCCCTCTGCCGGCTTCTGTCCCCAAGGGCCGGTTCAGCAAAGCTTAGTGTTGTTCTGGGTCCAGCCTTCATTTTCTAGCTGGTTATGGAGGAGAGGATGAAGGTTGTTGCTGCTGCTGCCACGCCACGCCAGAAAACAGGCAGGGGACCGGCCTCTCAGTGCACTTAAAGATCCAAGAGTTTAATCTGACTCTGATTCTCTCTTAGCCCTGAACCTGTTGTATCTTTTCCAGCTGATGCCCGAGCCTTTCTTTGTTATTTTTATATTTTTTTTCCCTTTTCTCCTCACCTTATGAAAAATGGCTTTCCCATCTGCATCTGTCAGGAGTGTGCCGAGCCGGGGGTACGGCTCAGTGAATATACAAATGCGCGGTTGGACCGTGGCCCCCCTGACAGGCTGGAGATGAATTCCAAACGTGCAGGGAGAAGAGCTCCTGCTGCCTCTGATGGTTGTTTTTCTTATCCCGAGGAGGTGTGA
Source organism: Myiotriccus ornatus (assembly GCA_036023395.1). NCBI lineage: Eukaryota > Metazoa > Chordata > Aves > Passeriformes > Tyrannidae > Myiotriccus > Myiotriccus ornatus. Next base: position 26,550,294 of record JAYRBT010000005.1, on the reverse strand, counting down.
GAATCGCCTTTGGGAGCAGCGCTTCCTTCTGCTCCTGTTCCGCCTTTACCAAGGATCAGTTCTCTGCCATCCATCATCAGATGAGCCCTCTCCTCGCCATCAGATGAGCCCTCTCCTCGCTCCCACATCTCAGCTGCTCCCTGATGGGAGTGCAGGGCCTGCTTTTTACTACCATCCTTTTTCCTCTCCCTTTTGCATCCCACCTCCTAGGCCTCTATTAGAAGGCAATTGGCAGGCTGGGGCTGCAGGGCACTTGCCATTGCTTGCTGATCCAGGTGGAGGGAAGAGGATTGTTTCATATAATCACAGAATATCCTGGATTGGAAGGGAACCACAAAGAATCATTAAGTCCGACTCTTAGACCTGCACAGGACACCCCAACAATCCCCCCATGTCCCTGAGAGTGTTGTTCAAACACTTTTTGAACTCTGTCAGGCTTGGAGCTGTGACCTCTGCCCTGGGGACCCTGTTCAGTGCCCAGCCATCTTCTGGGGGAAGAACCTTTCCCTAATAGCCAACCTAAACTTCCCCTGACAGAGCTTCATGCTGTTGTTCCCTTGGGTCCTGTCACTGGCCACCAGTTTGACCTTACCCAGGTAATTTTGATGGGAGTTTTTCAGAGGTGTTGTGCATGGCTCCACATAAGAGGCACTGAAAGCACCCAAGTGCTCCTGCACATCTCAGCCTCGCTGTGTCCCCTTCCCCTGATGCAGGTGGCCAGAGCTCTGGGGCTCTGCAAGGAGGAATTCACCATCTCGGAGTTGTGTAACTCCGCAGGGTCACTCAGGTACCCAAAGAGATGACAGCCTGCCCTGACAGCCATGAATTTGCTGATCTCTTCTCCTGCCTCTTGGCTTTCTGCAGTGAGGTACACGAGCTGCTTCCCTGGCCTTGATGTGCAGAGGAGCTTTCAGCCAGGTGGGCTCACAGGAGCAGGCAGGCAGAAAATGAAGTGAGTCTCTCCATGCTCTTGCCACAGCTATCTGGTCAAGGAGGGGAAGTTTCTGGGTGGGCAGACCCCCTCTTTGGCAGGAGGAGAGAGCAGGCAGCTTGAGCTGAGCTGGTTTTTCGACAAGCAGATGGATGTTCAGTGGGGACCCAAGAAAACCCTCTCGCTCCCGGCTATCTGTGAGCCCTCCAAACCAGAGCGTTGCGCTGACACAAAGCATCGCTCCGTTGATGCTCAGCCTGAATTGCCTCTTCCAGGCGCCTGATTTCGGGACACAGCGACCATCCCCTCCTGCCACCAGCTCCCGGGAGGAGCCAGCTGCCTGCCTGCAACCAGGCAAGGATAGGGCAGGGGCCGTGGAGCGGCGAGGAGGGAGGAAGGCGAGCGATGGCAGATTCCTCCGGCATCTCCACGCCGCGGGGCTCTTGGCGAGCGAGTGCTCGTCTGCTTCGAAAGCTCTTAGTGCTCCTGCAGGTGGGAGCCAATTTGTCTGCTTTCCTGCCCAGGTGCCATCTGTTTGTAGGATTGCCTGTGCGGTGGATGAGCACGACGGGGATGGCGAAGGGAAAGGGCTGCTGGGCTGGGGAAGATGAGCCTAAAACTTTCCTTGGGTATCTTCAGCGCTTCTGGCTGCCGTCGTTCCCTCTCCCCTGCATCGCAGCGGGGAAATCGCAGCCTGTCATTTGCTGTTCCTGGAGCGTGGAGGGGAGCTGAGGCACTGCTAATAGCAAACTATCATTCTAATGCTAATTTCCTACCATTAGCTCAGGCTGGGGGAGGCTCAGCCTGGGTGGAGGGAAGCCATTAGCAGATGGAGAAAGGGGGAGATGTGTGCGGATTTGTTCTACACCCCCAGAAGGGATTTTCAGAGGGCAGATGATTAACCACCATTGGGCAAATGGTAACACGAGGTAGGTTCAGTCTCTGGTGGACGTGGGAGGAAGGGAGAGGATGCTTTGTTCCAAGTTGTCCTTCCTCTAGGGATTTTCCGAGTGCTTCAGGCTTTGGCTTGAGTTTGGTGTTAGCTGCTTTGTGCCAGCCCTCGTGTGTTGTGACCCAAGGGAAGCTCAGAGCGCTGGCAGGGCTGCAGCTGGGGGCATCAGTGTCCTTTCAGCAACGGAGCCAAGCAGGGTCGGGTTTAGCTGCTGTCTTTTTGGGAGGAGCTTCCCCGTTCAGGAGCCTGGACATCCGTGTTTGGTGGCAGGCTTCCAAGCAGGGAAATTTTGAATCCAGCCTTGAGATACCCAGGAGCTAAAAAAGAAAGCTGTCCTTTTGCCATGGGAACAAACCCAGCTGCCCCAAGCTGGAGAGCTGTCAGGAGAAACCAGGGGCTGGGTTTGGAGTTGTGAAGGAAAATGAACTATTTCCCTGCCCTTTCCAGAGGTGGGCGTGCCTACATCCAGCTTCTTCATCAGTCTCCTCTAGACAAGTGGAAGAGCCTGTGCTGCTCCCTGGACTGGTGTAGGTGACTGGGAGGTTCTGGGGTGTCTGAAGAAGGTGATTGGCTGCAGTAGGACTCTAGGGCCTGTTTGGAATTCTTTGGGCAACAGTCAGAGAGGTTTCTCTACCATTTCTAGACCAGCTTGGTAATCTTGGGACTAAAGGGATGCAAACTGTGCCTGGCTGGGAAGAAGCTGGTTGCCTGCTACTGAGGGTTGTTTGAAGGCAAGGGCCCAGTAGTGTCCTGATCTGTGGTGTGACACACCTGAAGACCCAGCAGCCTGTCTGTGGTGATCTAGACCACTGGCTTCATCATTTCGTAGGGAAGCGTACAAGGATTTTTTTTTAAAACCCACCTAAAGACAGTTTTAAAACTCTTGTCATCTAGCAGAGACACAGTGGAGGAACAAAATTGGCCACAATAAACCAGGAGCTGGTTAAATGGCAAAGGAGGGGGAAGGCAAGAAGGGACTATCCTGCCAGGAGGACAATATAGCACAAGGCTCCATTAGCAGAACATCAGTGCTCACTGTGGTTACCAGCTATCAGATCCATCCCGGTGTGGAGCATGACTCCCTGTTGTTTAAGAAGCTATTTCCATCTGAAAAAAAAAAAAAAAAAAAAATGGTTCCTGCCTTGTTTGAAGAGAGAAGCAAAAAAGTGAAGGGCTACTTTTTCCTCGCCAAGGATGCGCAAACAAACTTTCCCTCAAGTAGCTGAACAAGGAAATCAGCAAGGAAATCAACACATCAGTTATGTGTTCTCAAGAATAATACAGTCAAAGAAGTGGTGGGGAAAAAAAAAGGTAAGAATAAAGTAGCATTGCTTTTCCCAGTTCAGCACTTTGAATAATGAGCCTACAAGCCAGAGGGAGAGCTCCCAGGAGAGGAGCTGTGTACGGGAGATGGACACAACAAGTGTCTCTGATGGGCCGGGATCTGAAGCGGTCTCTCTCTAATTTTCTACATCAGTGAGAACACAGCACAGCACCATCAATCATAGTCAACCTCCCCTCAAAAGCCACCTCCTGCCTCTCCGAATGACAGGTCCCCCTCTGCTCCTGCCCCCGCTGGGGACCGCAGGTGTCCCGGACAGCAGCGCTGCCGGCACCTTCCCTCACAGGAGGGTCCTTCCTCCTCGTGTTTGAGCCTGCTTGTGTTTCTGCCTTTCTCCTTCCTCCACCCCCACCCAGCACCTGTTCCTTGCCAGTGCTTCGTTTTCAGATGTGTCTCCCTCTCCTGGAGTCAGGAAAGGCCAAATACTCCTTTAACCCCCGATGAGGAGAAGGTGCGGAACTGCCTGTCCCGGTAAACCCGCTGTGTGCTGCCAGGGGGACGGGTGGGTGTGGTTTTGGTGCCTGTACTGCTCATCTGGAGTTGGGGAGGTTGGACTTTGCAGCTCCCCTGAGGCCATCAGGGCATGTTCTGGGGATTGCTGGTACTGGAAGTGGCTCCTTCTCCCCAGCTCTGGGCATGGAGCACCTAAAGGGATTGTCTTTCGTGCTGGGCTGGTGGTGTGATGCAGCAGCTTCTGGTTCCTCATTTCTCCTTCTGTGAAGTCCTCTCTGCTTCTTCCTGGCCTGGCCAGGTGTTTCCACTAGACCAGGAGCACTGGTGATGGGGCAGGCCCAGGCCAGGCACACTTCTAGGCTGGCCAGAGGGCTGGTGGGATGTGAGTCTGTGCTTGTGGCTGTTCCTTCTACTGGAGCATGGACACAGCTGGTGGGTTCGGTGCCTCTTCCTTCTTCATCTCTCTCATGTTGCTCTTGCTCAGCTGTGGTGGTTCTCAGACCTACCAAAACCTGGCTGAGTGTCATGATACAAATGTGGTTTTACAGCCCTGTTTCTGGCTTCATGGGCAAAAGCACCAGCTAGAAAACCAAGGACTGAGCTTCTTTCTTGAGCACAGCCCTAGAGAGGAGCATCTTCTGAAGAAACTCTTGTGATTGCCACCTCCCTCTCAGCCTCTTCACTGGCTTCTGAGAGCTGCAGAGCATCCTTGACCTCTGTCTCAGGCACGGTTTCCTGCATGTATCAGCCCTGCTCCGGTGTTGTGGAGCTATTGCTGGCATCTGTAATAGCTGTGTTGTTTACTTCCCAAGTGCCTGCCCTTTCTGTAATGAGCTGTAATTCATCCTGGTTTATACAGGGCTCAGAGATACCTGGAACAAGGAGGGTGTGCCATTAAACCACCTTCTAGGCTGCTCTCTGGGCCTGGGATTGCTGATCTCCTGGAGATATAAAACAAGGAGGACAAGGGGGACCAGATGGAAATGGGGAATAATTACCTTGCAGGGTTTTTACCCAGGGCTGGCTCGGTTGGCAACTGCTGTGAGCTGCCACGCAGGTGCAGATGGATGGTTACGGCACACAGGGCAGAGGAATGAAAGATGCCTTTTTAAAGCATCTGCCTTCCTCTCTTCCTCTGCTTTATAACCTGTTTTTATAGAGACTGCACGAGGAACACATTTTTTTTATTAGCAGCTTGGGAGTGGAGAGTAATAAAGATTAATTTTTTTAAATAATTCCTTGCATTATCTTTTAATTTCCTGTGGCAGGGTTTGACTTTTAAATCTGCAAATGGACTTTACTGCTAATGTGCTCATCAGTTCAGAAGCAGCAGCCAAAGGAGCCATGGGACTCGGTGAAGGTGGGAAAGGGCCCAGGGTTGAGCCTGGAGTCCCAGAAGAGGCTGTTCCATGGGCTAGTCCCTGGCCAGAAGGACCCTTTCAGGTCCACAGCTGTGTCTCCATCCCCCTGGCATTAGGGGAAGGGCTACAGGACTGGGGAGGGGGGAGATGTCAGGAAGGGGGTGAAGTGTGAGAGAGAAGTGACCACTCTGGGGACCTGATAGAAAAGATCCTGCCCTTCCCTGCATCCACCCTCTCCTTCCCAGCCTCCATGAGCACAGACCTGATGCACTGTTGGGCTTTAACCTGCCTGGGAGACTGGCTTACACTGGAGCTGGACAGAAGTGATGCCCAGCATGCAGAGAGCCCAGCCCCAGCTTACTTTGACCACTGACCTTCTTCTCATAGCTTGTTCTTCATCACATGGCCATGCTGGTGGCTCAGATTTGCTCTGAACTTCTGATCCATCTGAGGAGAATGTGAAGGAGGCAGAGAGCAGCTGTGTGGAGAACCAGCCACAGTGGACAGGAGAATTTTGGCTCACACAGGTACGAAAGCAGCTGTAGATCAAGTGCCTGGTGTGAGCTTTGGGAAGGCAGAGGGGAAGCTGAGGGAAGGGGGGAGCACAGCTGGAGCACTGACGGAGTCCTGGAAAGGCATTTAATGGGATTACATCACTGCAGTGTTGGAACCAGGACTGGGATGAGGGTTTGTGGAGGTGCCTGGGAGCGCTGTGACCCAGACTGCTCCTGGCTCCCCGTGCCAGATGCCATCTGGAGCAGGCTCTGGGCACGCCTGGGTGTCTGTGCGCCTTGGCAGCCCTGATGGCCAGCTCTGCTGACCCAGCGTGGGAGGGCGGGCTGCGCTCCCCTCCTCCTCCTAGTGCTTGGAAGAGTGTGCGGAGGATCTCCAGGCTTGATCCAGCCTCACTGCTGCTCCCACACCTCCTCTTGCTCCTGAGAGGAGGAGCAGCCCACTCAGCCCATCCCCAGGTCGGTTGGGCCGTGCCAGGTCGCCTGTGTTTGTTGGCATTTCGCTGGGCAAAGCTGTCCCGGGTGAGGTCTGGGTTTGTGGGCACAGGGCAGGGGATGTGGAAGGGCTGCCTTTGGATCTGTGTGACTGCCTGGCACCAGGAATCCTGCCTGCAGCAGTAAATGTGGTTTGGGTTCTGGTTTTGTTCGTTGGCAGCTGGCTGAGCTCTCGTCCTGCTGGCCAGGCGTCATCCGACTGGATCCTCTGCTGTCCAAGGGAATGCCAAAAAGCTTTGGTGCCTGTGGCTTGTGAATGTTGTGGGTGGGAAAGCATTCCTCAGCCCTTTCTTTGGATTCTCCATCTATTAAAGGCTCGGACTGAAAAAAGGACCCTGCCCTCTGCCAGTAGGAGATGACAGAAGTGCAGTGTGGATGCTCCTGATCTCAGGAGGGAAACTGAGGCACAGAGAGGTGACTTGATGCCTGTACAGCTGCCAACCCCCATGTCCCAACGTGCTACAAATAACTACAGCTCTGAGTTGTGTTTTTCAGCCTAAAGAAACATCGTTTGTTAAAGTTCCCAGGCGTCAGGAAAACAGGGGGGTAGGGGGGTGCAGTCCCTGATTGTCAATATCTGTCCAAATGCAGGAGCCTCTGCCGTTGTGGTGGGTTCTTTTTATACCTTCTGAAGTTACAGAGAGAAAAATGGAAATAAAAAGCAACAGGGAGAGAGCTGTTAAAAAGCTTAAAGCTGTCACAAGGCATTGGTTAGTTTATGTGCAGTGAAGTATACAAACAAGTTTTCAGCTTGTTGGTTGCAGCTAAGGAAAGGGCTTTTTTTTTTTGGTGTGTGATAAATATGTTTTATGGGTCTTTTATGGGATTTTTTTTTTTAAATGCCTGTCCCAATAAATTATTTACCAGGGTAATAAAAGATCAAGGAAATTGTTTCAACCGTATCGCTGAGCATCTAAATCCCAAACTTTTACTGGGGTGGAAGGACCCTCTGAATTCCTGTGTCCTTATGAAAGATGGTCCAGGTGTGCTACGGTGTTCTTCTGGAGGCCAGGTCCCCAGCCACACTGACACTCCATGTATATCCAGGAGGTCCCAGAGGCCTGACATCGGTTTTCCATCCTCTCAGCATCTACTCCTGGAGATGAATAGTGTTTCCCTCCGCTGCTGCAAATCTCTTGATAGTGTCTGACTCTTTATTTAGGCTTCCAAAAGGCCTCAGAAGCTTAATGGTCCTTTCTGGAGTGAAGTGGGAGGTGGGAATCGCTTAGAAATCGGGGAGGAGTTTGAAGAACATCCTTAGCTCCTGCAGCACAGGCTGGAAAGGCAGCCCTGTCTTCCTGGGGGCAGCAGGGACCTCCTCCCACCCCAGGTGTCTGGATGGGTTTGTTCCTCCTTGCTTGGTATCCACCTCTGCACAGGGGAAGGGGCAGGTTCTGCTGGCTTGGTCTCCATGGCAGACAAACCCAAAATAGCCTTTGCAGAGGTGAAATAAGAATTGACGCCGTTTCAGCCACAAAGTCTATAAATACGTCTTTCTTGGGCTTTGGAGTAGGCTTTGAGGTGTTGTCACTCCCTCTCTCTGCTGCTCCCAAGAGGAAGGAAAGGGCTGGGGGTCCTGCTGAAGGTTCCCCCCTCAGGACAGGGTAAATGCTTTGGCTGCAGCTCAGATTTTCTATAGTAAAGTGGGATTAGGTGTTACCCCCAGTACGGTTTAAAAGATATCCAGTTGTTAATGTGTTGGGTTTTGTGAGGACTCTGTTTGGGAAAGATGCATCCCTGTGTGGTAAGCTGGTCATAAATAAATTTAGATGGGGTTTTAGAAGCAATTTCTGAGGCTTGAAAGAGATCCTTCTGGAGTGGCCTTCAAAAGGACTGGTGGGTGGGAAGGGACGGCCACTGTTTCAAGATAGCTCTCAATATTCATGGGAAGGATTATTCACTGAGAGGCTTTCAGAGAGAAGAGTCCTTGCGTATCTGATGTGTTGAAGCGAGACTGGATTGATCTTTGTTTGTGCTGCCTTTGGCTTATGCTAATCCCTCGCTTCAGGGTGTCTGCTCTCCTCTGCAGGGTCCAGGGAGGAATCCTCTTCTCCCTTGGTGCCTAATTGGGCTCCTGGATTCGGTGGTGGTCCTGTCTCTCTCTGAGGTGGTGGAGAGTGGCCACATCTGGGGATAGGGAGCAATTTCCTTAGTCAGCCAACAGGGAGCACAGGGCTTTATTTGGCTTCCTTCTGGTGCCTGGAGGCTTCCTCAGATCTTACAGTTTTGTGCAATAATTCCTCTGCTGTCACGAGGCTCCAGGAAATTCACAGAGCTGCTAATCTTCCTTGTTTGCTTCCTGTGCTATGTCACAGTGGTGGCTTTTGGACTTCCCTTGGGCTGGCCCTGCAGCCTGAGGCATGGCTGTGTCTCCAGGTCTGTCAGAAGCACTGGGATGGAGATCCTGGGCAGCTCCTGGATATCCTGCTCTGCCCTTCTGCCCCTCTCATCTGAGAGCTGGGCCAGCAGGAACAGCCCTGTAGCATCCATTCCCTGGGCTGGTGGCTGCCAAAGTTCTGGGGGGTGTTGGCTGCACCCCAAAGGGTGTCAGTGCTGGTGCCCACTTCTGTGAGTGGGCTAAGCCAGGCTGAGGGCTCCCAGCCCATGAGTCACTGAGGCTTTAGCCTGGGAAAAGTTTAAATTAGTGCTGTGTGCTGTAATGGGGGATGTTTGCTGGGGTCAAGGCCCTGTGGTTTGGCTCTTAGGCTGGCAGCTGGGGACCAGGTTTTGGAGCAGGCTTTGCATCACAGGGAGCAGAGGCTGGAACAGTGTCTGATGTTCGGCTTTAAAGAAGAAAAAAGGACTCATCTCCCCACATCCCTCTTATTAATTATAAGCACGTCCTGCTAGTTTGGGAATGGATGCCATAAATTTAAATGAGGGTTGAGCCGGTACAAGAGGCCCGGATGGTGTGTGTAGGCCAGGCTTAGCATCTCCTCCTGCTCGCTCCAGACTATGCAGCACGACTCCGCTGCCTTCGGTGGCATTTCCTCCTGGCTCTCCTCCCCGTGATGGGAATTGGACTGCACGTAATTGAAAAGGATGGGGCCTCTGCCAGCAGACTGTGAGCCACATTCCCCTTGGCAGCTTGAGCTCGCTGGTCGGGGACAGGGGAGACAGGCTGGGGCAGACACCTGTGCTGGGGGGAGATGAGCCTCAGCATCGCGGGGATCCCAAATCCATCTCCCTCTGAAGCTCTCCGGCCGTGGTTTCCCGCTGTGCAGGGGTTGCCCGTGCCCGGAGGGGGACTGATGTCTCCAGCTGCTGGTGCGTGAGCAGTAATTTGCTCTTACTCGTGATCTCCCCCACACTGGCACCAGGACAGACATGTGAACAGCTGCTCCTCCAGCGGCTTTCTCAACCAAGGACTTGAACTTGAAAAGCATCCTGTGATCCGTCCGGCTGCTGCTGACCCCGGGCTTTGCACCCCTGCCCGAGCATCAGTCGAGAGCAGCCGAAGGAGGCAAAAGGCTCCTGGGGTTTGTGTGGTCCTGAACACTGACAAGAGCTCGTCACACACGGACGGTGCAGGGGGCCTTGGTGTAAGGCCAGCGATCAAGATGCGAGCGCGTTGTAAATCCGGCACCTACAAAGATGCGGGAACAAAGCGGGGCAGGATCTGCATTTCAAAGAGGGCTGTTTCTGCAGCGCCGGAGCTGCCGTGCTCCTGCTGCCAAGACAGAGACCAGGCTGTTTGAACCGCCGTCTCTGGGAGCCTGTAAACCACCAGCTCCGTGCTCAGGGCACGGTTAAAGGAAAGCTTTATGACCCCACACTAATTGCACGGTGAGGTGAGGCCAGCTGGGCACGGCTCTGCCTTACACGGGTTGCAGCAGATGAAGATGTCTTGGAACTGGGCTTTGCTTTCAAGTGTACGTGGCCCCTCATGCAGCTGCTAATGATAGAAACGTCCCTGCCACTGAGCTGTAGAATCAGAGAATATCCTGAGTTGGAAGGGAGACGCGAGGATCATCGAGTCCAACTCCTGGCCCCGTGCAGGACAACCCGAGTCAAGGCTGGCCGTGCCAGGGCTGGGAAATTCTCTTAGGGAGAGCCAGCTCCTGCCTCAGAAGCCTGTGGGCCAGGCAGGAAGGGCAGCCATGGGAGTAGGAAATGAAATAAGATCCAGTGGTCATGAAATGATTTGCTTTTGTCTTCCAGGTATGGCAGAGATTGAGTCAGGAATGACTGGACGCAGCCAGAGCTTGGCCATGGTCTCTGGACACAGAGGCCTCCTTTACTACAAATGGCTTTTTTTTTTTTTTTAATGGGGTTATTTTTGGCTGTGAATTGGGTTTTTTTTCCTGTTGGTATTTTATGGAAGGGGAAATTCTGGAGTGTGGGTGGTTTTGAGCAGTATAGCACCATTTTAATTTCTCTGTGCTGGCCAACTTGGTGGAGATGGAGCATCTTCTTCCCAGCACTGCTGACTGACATCACACTCCCAAGGCAGCTGCTTCCCTGGGGGAAGAGGGAGCACCAGCAAATCCCAGTTTCTGTGTGATTCCAGCCTGCCCTGCCTGGCATGGAGCCACGACAGTCCCAAGGTGATGGGTGAGCAGAGCTCTGGGTTCCTTGGTGGCCCTGCTGCCATCCAGACCCTCCCAGATGAGACCAGGAGCAGGATTCTGATGTCTGGCTTGTTTAGGAACCTTGTGTGCCTCAGAGGTTCCGGAAGGAGAGACAATTCAAGGTTCCTCTAGGAAGCAAAATTAAATAGAGCAAGGAGGTGGCCGGAAATAGGAAGTGAGGCAGTTCAGTGTGTCCCCCCATCACCAAATTGAGTGGGAAGCAAGGATGGTTTTGTGAATAAAACTCCATGTGTCCTGGTCAGGCACCTTTCCGAGTCACCTCTGTGCAGTTATTTACATCTCAGAGGGCACCTCCAGGGAAAGAAAAAAAATCAAACAGAAAAAGGAAAGAAGAAAAATGCCATCTGTGTCACTAAACCCCCTCAGTTCACTGGGGCTATGGTCCAGAAAAGCACTTAAGCGTGTGTGAACACCTCTCTGGGCAGCAGCGTGTGGCATCCCTGCCCAGGGCAAGTCAGAGGGGGCTTGGCTGTTGATTTTGGGAACCAGGCATCGCAGAGAGGGGCCCCTGCCTCTCAGCACCCTCACGAGATGCTCTGCAAGGTAACCCCCCTTGGCCATTCCTGATCCGATCGCAGCTGGGCTGGGAAGTTTCTGCTTTTTAACTTTTGTTCCTCAGTTAAGTGGCCCTGCCTGGGAGAAGTTGAAACCTTCCTGGAAATGAGGACTCACTCCTTCCTACTGGGATGGCTGGAGACCTGCGGGATGTCACCCTCAGGCAGGGCATCTTTTCTTGGAAAAACAGGTATTTTGGGGTCTCTGGGATGTTCCTCTCCAAAAACACCCACATCAGCAGGAGGGTCGGATGGACTTCTCCTCTGGCTCACTGAACTCATCTAGAGGGCTGAGACTCAGAATGGCCACCACCATGGAAACAAGTGGCAGGACAAGAATAGACACCCTCAAGTTTGCGCCAGGGGAGATTTAGATTGAATATTGGGGAAAATTTGTTCACTAAAAGAGTGGTTACTCATTGGAACAGGGATGTGGTGAATCACCATGCTTGGAAGTGTTCAAGAAACGTGTAGGTGTGGCACTTGGGGACACAGTTTAGTTGTGGGCTTGGCAGTGCTGGGTTAATGGTTGGATTCGATGATCTTACAGGTTTTTCCAACCTGAATGATTCCATGATTCTACAATTGCCAGGCTGCCCTGGTCTGCTGTGACAGGGCACGTGGCTGAGGACCACTCTGGTCATTGCCACCACCATGGAGACATCACAGAACCCACCCTGTGCTGGCTGTCACTGTGCAGGGCATCACACCACCAGCAACCACTTGTGCATTTGCTGTTTTACAAACCCTGGCCGGGTCATTAACGGAGGAAGGAAATAAAAAAGCAAGGGCTCCAAATGGATCCCAGAGGGAATCCCTGTAGCAATTAGCTTTAGTCTTGAAAACATATTTCCAGTCTTTACTGCCTGCTCTCTGTATTTGAAATAATTTTCTACCCAATAAACCTTAGTAGCCCCCAAACATAATTTCAGCGGTGCATTAATTAACAACAAGGTGACCCGGCGGTTCAAAGCTGAGCAAAGCCTGATGCATCTCAAGGCAACGAGACGGCATTTCCTTGGGGCTCACCAGGGCAGCATGTGGAGGTAGGAGCTTTATATAGGACATTACCTAAGGCCTGGCTGGCCCCCGGGCAGTCTGGGCTCTAAGGTGCTGACAGGCACCTTCTGCACTGGATGATCACACTGGAATTCGAGACTTGCAAAGCTCTAATCTGTTTTTTGGTCCTTCATAAAGAGCAATTTTGGATATCTGTTAGGCTTAGAAAGGTCTCTCTAAACCTGAAATGACCCCCCACTTAACATTCCTGGTGCCTTGTGACAGGGAGTTTCAGGGGCTGGACATGTGCAACATATCCCTTGAGCTGTTGTGCAATTGCTCCTCTTCCCTGTGATTTCCGTCCCTGTGGGTGCATTAACCAGCAGGACCAGCTGGAAATCCCTGGTGGCTCCTTGCCTGCTTCTCCCTTGGCATTAATTCACTCTGGAGGTTCCTGGTTGCTACTGGGGGTCCAAGCCATTTGACCAAAGCCGGTGAAGGCTCCTGGGCTGGGAAAGCATCAGGTGGAGAGGGAATATGGACTCACTGTGCCACGTGGTGCTGATGCAGCTGGAGCTGGGCTCCCCTGAGCACAGTTAACCCAGTCCTAGGTGCCTCTGGGACCTGTTCCCATCCAGAGAGCAGGTGAGGATGTGGGAGCATCTCCAAGGTGACTGGATCTGTGGGTCAGGAGCCCACTGTGGACTGATGGAGAAGGATGCACTGGTGTGATGCCTTCAGCTGCCCATCTGGGAAATGATGAGCCATCACCTGGCCACGACCATGAAGGTGGGGACCTTGCTGGTTGCCACCACTGTGGAGGCAGCCAGGGCATGGATCCAGTGCTTCCCAGTCTCTGTGCACGAGGTGAGTGTGTAATCTCCTAGTTAACAGAGAGGGGAGGTGGCATTACAGGCGGCTGCTGCTGCTCTCTGGGTTTTCAGCTATCATGGGCTCATCCTGCTTTATCTGTTGCATGTGAAATATCCCATGTAAAGCTACGCAAAGCTGCAAAGCCACCGTAATCCTTCCTAAAGCCACCCTGCCCTTCCCTGCAAATATTACATTAGATATGCTTATTAAACTCACTCAGCTGAAGTTTTTACTTCCAGTCGGTGGTGATATAGTCTTGAAATGCCATTAAGGTGATAATTATATCACGTTGTCCTTCATCCAGATTTTGGGTGGCAGTTGTTCACATCTGCTGCCAGCTATTTAAAAGTGGTGGTTGGTGCAAGGGAAGGTTGTGGCACAGTGGGTGGTGAGATTCCAGCTGGATAACGTGCTGGTGCCAGGCTGGTCAAGGACCCCCCTGGCTACATGTGAATCAGCACCCCACACGGGGTTGGGTGAGGGGTGGGAAGTTCCCTGTCCTGCCCTTGCCCATCAGGGTTGTCCCCATGCCTTGGAGATTGAGATGGTGCCATTTAGTAGCTTCATAAAGTGTTTGAAGTTCTACTGGGAAACAGAGTGAGAAACTTCATGCTCAGAGGAGGAGAAAAGGAAGGGAAGTCTTTGACATGAGGTTGTTGTGGCTCATTCATACTCTCCATAGTGTTGCTGGATCCAGATCCCCCTGTTTTGCCTGATTTATGGGAAGCAGCTGGTTGGCCAAACTTCTGGGTTTGTAAGAGCCATAGCCATGGATGTCACTTTGCTTGTGGCTCCTCCACTCAGATGGAAGGCTGGATTGACTTCAATTATTTCTATGAATCTTACATGGAACTAATTCCCACCAATTCCACTCGAATCTCTGAAGGGCAAGAAGTTGCAGTTTCAAATTTAGCAAAATTGAAGCAGGTGGTTATTTTATGAGTTAAGTGAACTCTGTTTATCCTGCAGCCAGCTGTAATCCCACTGCCTATCACCCATCCCACCCCACTCTGCCACAGCCCTACTGAAATGATCTGTTTCTGGGTAATCCCTGTGAACCTCCTGGGTTAAAACTGGATTTAGCAGAGATGAAAGCTTCCCCTCACTTTGCTGGTATCAAGTAAGAGCAGAGCACAACCTGACAACCTGGTCCAGTGGGATTTGTAAGGCTCAAGACTCCCAAGATTTGTTGAGGTGTCTCCTTGGGCTGCAGTGACCCTTTACTTCTAAGTGAAGAAATTGGTTCAGATTTTGCATGAAATGGGATTGCTCTCAGTGACTTTGCCAGATCCTCCTCCTCCTTTGGCCTTAGTGAGATACCAGGGAGCCTGCTAGGCTGCTGGGTGGCTTGGAGAGGGATCCAGGAGGGAAAACCAAAGCCAGGAAGGCTGATGGCTGTGGGGTGAGGCGGCACTTGATTCCTGTACCCAGTGCTGGTGAGACACTTCAAATCCTGTGGTCAGTTTTGTGCCCCTGGCTGCAAGAAAGACACTGAGGTGCTGGAGTGTGTCCAGAGAAGGGCAGTGGAGCTGGGGAAGGGTCTGGAGCACCAGTCTTGTGGCTGAGGGAAAGGAGGCTCAGGGGGAACGCCTGTTGCTCTCTACAACTACCTGAAAGGAATCACAGAGGTAAACAGATGGACATGCCCTGACCCTGGGCTCTGATGCTGGGCATCCCATCCTCTGCCTTCACCTTCCCACCTCTCTGAACCTCTGCAACATAAGCTGCTGGCTTGCTACCACCAGCCATGGGTGGGGAGTGATCAGCTGGGTTAGCGTGACACTGATGTAAATTTAAAGCCTTCTTTTGCTCTCTCTGCTGGCAGCCCTGTATTTTCAGGAAGAAAGAGAATGGGAAACAACTTTTTTAATGAAGTAGAGCATTTAAATTCTCTTTATATTTAGTCCTATCTGGAGCTCTTTACCCAAATGAAGCAGAAAGCATCTACAGCTGTATTTTCCATCACACCAACCAAGGAATATATTCATTTGCAGCAACATGGCACTCAATGAAGCGGAAAATAAGCTCCCAAAATTGCTCTCTCTATGAAACGGTCTCAATGAGTGGGAAAAGCCTGCTTGGATTCCACTGACCAGTCACTTTGGTTATGATAAAAATTAATCTGATTGAACACCTGAGCCGTGGCAGAGTAGGAGGCTTGGCCCTGGGATCCCTCTGCCATCCGGGTTTTGGGTCTGGCTCCTCCACTGCAGCTCCCTCTGCTCCTGCAGGTGGCTTTGCTTGTCCAAGACACTTGGCTGAGCCCCTGGTGGCTCTGAGGGGTGGTCACTGGTGGCACGTGGAAGCACAGCAGCCCACGCCCCACCTGTCCTGCTCCACACGGCCGCAGGAGGGGACAATGCCAGGCCCGTGGTGGGTGACATCGCTGCCCCCGACCACCGTGCACAGGCAGGCTCCGAGCAGAGGGGACGGGAACGGTTCCCCCTTCCCCTTCCCTGCGCCGCAGCCCGGGGAGGACGTGAGCAGAGCGTTAAGCAGGTGCTGACCGAACGCCAGCGGAGGGTTCTGCTAATTGCTTGTGATGCCTCGTCCAACTCCATCGGCACGAGCAACAATTGCTACTGGAAACGCGATTAATAATTAAGCTCTCGGCGCTGGCAGGTGTCAGCGTGAATCCACAGGGCCTGGCACCCCCCGCCTGGACACCTCCCTCTCCTCCCTCTGCCCGCGCCGGAGCCGGCGGTGCCGGCGGGATGCAGCCCCTCGCTGCCCGGATCCATGCTGGGCAGGAGGAAACCCCATACCTTGAAGAAATAACTCGCTGTAGGAACTTCCCCAGCGTGGATGAAGGCTGCTGGCCGTCGGGCAGCGGGATGGGGGCCCGAGGCTGCCCGCCCAGCTGGTGAGAAGTGTATGTAGCCCCCACTGAGCATTTCAGGGATGCTTCCCAGCTCAATCCGTCTCCACCCAGGATGTTCTGTGTGTATTTTCTGGTTTTGCTGTACAGACAGAGTGATCTTGGGTAGAAACAGCTCGGCAGCGCTTCTCCACAGTGTTGGAGCTGGCACAGAGGGGCTGGGCTGCAGTGGCTGAACGATGGTGCCCTGTCACAGCAGTGGAGGCAGCCGGGGATGACAGCACACCTCGGAGATCTCCTAGGCCTAGCTGGAAGAAAGCAGCACCTTGATGGATTGGGTGTCCTGCTGAGATGCTGTCCTGGCTCCCTGCAGTGTTGGGACCCCCTGTGTCCCCACTCGCAGGCTCTGCCAGCATCGCTTTTGCTCGCAGCGTTGGCTGCTGCTTGTGATGACTTACAGCCTTCTTCAAGCTGGCTTTTATTTTTAATTACATTTTGCCTCTGAAGATGGGCTGCTTTGCCGGTTCATTATTTTCCCCTGCTCTTTTTTTTTTTTTTTTTCCCTTTTAAAATTTTTTTCCCTTGTTTTTAGCTTTTAAAGCCCAGCAGAGTTTAGGCTCCCTGAGAAATAGCTTCACCCTTTAGGAAAGCGCAGAGCCTTTTCCCTGAGTAGCAAAATGTTGATTTGCTACCACAGGGTTGAGTGATGGTGATTCCCTTATTAAACTGCACTTAGAGGCAGCGACTGTCAGGCAGGGATGGAGAGCTTCTCCGATAAGTTGGAGCTATTCATTATTAAATTATCTTCATTCACTTGAACATCTCATTTTCATTGAATTAGATGAAAAGTGCTCAAAGGCAGCTGCTGCAGCGGCTTGGAGGCTGCCAGGAGCAGCGTGCAAATGTCACTGCTGGCCTTTCTGGCTGCATCTGACCCTTTCCATTGGATGGATGGACCTCGTGGCTGGTGTTAAATCTCCTGGACTTGCACCTGCTGATGGCCTGACCTTGGAGATCTGATTCACCAGCTCTGAGAGCTGGAGTTGGAGGGGATTGACCCCACCAGGGAATAAGGTAGTGTAGCCCCTGGGTTGATCTATGCAATTGGAAAAGATGATCAAGGTGGGTGTCCCCAATAACTGGGGGCCAGTGTGGCCTCTCAGGAGAGCCTGCCCCACTATTTTGAAGGCTGTTTGTCCTTCTGTGGGGGCTGCAGCTGGATTTGGCTGAGTTACTCCTTAAGCTTGGCTTCAAGTGCCTTGTAGGGCACGGGACCTTGCCCAGGGCCTGCCTCTTGGTGATGGGTCGTGTGGTTTTCCTGCCAACAGTGACAACCCCCCTTTGTCGGTCACCCAGGTAAGAGCTTCCCCCTCCTGCCACTACCCCTTGCCCACCTTCTCCCCTTTTGCCGCCCCCTTTCTCAGCAGCACATGCTGGGCAATCAAAAGCCAGGCATAAAGGCAGGACTCACATGAGCCAGCCAGACTCCAGGTGCTCTTGGGAAGCACCAGCAGTGGCACTGGCTCCCTGCCTGCCTATCCCTGCGCTTGGCTTGACCTCTGCTCCTGCTGCCCCCTCCCCACCTGGGACACTCCCCCTCAGGGCAGCCACCAGCCACATCGGGCCCAGCTTTATCCCCCAGTTGCAGATGAGCTGTGTTGTGTCCCGGTGGTTATTTTTGTGGGAAGATGCCATCTGGCTGCCTGGTCTCTCTGCTTTCACCTTGGCATGAGTAGCTGGCACCCAGCCCCGTCGCTCGGCACCAAACCAGGGGGCTGCTGTCTGGGCCTGCCAGCCCAACGCTCTTCATGGGGCTTCGTGGAGTCTGAGCTGCTTTAAAGCTGCCCCCTAGGATTGGGAGGCTTTTGTTTCCAGGCAAAAGACCTTGGACACAGCCACGCTGTGCCCAGGCATCGCTGATCTGTGTCCCCGTCGTATGTAAAGTCGCATCTTTCCCTAGGAGAGCTCAAGAAGTAGGACGTCTAGCTGCTGCTCAGTCCCAAATCTCACAGCATCCCTCTCTCCTGTGACAGCCTACAACCCCACTGGTCACTGAAAATCCCTGTGCTTTGCTGCCCTGGGCACTGAGAAGTCCTTCTCACCTCCTACCCACCGCACTACCATCTTCTTCCTGGCGAGGAACTGCCGGCCCCTTGGACCAGCTCCTCAACAACTGTTGCTTTTCCCTGCCAGTGAATCTCGCCCGAAGAAGCCGCTTTGATCAATGTACTTGGATTTCAGCCTTCAGCCTTGATCAAGGCAGGGGGAGGGACGAGAGAGCGAGTACTCGCAGGCTCTTTGGGGACGGTCTGGAAAGCGAAGCTCATTCTCCAAGAAAAACCTTCTTCAAAGTAAGAGGCGTCACTGTCAGAATAAGAGTGAATCAGGCAGGCAGAGGAGGAGGAGGAGGAGGAGGAAGGTGCTGGGTGCCCAGAGCCCCAGCTGGGATAGGGCAGGTGTGAGTCCAGCGCGTGGCATTGCTGTGGGGGCTGGAGCTGCTGCTGGGAGAGGGCAGAAAGCCATCGTTTGGGAGGGGGAATCTGCATCTGCCCCTGCGCTTAACTCCGTGGCAAACCAGGCTTTCTGTACTCATTAGCTTTTTTGGCTCTCCCAGCTTCCCCGGGGGACCCTGGGATTGAGAAAGTTTTCAGAGCTGAGAACAGTCTGTATTTGCTTCCTTGGGTCAGTGGTTTCCTCCCAGTCTTTAACCGGTGGGGATGGTGCTGCAGGTCGGGTGTTGCGGACCTGAGGATGGCTCTGGAACAGGAGCAGGGGGGACAGAGCACCCCTTTATTGCCAGCAGGGTCTGACTATTTCAGCCAGAAGGTCTTTGTGAGGGATGAAGGGAGGCATAAGGCAGTGCTCAAGGTTGGAGCAGATCAGAGCTTCTGATTAATGGAAATTAATGGCCTCCTGGCCATTAATTTCCAACTTCCAGAGACTTGTTGGCTTTGTTTCCCCCACCAGCGCCTGCAGCAATACTGTGTCAGCAGCTCTGGCAGGAATGGGCCCTTCCTTTGAGGTCTGCATTACCTGGAGAGAAGCAAAGGACTGAGCAGAGATACAGAACCTGGAGTTCCCCATGAGCCGGGAAAAGCCCTGGCCAAAAACCACCCCCCAGCAACAACCTCCCTCGTTCCATCAATCCTCCTCCTCCTCTGTTCCTGCTCCCACTCCCTCTCTCCCACCTTCCTCAGGTGCACACACACACACACCTCTCGCCTTTCCTTTTGGCTACAGATGGTAGGCAGGAAAACCAGCCAGCCAGATGTGTTTTTCATAGCTCCCAAGCCAGGCATAACTAAACATTTACATTTATTACCAATTAGAGGGGAAACAGACTGTAGTTTTATGTACCGGATGTGTCTGGATGTATTTCGGTGTGTGACCTTACTACACTCCCCCCCTCTCCCCCAGCAACTAAATCTCTCTTGGTTAGGAGCAAACCCCTGGGAAGCATCTGTAGCAATGGATCCCATCCCGGCATTCCATCACCCCGTGATTAGATGACATGGATGCCGTAGCAGCCCCTGACACTCGGGCCACTGTGCAAGAAAGCCTGAGCAGGGGTTTGCTCCTGAGTGATGTTGTGTATCCCCCCCAGGGCCCAGAGTGCCATGGTGGAGGTGATATCCATTAAGTCCATGTATGGATGTGACCACGGTGCAGCTGTCAATGGGCGGCTCACGAGTGCCCAGGGCCGTGGCTCCCGAGCCGACATCACAGCAGCTTTTTAACTGTGTGAGCCAACAGCAAAATGCAAATAAATCCATAACCAGACTCCGAGCCTTACTGAGAGCAGGAGAAGAGGGGGGGATAAATGTGTGTGGTGCTAGTGATGTCCCAACCTTTACCAGCAGGGTCACTATGGTATTGATGTCCTAACAAAGACTGGATCCTGGCTGGCAATTGTCCAGCCCCGAGGCGGTCACGGTGCCACTGCCATGGGCTCACCTCTGCCTGACCAACACCTGAGCCAGGCCTGTTCAAGGCACAGGAGTTCAGGACAGAGTTTGCATGTGCCCACCCAGCCTTGGATGGCTCGACAGACTCCCAGTCAGGTGGAGATGAGGAGTTATTGTGTCTATGGAGATACTGGGTACTGGGTCAGTCACTCCTGCCTCTGGGCAACGGTTAAGGTGCAAAGAAAAGCATCTCAGTCTCCTTCTTCAGGCCACCTTGGCAAGAGAGGAAGGAGAAATGTGTGGTGAGGCCAGGGCATGCTGGACAACATACTGTCTCAAATAGAGACCCTGATAGAGGGAATTGTGCCCCCCCCCAGCACTTCCCCTCCACAGCCACCCAGCTGGGATGCAGGATGCTGCAGGCACTGACTCTGCTCAGCCTGTCATACCTCCCCTACCTCCCCACAAGTCCCACAGCCATTGATTCATGCATCAACATCCCAATTCCTTCCTTGCTCCCACTTTTTCCCCGCAAGGTGCCTGTAACCCTCCAGCAATTCTGTCTGAAGTTCACCCCGGCTGTGCCACCCGGATCCCTGCACCCACCTCTGCTGTTGCTCAGGCAACAACCTCTGGGTTGGACACAGGGTTCTATTTCCCTCTTTTTTCCAGGATGCTGCTGCTGGGTTGGCAGCCCAGACGTGGAGGGAGAGCCATGGGCGGTTGTGTGCATCCCTCCAGGGATGCCAGGGAGAATTATTCCATCATGGGAAGCTTCAGAAATGCAATATTTTATTAGAAGTCCATTAAACTGTTCAAACAGGTGATTAAGAGAGGGATGATGATGCAAATCAGAGCAAGGTGGGGGCAGATTTCCACCTGAGCCGTGGCTGGAAGGCTGAGGTCGGCTCTGTGAGGCCAAGATAAGGAATGGATAAAGGTGAGAGGCTGAAGTAGGGGGGGAGTGAAGGGCTGCAGTATTTTGGGAGAGCTGTTGGAGAGTAGAAGGACCAGCCCCGTGGTGAAAAAGGTCCACCCCAACCTCAGCCCATGGAGGAACACGTTGATATTCTCCACGAAGGGCTGCATGGAGGAGCAGCATCTATGGCTCCACGCATGGATTTGTCCCATCATCCTGCTGATCAGCAAAAGCAGATGATGGTTTAACTGGAGAGATGGATTTAAGATTCAAAAATAATACTTTATTTTTTTTTTCCTCCTCTCCCTTGACTTTGCTGGAGCGTGACAGGGTGGGAGCTCTTGGCAGCTGGGATGTTAAATGTTTTTCCACATGGTCTCTTGATTATTAATGGATTTTAGCACTTGACAAAGTCGAAATTAGGAGATAAAAGCTATTAGAAACTAATTTGGGTAATCACTGATTCTGTTCCCCCAGGAGCCTTTCTGAGAGCACTGCTCCCAACACCACTGCTGAGGCTCAGGAGAGAAGGAATCTTGTCCTAAGGGAGTTCTGTGGGCTTTGGGAGACCCCCCTGATTTACAGCCGATGATGAGATGACTTGGATGGAGCAGGTACAATCCAAACATCTCTCTTCTTCCAGCAGCCTCCTGGGATTTATAGGATTTCCCATCCCTGGACACTATTTGGGGTGGTTTATGTGCCATACTTTTTTACTGTTATCTTGGTGAAACAACCATAGAGACCAGTTTGGGAAAACAAGGTGGGAGATAAATCCTTGGTGGAGTGGGCTCTCCCAGTGATAAAATGGGCTACAGGTGGAGAAATAGGCCTCTGAGACCCTTTATCTCCCTCAACTCCCATCTCCCTGAGTGGATCGATAACGCCAGGGGCAAGGAAAAGGAGAGGAACTATCGCAGGGAATCATATTAAGAGAAAAGCTGGGAGGTGGTAACCGATGTAGCAACCACTGCTGATTTTGAGGCAGATGGGCTGGGAGGGTTTCTGTATCCCAGCAGGGTTTGTGTACGGAGAGGAGGATGCCTGTAGGCTGGGAGAGCACTTTTAAAAGTAATTTGACTGATTTCTCTCCGTCTTTCTTTCCATCCAGTCGGTCTCTGCTGCTGGCAGGTGTAGCAGGAGCAAAAGGTCTGTCTTGCACATTTGTCTGGGATATTATTCCACAGAGCTTTGCCCTCTGGCAAGATCCCTCCAAAATGCATCCTGTCATCCCACCAAAATTCGACCGTCTCAACCTTTGATCCAGGAGCACAGGGTTCTGTGTTCCAGGGGGGTTCTCTCCTGGTACCACTGTCCCAGGATGGGGGATCAGGGTCCAGCCTGATGAGGTAAGTCCTCCAGCCAGGCTCCTGGCTGTGAATCAGCCATGCCCCTGGCTCCAGCACGGCTGGTTTACACCAGCTGAGGTGCCAGCCCAGGGCAGGGCACCCGTATTTGATGGATGGTGGTACCACTGCTGGCAGCAGCAGCTCCCAGCCCTGAGCCTGGGGAGGAAACAGCAATTTGCCATCGTCATTCCTGGACCCCTGCAAATTTCTCTGCTTGCAGAATGGGATGCTGTGAACAGGCGGTGTCTAAAAAGGTCTCCAGGTTCTCCTTGAGAGCTGGGAGCAGCTGAGGGCACTCAAGGAGGCCAAGAGGTGGTGCAGGTGGTGGGGTTGGGTGGATAAGGTGCTTTTCCACCTTTGCTTAAGGAGGAGTCAGTGGGGAGGGAAGAAGGGAGCTGAGGAACTGGGACTGGGGATTCCTGAGGTCCCCACCAGCTTGAGCCACCCCAGCTCCTCACTGGGCTTCTAGTGGGGACACAGAAGGGTGGCTGGGACACCTGCATACCTGGGTTCACAGAACCTCCCTCTTGCCTGTGCTGTGCTGCTTCTCCTGCCTCCTCCAGAGACTGTGGCAGGAGGCTGAGGAGGAGGAAGAGGGAGGAGGAAGATGAGGTTGTCATCATTTCAAGAGCCTGTTAATTGTCCCCTCATGCTCCCTAAGAAGTGGCCATTTACCACAGGCCCTGTAAATGCTTTCTGGAGAGAAAACACCAGGGAGCATGGCATGGGAGGATGAGAGCCTCGATGGCTTTGAAAGAGGAAAAACTCAGCCCACCATCGGCAAAGGGAGAAAATAGACCCAAAGAGAGAGAAGCTGAAAATGTGCTGAAGCAGCTGATGACAGCCCAAACAGCAGGAGAAGGCTCCTGCCTGCCAATTAACGAGGCTCTGGTGTTAATTTGCCACCTTGACTGCACTTCTGAGCTTGTCAGGAGAAGAGGGAGGAAAGAAAAGATGAGGCTAAAAAAGGGGTTTTGGCTCATTTCTTGGCTATGCAGATGTCACTGGGCTTTGGAGAGGCAGAGGGAAGCAGGGGGGCTGATGGCAAACCCCACCACCCACGAGCCTGGAGTGTGAAGAGAACAATGACAAGTTTGTGGGCTCGTGTTGGCAGAGCAGCTCTGGACCAGGACACTGCCCAAGCAGGGGATGCTGGTTTCCCAGGGATCACATCCCACCATCTGCTGGGTTAGTCAGGAGAGCGAGTGGTGATCCCACGCGTGCCCAGGGGCACCTCTGGTACCTGTGGTGAAACTGTGTTATAAGGAAGAAGCTGGAGCAGCCCCGTGCTGGGATGGAGAGGTCTGCAGGCAACTTGGTATCGCCTGCCTCCCCCAGAAATGCTGTCAAACAGCAGAGCAGATCTGTTGGCAGCTGCCTGGTGGTTCTGTGCAGCTAACGGAGCCGGAGGAGCCCTGGGCAAAATGCTCAGCATGAAGCCTCCTGCCAAGCCAAACGTGTGATTCCCACTTCTTGCCCATCCTGCAGCCCAAACCAAGAGACCATGGGGATGGATTTCAAGCAACATCTGCACCAGTGTGCTGTTTGCATGCAAAGAAAGAGAGTATCTACCAGTGAAGTGTGTTACCCTCCCTCCTCCCCTGGGAGGTTTTATTCCCTGTGCATTCCATGTTCTCCCAGGCTGACACAGCATCAGCTGGGAGCTATGAGAGGGTAAACTGAGGCAGGCTGGAGCAAGGATGCAGACTCTCTCCATCCCGGCTCATCATGGAAAAAACCGTCCTGGCTGTTTCGGCACAGTCTGACGTGGAGATGCCCCTGGCACACAGGGCTGGGGGCTCAGCTATTGCTGCAGAAAAGGGGTGAAAACAGGAAGGGGAAAAGGGGTGTAGGTTAGACAGCTGGAGCTGTGAGCTGTTTGGTTCAGGTGTAGCCCATCACTGGCTGTCTGAGGGCGGGAGATGGAGGAGGGATCAGCCCCACCCGGGAGCCCTGAGCTATTTCTGGGGAGAGCTCTGCAGATAACCCTCTCCTGCTGCTGGGCCTGGGGGTGAAACATCCCAGCCTTTCCCCGGCCTCCTTTTCCCCGGCACAGCTGCTGAATAAACGTGTCCAGAGGGAACCAAAGTGTCTGCAGTCAAGCAAGTGAGGAGCTCAACTCATTATTTAAAGGCAGTTTTCTGGCTTTCATGCTGCAGAGAACCTCATGTGAGCACAGAGCCCAGGTAAGGGTAAACCCAGTTTTTAAAACCTAATGGGTTTGACGCTGAATTCCTGGTGCAGGGTGGCACACTGGCTGTTTACATCCCGAGGCCAGATCCTGCCGGTGCTGTGCAGCAGCGACTCTCCAGCCAGCTCTGCTGCCATCGGCGTTGTTCTTTGCAGGGGAAAACACTGCAAGGTAATCAAATGCTGACCTCCAGTTATTAACCTCATCCTCTTAATCACCTCCACTGAGCACCTTAATTGCTGAACAGGGATGGGAGGACCTGGCTGCTTCCACCCGAGATTCCCATGCAGCCTGGAAGTCCCCTCCTGGGGTGTGTATGCTGCCGCTGCTCTTCCTTTAGCTCACCCCCCACCCCCCTCAAAAAAAAAGAGGTGGAAGTGGTTCTCTCCAAAAATACAGCCATTTGGCAGCAAAATTCAAGGAACCAGCCCTTTTCCTCCAGTGGGTTAAAGAGCGGGTGCAGCCCATGGTGTGGGGGGCCAATGGCTGTGTCTGCAGACTCCTATGATTGCCAAGAGGGTGCCTTGCTGAGAAGGTGCTGTTCCAGCCTTGGAATGCCATGCACAGCCTCATTCCTGATGGGAAATGGCAATTTGGATTAAATGTGTTGCTTTTGGGCCACAGTCAATGGAATCTTGCTGAGGGGGCTGTGGAGAGAGGAGAACGCAGTCCCAGGGACAGCTGCTGAGGATGCAGAGTTGACAGCACATCCCTCCAGCTGTCTGCCTCCCCCTTTCCCCCTTTTTTTATTTTTTGCATTAGATTGAAAGTAAACAGCCTTCATCCACCTCTGTCTTTGCACACCTGCCTGTCTCTGGATCCAGCACCAAGGCAGAGAAGCTTGGGCTCTGTCCTTCGGTGGGTGCAAGCTGCTCCCTCCCGGCCTTAAGAGGCTCCTTGAGATGCTGCCAGTCATACCAACAGCTCTTGAATTCATGTTCAGGTGGGTTTAGGATGTGGGACTGGTTCAGGGCACTGAAAAACACGGTAGGAAATGATCTGTCTGGAGAAGACAGAAGGCAGGGCAGAGAAATGTTAGCCTGACACACAGCCCATGTGGCGATGGGGAGAAGAATCATAGAATGGTTTGGGTTGAGAGAGACCTTAAAGCTCACCTGGTTCCAAACCTCTTGCCATGGACAGGGACCAGGTTGATCAGAGCCTCCCATCCAACCTGGTACTGAACATTTCCAGGGATGGAGCAGCCACAGCTTCTCTGGGCAACCAGGAAGTGATGTGAAGATGTATAGCAGAAGCCAAAATAGCCTTACTAGCTGGGAAGGCTCCCAGCAGCCCTGCCTGCTAGGGAGCATTGCCAGCCTTCCCACCTCTACCCTCCTCATTCCTGGGCTGATGTCTCCTGGCTTCCCCTGGGAAGCAGAGACGATGGCTTTGACTTCCCATTTCCTCCTGGTGTGTTTCATTGCCTGATTATTTTTTCCTTTAGGACTGGGAGGCAAGGGAGGAGAGGTGGGCAGAAGACAGATGTGTAGAGATGTCCAGGTGACAGATTGAGGGATGCTATAGCCACAATAGCCAGGCTGATGGATTGATAGATTAGACAGGGAATATAAACAGCAAGTATGGTTTATCTATCCCAATTTTATTTTCCTCTCACCTATCTCTTTATCTCTCCTGGTGTTTACTCATGTTTATCTCTTCATCTGCCCAGCCTGAGGATGGAGGAGAGGCAGGTGACAGAAGCAGGATGGATGAGTTTGGGTTACCACCGCTTTTGCAGCACCCAAACAGGCAAGTTTTGACAGACAGGGAGGATTAGGAAGCAGGCTCAGATCCACTCACTGCTATGCTTTTCACACTCCTCTCCTTTTCCCTGGGCCATCCCCTCTGTCCACACCTCCTGCTCTGGGGATGCTGCAGTTTGGAGGGTTGGCTCCTTCCTCTCCCTAGCTCATCCTCATCCTAGGAATGAGGGCATCCAGTGAAGCAGTGAGCTCCACTTGTCTGGGGACCCATCGTTCCCATCTGACAGCCGGGCAGCTCCACTGCTTGATATTCCAGTCAGGCACCGAGCACGGCATCAGCACCGGGAAGGAGGGAGGGAGCCTCACAGCACAGGAAAAGCCAGGGCCAGGGATGACAGTAACTGTTCTGTTCCCTTTTTTTCTCTTTTTTTTTTTTTTTTTTTTTTTAATATAAGTTTTTTTTTTTTGCTGTTTTGGTAAAAAATGGAATTTTTTTAAAAAAATATATTAAACAGATACATTTTACTAAGATGTCTCTTGGCTGGAGCCACTGACAAGAAATGACATTCCCCAAATAAATAAGCTTAAAAAAACCCCTCCCAAACAAACCAAATAAATAAATACATAAATAAAACTTTTTTTTTTCCTTTTTCTTTCTCTTGCTTTAGGGTTTGCTTTTTTTTTTTTTTTGTAGGGAATTGTGGCCCAGAGGTCTCTGCCGGTGTCCGTGCTAGCAGCGCCCACAGGGTAGGTGCCAGGTCCTTCCCACACAAGGAGGGGGATGATGCCTTGGTACCCCAGCAGGTGTGAGATGCTTCTGAAGAAGGCCCAGGGGAGATCTGCTGGATCTCGGGGCCCTGTGCTGTGGACCCCCACCAGCACCGTGTGCCTGGCTGCAGGATGGATCATGGGGGATGTGGGAGCGAAGGCGCCTGTAGAAACCTCTTAAAAAGACTACAAAAGTTGGGATGAGCAGGAGGTTGCTGCCAGGGGATCCTCACGGTGGGTTGGGCACCTGCTCCGGCGGGACCAGCAGCTGCCTCTGGCCAAACCACATCCCCCTGGGCCATTAGCACATCTCCCCGGCCACCGATGTGGCGGCTGTGCTGGCCTCATCCCCGCACCTGGAGCCAGACTGTGCTGCACTAGCCATCCCTCCTCCACAGTCCCCTGGCACCCTCCATCCGCTCGAGCCCCGTGTCTCTTTGGCCAGTCGCTGGGTGTACCATGGAAGCACGCGGTTGGCACTAAGGTAAGGCCTTGATTTAAATTTTTTCAGGGTGGTTGTTTCCCCCCCTTCCCCAGGAAGTCCTTTCTCCCGGCTCCGAGGCCGTTAGCTGCACAGCTTGCCCGTCTCCTGCTCCAGGGCGTTGGGCAGCCTGGCGTTGAAGGCTCTCAGGGAGGACTGGATCCTTGCCACCTCGTTGTTGGCCAGCTTGAGCCGGTGGCGGAGCAAGCACGTGAACAGGTCGAGGCGGGTTTTGCCCGGGGGTGACAACCTGTTCACCCGGTCCCTGATCTCCAGCAGCTGGAGCATGGCCGAGTCCTGGGAGCCCTGGGTGTAGGGGTAGTCCAGCTGGAGGATCAGGTCACGGATAGCATCCGGCTCAAAGGGCAGGCTGTAGCCAAAGACTTGCAAGCTGTTGATTTTCATGTACCCCAGGTTCTTGGAGGGATCTGACATCTCCAGGGGTTCATAGTAGATTGTCTCGTTGGAGCTGTCATCCAGAGACTTGATGCGGCTCCGCAGGTAGACGTGGACCGTTTCAAAGAAGGTCTTCCACTTGTTGCCCAAGGTGAGCGTCCAGTTCTGGCACTGGGCAGAGGCATCTACGTTAGTCCTTTCCCAGTCTGGGAAGCTGCCCTCATTGACGGGCATGAACCAGCTCTCCGAGTGGCTTCCCCCAAAGGGGTTGACATAGATGGCCATGACGGGCTCCAGCGTGCTGTTCTTGGTGAGGCAGATCTGCAGGGAGAGCGCCAACATGACGTGAACCAGCCCGGGCTTGTACTTGTTGCTCTTCAGGGTCAGGAGCATGCGCTTCCTCCAGGAGGGGTCGAACCAGCTCCCCAGGCGCATGTCGTTGCTGATGAAGATGGAGTGCACCTCGATGCGGCTGTCCCGCTTCTGCAGGAGGTACTTGAGCTCCAAGTCCTGCAGGTCTGTCTCCAGCCCCAGGTAGTGCTCCAGCGAGTCGGCCACCTCAGGGCGGCAGAAGCCCTGGGTGAGCACGTAGCCGTGGTTGCAGGTCCCGCAGCGGGTGCTGTTGTCCTCGGCACAGCTGGCACAAGCTGGCCCCTCGCCCAAGGCACACGGAATGGACCCCTGGCAGGAGGGCTGGTCCGAGGGACAGGTGCAGCTGTGGCTTTCTTCCAGGAAGGTCCCAGGCACGGTGGTCTCGCTGCAGTACAGGAGCGACTGTGCACGGCTCCACCAGTAAGGGAGAGACCTGATGGAGAGCAAACACAGGACAGGTACTTACATGGGACACAACTGACTTTCCCTAGGGATGAAAGAGCTGCCCACTTCACGTTTATTTTCTGCTCTGCTGGTGGCCCCTGATGAACTGAGCCCAAATTCCACCTCCAGGTTTGGAGCCCCTCTCAGGGCCACATCCCAAGGTGGCATGGCCACCCCTGCTGTCTGCTCATACCCCTCCAGCAAGGCAGGAGCTCCTCCAGTCCCAGCCACAGGAAGGTGGGTCATGGATCTAAGCCATCCTCAGGCAACTGAGCAGCATCCCTGGCACAGGATGGGGATGCTGGGACACCCTACCTCTCCTTCGGCAGCTTGAAGCGAGGCTGCCGGTGGCAGCGCTTGCTGAGGTTGAAGAGCCGCCGGATGAGTCGGTAGGTTTTCCTGGAGAGCAGCTTCAGGCTGGTGCCCAGCTGTTGGTAGCGATGCTGGACATCCAGATCCATGGCCCAGAAGTGGGAGATGGCCGTCCTGTTCAGGAAACGGTCCGTGGGGAGCCTTTTCACCAGGGCCTGAAACTCCTCTGTGCAGAGAAGGAGACGGCATCAGGAAAGCAAGCAGTGAAGGCGGAGCTGACAGCCACCTCCCTCCACCCGAGCTCCGGAGGTCTTCATGGTGAGATAACCACCCTGGAGCCCCACCGCCCAGCCTGAGGCTGCTCGCAAAGGCAAGGAGATGCTTGGCGGGATCTCCCCAGCCTCACCTGACTCCTCAAACTGGCCGTGGTGGCTCTCCCAGGCTCTCCAGAGCTGGGCCAGGCTGCTCTCCAGCGCCTGGATGTCGGCCTCGGGGCAGTTGCAGCGGGGGAAGGCGGGCTGGCACTGGCAGCGGCAGTCGCTCCGGCGGCACACCAGCTCCCCGGCCGAGCTGCAGGCGATGTAGCTGAGGGCGGCCGCCACGAACCTCTCCCGCAGGTAGGAGGGGAGCACCGTCTGCAGCCCTGCGAGCGGGAGGCGGCCGCGTCAGGGCACACGCAGAGCCCCTCGAACATTGCCCGGGCGAGGACGGCATGAGCCTCCCCCCGCCCCGGGCTCCCACCCTCGCACGATTATCATATCAATTTGCTGTGGAGCCGCTTGTCTGGGCTCTGCATCGATCTTGGCTCCTCTTGGCAGACAAGCAACAACCTCATCCTGCCCAGTTTTCATTACTTTCATCCCCTCTCCTCCCCAGCCCTTAAATTAAAAGCATCATCTTGTGCCAGCATCCTCCCCTGCAACCCCCTGTGCACCCACAGCCATCCCACGGTGGCACTTGTCCGTCCCCACGTCCCCCCACCAGCCCGGTCCTACCTTGGAGCTGCACTTTGTTCTCAGGGCTCTGCACCAGGACGGAGCTCACCGAGTCCAGGTTGTCGTAGTTGCTGCAGCCGAGTGGCCCTGTCCGAGTTTCGGTAACCTAAGGGGGATGTGCAGGTGGTCAGCGACACAGGAAAGGACCCAGGGAGTGTGCTACCCCGCTGAGAGAGCTGCAGACAACCCCTGCCTAGGCTGGCCATGCCCAAGCGAGGCAATGCTTGGAGAGGAGAGCTAATTACCTGCTAATTGGCTTGCTGACAGGCGGCAGGCCTGCCTGCAGCCCGCTGAATAATGTGCCTTTATTACCGTGCCCAATTTCCCGTAAATAACGGGAATGTGTTAACTTTCCGTGCTCTGCCCTATCTGGTGATGCTGTTTGAGGGTCTCAGCCAGCTTTGGGGGCCTCTGGGGAGGCCTGGGGGCTGCTGCCCGCCCGCTCTGCCCCCTCCCACCCTCGCCTACCTTGATGGCAGCCGTGGCGATCTGGATGTGGTGGAGCCGGCGGAGTGTGCTCTCCCTGTCGATGAAGTAGGAGGCTGCCAGCTGGTGCAGGGTCTCCAGCGAGACCCCCGAGCTGTTCCCAGCCCCCACGGCGGGCTCTGCCCTCCGGCTCAGCTTGCGCTTGTCCACAAAAATGGTCAGGGACTCCTCTCCTGGGGGGACACACAATGCTTTTGGGAGGCTGCTGGGCTCCCAACATTCCCTATCTTGGCCGTATTTCCCCTGCAGTGCTTACTTTCCCCCTCTCCCTCCTCTGCACGCTGCTTGTGCGAGGGAAGTGAGTTGGGTGAGGCCCCCCAGCACTCACCTCCCAGCGTGGCAGCCAGCAGAAAGTGGGTCCCATACTTTTTGATGAGGCTGTCGGTGATCTGCTGGGGGCTGGGCCGGCGTCCCAGCAGCCGGATGTTGCGGATGAATTCGGGGGCCAGGGGAAGTGGTAGGCTGAAGAAGTCTTTCCTTTCCAAGGCCAAGTTATTCACCTTCCAGCGAGCAAACTCTCTGCGGGAGGAGAGCAGCAGTGGGGAGACAGTTTGGAGCAGGTCTGGCCGTGCCGCATGCATGCTCTCCCTTCTTCTGTCCCCAGGTGATGAGCAGCCGGAAAACTCCTCTCAGGATCATTCCCGACCTCCCCATTGGAAGTGAAGGATCTGCTGCGTGCTCGCCAGGTATGGATCCAGCCAGGACAGAAGTGCTGTCCCTCCCTAAGCCATTGATGGTGATAACGAGCTACAAGCAGCGGAGATGCCTGGTATTGATTAATCCAGCACCTCGGTCAGGCATTCATCACAGCCCAGGGCAGGGCTGGGCCAGATGGGTCTCATCCATCCTCCAAACCCGTGCCTGCAGATCCAGGTGAAAATCCAACATCTGGGCGTATTGTGGTGTCAAGTATGGGCAGTGTTTTGTAGGAAGCTGGAGGTGCTGGGATGCAGTGGGGGTGGTGGTGGGTCCCCTTGTAGCCTCAGAGTCTGTGAATGTGCCCCCTGGCCTCGCCTGGCCCCAGGGAGCAGCACCAGCCTGTCACTGCCTCCAACAACTGATGGCCCCATAAACAACCGGTAGCAGATTTCATCCTAATCTTCGGCATTTTGCTCTAATTAAAACCAGGCGGTGGCTTTCAGACAGTTTAATTAGGGCTGGTAGGGAAAGGGAGGGAGAGGGAGGAGGAGGAGGGAGGGGTGGATGGCTGCAAAGCAGCCGGTGGGCTTGGTGGATGACAGGTTGCTTTGCATCATGAACTTTGGGCCTAGAAAGTGGGATGTTAGTGCCAGTAGCGGAGCTGGGGGTGAGCTGGGGGGGGGATGCTGCCTCTCCCCTTGCAGGCACATTCCCTTAGGACTGGGACACGTGGGGCTGGGGTGCCAGTTTCCTCCATCCCATCCCACAGGCAAAGCAAGCCCCGAAAACTGATGGCATGTTCTCTGCCTCAGAGGAGGTGTGAAATAGCTGCTGTCCCTCCAGGTCCTCCTTCCTGTCCCACCACCATCACCAGCAGCATCCCCAGAGGATGTGGGTCCCTCGGCATGGCAGTGTCAGCACACAGGAAAAGGGAGAGAAGCTCTCTGGGGGTTCCGGGCTGCATAACAAGGCTGCCATCCCGGCAGCCACATCAGCATTCCCAAGAGGCAGTGGGCAGGCTGGAAACCCCCAGGGCTCAGCACCAGTGGCGAGGAGAGGAAGGGAAAAGGGCTCGTTAGGAGGTGACAGCCCCAGTTAGGTCTTGGAGGCGGTGGAGTGGGTTTCCCAGGGTGGCTATTGTGGGGTGACCCTTTGCTGCAGTCAGTGGGCCCCACTGCAGCCAAATCTGGCTCTCTGCTGACAAGAAACCCCCTCCAGCATCCCACTACAGCAGTCCTGGGGGTGATGGCACTGGGGATGTGCCAGAGGGTCAGTCAGGGTGGCTTTTCACAAGCCTTAGCAGCATCCCACCCCCAGGTGGCTGCCAGTCCAGGTAGGCTCAGTAATTTGGCACAGAGATGTCTCTGTGCATGGCAAAGGACAAAGGGGCTGAAGGATGAATGCCATATGCATGCTGCCCTTTCTGCTCTCCCCAGTTTCCACATCAGGACAGATCAGCAGGGGGAGGATGTCCAAAGGGGCTGGAGTGTGCATGAGACCCATCCAGCCCAGTGGGCTCTGTGTCTCCTGCCATAAGGGCTGATTCCATCTCAACCTCTGCACCAAATCCCTCCTGGTTTAGGGCAAATCCTGCCTGGAGCCCAGCCTGGCCACACCATGAGCATCCTGGAGGACTGCTGTTGTACTCCCCGGGAAAGCAGCATCTCACATCCACCCACCCGCTGTCTGTGCCGATGGGCAGCCTCCTCCCGCACACTGGGGTCTGCTCATGTGGATTAGGGAGAGTCTGCCATGCCCCCTGCAGCCCCCCACCCCACACCTCCCTCTCGGGGTGCCCATGGCCTCTCACCTGTAGATCCTGTACCTGGTGGTGAAACCCTGCCGGTAGCGCTCCATGAAGTCCACGTACTCCTGGGCTCGGTAGAAGGGTCCGCGGTCGGTGAGGAGCCAGTCGAGGGGTGCCCGGGCGGAGGGGGAGGAGGATGAAGAGGACGGGGTCGAGGGGGCAGCATGCTGCTGGGGCACTGTGCCGCCCGCCCCGCCGGCCACCCCCCAGCGACAGCACGCGCTCAGGGCCAGCAGGGCCAGTGGCCACGGGAGCATCGGCGGGGGCCCGTCAGCGCGTGGGAGGTCCTGCCGCCCCATCCTGCTGCTGCCCGGCCGGATTCTTCATTCTCTCACCCCACGGCGATCCTCCAGGACAGCCCTGCCCTGCAACACGGAGCAGGGAGGCCCGTGAGGACTTGGATATAAACCAGGAGCAACCACAAGCTTTGGAACGCCTGCTGGGACGCTGACACGGGGAAAGCTGCAGTCCAGGGAGAGCCACGCGTCAGGCAGGGGACTGGTTGTGCCACAGGAGGTAAGGGTTTATGGGGTTAGGGGTGCTGGCTGCTGCTGAAGTTGAATTAAATCCTGACTTATGGCTGTTTGAGGAATTTGTGGCTTTTCCTTTATGTTTTTCTCTGCCACACATCAGCCCATTAGCCGAGTTTGCTGCTGTGGTGGGACAGCGGGCTCACTGGGCTCCGCATTTGGGGCTGAAATGAGCGTGTGCAGCTCATTTCAGAGGGGGGCTAAAAAATAATAAGCATAGGGAACTGGGAAAATGAGCTTCTCCAGGTACGGATTGAACCATATGTGGTTGATGTTAGACTTTTTGTCCTGCTAGTGGGTAAGATGATGGATGGATGGAGGTTCACCCCAAGGGTGAGTGAGTGGATGAATGGATGGATGTCCACCACAAGATTGCCTGGGCTGGTTGCAGGGGTGTTTTGAGTGCAAATGTTTATCTCAAGCCAAGGCTTTTCCACTTTCAAAGCCCAACGTGGCAGTATCTGCAGGACTAAAGACTGAGTTTGTCAGGAGGCAGCACCCACAGGGCCAGAGCCTGAATTTGCAAGCGAAGGTGGGAGATGGGGATCTGCAAGGTCTGGCCAAGCCAGGGTGCTGTCCGGCAGCAAGAGCTGTTTGCCTAAAAGCAGGGACCCTGTCACTGCAGTGCTTCCAGGGCAGGTGATTTTTATTCCAGGACAGTGGCTGGTGGGGGCCCGGAGCCCAGGCGCTTGTCCTTGCCGAGCACGCACCAACCCCGCCTTCCCCCAAACGGGGCTTTGCCGGATGAATCATCATGCTTTAACATGTAATAATATGGTTTTTAAAATTTCTTTTTCCTCCCTCTTTTCTATTTTTAAACCCTTAAGTGTGCCCTTTGATTACGTTTTCTCAGCTTCTCGCTCAGCCCTCGAGGCTGGGGCCCTGCGAATTCTAAACAAAAGCTGAGATTTTCGCATCACCAGGTTGGGGTGCCAGGGCAGTGGGGAGGGCAGGAGCAGCAGGCAGGGCTTTTTCTGTCCCCCCACACTATCTTTTCGCATGTCACCCTGGTTTCTCTCATCCTGGCAGGCAGCCACATAATACCCTGGCAGTTGCCTCCTGCTCCTGGCACGTGGAGTTCCCCATGTCCATGAGGTGGCCAAATCCTGGCCTGAAAAATCAGGACCCCGTGCTGGGGTGGGATACAGGCAATGCCAGGCTGGTTTCCTCACTCTGTGTCACAAGTGTTGGAGGGGACATCTGCCACCCCCAAAATGTGGCAGGCCCCGATGCCGGCTGCTCACAGAGCTGCTCACGTGCTGTCACGTGTGGGTGATGGCTGAGCAGCTGAGGCACTTTGGCTGCTCTGTAATCCTCCCTGCCTGCTTCCCTGCCTGCCACCAAAGCTGGCCCAGGGGAGAAGCAGGCAGCTGGGATGCAGTGTCTGTCAGAAGCAGACAAGGACCTCTCTTTCCTCCTCAGGAATATCTGCTGGTGGTCTTTAAATTAATATGGTGTGGGGACAAAAGGATCAAAGATTAGGATTAAACCCCCCCTGACCCTCTGCTGCCCTACAGCCATGGGTCCTGCTGCTGCACTGATCTGGGACAAGCTGCTGTGCCCAGGAGGGAATGGTGGGAGCCAGGGTCTGGCAGGAAACCCTGTGGATGTTTTAGATGCTGACCATGGGCTAAACCCTCCATGATTTCATCCCCTTCCCACACCGCAGGGAAGAAAGCAGCACTCTGGCTCTCAGCTGAGAAGCCAAGGCGAAATCATCCTCAAACAGCATCTTTCTAAACCCTGCCCATGCCACTGCTTGTAGCATTAAATATGGCTGTGACAGCAAAACACCTTGTTTAAATATCTGGTGCACTGGGAGCCTGCCTGTTGCCTCACAGATAGGCTTGGCACAGCCAATCTCCTCATCCCATCACCAGCCGTGGATTTTAGGTGGCTCCTGACCCACTTCCAGCAGAGGTGGGGCTGGGCATGGGATGCTCCATGGCTGGGCCCCTCTCCCCTCTTCCTCCACCTGGGTCTGTACAGCAAGGGGGATGCTTTTCCACAAGGTCCATGGGACATTGGCCTCATCCATCTCCACTTCACACCACCACAGGCTGGTATGGATGGTCTTACACCAGTCACCCCAGTGCCCTCCCTGAGGCTTTCCTGGTGTAAATGAGAGCATGGGAGTATCCTTCCTGTGATTCTAAGCACAGAGGGGTTTTTTAATGGGGGGAGGCACCAGGCAGAGTACTGTCTTTTCCAGCAAACCATCCTGGGTATTAACAGCTTTCCACCACCACCCTGGGGGACACTACTATGTGCCTTTGCCAAAAGGGGCTCCCCATGCTGTTGTTCCCCTCCAAACCCCCTCTCCCACCCAAGCACCGCATCTAAGGCAGGAAACTTCTGGGTGACCATCGTGGGGATGGAAATTAGGGATAGAGCCACTTTGGGCCACCTTTTCCCTTAGGCTGTGGTCCCTAGAGCAGCTAGACCCCAATGCCTTCCCTGGGGGGCCTGTTCTGAGAGTCAAGGCTGAGCATGAGAATTGTCCTTGTGGAGGCTTCATGTTTTACTGCAGAGCAATAAAAACAGTCAGGATTGGGCATTTCCAGCACTTGACTGGGTCAAACTGGTGCAAAAGCAGTGAAGGTCCCCTTTGGTATGGAAGCAAAGTTTGCAGCTGTGCTAAGTGAGCTTCTGTTTACACCTCCCTCTTATTTACACCGTGTGTGCCGGCACCTCCGAGGTGGCTCCTGCTTGGGGACGGGCTCTGACGCACACCAGCATCCTTGCCAACGGGAACTTGAAGCCCCAGGTCAGGCAGGAACAGCCAACGAGAGCCTGCATGGGGGCTGCACTGAGCTACCCAGCAGCTTTTCCCCAAGGAGCAGCTCTCGTGCACCGCCGTTAGCTGGGCTGATTTATTTCCTATCGATCAGTGGGTTATAGAAAATAAGTATGTGCAGATATTGCCATAGCTCTGTATAGTCCTTAGTCTATACAGCTGAGGGGGTGGGGCAGGTTCTGGTTTTGCTGGGGGGGGCTGCACTGCTGCTCTGTGGGGTTGGGACAATGCTTTTTGGGGTGCACCTCCATGTGCTCAC
The DNA here is from genome assembly GCA_036023395.1 of Myiotriccus ornatus. Classification (NCBI taxonomy): domain Eukaryota; kingdom Metazoa; phylum Chordata; class Aves; order Passeriformes; family Tyrannidae; genus Myiotriccus; species Myiotriccus ornatus. The sequence continues at coordinate 26,514,056 of JAYRBT010000005.1, read as the reverse complement.
ACCAGCATCCTCATGAGATGCTGGGGAGAGTAAAGCTCTTTGGAAACGAGTAACCCCCTTGACCTTACTATAAGCGCAGGAAATAACTTTCTAATCACTTTTCCTTGATCCAAAAGAATGAAGATTTGATGAGAAGCATCTGACAACTCTTTTTTTCCCCCCTCCTTTTGATTTAGGGTTTTGCATCACAAAAGTTGGAAAACTTCCAGCTTGCTCATTTTTTTTCCCCCTCCTTTTCCCCCTTCTATAAAAACTCCAAAGTGACAGAAGGAGAGTGCCAGCGCAAATATTCTTGGCAAATTTTCCCAGGACCACAACATCCTTCCTGGCCAAGTCCTCCTGAGCTTGTTGCAGCCCTCGGCGTCCTTGTTGCCTGCAGCAGAACACCCTGGTGCCTCTCCAGTGGTGGCTGATGCTTGACCCAGACAGTCACTCGTCACAAGCTGCATCTTAAAAATAACTTGTGGCAATTTCTGGAGGCACCCCCCAACCAGGAGATGGCAATGTGTGGTGGGTGATCTCATCCAAAATGACTCAAGAAAGCACTGGTATGAGGTGTGGATGGAGATGCCCAAGTGAGCTGCGGAAGCCTCTCGACTGCTCTTGGAGCTGGCAGTGACAGCAGCAACATCCTCAGCACAACACCGGAGTTATGCCAAGGCCTTGCTTGCTTCCATGCCGACGGCATCTCCAGAGCCGCTTGGTGCTCCACCACTAATCAGGCTGAGTTCGATAATTAAGACGTTAGCTAATTGTTAGGGACATTAGCATTGATTTCTGCCCTTTCATGCTGCAGGAGCAGATCTAGAGATACAGAAACAGGGAAGCATGCACTGGGGAAAGGCAGCAGCGGTATTCGCCAGGTGCCATGAGGAAGCACGGGAAGATTCCAGATGGGACTCTGGAACTACCCCCTGTACATGCTGAGCTGAAGCCCAGAGCAAAAGCAAGACCCAACATGTGTGCCAGGTACATGACACCTTTTGGTGGTGGAGCTGTGGGATGTGCCCAGTCACAGGGGCTGGTCCCTGGGGCGCAGCGGGAGCAAAGGTGCGTCTGTGCGAGAGTGATGGGGAGGGGTCTCGAGCTCCTTGGGGATGCCTTTTAGTGGGAATGAACGTCAAAACTAGTGACTGAGTCACCTTCTCATTATACGGGGGAAAGCTTTATCAGATTAGGGCCACTTAAGAGAGCCTGGGCAAAGGCTAAGTGCAGTTTAGTTTCTGAAGTGGATTGACTCAGCTGAGCCTTGTCTATGAATTCATGCAGGCGCCCAGGGCACCTCTTGCTCTGCCGCTTGCACCTCCTGGGACAGAGAATCCCAAAGGGCTCAGTTTTGCCGGTTTCTCCCTTTGCTCCGGAGCCCCACCAGCCTTGCCTGGGGCTTCGTGGCACCCAGCTCCCTCACACCCAGCCCTGCCTGCATCGCTGCCTCCTCTGCCCCCTCCCCGGCTCTGTGTGGTTTGCAAGGAGCTGCATCGCCGGGCTCGCATCCGCACGCGCTCCCAAGGAAGCGCCGGGGCCTCATTGATCTGCCGGGGTAATTAAGAGAGTGAGCCAGGCACCGCCGGAGCGACAGCAGCGCGGTAATCACTGGCAAAGTGGGCACGGCGGGGTGCTGTCAGCCGCCTGGCACCCGGCCCCGGAGACACGGCTCCAGGCGGCCGGCGTGGGGACAGCCACCTCGGAGCCTGCCGTCCTGCCGGAGCAGGGACGCCGAAGATCACGGTGGTGGCTGTGAAACGATTCTCGCTGGGCTCCCGCAAACCACCCTCCGCTGCCCATTCAGTCGCTATAGCCAAGGGACTTTAAGTCGCTGCCTCCTTCCCAGCTCATGAGACTGGTTAGAAAACCTGCAAGACTCGGTGGCTTGGGTTCCTTTTATTAGCTGTTCTTCACATCCTCGAGAGCAAGACACTTGAAGATGAGAGTAAAGGAAAATAGCAGAAAATCCCAAGACTCGGGGAGCCAAGGATTTGCATAAGACATCAAATGAGATGAAGCCTGGGCTGCCACCAGGGGAGATGGCAGCTGCGTGCAGTGTGTCGCACCAGTGCCATGTGTTCTGCCCTCTGGCTTTGCACACCCGAGACTTTCACACCCACAGGCAAAAAAGACTCTTAAGTAAAGCAATGTGCAAAACAGAACTCCCCCCAGCGTGGTGACAGCAGCAGCAGCAGCCCTGGCTTCCCCCACCTTGTGCTGAGCTCTCAGCCCAAAGCATCCCTGCAGATGGATCGCTGGAGAAGAGCACCCCCACCCACAAGGGGCTGGAGGAAAAAGAGCACCCTTGCAGTCCCTTCCCCAGGGATGATGGCTCCTTCCCCTCAACGGACCCTGCAAGCCCAGTACCAGCCTCCTGCAGGAGCTGGAGGCAGTGCAAGGTGAGGACCATTCCTTCCCATCACTCCCTTGCCTTCACAGAAGTGACAAGTGTCACGGGTGGGCAGTGATGCACAGCAGTAGCTCAGCGTTAGCAGCACAGGATAAATAAGGTGGTGGGTGGCTGGTGCTGGGCAGAGAGAGGAAGGCGATCTGGGGTGTCAGAGTGGGGCCACTCCCCTTCCTAGCACCCTGCTGCTACCCAGGTCTCCAAACTGTCACCGAGCGGCCACCAAAGGCAGCTCCGCTTCGGGGAAAAAGTGCAGGGGCCTCCTTGCAACATCTCCGGGGCTGGCAGGGACCCTCCTGGCTGCTGACAGAGAGGGGACACTGACATCTGCCGGCAGGTCCCACCCGGCCCCGCAGCGCCCAGGCTCACCCTGCCCGGCCCCGGGACCGCGGCGGGGGCACCCCGGGACGCGGGTCCCCCGGGAAGGGACAGGGAAGGGTGGGCACTGCTGCGCCGAGAGCTGACGCTCTCCAGTGCTTTAAAGATCCAGAGTTTTGTTTCCTACTGAAAAAAATGTGTGTTTAGGGAAGGGAACGGAGCCGCGCAGTGGGAACGTCCCGATCCCTGAGCTGCCGATGCTGTGCCAGTAGTCGCCCGCGGCGAGAAAACACCTCCCGACGGGTCACCCGCTGCTCGGCCCGGTGCTCCGGTGAAGTGGGGCCCTGCGGGGATGATGATGGAGGGAAATTCCCCCCACGGGCTATTGATTTACCGGTGATCACCAGAGAAATGCGTGTTTAAACATTTAAGGGGGCATCTCCTCCGGTCTCTGCGGGCGCGGGGTGTCTCGCACGAGCATCTCCTACCGAGCAGCGCCCGCTGCATACAGCAGCAGGTCCCAGCATCCTGGGCATCCCGTTTATCCCGGCAGTCTGCCAGCACCCGGTCCCACCGGGCCGCTCGCGGCGCGATGGCTCCCTCCCGGGAAGGGCTCGGTGCCTTCCCCGACTCGAGACTTCGCCGGAGAGGCTGCGAAGCGATCCCGGAGCAGGGACACAACTTGACCAAGGTCACCGAGCGAGGCGGCGGCGGCACCCGGCATCTCCTCTCCTTCCCCGTCCCACCCCCGGCGGGGTCCCCACGCTGGCTCACCCCGTCCCCCAACTCCCTCCCGCGACCCCGCAAACTCACCCCAGGCTCCGGTTCAGCGCCGGCGGGGCACCGGCCGCCTCTCCGTCCCGTCCCGCTCCGCCTCAGCGGCCCCGGGCGCTGGCCCGCCGCCGCCGCCGCCTCCCGGCCGCCCCATCGCCGGGCGGGCAGGCGGCCCCG
>JAYRBT010000005.1:26485029-26509918 GCA_036023395.1 Myiotriccus ornatus | reverse complement strand
GCCGGGCGGGCAGGCGGCCCCGGGCGGCGCCGCCAGCATCGCGCGATCGCGACTGTCGCGACAGGCGCTGCCGGTGCCGCGGCCCCGCCGGGTCCCGCCGCGCTCCGCGGGCGCCGCCGCCGCACCGCCGGTAATATATGCAGCGGCCGCGGCCAATCAGCGGCGCCGCCGGCCTCCCCGCGCCTCCCCATTGGCGGGCGGGGCGGAGCGGGGCGTGGCCCGGCGGGCGCGCGCGGGGGTCCCGGGAGTGCCGCGTCCCCGCTCCCGCCCGAGGGTCCCGCAGGGGGGACCGGGCTCGGGGGGGGATCCTTGGGTCATGGGTTGGTTTGGCTGGGAAAGGACCTCAGAGGGCACCCGGTCCACTCCCTGCCACGGGCAGGGACACCTTCCGCTGGACCAAGTTGCTTCAAGCCCCGTCCAGCCTGGCCTTGGACACTGCCGGGGATGGGGCAGCCGCAGCTTCTCTGGAGACCTCATGCGCTGGTGATCAGCAGGAGGATGGCACTGGTGACACAAGGTTTACTGCACTTGGCTGGTTTGGGTTTTTTCATATATGTTTTGTTTCTCCACCTCTGTTCCTCATGCCTCCCCACAAAATCCCTTCCTTACTCTTCTTCCAGGGGCACCACTCCCGCACATGCACCCCATTTCCTAAAGGGGTGGCCAAAAAGACTTTCTTGGAGTCTTGGAGACACCTTCTGAAAAATACAATTGCACCTTTTTTTGGTGTGGCTTTTTTTTTTTTTTAAATAAAATAGCTCCTTTTAATGTGTCCCCTGGTGAAAAAAGAAGAGCAGCTAAAGGCAGAGGACATGCAAAGGGATTACCTTGTGCTCTGCAAAAGCAGGGCCATGTCTGTTGCTCAGTTTTCCTTATTTCTCCCCCCCCCCCGATTTTCCTGGTTTCCCCTGATTTTCTCAGTTTTTGGTTTTTCCCTGTTTTTTCCTGATTTCTACTCATTTTTCCTGGCAGCTGCAGACCGTTGGTGCCAAAGGGGGACAGTGCTGCTGAAACACATCCTGCTACATCCTCACTGGCTTAGTTCAGCGCTTGGCTCTGATTGTTGAATACGAGTAATTTCTGGTGAGCACAGTTTTTCCTTCCCAAAATATCACGGAAGTTATAAATACGGGGGTGTCAGAAATCAGTCTGGGGAAAAGCACCCACTGTGGCTCCTCTGCTTGGGGGGTGTGGGGCACAGTTCTGTCCCCCCTGTATGCTGACCCCGGGGCATGTTAAGCTTCACAGCTGGCATGAATGAGGGAGGAGGAATTTGGGAAAACCCCTGCAAGGGGAGGAGGAAAAGCTCTGCAAAAGGAAAATACAAAAAATTGCAAGAGTTTTTAAAGGGACGTGGTGTGTGTGGTTCCACACAAGGAGACAGGGTGGAGCTGGGTGGGGTGTGAGCTCTGCTTCCAGGTCAGAAATGCCTCCATACCCAGCTCCAGAGGTATCTGCCATCAGGAGGCTCCCGGGGGGGGAAAACCACACCAGCATGGCCGTGTATTCCTGCTGGGATGGGGATTGGGCCTTTCCCCCACACTGGAAGAGGAGAACGTTTTCCATCAGAACATTTTGGCTGCAGGGAGGACCACAGGTGTGGTGCAGGAAGGTGTGGCTGTCAGACAAGCTGTCACTGCTGCTTTGTGCTCACTTAAAGAGTGAAAATAAAAAGCATCCGGTATAAAAAGAGCCAGATCCGGCAGGTTCGGGGTTGGCCCTAATGCTCCATATATGTATGTATATGCTTGGGGGATTTGGAGGTCCGTGACTTCTCCTGAGCTTTGGGGTCCATGACTTCTCCTGGGATTTCGGAGGTCTGGGACTTCTGGGATTTTGGAGGTCAGTGACTTCTCCTGGGGCTTTGGGGTCCATGACTTCTCCTGAGGTTTTGGAGTCCAGGACTTCTCCTGAGGTTTTGGAGATTTGGCATTTTGGAGGTCAGTGACTTCTTCTGGGGCTTTGGGATCCATGGCTTCTGGGATTTTGGAGGTTTGGGATTTTGGAGGTCTGTGACTTCTTCTGGGGCTTTGGGTTTCTGGGGCTTTGGGTTCCATGACTTCTCCTGGGATTTTGGAGGTCTGGCATTTCTCCTAGGATTTTGAAGGTCTGTGATTTTGGAGGTCTGCAATTTATCCTCAGGACATGGCGGGGGTGGTACCTGCGCGCTCTTCCCAGCGCAGAAGCGGGCAGAGGTAGCCGGGCCGGGCAGTCCCGCATCCCTCCCGCCACCGCATCGCTAAAAACCGCAGCCCTCCCGTTTTTTTTCCAGGGATGGGGGGGGGGAAAGGGCGAAGCGGGGGAGGGGGGAGGCGCGGGGCCGGGAAAGCCGAGCCGTGCCGTGCCGAGCCGCGCCGCACGGGGAGGCGCCGGTCCGCGGTGCCCGCCCCTCGCCGCCGCCTCCCGCCCGGCGCCGGGAGCGCGGCGCGGGGCTCCAAGATGGCTTTGGCCGGGCTGTGCTCGCTGCTGGCCGGCTGCTGCCTGGCCGCGGGCAGCGGCCCCGCCGAGGCGGCGGCGGAGGCGGCGGCCAAGGAGCTGGAGTGCAAGCTGAAGAGCATCACGGTGTCGGCGCTGCCCTTCCTGCGGGAGAACGACCTCAGCATCATGCACGGCCCCTCGGCCGCCGAGCCCAAGCTGCTCTTCTCGGTCCGCAACGACTTCCCCGGCGAGATGGTGGTGGTGGATGACCTGGAGAACACGGAGCTGCCCTACTTCGTGCTGGGTGAGCCTGCGGGAGCGCGGCGGGGCCCCCCGAGCATCCCCGGCGGCGGGGCTCCTCCCTGCCGCACCGGCGGGCGCCCTGCGGCTGCTCGGCCCCGGCGCCGCTACCTCCCGCCGCAGCATCTCTGCCCCGGTGTCATTTCACCCCGCCGCAGCATCCCGGCCCCGGGGCCGGTTCGCCCCGCTGCAGCATCGCGGCTGGAGATGCGGCAGGCCCGGGGCTCCTGGTGCATTCCCAGGTTGTCATCCGCGGGGCTCATCCCCAGCTCGATCCGTGGCCACCGGCGGCTTGTGCTGGCAGGAGGCCCACAGTCTGCTCCCAGCGTGCCCAGCTGGAGGTGAGGGTTTATGCTTTGTCTGCCCCTGAGCAGAGTCACCTTTCCTGCAGCCTGATGGAAAAATGCTCCAGTGCCCAGCGTATCCCTGTCTGCCTGTGTGTGCTGCCTCCAGCGCTCCTGCCCCCAGGTGTTGGGCTTTGGCCTGCTCACATGGTCTGGGTGGTTCCCACCTGCTCTTCACCCACTGCATGAGGCTCATCTGCCCTTATCTCATGGACCCTTATCTCTTCAGTTTTCTTCCACTAAAAAAAGCCAACAATTTGCTCCTTTGTTTATGCTGGGATCAGAGTGAGGCCTCCACCTCTTGTGCTCAGGGACCCGCTTCCCTCCTCCCCACCTGGAGCAAGTCACTGAGATGTTTAATTCTGGGTGACATTGGTGCAGAATACCAGTTCCCTGCCCACACATAACCTCCTGCCCTGGGCAAATGCCACCAATGCTTTTGTAGCAGGCCCACAGTGGCTGTGCCACCTCCTGCAAGCCTTGTCCATCTGTTGCTCCTCTAGCAGCACCTTGAGTGTCCCATTAAGTTTTTAAAATGCCACCCTTGTTTGGATGTTGGCCCAAAAATGAGGCACTGTGTGTTGCTTGATGTGATGCTCCTCTTGATGCTCCTCTGTGCCACCCTTGTGTGCAGCAGTGACCCCAGACTGGGGTCCCCGGCAATTGATCCCCTCCATGGCCTCTGGACCCCTCCATGTGCTAAAAAAAAACCCAGTCCTGGATGCTGGGTGGGTTTGGAGCAGCTCTGGCTGCTATGTGAGCATCCCCTTTTCTCCTGGGAGAAAGGCAGAGGCAGGTGCGGGGCTGCTGATGCCATGGGGGAGGTGTGTGGGGACACCCAGGGGTGTTTTGCTGAAGGCCAGGGGCCATGTGGGGAGGGGGCAGCGGGCTGTGGTGCCCCCCTGTCCCCCTGGTCCAGCCCTGCGGGATGCTGCAGCGGAGGCCGGAGAGCGTTGCTGTGGCAACAAGGCAGCAGCGCTGCGGATGCGGGGGACGCCGGCATGGCCGCCAGCCCTGCGCCACCTCGGTGCCCCAAAGGCCACCCAGGCTCATCCTCTGGCCCTCTCAGACCCGATCCCGAGGAGCTGGACCCCGGTGGGCCCCGGGGCCTGGGGTGCAGCCAGTGGGGAGCATCCTGGCAGGGATCAGGAGGGGGTCCCTGGGCATGACCCTGGCTGGTGCTGTGGGGATTTCCCCAGGGGTTTTGCAAATCGCTGGGCTGTGCAGTGAAGGACCCGCCTACCCTGACAGCCCCCTGCTGCACCCATGGCTTGCACTGATGGTGCTTGGCAGGGTTTTGCTTTTGCCTCCTTCTGCTTTCCGCTGCCAGACAAATGCAAGGATGACTGGCCCCGTGCCAATGCACCCCGATATCCTGGTGGTGGTGGAGCTCCCTGGGGCTTTGCCCCCTGGGACATTGGTTCCCCAAGAACCTGGGGATGCATGGGGCTGTGCCAGCCCCCAGCAGGCAAGGTTTTGGGCTGTGGAGACACAGGGGGGATCCCAGTACAGGTCTCCCTGCCTGGAATGCTGGGGCTGAGGGCTGAGCTGGCAGGGTACCCTGCGCCTTGCAGGCCTCCTGTTTGCCAGGGTTTTGGCTTGGTGACTTCTGGGAAATGCCATCTTACATCTCTCTCTCTCCTGTGAAGGAAAGGCTTGCTTTGAAGCTGGTATGTCCTCTTTGCCATGCGTGGGTGTTATTGTTGTTGTGCTGCTTTGCCATGTGTGGGTGTTGTTTTTATTATTGTTAGAATCATTATTATTATTATTATCATTGTTACTGTTAGCCTGGACACTGGCATGGCAGAAGCTCTGAAATGCACAGAGGTCTTGCAAGACCCAGACTTGGTGACTCAGAAACTGTAACCTCTGGAGCTGGTGAGCCCCCAGCCCAAAAATCCCAAGAGCATCACTGCTGTCACTGTGCACTCGGTGGGGACATGGTCAGATCAGTGCGTGGAACTGGTGTGGGTGGTTGGTTTCGTTTCCACAAGCCCTCGTGCATGGCCTGGGGATGTGTTTAAACATCCTTCCAGGAATGTGGCTTCACACAGTGCTGCTTGCACTATTCCTGGCAAACATCAGACCCATTTGTGCCTGCCTTGTTGAGCTTGACTGTGTCAGAGGGGTGGATAAACCCACTCTGAGTTTTAGTCTGGTTCTGTGTCTGAACTGGGGGAAGCTGGGCAGCTGCTCCTTCTCCTCTGGTGTCTTTCAGATCCAGGGCTTGGGCCCAGGGAACAGGTTGCCAAGGGTTCCCAGTTGGCAGAGTCTTGGACCAGACCCAGGTGCTGCCCCCAGGTCAGGGAGGGCCTGGCTTTGGGCTGGGAGCACCAGGAAGTGCTGCACAGAGGCTCATGGCAGTGGCACCTTGGCTCTGCCACATGGGCTCTCAGCCAACTCCCTCGGGAGTCTCCCCATGCCACCATTTCCCCACAGAGAGGGTGGGAGCACATGGGGAGGTGGCTGCAGCAGGCCAGGACCACGGCAGGGGAAGGGGTGAGGGGAGCAGCTGGAAAAGGGTCTGGACTGGGGAGCCCTAGGCTGTCATCCCGCTCCGGTGCCATCTGTCCTCCTCAAATACTCCCAAATAACTGAAGGGCTTTCAAGCTTGGCCTGCGTTCATGGACACTTGTGAGAGGTTCCCCTGCCTTGGTGGCACCTCCCTGCCACAGCAGCCAAACCAGGCATCCCACTGATGAGCACATGGGTCAAGGTTTTCCCCCCAGCTAGAGCTGTGCTGGGGTGTTTGTTTGGAGAATGGGGTCTTTGGAGAGCCACGTATGGTGCTTGTTAAAAATAAAGTGCCAGGGGTGTGTGTGTTGAACTGGGCATCCCAAAAACAGCTGTTACTCCTGACCCCTGATGAGATGCTCTGATAACATTAATTAGTGATGAGCTCTAACTTTATAGTTATCTTAACACTAGAGAGGGTGAGACGTTGCTTGCTGCCTGCTTTCCATGTGCCTGATTTAGACCTCATCCTCCCTGTCATGGCCATCCTGGTGCCAGAGGTGGATGCTCAGCTCTCCTAAACGTGGGGACCCTGCATGTGGTCCTGTATTCTTCCAAAGGCAGAGGGACTGTCTGTGAGACTATTGCCTCTGGTTTAGGAGGAGGAGAGACACTTGGGCAAGGCTTTCTGCTGCTTTGCAGCTCTCTTTGCTAATGAACAGAGGGAGTTTTAATTGCACTGGCTGCCTTCCTGTGCATGTGCTGCCTCACTCAGGAGCAACTCCCACCCATAAACCTGCTTTTATGTACCTGTCCTCAGAGGGACTCTGACAGCATTTCCCTGTTTTGCTGTGGGTTTTTTTCCCACCTCTCGAATTTTCAGGAAGCACCAATTTTCAGGTGGGAGCTGGGATAGGGCCACTTGCTGGTGCACACCGGGCTGCCTGCACTTAAAATCACCTGGTTTCATCCTGCTTTAAACCAAGGAAACCTTAATTTGGAATGGTTGCCTTTCATCTCGTTTTGTGTTTGTTGCATTAGCTGTATTTTTTCCTGAAGGGAGGAAGCACTTCTCTGGTCGGTGGCCATTAAGAAATGCTAATTTGCAGCTCAATATTCCCTGTCCGCTCACCTTCACACCCCCTTCTTCCTCACTGCTTGGCTCGGCAGCATCCAGCCACATTTGATATGTCATTAACTGGATTCACACTCCTGCAGGCTGCTAATTTTTTTGGGCCCCATCCTTCTCAGCTTATAAAGCAGCGAGAGGGGTATTTATGAGCACCCTGGCTTCCCTCGGGCTCGGTGGAGATTTGCGATGCAATTAAAAACTGCGCTGAAGACGGAGCCTTTGACTCCTTTGCCTTCTCGGTAGTGCAATGAATGGTTGAAAAGTGAGGTCTTGAAATACCTTTTCGAGTGTAAAATTGACTTGAGAAATGGGAAAGCGCAGCTGATGTGTTGAACTCGTGCTTTCTGGGCGCCGGATATTTCAAGATCTTGAAACGCCGGGTGTGTTTTGCATCCTGTTTTGTTTGGTTTTTTTTTCCCCCCTGAGTGTGGAAGAGCTGAAGGAGATTTTTCTGCCTCTCCAGTTTCCAACCCAGCTGCTGTGGCCTGAAATAGGGCAGTGCAGCCCCTCGCCCCCGACGTCCCGCTCCCCATCGCCCTCCCGGGAGCCTCGGCAGCAGAGGATGGGAGACGGTTCTTAACTTCAATGACTTTAATAGATTATCATAAACTCCAGCATTAATACAAGCTGTCATGATTTCAAATTATCTTACTTTTAAATTAAATAGATTCCTTTTTAAATACAAAATCAATTCTAATTTTTTAGAGGGGTGAGATTTTTCAAAGGCACCGATGAGCTGGGCATATTTAACTGCTCTCGAATATCTCCCCGAAATATCTAATCAATTTTTTTACTTTTTTTCGTTAAATCCTAGCTAAGCTTTTTGGCTGTGACTTCCCTGGGTTAATAGCAGGATAGCACAGGGGGTTGTGGGGATGTGAGACAGATCACAGTGGGGATGTTGGCTGCTGCTAATCGGGACGACGGGCCACCACAGAGCCTGCCCGCCCCGGCTCTCCTTGCAGGCTGCACGGGGAGGAGGCCAGATGTGACACCCGTCGCCTCTCATCCTCATCCCCCCTGCCGCAGACTGCAGGACACGGTGTCCTCCCCGCTCTGTCCTCAACCCCCAGCTCCTAAAAGGCCCTGGAGGAGGGAAGCAGGAGCCAAGGGGCTGCAGGGTTGCATTATCCCATTTTCTTTTTTTCCAATTCCACATCAAGTGAGAAGAACATCCCACTGAGTTTTGTTCCTCTCACCTGGATCTGGATGCTGGTTGTGATCCCAAAGCTGTTGGCACGCAGGGTGGCCCTTTGGTCCCAGCTCTCTGCATTAGGAAAATGGGTTTTGGGGTGTTGCAGTGCCAGTCCCCGGCTTGACTCAATTCCCTGGGGAGACGGGGGCACCCTGGCATCACCACCAGAACCCCCCTTCCCCATCACAGGGACTAGAACATGACACAGGGCTACAGCAGGGCTGATCCCACCATGGGACCCACAGCATTGCTCCAGTGCGAACCTTGCACCTGGAAATAGGTGTAATGGTGAAATAATGAAGCAAATATTAAGAAATTCATAAGTACCTAGAGAATAACCAAGTTAAATTATACCAGGGGAGCTCAATTGCCTTGCTTAGATTGATTGAATTACTAAATGAGCCTGACTAATGGAATGGAGTGGATATATCGGACTTTTACTCAAGATCCTGAAATAATTTCTCTAATAAGATTGTGAGCCATTAATTGAACTTGGCTTTGATCCTGGACACTGTCGCATGCTCAGAAACCCGCCGGTGTGATCTATGTGCCTGGCCGGGGGGAGGCTGCTGCCATCTTCCTGCTGGGTGGCTTGGAAGGCAGCCAGGGAATTTGCTTCGAGAGGGGTCCCAACCCACCCCACCAGCAGCTGCAGTGGGGAAGGGACTCCAAAATGCCCTGTCCCAGCAGCCCTCCTGCCCCTTGGCAAAACCTGCCTTGGCAGTGGGATGCACTGAATTCCCTCCTGCTTGGGGTTTGTATCTACTGAAAATCCAGGAATGCTGTGTTCCTCCTGCATCCTCCTGGGCTGGTTGCTGCTGGTGGTGGGGCGTCACTGGAGCATCCAGAGTGCTGCTGGGTGTCCAGGCTGCTGTGGGAGATATTTGTCACCAGGGCCTGGGGGCTTGCAGAGCAAAGCAGAGAGGGATCTCTTGAGGGCATGCATCCTGCCCTGGAGCACCTGGTGGGACAGGACAGGCTCATCCAATAGGAATATCTAATAACTTACTAATTATTGGGTGCAAATTGCTGGTGGGACCCCATTCCAGCCCTTCCTCTTGGCCATGCAATGTAAACCTGACCTTCCCACATCCCTTTCCCAGCTGAAGGATGGGGCCAGAGGGGTGAGCCACTGGAGCACCGAGGGCACCCCCGTGCTTGATCACACACCCTTCTCCAGGCAATGCAGCCCAGCACCAACCTCAGCTACAAACAGGGGCAGCCCTTAAAAACCCGTCATGGGGTAGAAAATGCTGCAGGAAAGCTGGCAGCATCCCAAGGAGGAGCAGGGAGTCCCCCGTGGCGAACCGGCGGTGACCGAGTCTCAGGAGGGAGGCACAGGGTGCACGTCCCCATCCTTATGGACACCTTGTCCCCGTGCTGTGCCCCATCTCTCTCTTGCTGGGCACAGAGGTTGCAGTGGCACGGTGGATGCACAGGGCCTCTTGTGTATTTTTTTTCCTTAGCCAAGGGGAAAAAAAAGTAAGAAATAAGGATTTCGTCTCCGGGAACCCGTTGCCACAGCAACCGCGCATCCAGCTGGCTCCAGCGGCAGCGGGGCTGGGAGGGGATCTCGCTGACCCAGAAAGCAGCGGGGGGGGGGTGGTGGGGGATGTGGGGCTGCTTGGCCTTTCGTGGGGGTGTCAGGGTCTGGCAGGGCAGGCAGGGAGCTCAGCCAAGGGGGCTGTGGGGGGGCCTGGTCCCAGGTTTCAGCTACCTTTAATCGCTCCCAGCCTGAGTTTCTCAGCCCACCTCCGGGCAGGGATGCTCAGGCTTGGTCCTGTTCCTGCCCTGAGACCCATCCCAGTTTTGGGGACTGGGCTGCCCTTGTGGGTGCTCCTCACGGACCCCCAAAGCTTTGTGGCAGGTTTTACCCGCCCTGGAATTGACTGTGGTTCTAGTGCTGGAGGGGACCCTCAAGCAGCCACACTCTTCTCTGATGCCGCTGTCTCACCCCTGCTCTTCTCTCCACATAGATTTGCTTCTGGGCTGCATCCCTTTTCCTACATTTTATTTTATTTTATTTTACTCTACTGTGATTTATTCTGTTTTGTTTTTATATTCCATTTTATTTTTTTCATGGTTGCTTAGCCAGCTAAACGGGGGCTCTGAAATCACCTCTCTTGGATCCTTGCTGCAGAGCAGTCCTTCAAATGAAGGAATTTTTGCCTGGTGGGATTAAGGCAGCGCCTGGATGATGACGGCTCTGCCATTTAAGGCTAGTTGTCCTTTTCCTTCCAAATTGCTGGGCTCTGGCTTCTCTGCAGCAGTGGCTGGTGGCTCACCCCAAGCAGCAGCTGGGGGATTTGTGTAGATCAGGGAAGATTTTTGATTGCCAGGTTCTGGCTGTCCCACTACGGCTTAACTCTGAGAAATCACCCCGAGGGGAGCAGTGCCCTGCTCCCACTGGCTGTGTTGGTATTTCTGATCCCATTTCCCTGCCCTGCAGCTGGGAGGTGCTTGGGATGGATGTTCATCTGGAGCTGGGCTCTTTGGAGCCTGCTTTAGGATGTGGTTAAGCTGATCCCGTGCTTTGCTTTGCTGTGGGATCTTGTTTACTGCTGAGACAGGAGTCTAAGTCTGTCCCCTCTGTGTCTGCAGAGCCTGAGATCTGCTGGGGAACAGGCATTTTTTCACCCTTCTTAATCAAAAGGAAGTAAAGGATCCTTGAGCTGGTGGTGGCACATGGGTCACAGAAGTGTGGGGTCTGCAGCCCTGATCTGATGCAAGAGGTGACACGGTCCCTTTTCTGGCCGACTCTGAGGCATTTCAGTAATTGGGATGACGAATGAGCTCAGCAGAGCAGCAGCTCTGGGGGATGCAGAGGGCTGGCTTTGCTCCCACAGGGAGCTGATCCACCTGGTGGATCAGGGAGGAAGGGATTTGGAGAATCACAGAACTGTAGAATGGTTTGGGTTGGAAGGGACCCTAAAGATCATCTCATTCCACCCCCTTGCCTTTGGCAGGGACACCTCTCACTAGCCCAGGTTGCTGCAAGCTCCATCCTGGCCTTGAGCACTTTCCAGGGATGGGGCAGCCACAGCTTCTCTGGGCAACCTGTGCCAGGGCCTCCCCACCCTCACAGGGAAGAATTTCTCTCCCAGGGTTGGAAGAAGGGTAGGAGAAGGTGGCAGAAGTTGTCCAGGAGACTGTGCCTGTGATTTTGCTTGGCCATGTCACTTCTGCTTGGCCTGGCACGGGCTGTGTTGCCTTGGGAGTGCTTCCCAAATCAGGTCAGTGGTCCAAGCGAAACCACAGCCTGGCTTCCAGAGCCCTTTGGGACGGAGATCTGCCTGCTGGGCAGGGTAAACCAGGTACAGGCAGGACCTTGACCTTGGTTTTTGGGAGCGGCACCTCCCTTTCCTCTCTCCTGAACCCTTGCCCTCCTCCCCTGCCAAAAAAACCCAGCTGCGATGTCACCGTCACAACACAGCGGCTGCCTGGGAAGGCAGATATTAGCAACCCCAAAATATCCCCGGGACAGGCTGTTGTGTGATGGGAGACAGTTACCATGGAAACCTCCTTCAAAAAAAAAAAAAAAAGAGAAAAAGAAAAAAAAATAAAACCCACGAAATTTAAAGCAGCCCTTGTAGCTCAGAGGAACTGTAGACCTTATTATGGGTTTTGGCAACCCCCCCTTTTTCTTTTATTTGTTCCAGCTAAAAGCTCCGGGAGACAAGGCAATTAATTTGGCATCCCAAGGGGAGTGAGAGAGGGAGGGCACAGTGCTGGGAACCAGTTCCCTGGGCTGGCAGGCTCCTGGTGCTTCCCAGTGCTGCTGCCCTGCAGCCACCACACGCCCTCTTGTAACAGGGTTGTCCCAACACAGAGGAAGAAGCAGGGTGGTTTTTCAGAAGAGTTGGCTTAAAAAACCGCTTTCTATCTCCGTAGGTGAAGGGTTTGGGCAGGGATTGGTGTGATTGAAGGGTTCAGGGCACTGCAGGAGGGGTGAGGATGTGGGAAAACACCACAGATTACAGCTCCAGCGTGGGGACGGGTGGCTCAGCATGGGTCGGGGGTGGGGGTGTCCTTAAGTGGGTGGCAGTAGAAGGTAGTGCCCTTTCTCCAGCAAGAAGGAGCAGGGGAGCTCCTGCATGGATCAGTCAAGCTGGCCAGCTTTGGTGGGGAAGGGGAGATGCTTGGGAAAGGAGACATCCCACTCCTAAAATTTTCTTTCCAGAGTCTACTTCGCAGCAGTGGCTGCAGAGTCTTCAAATTGCTGCGGTGCTCTCAGCCCGTTTGCTCCCCTAATGATGTCCCCGGTGTCCACAGCCTCTGGGAAATCTCCTGGAAACGTCAGGTTTGGACTGGAGAGCCTTTTATGCCTCCCACTGCCCTGAGCTGGCCCCGAGCTCCCCTGAGCGCTGCTTTCCCGGTGGTGGTTGTGCTGGTGCAGAGCTGTTTTCCCAACCTTTTCCCAACCTTTCCTGCATTGCTCAGCCAGAAATAGCTGGGCTCTTCCTTTTGCCACTTTGAGAGAGCTCTGGAGAGGAGCAGGGATGGGACTCAGAGCCGTCACGCTGCCGTGGAGCTGCTGGCTCTCCTGCGGGCCAAGGGGACAAGCCAGGGAGTTTGTCTCTGCAGACAGGGCATGTATGGCCTGGAATTTGGGGGAAATTATGAATGTCTCTGCTGGTCTGTGAGCAGGGAGCTGCAGGGGGTCTCGTCCCAGCTCATGCCAAAGTGCAGCTTTAGTGGACTGGGATGTGTGTGCAAGCATCTGCAAGCAAGACAGTGTCTGAAACATCCTTCCAGGGAAAAATGAAAGGAATTTTATTAGTTTGTCAGCAGGATCTGCTCTCCTCCTGGGTGTGCCGTGCTCCTGGTGGGCTTAGACCTGGTGTGCAGGAGAAGTAGCTCAGCCCCTGTCGTGGATGATGGGAATGCCTGTGAACCAGGGAGGGGAGTCAGCCTTGGACCCAGGCTGACTTCCACAGCTTTTATCATTGTGTTTCCACCTTTTCTTGCTTGTAGAGTAAGGCACATCTCTGGTTAACAGCTGAAGGACTCAGCCTCAGCCCCAGCATCCTCCCACAGTCCGTTCATGCCTGTTGGCACAAACTGGGATGAAGGGATGTGCTGTGGGCACTGGGGCTGGGGGCTGAGCGAGGGATGTCGGGGTTCCTGGGATGGACCTGGTGCAGTTCTCACCATGGGATGGGGGTGGTGCGGGCAGCCTGGGTTGGATCCAACCTCCTTGTAATTAACGTGCTGGGAAGAAGGGATTTCACGTGCTGGGGGATGAAAGGCAGCGTGGATGTGAAACACCAGAATGCCAGGAGCAGGGAAGTGCTGGGGTGATGGAGGGAGGGCAGGAAAGGACAGACCATGAGGAGGGAGGAGAGGCACAATGGCAGGAGGTAGTAAATAATGCAGGAACCACACAACAGCCAAAGGGCATTAGGAGCAGTGATGGCAGAGCCACTTGCTGTGGGTGTGAGCCACAGCATCCTTGGTGCCTTCTTTAGGCTGTTGGACACAGAGCACAAAAAAGTGCCTTTTGGAGCTAATCACAGCAGAAATTAATGGCTGTTTTCACACCAGGTGGCAGCATCCATGTCCTGGGAACAGCACTGCAAGGGCTGTGTGTTCAGTGGGTTTCTGGCCAAGGAAGGGAGGAGGTGGCAGGAGGAAGTGGCAGGATGACTCGTTGAGCCCTGGGCTCAGCAACAGCCAGAGCTCGCAGGGTTAAGGCAAAGATTTGGCCATAACTGCAGCAGTTTGCAGTTACTGGTGCTCAGAGTCCAACAGGGCTCTTTGCTCTTGAGATACTGAAAATGCAGCTCACTCCTCACCTTGATTTGATTTTGTTTGCTTACAGAGATGCTGCTTATTTGCTAAAATAGGCTGCTGCTTCTCTGGTGCAGGAGAAGCACGAGGCAGCATCCTCTTGCTCAGAAATGTTCCTTGATCACGGTCATGGGGGTGCTGTCCTGGCCAGGGTGACTCTTGGCACTTGACAGGGTTGGAGCATCCTGACTCCATCCCCTTTTTTCTGGCCATCTCAGATTTTAGCACTGGACTAAGAAAATCAGTGGATTTTCATCCTTTTTCTTTTCCCACGCAAACATAAGGGAACTTTCTACCCGTGATTATGACACTGGGATTTCCTCTTCCCTACCAAGGGTGCAAGCCCTACCTGAAAAGACAGGCAGGTAAATAAATACAGGCAGGGTCTGTGCTGCTGTGTGATGGCACTAAAGCTGATGGGTGCTGAAACCCAGGAGCAGCGTTACATAATTCGGACTGCAATGCAGAAACTCTTCCTTAATTTTTAATTATCCAATTGCAGCACGTACGTAGCCCTCAACTTGGGACGTGGAGTTGGCCCGTGGGCACGTGCGAGGGGGCTTGGCTGGCAAAGATGACAGGAAACCCTTCCCTCGTGTTCCTGTCCCTCGTGGCACGCTGGGAAGAAGTGTGTCCCCATGGCACTGAGTGGGGCTGCTCTGTGGCGGCTGGAGAGGATGCTCTGCGCCTGCCACAGGGACCAAGGGATGTCCCACTGAGTACCGGGAGAAGGAGTGCAGATCTGCAAAGGTCTTTGGGGTTTCTCTGGGTTGCAGTGATAGAGAAGTGGGTGACACCATGGTCAGTTTGCATCCAGATTTCCCGTAGCTGCTGGTAAAAGAGCCCTGAGTGCCTCTCAGGGTGGGTTTGTTGGGATGCGGGAGAAACAGGGAAGGAGCTGTTGCAGACCTCGGCTGTGAAGCACCGTTTTTTTCTCCTCCCTGTTTCTCTTCCTCTTTCAAATCCTCACTCTGCACTTTCTGTCCTTCCTACAAAGGCAGCTGCCTCAGAGCAGCTTAGGCTTCAAAGGTCCCAAAATAACAAAGGTTAAAATAAATTTTAAAAAAAAGGGTCGCTACAAGATCAAGTCAGTGCCCCACTTGCACCTGGGCTCAGAGCTTCAAAGCAGCTGCAAAGAGCCCCCCACAGTGTCCATGGTCGGGCATCTCAATGCTTGTGGTCCCATCTTCATCCTCCTGCAGTCGCAGGAGATTCTTAGTAGCCAGGAAGAGGCTGCAGGTAATTGAAAGAGGTGGGGGGTCCAACTGCTTTTGTTGCCTGTAGGGGCAATTGGAGAAGGTCTCTCATGCAGGAGAAGGTTGTGGTGGTGGTTGCAGCTCCGGGGCTGTGTCCCGTGCCCACGAGCCCTGTCCCCTGGCCAGCTGGGTGGGCAAACAGCTCCTCTGTGCTCAACGTGGTGCTTTGTGCCTCTGCTGGCTCTGCTGATTTATATAGATCATCAATATGACAATTATATACACCTGCAGGTTTAATTACCTCCATTTTTGTCAGGCAGCGACAGATTTATGCCTCTATTCAGTTCCTGTAAATCTGAAACAAGCTTGACTAGACCCAAAAGTCCTCCCATTGATCACCGTGCACTGGCTGGTCTCTGGCCCTCTTGACAAGCTCTTCTTTCAAGAGTGATAAATTCAAGATGCACAGTTAACTTTTTCCCCTTCTACATCTTTCTTCTTCCTTCTTTCCTTTTGGTTTTTGGTTTCTTTGTTTTGTTTTGGTTTTTTTTATGGTTTGTTTCTTTCTTTCTTTCTTTCATTCTCACTTTTCCACCTTTCAAAGCCTCTCCGCAAACTTGAAAATGGAGCTTGAAATCAGGTAAGAGCTCCTAAGGCACCGAGGAGTTTGTGGTGGCAATATCCCTTGCCCTCCCCTGTCCATCCCAGTATGGGGTCACAGGTGAGAGTTCTTCCTGCCCCAAAAGCAGCATCATTCCCACCAGGGGAGGTGGAGGAAGGGGAGGATCACCTCTTGGAAAAGCTCTTGGCCCTGCTGTGGATAAGTTGAGCAGACAGGGTTATTTTGGCCCAGTTCACATCCCTGGGATGGCCACCCCATCCCTCCCATATCCCAGAAAACCAACAGGTGCTGTCTCTCCCCCCTCCGGGAGATGAGGAACGGGCAGCTGTTCCTGTTTCCTGTGCTGAGCACAAGGATGCCAAAGTGATGTCTAATTTGCCTGCCCTCCTGGCCTCGGCGCAGCGAGCACTTGAACAAATTAGTGTGCAGGAGCGAGCTGAAGTTTACCCTTGAAGTGAAGTCCGTGGCATGGCTGTAATGCATCCCCCCAGCTCCCCTGCCAGCCCCACCACCACAGCCTGACCTCTCCTGTACGATATGCTCCGGTGTCCTGCTAAGTGCCTGGCAGATGGGCTGGAGTGGCCAGCCATTACCTTCCCTGCCAGCCCACGATGGATATAAATGGGCCTTTGCCTCCCCGTGAAAATTGCTGGCTGGCTTGGAAAGCTGAAGGGAATCTTGGCAAGCGGCTTGGGTCTGTAGGGTCTGACGGCACGGAGGGCTGGAGTTTGGAAAGGGGGAGTTGTTGGCTGGATGCTGAGGAGCTCTCTCAGTGTGAGGGAGCTGCCCTGGGGTCTCCTTCTCTCAGCGAGGCACTGCCTGGGGCAGCAGAGGGTCTCAGCCTATCCTTGAAGGGACACGTGCATGTGGGATGCATTCAGGAAGGGTGGCCTGGGTAGCACCTGGGTGGCTTTGCAGTCACCCTTCGACCTCAGGAGACTGGGCAGTGTGGGGGCAGTGGGTTGTGGTCCCTTGGCATCTCCAGCCACAGCTGATAATTGGGGGAAAAAATGTTAAAACCACAGCATACCTATCTACAGTCCTTTCCCTGCTGCAGGGATTTCCCAAGCTGGGATTTGCGTCTGAGCTCTCTGGCTCAATAGTTGTTGGTGAATCTATCTTCCCTGAGTTTGATTCCTTTCTCAGCGCTTCCCTACTTAATGCTGGTTGAAAAGGAACCCGTTGTTGGTTTTTACATGCCTAATTTTTGCAAAGTGAGAAAGGATGAATAACCATTGCCTTTCCCACTGCTCCACAGGCCTGCTGGTTTTATAGGCTTTTATCATGTCCCTACTCAGTCGTTTGTTTCCTTTACTGAGGAGTCCCAACACAGTTGGCTTCTCCTCTTCACCAAGCTGTTTGCGGCATCTCATCTCCCTCGTACCCCTCCTCCGAACCTTCCGAGCTTTGCCTCCCCCGTTTCGAGATGGTTGACCTGAATACACCACTTGCAGGATTCGAGATTGGCTCCTTTCACCAAAGTTGGATTTCGCCTGCCCACTTCCTTGCCCGCTTTCCACCAGCACTTCACAGCTTTAGCTTTAAGGAGACTAAATTTAGCCTTGGTGACCAACTTTTGTCGTTCGCCCCCTCTCCCAGAATGTTTCTGAGCAGCCGAGGTCCTGACAGAGATCTCTGTGGGGCTTCTCGGTAACCTCCTTTCATCAGGAAAACTAACCTCTTATCTTACTCCTCCCCCACCTGGTGGGCTTCAAGAGGGCTTTCCCTCTTATCCCAGCCCCACTTCGGTGCTTTGGGAAAATTTGAGGGTGGATTTTGACAAGGACTCTTTGAAACGAGTCCATCAGCCTTTACGGCGTTGGGTGACCCCTCCACCAGTTCCTCTAACAAAATGTCAAGGGCAGAAGCGGCATTGACTGCTCCTTAATTTCCACGATGCACAAGAGCTTTTTTAAGAGGTTGGGGTCTCCTCTATCATGTTTTGCTTCTCCAGTTGCTCACCCTTTTGGAGTGATGCTGATTGTGCTGGTGGAGTTCAGTAGGTGGAGTTCACTCATAGGTGAACACCATCTGAGCTGAGGGGTTTGTGCCTTCCATCCCATTGATTTGCTGGGAGATGATTTAGCCAGGGCAGTAATTTTCCATGGCTGATTAGGAGCTTCTTAATCGTTTGGGCTCTTTCCGTGGAGACCTGAGTTGCCCTCTGGAAGAGGTGATGTGATAGCATTGCAGAGTGGGATATCAGCTACAAATGTGTTCCTTTCTGGAGTTTATATATCAACCTCACATCTGTAGGCTGTTGTCACACATTCTCTTTATTTTACCTTTGCTCACTGTCATCGTGTGGGGCTTTGGGGGTTTTTGTTTTACATGAGTGTTGTTCCGGGAGGTGGATTTGTCTCTCCTCCTACATCTCCTCTGTAGCATCTCCTCTGTAGTTCACAGTTGTGGCAGATGGGACCAAACTAAGAAGACAGGAGTGAAAATCAAACACCAGCGAACGTCCCAGTCTGCTCGTTGTTTTTGCCAGCTTTTGGTCAAAATTGACAATACCGCGATGGAAAAATAACCTTGGAGGGGATGTTGCACAGGTGTGGTTGGGCACGTCCTTGGGTCCACGGGGAAGAGCAGGGCAATGGGGCACCTTGTGCTGTAAGGTCAGCAGCTGCAGAGCAAACCCAGTCCACTCAGACCCATTAGTGATGAATCAGTGTCCTTCTCTCTGGAAACGGTCGTGCAGCACAGCGTCACTCCCGGGGTGACGGAGGGGTTGGTTATAGAAAGGGATGAATTAGGACTGTGGCATATTTGGGACAAAAATCCCAGTTCAGGCAGGGCTAAAACTTTGAAATGTAACTCCTTTGTGACCTTCCCGAAAGCAAAGGCGCTGTATGTTCCGAGGAGACACCTGGTTATCTGTCAGCCTTGCTATGGCAGCTCGTGGCTTCACGTGTGCAAACATCCTGGTGGGGTGATCTCTCTGACATAGCCAGAGAGTGGCTCCAGGGAGATCAACAATGCCTTTTCCTTGAGCCTTTATGTTCTCCCGTATCCATGAGCCTTTTGGAAATCTTGCCCCAGGGCCAAAGCAGGTTCTCAGTACATAAAGTGAGGTTTATGCTTGCTGGTATGGAAAAGCTGGATTGTCTTGGGAAGGCAAAATGACCTACAGAATGAGCTGGTTTTCCTACCTGAGATTGGAGGCAGGGGGAAAAAAAAAAGCAAATGAAATATGGATAGTCAGTGATGAATGTGGAGTTTTTTAATAGGCCCATAAAAACATGAATATTACACCATGAGTGATGTGTCACTAAAACCTTGGAAGTATAATTGAGTTAAATATCAGGATAAGCATTTTGACATCTGAATTGATAGTAATCAAGGCCTGAGGTCCCAACAGAGTTAGCGAGTGACTCATGGTGGGAGATGCTCCTGAATCTCTTCAGACACTGGAGACCCCTACAGGAGTGCAAGACTTGCTTTAGCTGAATCTGAACCCTTTAAAGGATTTGTGAGGTTTAGACGTGGAGCAAAAGCCTTTGCTAATGGTGAACTCAAATAAAAACACAGTCAGGTTCCGGATGGAAAATAAGCCAGGTTTAAATGTTAACAAGGAAATACAAGTCCAAGTCAAAATCTGTGCTCTGCTGTATGAAATGAGTCTGTGGAGACTGGCATTATGGCAGAGTTCATTTGACTTATTGGAGGCATCTATTAGTGCAAAACGTTTCCAAATGGAGAGGAAAATTGTTTTACTGTGTGGGTTTTTTTTCATCAAAATGCTGATGTGAGGTTTTAAGGAGAGTCGTTGCCTTTGTGTGCCACAATGCCAGGGCTCAGTGGGGAGATGAGTACATGGAAATGGATCCATGGCAGCACTGGGCTCGTGGGCCATGGTTTTAATGTTGCACCAGCTCAGGTGCAGAACTGGGCTGTGACAGAGGTGTTGCCTCCCAAGGCTGGGAGATGCAGTGCTGTTGCCTCCAGAAGGATTGGGTTTGCTTTCGGTGGGACGGCTGTCCCTCAGGAAAAGAGGTTGTTTGGGATAATCAATAATGAAGTAGGTATAAATCCATGTACCTCCAGCACCTTCAATCTGGTCGTTTGTCCTCTCCTCAAATCACTCCTCTAGAACCTCTCCTTCCCTGTCCCTCCCCTCGCAGATGGTTTGGGAGGGGAGCAGCCGCAGCTGTTATGTTGAAAGCATCAGCTGGGGCCTTTAGAGGCTGGTGCTCCTGTAGATAGGAAGGACCTGGGCCACGTTTGATACCAGGTGAACGCAGCACAGCCTAATTAGTGGTCTCCTACTGTTATTAACCTCTGACTCAGGCAGGCTATTTTTTAACAGAGGTGCAAGAAGTTAATACTCGTGCTAATGGCTTCCTATCCGAGGCCTTAATGAAAGCCACGCAGGGACCAGGCTTTCCATCAATGTCTTTCAAACTTTGAACTTGAAATTATCCCCCCTCCCCGCCTTTTTTTTTTCCTTTTTAATTTTTGGCTTTCTGCCTGCTTTTCCGCCTCCTCTGGGACACACGGACCCCGTGGTGACAGGATGACCTGATCTGGTCAGGAGAGTTGGCACCTGCCAGTCCCATGGCAGAGCTGACTCCCTGTGGCATCCAGATCAGTGGTCCCAGTTGGCCATGGTATGGGTCACCACGGCATCTCCCACCAGGTAATGAGATGTTTGCTTGGAGAGCAAAATGAAAATAAAAGTGGAATGCACTGGACTGGCAGGAGAGATAACATAGAAATGTTGTGTTAGGGAGGAAGCTTGGGCTTGTCTTCGTCTTGGTCTTGCTGGAACCAAGCTCCATGAGAACTTCACAGGTGCAGGAAAGCATTTATATGTGTAATGTTGTCAAGTACAGATGGAGTGGGATTTGTGCAGCTGACGTGTTGCTAAGGCACTTGAGGAGAGGAGGAGAAGGTCCAAGGGTGAAGCCCATTCATCCAGGTGCTGCCTCAAGAGCCTTTGCCCGGGGCAGGAGCAGCGATGGTGGAACAGCTTTGTCCTGCAGTGTGATAAAGAGGTCACAGCCTACCAGTTTGGGGTGATGGTGGTTGATTTCTGGGGTGTTTTCTTCTGTCTGTAGCACTTCTAACTTGTGTGCAATGCAGCTGCAGGATCATGTCGTGGTGTCTGGTGAGAAAAGATAATGTACTCAGGCTCTGTGGCTGGATTGTGCTCTTTTAAAACAAGAATCCATTTTTTTATTGGAGTACATTTTTCTTTTAAAAAATAAGCCTGTTTAAATAAATTTGAAATTATGACAACCTATTTTAAGGCTTAAATTTACTATAATCTATTAATCATTTAAATAACTTCCATCAAGGATTTCTCCTCAAATATTAATGAGCTGGAGGGTGCTGCTTTTACAATGATATGTCAGATCAGGGGAAAAACATCTCTAACTGTAGCTTTTTAAATGTCACAATGTCACATTCTTAGTATCTATTATTTTCACTCTTTACAATGGAGCAAATGCTGGTATTTACATTTTTTCCAAATGTCAGTATGTTGAGTTCCTGTTGCGCATAAAAGCTCTTGCCTTAATTATTCCTAATTTCACATTAGCAGGCAGGTGCAGGGAGAGTGTTTTCTTCCATTTGAGCTGGTTCATTCCAAGTTGAGAAGCCATGGGGAGTTGGGAAAGCGGGCAAGCTTGTTTCCCCTTTCCAGTCCATGAATAAAGACCAGGTGGGAGAGGAGGAGATCTGCCGTTTCAAACCCTCCCGGCTCCCAGGGCCAGCTTTTCAAAGGGGGGATGTGTGTCCCTAAACGCACAGCTCAGCAGTTAGAGGGAATTTCAGAAGTGCTTCTGGCTTCCTGGTGGCTTCAGCTCCTCTTGGTGTTGCTTCCCGGTGGCACCGCGGAGCGCTCGGCGTCCCTCTGCTCGGGACACTCCAAGTGCACTGATTACCGCCAGAAATGCAGCCCGTGCTGAGCACAAACGATCTGCCAATTCGCTCGCTGTGGCTAATGTTTCCTTTGATTAATCAAATCAGTTTGGGAGGATGAACCCCCCCCCCCCGCCCCATCCCCGGCAGCCAGCTCACTTAAGGCAGCCTAATGAAATTAATTAACAGCAAATTTAAAATGTTGCTTTTCGGCACTGTAATTGAATTCCAGTTTTCATTTGAAGGCAGCATGAAACAAGCAAAATAAAGATGTTAATTTGCAAAGTGAGACGGGCTCTTTCCCACTGCTATCAAAATGCACGGCCTCAAATGGGATGGAGCGGGATGGGTCTGGCTGGACCGTCCCCACGGGGCAGAGACAGGAGGGAGAGTTGTGCCTCACTGGGAAGCTCATCATGTTTTTAATTATTATTCCAACAAAATCTGCTATTTTCAGGAACATTAACTAATGGGCAAGTGGCAGGCTCGAGCTGATGGCTGAGATCAAGGTGGTCTGAGATGGTGATCAAGGTGATCTGGCTGGAGGTGGAGGTAATGACTGAAACGGTGCCCATCTCTCCTAGGGATGGGCTGGTGCGACCCTCTCTTTGGCTGAGACCCAGCCATAGGATGTTCTTGAAATTTTGGAGTCAGCCAGGTGAATTTGGTTTGATTTGGCATTTAGTGACCCTGTCCTCAGCTGCTCCTCCTGTTTGGGTGTCCTCTGCTGCCGTCGCTCATCAGCACAGCTCTGTTGATCTGACCTCAACCTTGAAGTTAAAAGCACTTAGGGAAAGTCAGGGTACTTGGGCAGAAGCTGCAGGTACCTCTGCAGGTCTCTGGGCTGAGTCCTGTGTGGGGAGCTGTAAAACATGATTGAAGACTGAGAACCTCTGAAATCACCTCAATCAAAGTCAGGTGTGACTGCAGCTCCGTGCATGTTTCACTGCTCACAAAGGATGGGAGATATTTTGTCTGCAATAATTTGTGACGTGGTCCCGGTGATCCCATCAGTGCTGCTGAGAAGTTGTCCTATATCCTCTGCTCCCAGTGCCTGGAGCTGTGTTTAACATGAGGTGTGTGGGTGAAACCTGCCCAAATTAGAGCTGGAAGGATGCTGCTGGGTTCCCCGCCTCTGGCCCCGAGGTGCTGTCAGTGAGTGCTCTCTCCCTGCAGTACATCTGGATTTTTGGAGAGGCCCACATCTGGATTATAACTAGAAATATGATTTTACTCTGCTTTAACCATTTAGGTTGTGGTTTGTGTATGCTGTATGCAACCCCTGGTCCCTCCACCCTTTTTTTTTGGGGAGGAGGGGAATGTCCCCATCAACTCTCTGCTCCGTATTTCCCCCCTGAGCAGCTTTGTTTTTGCAGAGATCTCAGGCAACACGGACGACATCCCCCTGGTGCGCTGGCGGCAGCAGTGGCTGGAGAACGGCACGTTGCTCTTCCACATCCACCACCAAGATGGGGCCCCCAACCTGCCCGGCTTTGACCCCACAGAGGAGCCCCAGACCGAGTCGGCAGAGGAGGAGCTGAGGATCCTCCACATCTCCGTCATGGTATGTGATGGGAAGGCAGCCCCTCTGTAGCTGTCCAGAAGCCTGCAGAAAATATAGTGGCTTTTTGAAAAGCCTCATCTGGCTCCAGCTGCCCTAGGATGGGGAACTGAGCCCACTTTTGGGGGTAGTTAAGATGCCTTGGGCACCTCTCCAAGTGATGCTTTAACACTGAACTTCTTGAAACCTCTCCCCTAGTTTGCATCACTTTGAAAATATGTTCACGGGGTGCCTTTATCCCTGGGGTGGGGGTGGGGGTGGTTTCTGTGCTTTGAAGGTCTCAGCCACCCTAACCCAGGGTTAATTCACACTGACTTTGTCAGGAGCCCTTTGCCCGTGGATGGTGCCTGCTGTCCGCTGCTCCGACACGCGGCGGGTGTCACGGTGCCACCGGGCACTGTCACCGCCACTCTGATCAGCGTGGCAGCCCCGTGGCCGTGGTGTCACAGCGTGCAGCCAGAGCACCCCGTGTGTCGAGGTTGGACAGCTCTCCTCCTCCCCCCCAGACACAGGGAGACAATCTTTTGATGGCAGAGAAAGGAGAGGTCTGTGTGTTGGAGGTGAACCTGTGGTGTGGCGATTGTTTGGTTGTGGGTGTTTTTTTTGTTATGCTGGAAAAAATGTGAAGAATCCTACGATTTTTTTGTGCCACTGGAAGATAATTAGCCAGAGACAATGTGTTGCTGAGGCTGCAAACAGGCTGTTTAATGGTGCCTACCCTAATGAGAGCTTCAATTGCTCTTCCAGATTGCAGCCCCAGGCCAGGTTTCTCCTCCATCATTTGTGCTTGATTAGTCTCGAGGAAAAAAAATAACTGGCAAAGCCACTCCCAGAAACATCTTACATCATTATCTCTATTTTATTGTCCATTCCCAGTTGCTCCTGAGGGGGTGCATCACCTCTGGAGAGGCTGGCCCCACTCTGCTGCCGTGGTCTTGGTCTTCCTGGGTCCTGCTGGATTCCAAGATCAAGGCAGGAGTAACTGGAACGAGGCTCATTATCAAGATGATGAAAAGGATGTCTGCAACTCATTGCTCCTCTACCAAAATGTGCAAATACAGATTGAGTCCTCCCTCTGCCCCTTTTCCCCCATCACTCTCGGCTCTGCGCTGGCAGCATCCTTTCACTCTGAAAAACAGAGGTTGCATTTAGTGCCAGGAGTCAGGATCACGTGGAGTGTTCAAGGCTGATTTTCTTTCTTTCCTGTGTGGTTGCCAAGAGAAGAGGTGTGAGCAAGGGGCTGTATCCATCGTGACTGTGGTCCTCACATGGACTGTGCGAGGAGCTCTCCCACACCCATCCGGTGCAGGGCTCCTCACGGGCATCTCGTGGGTGCTGGATTAGGGGGAAGGCAGAACGGCATCCCTGTGCTCCCATGGAGGGGAATCAGGGGCCTGAGGTGGTGCCCTGATCCCCTCCAATGTGCAGTGGGTGGAGGAGACTCCAGTGCTGGCTTTCATCCTCCTCTCAGAGCCTCTTGAAATCTCCAGGGGCCAGAGGCAGCTTTTCCTCAGGGACAGTTTGAGCTCTCAGGCTATCGGGGCAGAAAGACATTAAATCTCAGTGAAATAACAAGTCTTTTTTGAGAACCCACAGTCACAGCCTGAAGCAAATGGGTGTCCACCAAACTCCAAGTCTCCCCTGTTTAGCAGAGGCATATGGCAGAGCTCGCTGGTGTGTGGGGGATTTAATGTGCATATAGAAAGTGAGGAAAAGCCAGGAATGCCCCAGTATTCCTCCCACTAGCTTGTCATCCCATCCGCAGATGGTCCTTTTTCCAGGGTGATGGAGAGCTATGACACAGGAGGCCATCTCCATTAGGGGTGGGGATAGCCCCCATTTATTTATGGATCAGAAGAACTCATAGGCATTGAACATGATATGGAATGAGGCCCTGACTTTACCACTAAAAAACTCTGTGTGAATACGGCCAGGCACTTTTTACAAGGGCATGCAGTGATGGATTTAAACTGAAAAAGAGCAGGTTTTGATTGGATATTATTGGAAATTAT
>JAYRBT010000005.1:26369841-26484951 GCA_036023395.1 Myiotriccus ornatus | reverse complement strand
CCAGAGAAGCTGTGGCTGCCCCATCCCTGGAAGTGTCCAAGGCCAGGTTGGATGGGGCGTGGAGCAACCTGGTCTAGTGGAAGGTGTCCCTGTCCATGGCAAGAGGATGGAAAAAGGTGACATTGAAGGTCCCATCTGATCAAAACCATTCTAGGATTCTAAGATTCTATGGTTCGGTGCCAGTTTTCAGCCCCAGCAAGAGATTTCCCCACTTCCTGGCTGCAGACTCCTGGCCAAAGAGAGTGTGCCAGCCAGCCCCACCTCTGCAGATCTTTAATCAATGGAGTTTGTTTGTTCTTTCTTTTTCTTTTCTTTTTTTTTTTTTTTGTTTTAAAGAAAGTTTGGAAGGAGGCTCAGAGGGTACATCACAGCTCCATTATCCTGGAAATGAAAGAGAGTTAAACTGTAATGGCCATTAAACTTCCTTTTCCAGCTGCCTCTCCTGCTTCTCATTCAATAATTCCCTTAATGTTTTATCCTAATGGAGCAGATTATTACTATTATTTTATTTTATCAAATCACCTGTTGCATAGAAAAGAGGAGGGAGGCTGGGGCTGTGGATGGACACAGAGCTCTTAGCTGGCTCCACACGCTTTTTATTGTTATTATTGTTATTATTCTTGGCAGACTGTGCATAAAGGGCCAGTTTTGGGCTTTCATCTCACCGCCTTCATCTGTGTGCAGTGACGGTGTCTCGCAGGAGGGTGGCCTTGGGGACAGTGGTGAGATGGCAGGGCTAGGTGCAGTTTTGGGGTCTGTCCCTGCGGGGCAGGAGCTTTTTCAGCCTCTTCCCCAAACAACACTTCAATCATCTTTCTCTCTCGAGCCGTGATCTCCTTTAATCTGTGCTGCAATTTCTTCGGGATGCCCTGGGAAAATCTCCTAAGATTGAGAGTGACAGCACTGAAACCAGTTGGAAATGGGTCAGAAAAAGTTGCCCATAGGAGCATTTGCCTGGAATAAATCTGATCTCTCTTTTCAAAGGCGCGTTGCGGGAGAGCAAAACAAAACGCGCTTCGCTTTAAGTGCTGCTTTTTCATGCCTCGGTGGCGACTTCAAAGCCGGCCCAGCCCGAGGCAGGATTCAGCTGGGAGCGCTTGGCCAGCACCGGGTGCTCCTGGTGCCAGCAATTCCTTATCGGCGCGACCAGGCTCCTCTCGCCGGTGCCTTTGCTTTGGCCACCCCGGGGTGTTTTGTGTCCCCGGGGACGGCTGGTGCTGGCCCCCGGCTGAGCCCTTCCCGCGTTTGTGCCCGCAGGGAGGGATGATCGCCCTGCTGCTCTCCATCCTCTGCCTGGTGATGATCCTCTACACCCGCCGGCGGTGGTGCAAGCGGCGCCGGGTGCCGCAGCCGCAGAAGAGCGCGAGTGCCGAGGCGGCCAACGAGATCCACTACATCCCATCGGTGCTGATCGGGGGCCACGGGCGGGAGAGCCTGCGCAACGCCCGCGTGCAGGGCCACAACTCCAGCGGCACGCTCAGCATCCGAGAGACCCCCATCCTGGACGGCTACGAGTACGACATCACCGACCTGCGGCACCACCTGCAGCGCGAGTGCATGAACGGCGGGGAGGACTTCGCCAGCCAGGTCACCCGCACCCTGGACTCGCTGCAGGGCTGCAACGAGAAGGCCGGCATGGACCTCACGCCAGGTGGGCACGGCCTGAGCTGGCTCCTTTCCAAACCCGCCTTCCCTCCGTCGTTCCGTGCGTGTGTTTTCCGTTTTCCTCCAGTTTTTCACTGGCTGTGAGGTGCTGGTGCCACTCAGAAGGCAACTCCGTTGCTGGGAGGCCTTGCAGCCAGTTGAGAGCAGCCCCTGCTGAGCGGGATGTGGCTGGGACAACACAGGGTGGAGCTTTGAGGGGTGGGACTGTAGTTCCTGTGGCTTGATGAAGAGCCAGAACACTGTGCCTCCTGAGCTCCCCATAATGACCCCCCAAAAATCCCTTCTGTATCCCAGGATTTCCACTGTCTTTTTCAGCTTAGGTTTTCAGTAGCAAAGTTATATGTGCCATCAGTATGATTCAGAGTTAATGCCACCTTCTGAGCACCAGCAGGGATTCTTTGAGGCTTGTTACACACTTGTTCTTTGGACACATTACTAACTGGGCCATCCATCTGGAGGCTTCTCAACTGAAACATGGTTTGGGAAGACCATAGTGTGGTGCTTAAAGCCCTCCAAGGGTTTTCTTCACAGACATGGGTATGAAGAAGTGCCCTGAGAGGCTGAGTGTTAGAGCTCAGCTTTTGGCTAGTTTGGTGGAGGTGCCAGTCGCCTTCAGGATTTGAGTTGCTCCTGAGGGTGCACTGGGGGCAGTTCAGCTCATTGGCTGCAGCACCCTGATCACCTCATGATGATCTGGAGATGGACCCAAGCAAACCTTTCTCTCACCTCCTTCCCTGTTTTAAAATCTTTATCCCTGAGAGATTTTGCCTTCAATTCTTCCTGCTCAGGGAGCGATAATGCCAAGCTGTCCCTGATGAACAAGTACAAGGACAACATCATTGCCACCAGCCCCGTGGACTCGAACCACCAGCAGGCCACGCTGCTGTCCCACACCTCCAGCAGCCAGCGCAAGCGCATCAACAACAAAGCACGAGGTAGGGGCGTCCCTGGGGTGGGTGGGGTGCTTTGGGCTTCCACCCAGCCACATTCCAGCAACTCACCCTCTCCTGGGATGGATAAATAGGATCAACGTTGGGCGAGAGCATGGGAAGGAGGGTTTGTGGGGGGAGACACAGCAAATGTGGTGCCTGCAAGGATGCAAGTCATGTTGGGCTGGTTGGTTGCAAAGATGCAGAGGGTGTCTGCCGTGGTAAATGTTTCAGGGTACTGGCACAGTCACGGGGAAAAGTTGCAAGTAATGGGACGTGTGGCAGGTGGAGGTACGGGTGTGTGAGGTGGGAAGGGGAGAAGATGCTGTCCCTGCTGCACCTGGCAGGTGGGCCTCCTCAGTGTAAGGCTTTCCCTGAAGGGTTATGTAGGATGCCAAGGCTTGGGGTGGCACGGTGCCAACCCCTCCATGACTACACTCAGTGTCCCCTGCAGCTGGCTCAGCATTTCTCAACCCCGAGGGGGACTCAGGGACAGAGGCGGACACCGACCCCCAGCTGACCTTCTACACAGACCCCTCGCGGAGCCGGAGGCGCAGCCGAGGTGGGTGGGGAGCCACGACCCCTCTTGCCATATTTGCTGTTGCTTCCCTGTGTTTGGAGACTTTCCACTGGCAAGAGATGGAAACCCAGGTGCAGTCCCAGCTGCCGCGGGCAGGCGCCGGTCCCCGCTCCGCAGTGGGCTGCTGCTGCTCTCCGGTGGAGCTTCTCAGCAGAGGATGAAATACATTCTGATGTTTTGCTGGAGGCTTCTGCCGGGCACTGGTGTATATTAATGAGTAACACGCTTCAGAGGCTGGCCCGTGCGTTCCCAGGCTGCTGCTCAGCACGGAGCTGCCGCGGGTTCGCTCCGGCACCGTGCACACGCGAGCTGTGTGTGCAGCAGAGCATGGGGACAGCCTCGGTCCCTAGGCAGGAGTCTTGCCCCACTGCCCTGTACCATCCCTGCAGGAGGTTTTCTCCTCCCAAGAGGAGAGTTAGTGTCTGTTTTCCCTCGTTGAGCCTCGTTTGCTGGATGATGCCTTGTTTTCCTGGGAGCGGTGGGACTAGGAACCATCTCCTTCAGCTGGTGCTGAGAGGCTGGTTCAGGCTTTGTCTCCATCCAGTTTTTTTCCACTCAGCTTCTTCAGCTGAGAGATTAAAAGTCAAAGACCTGCATGCCCTGAGCAGTTAGGGCTCTCCAGTACTTTCACAAAAGCATCCACGAGCCTGTTGTCATGACAAAATTAACTCGAGTGAAGTGCCGAGGAGGAGGGGGGGGAAAAACAGGATACTGCATTTACCTGTCTTTTCCTCAGTATCTCAGCTCTGCTTTAAAGCTTTTTGCTGCTACGAAGTTCCCAGCACGCTGCAGTGCAGAGTGTGGGAGAGCCTGGGCTGAGGGGGATCAGGAAGATCCCAGCTGCAGCAGGCAGGAGGGAGGGTCCCATTGCAAAGGCTGCCTCATGCTCTTCAAAATCCAAACTGGCTCCATTTGACTGGATCGATGCTGGATTTCCAGGGGGCAGGGCAGGGTCTCTGCACCCTGAGGTCCCCTGGCTGCACCCCAAAGTCTTCCTGGGTCCTGCAGGTGTCAGGTTTGACTGTGCTTCCGTGTTTTGCAGTGGGGTCCCCCCGGAGCCCTGTGAATAAGACCACGCTGACCCTCATCAGTGTGACGAGCTGTGTCATCAGCCTGGTGTGCTCTTCCCACATGAACTGCCCCCTTGTTGTCAAGATCACCCTCCACGTCCCTGAGCACCTCATTGCTGATGGTGAGCACCCCACAGTCTTACCCACCCCTTCCTGCCCCCTTCTGTGAGGTGTGATGGAGGAGAGGAGGAAGTGTGGAGAGGGAGATTCAGGATGGGTGCAGGACACAGGGGACGGGCTGGATGGAGAGCACCAGTGTGGGACAGAGGGAATGGGCCTGGGATGGAGGGGATGGGCACAGGGCAGAGGGGATAGGTAGAGGACAGAGGGGGCTGTTATGGGATGGAGGGGCTGGGTCCTTGACAAAGGGAACAGGTGTGAGATGGAGGATACCAGTGTGGGAACAAGGGATGGAGGGGTACAGGATGGAGGGGACAGGCATGGGACAGAAGAGACAGACACAGGAAGGAGATGGCTGTCATGGCACACAGGGCATGGTGCAGAATGGAGAGGATGGGCGTAGGACCAAGTAGACTGTTGTGGAATGGAGGAATCAGACATGGGACTGAGGGGATGGGTATGGGGTAGGGGTGGCTGTTGTGAGACAGAGGGGACAAGCACAGGATTAAGAGAACTGTCATGGGATGGATGAGACTGATATGAGATGAGGGGACTGTCATGGGGCAGAGAGGATGGGCACAGGACAGAGGATCCATTGTGGAACAGAGAGGGCTGTTGTGGGACAGAGGGTACTGTGTCAGGATGGAGGGAATGGGCAGCAGATGGAGGGATCCATCCCAGGATGGGGGGAAACATCACAGGATGGAGGGGTCCATTAAGGGATGCAGGAGACAATCATGGGATGGAGGGGACAGCAGCAGGTTGCCCTGCTGACTGCCCTTCTCTCCGTGTCAGGGAGCCGGTTCATCCTGCTGGAGGGGAGCCAGCTGGATGCCAGTGACTGGCTGAACCCAGCCCAGGTCGTCCTCTTCTCCCAGCAAAACTCCAGCGGGCCCTGGGCCCTGGATCTCTGCGCCCGGCGCCTCCTCGACCCCTGCGAGCACCAGTGTGACCCCGAGACTGGTAGGTGGTCCAGCGGTGGGGATGGGTTTGGGGGCTCACCCTCTGCCTCCCCAGGCCAGCTCTGATGGGAAGATGCTTCCTTGCTTTGCTCCATGGGCGATAACGGAGCTGCCGGGTGCCCTGGGATGACTGCAGGCTGCATTTGGCAGGGAAGCACGTGGGAAGCCTTGTCCTTTCGTGTCCCTCATGTCCCCCCCTTTCTCTGTAGGTGAGTGTCTCTGCTATGAAGGCTACATGAAGGACCCTGTGCACAAGCACCTCTGCATCCGGAACGAGTGGGGAACGAACCAGGGGTGAGTGTGCCTTCCGCAGCATGCCCGGGCTTGGGCTGTCCTCACACGAGCTGCTGGGCTTCAGCAGCAGCGTAGCAGGGCTGTGGTAAACTTCTTGGATGAAAGAGTTAGGGGCATCCTGGTGAATTGTAAGGTCAGTGCATGGCTGGGCTCTGCAGCAGGTCTGCGGGAGGCGAGGATTTCTATTCTTTGAAGTAATCAGAAATGATGTAGAAGAGGTCATTGTCGCATTTTACAGTAAACACCCCCTGGAGAAGATGGAGATTGTTCCTTCTCCCTGTGTGAAGGCTCTCCTTGGCATCCTGTGCTTTGTGGAACTTTTGGTTTGGGTGTTTGAGGCATCAGAGGAGGGCTGAGGTCGGGCTGGGGTCCTCACTGAAAATTGGGCAAATTAGATGCTTTGATACCGTAGCTAAGGGAACAGAGCAGTCACCGTCTGCTCCACAGCTTTAAATCCCTGGACGTGCCAGGGGAAGTTTTTCTGATGCTTTGGCAGCAATTTGGTGGTCCTTAACACTCACGGATCTCTGACATGCAGTTGGGACCTTCCCAGGGATGGCTGGAGGTATCGTGCAGAAACCCAAAACACCCTCAAATCCGGAGATCCCACGTGCCCTGGCACATCCAAGCCCTTGTTTTTCCCACTTGGCTAACTGTGGCGCAGCTGGGTCGGCGGTGGCCCTGCCCATGTCAGGATGTCCTCTCTGAAGTTATTAGTCCTCACAGTGGGAAGGGAGAGATCATCAAAGGCTGGGCTTGGCGGCATCCCCGCGGTGCGGCTGCGCTGGAGGATGGCAGCGGCAGGGGGCTGTCTGTGCCGGCTGGCCCCGGCTGTGTCCCTTTGAACTGGGGCCCGAGGAGAGCAGCCCTGCTCTGTCTCCACCCCCACTCTCTGTTTTTTATCATTTTAAAGGCAATTTAGCAATTAAGCCCAGTGTGGAGCACCCGCTGTGTGAGACCAGGGCGGTTGTTGCTGTGAGTGCCCTGAGCCAGGGGCGACGCTCGGGGCACAGGTGGTCCCGTGCTGGGGATGTGCTGAGTGCTGTGGTGAATGTCCCCAAACCTCTTCAAGGTACCACTGCTGGGCTGGGAAAATACAGGCAGAAATACAGCTCCCTGTCCTGCTTGTCCTGAGAGGACAGGTGTCTAGCAGGGATGTTCCCAGATCCTCTGTGCCCATCTCATAAGAGGCACTGCGTGCTGGGGTCTGGGGTGTGGGAGGGGGTACTCCCCTGCCAGGGATTTGCCTGTTTTGGGATGTGTTGTGTTCTGGAGTGTCTCACAGTGGGTTGGAAAGAGCCCATGACCACAATGGCTTTGGTGCCAGCCTCTGCCTCTGTCTGTGCTGGACTCACCACTTTGCAAAAAGCAAAGTGGCAAATGACTTTGTCCATTGAGGCAGGTAATAAAAATGGAAATGCACTGTGGAAAAACATTTGCTTCCTTCCCCTCTACTTTTCCTTTAGCTGCTGGGTGTGGATCTGCAGCTTCACACTTTTCCTCCCATGGACATTGCTCTTCTCTAGCTTTTTCCTGATTTAGCTGCTTCACCATCTTAAGGGAAAGTGCAGAAAAAGCTGCTCTCAGGTGAATTGGTAGAAAATAGAGGTTGTAACAAGCAGGAGAGAAGCCAAGGGCAGGAAAGGCAAACCCATTCCTGAAGCCCTCTGGACCCATTCACAACTCCAGACCCATCTTTGGTCTCAGCCATGCCAAACCAAAAGGTTCTCAGGACCCACTCTGTTCCTCTGGGGAATTTGTGGCTGCTTTTCAGACCCAGCTCCAACCCAGTGCCCTTACAGAAGTCTTCTTCATGCTATGCCTGAGCCTCTCTCTGCCTTTTCTCCTGCCACAGGGTTCATACCTGGCCAGGGTTCAGCTTGTCTTGTGTCTCTTCTTATATACCAAAGCTGGCTATGACAAACTATGTGCAATATTTCCAGCATAGTTTTCTGGTTAGGGCAGGGAAACCTGGCAGATCTCTGTTTCCCCAAGGTGCAGCACAGCCCCAGACGATGGTGGGGCTGTCAAAGTCCTCCTGCCCTTCTCTGAGCTCTCAAGAAGGCTCTGATGCTGCAGTGCTGGGGCTTTTTCAACACCATCCTTAGAGACCTCCTCTCTCAAGCTGCTTGAAACCAGGGTTATTTTGTGTTTCTTCCTTGGGCTTGTCAGGTTTTTATTTCAGAAAATGGTAGCAGCTGAAACCACACTTCATCCCTGCCTGCAGCTCTCACTATTTTTAGGGGCTGTGGAAAGCATGTCCACGCTAAGCATCGTGATGCTTGGGCTAGCTTGGTGTTTAATGAGCGTTCTTTTCCTTCTCTGCAGTCTGGTCTGATGTCCAGGTGCTGCTTGGTGCAAGGGCTTGTAATGCTGGAGGTCCCTTCTACCTGTCCATGGTGTCCCCTGTGAACTCTTGGCCTCCACAGGGTTATGAGTGTGATGAACTCCCTTTAGTCCAGCAGAACCATCTTGTCAGAGCCTGTTTAACTGAATAACTTGTAACTTTAAGCTGGTTTTATGTTTTTTTTGGGGTGGAGGTTGAGCTGCCATGCTGTCTTTGTCACACTCATCAGCTCACTCCCAACTCTAACCCAAACAAGGTTGCCTGCAGGTTCACCTGAAGGAGATGTCTACGAGTCTTCTGCTCTCTCCCCCCATCCCAAGATGCCTGAATAATTTCTGACAGTGTTTTGTCTGATGTGCTCCTAACCCCTCCCAATGCTGGAGTGACGTGCTGCTGCCACAGGTCAGTCCCTGGAGAAGCCACGTTGGCTCCTGGTCAACAAAACAGGACGTGGGGGCTTTGCCAAATCCCTCGGCGTGCTTGGGAGCGACGTGTTCTGGTTACGACCTCCTCTGTTTTCCCAGGGTGGCTTTTTTATCTGAAAACTCATTTCAGCCCTGTGGTTCAGAGAGTTTTGCCGTTGGTTTGTTTTTATTTACTGCGACGACAAGTCGACTCGGTGTCTGTTCACTCAGCAGCATCTCATTTTGCTCATGAAGGCGAGCTCATCTTTGTGCCTTATTGGCGATGGCAGGGAGAGGCTTTGTGTGGTGTGTGTATTTTGGGTACCAGACTGAGATCCGCGCCTCCGCGGTGCATCTTTTACCCAACGCATCCAGACCCTAAATCCTCATCCATTTTACAAAACATCAGATCTTTTTGATCATGGGTAGCAGATACATTTGATCAGCTGCTTTTGCTCTTCAGCTGTTTTGAACAAATCTGTCTGGTGCTGTTTGTGTGTTCGCAGTCTGTCTCCCTACTTTGATATGCATTGTTAATTAGCTGCTTTTCGGCTCTTACTCTAATGTTTCCAGAGTAGGATGCAGTTTCCAGCAATCCAGCCAGGTCTACCTCATCTTTGCTCATCAAACCCATTTTCTGTGGTTCTTTTTGTGGTATGACTTGGCCAAAGATCAAATCAGCTCATTCTGCCTTTAGTTAATAAACTGTTACCTGCCCACATTTGTACTTATTTATCTCAGCCCTTAGATCCATCATGGATGCTTTCCCCTTCCCACCTGCAGTTCTTGCCTGGGTGCCCTTTTCAGACTCCCTCAATGAGATTTAAGATGCTCTGCATTTAAAGGGCCTTTATCAGTGTGCTCTTTCAACTCCTAATGGGCTTCAGCCTGGCATGGAGAGGTTTTAAGCCAGTTTAATGTGATATAGCAAATGTGTCTGGCTGGGTGCTCTCATCTTCTTGTAGCACTTGGCAAACTGGGCTACACCAGCCTTGCTCCCCTGCAGGACAAGTTACCTCTTTCTGCCCCCTTGCAGGTGTTTTCTCCAGCACAGGACATGAATTAGTGCAGTAGCCCATGCCCTGCTCACCCACCTCCCATCCCCTGCTCTTCCTTCCCCATGATGCACACAGTTATCCCCCTTCCCACCCATGCACCTGCTCCTCTCGTCCCATCCCCACACATCATCCACTCCCCACCCCACAGAGGAGCCAGGGACACACTGAAGTAACAAGGACAGCACTTTTCCTGCTTAAAGTCTTCCTCTTTCTCTCTTTTTTTTTTTTTTTTTTTTTTTTTTGCCTCTCTCCATCCCCTGCTGTGTGCCTCGGCTTCGCAAGCTTGAAGGACAGCCAGATAAAAAGCTCCTCTTTCTTTCAGATCCTTTCACCAAACCACCCATCCGCCTCCTCCTCCCGCCTCATTCTCCTCGCAGATTTATGGGCAGCCCAGGGAGAAAGTGCCGGCATTAGCATTTTTAATAAAGCCCTGCTTGCAAGGGATGGCAGGGGGTGGGGAGCTGGGAAGGGGAGAAGCATCGGCAGCTGAAGCCCGAGCGAAGCTGTTGCAAAGCAGAGTGAAGTTGGGGAGGAGCCACGACGGGCGTCACCGGTGCGAAAAGCGGGCAGCTCAGTGCTTGTGTCATGTCTGCTCTCTGCTCTTCCCCCCTTGTTGGGGGTGGTGTTGGGTTTTCATGGGTCCCCCCTTTGGGGTCTCGGGTGCAGCTGCTGTGAGGATGCTCTGGTCTGTTCTGCCTGGACGTGAACTCCTGAGCTGACAGTGAAGGGATGTGGGGACCACTTTTGTCCATGGCACTCGCTCCCAGCACGCACTTGGAGCTGGTGCTTCAGTGCCGTGATGGGGTTTGGCATGGTTGGAAACCCCCAGGAGTACAGAGGGTCAGGGAACCAGGTGTGTAGTCACCTCTTTCAGTGTGTGACAGCCAACCACCTTCTCCTCCAGTGGCATTTCAGCCATGCTCACGTGCAGCGACTCGTGCCTTCTGCAAAGACCCTCTCCTGCAGCCCCTCTGACCTCCTGACAGCTCCCCTCAAACCAGCTGCTCCAGGTTAGCTCATGGAAGTCGCATCCTGCCAGTGCCAGGCTTTGATTTCCCATCCCACCCATCTTCTCTGGAAGGGTTTTGCCGGGAGCACGGACAAGCAGGAGCACAGTTCTCGATGCTAGAAGTCAGTCTGGCCTCGGCCCCTTGGGGCTGCAATTTAAGCGTGGTCAGGGGCCCGCTGAGGTGGTTCAAAGCATGACCAGCAGCAACAGGTTTGGAAGGCTTAGCTGGAATTTCTAGAGCTTTCACTGAAGCCCAGATGTGGGGCAAAGCATAGCTGAGGGTCCATCTGGAAAGAGCCAAGAGGCCTGAAGATCATCCCGGAGATGCACTGGCAGCGCTTTGGCCGTGGGAACTTGCTGACTGAGCGTAGGGAGCTTCTGGTTCTCAGCTGCCCTGGGTTTTGTTGTTTCGTGTGCCTGCCTGAATGCCAAGGCTTGTGGGGAGCCGAGAGCTGTCGTTTCTGGCCCATTTAATCCAACCCGATCAGCTGCAGGGCTGCTGATCAGTCCCACTTTCCTCTGTGAGCTCTGAAGACCACACAATCAACACACCCACCAAGAACAACAAAAACCCAGCAAGTGATCACAGAAAGCAGGGGGGGAGACAGGCACGTGGGGACACGCTCACGTGCATGGGAGAGGAAGGAGGAGGTGAAACAGCGGCAGAGGCACAGGGGGCAAGAGGCGGAAACGGAGGGGGTGAGGTGTGCCTGGGAGAGCAGATGCCACCCCATCCTCTGCAACAGAAGGTACAAGTCAACAAGACTGTGTGGGTGGAAATGCCAGCACTGAGCTCCTGGAGAGCTTCCTCAGAGATGAGGATGGATAAGTGTCTCTTGTTGAGCTGGAGTTCTTGTGTGGAGGACCTTCCAGGGCTTACCCACAGAAGGTGTCATCTTGTCCCAGATCCAGTGGTGCCTGGCAACACTGGCTCTCCCCTGCCATGTAGGCATGTAGCTAAAGGCTGAACATTACTTTTAATGGGCTTATTTTGACCCCAAGTAAAGGCAGAGCAGGGCAGGCTGGGGAGATGCCACACAGTCCCTTTTCTGGAGCATGGAAACCTTTTCCCCAGCTCAGAGCCATGATTGCATTTTACAGTGGTAGGTAGGGGTAGGACAAGGGGGAATAGGTTCAAACTGACAGAGGACAGGTTTGCTTATATATCAGGAAGAAATTCTTTGCTGTGAGGGTGGTGAGGCCCTGGCACAGGTTGCCCAGAGAAGCTGTGGCTGCCCCATCCCTGGAAGAGTTCATGTACAGGTTGGATGGGGTTTGGAGCAACCTGGTGTAGTGGAAGGTATACCTGCCCATGGCAGGGTGTTGGAATGAGATGATCTTTAAGATCCCTTCTAAACCATTCTATGATTCTATGACCTCAAGAATTTTAGCCAAAGTTGGAAATTGCACCCTGGGCGGACACAGCGTGGCTGCTGATTTTGATCTCCCAGGTGGGTCCAGACACACTGGCTGCGTGTCCTGCGTGTGTTGACACCCATGGCCTGCCAGATGTGCCACCTGGCAGAGGTCCAGTGGCCACCGTGTCCCTGCAGCACCTGCCCCGGTGCCGAGCCCTGCTGCAAGCCGAGAGCAGCTCCTCACAACCGCTTTTCCACCCGAGTTGATGCGGAACAATACCTTGCCTCGGCTTTTGTTCCCGGCCCCACGTGCTCCTCAGAAGCGAGAATAAAACCCATCTGCGGGAGCGCTGGAAGGTGGAGGCGTGAAGCATTCAAGGTGTTGCTGAGACACAAGGAGCACATCTCTTTCTGGACGAGGCTGACCTCATTCAGGGCAATCGGATCTGCGGGCTGAATGTAATCCCCCGCTCCCAGCCGACCGGACGGGAAAACGGCATTGTATCCCAGCAAGGAAACGAGACAGCACTCTGTAATCCTGCAATCAGGGTTTTTTTTTTTTTTGGTTATTATTATTTTTGTCCTTGCTGAAGTAACCTCAGATTAGAAATTAAAGTGCTTGTGCAGGAGAGCTGTAATTGCCTGGGGAGAAAAGCCCCGGGCTTGTCGGTGGCACCTGATACTCTCACCCTGAATTTTACCAGCAGTGATGTGATGGGATGGCAAATCTCTTTCTCTTCCCAGCTTTGAGCTCTTGCAAAGGGGATTTGGAGTTTTAGGGTTTGGGAGCAGGGTTCATGTTACCTGATTCAAAGTCCACCACAGTTGGGTCTCCTGTCAGCCTTGGTTTTCAAGTGGGTCTGTGGTGCTGGGGGTGCATGTCCCAGAGGTGTCATGGCCATGGTTGTCCCACTGAAGGGCACTGGCCATCAAATCTTGCTGGCTCATCACCCTGTGCTATCTACAGCAACAGGGATGGAGTAGATGGGGCCAACAGCTCTCCAGGCTGTCCCCTTGGCTCCAGCTTGTCTTCCAACCCTCTTTGTTAGGCATCCTCAGCTCCCCTCCTGGAACAATGAAAGGCAGGGGGAATAAGGCAGGTGGTGAAATTGTGGACCCAGACCTGACGTGCTCCCTTGCAAAAACCTCACAGAGAGAGAGTTCAGCTGCAGCTGGGTTTCTTTTAGCAATTCAGTAGCTGTGATGCAAATCCCTAAAATAAGACCAGGCACACGGGGGTGAGGGGATGTCTGGAGTGCACTGTACTCCAAAATAATGGATGTGATACGCTGCTGGCCCATTGGCAGGTTGGGGCTGGTGTGAGGATCTGATGTTGTGGGGACCCTAAGATTAAGATCTTGAATCAAGGGCTGTTTTATGCCATTGTCCTGGCTTTGTTTGAGTCGTCTTATGCCAGGACCCCTCTGCATGTGTGCTGGGGGCTATGCAGGGGAAGCATTTTGGGCTCTGAGCAGCACTGGGGGCACAATACCAATGTGATGCTCCTGGGTTTCTTTTCCAGGCCTTGGCCATACACCATTTTCCAGCGCGGCTTTGACTTGGTGCTGGGCGAGCAGCCATCTGACAAGATTTTTCGGTAAGCTGCAAAGGCAACCTGGTCAGCACATTTTGGGTCTTAAAATACGACCCAGGGCATGCAGGCGTGCAGGTAGCCCAGCTGGCAGGGCTGAGCACAGCTGTCCTGTGCCACCTCCTGGGGACATGTGAGTATGGCTGGGAAGGTCCTCTTACAGCTGTTGTGTGGGATGCTGGATGGGCAGCATCAGTCAGTTCCTCCTCTCTATTCACAGTGAGAGCGAGGTTTAGGCTCTGAAGGAGGATTTCTACGGGAAAATGAAAGTGCCTTTGTTTTTTTATGTATCACCTAAGTTGCATGTGATTTTTGGAGGTCATTTGGGTGCATTTAGAGGAGCCACCCCTCTTTGGCCTGCCCATCCACCTTTGTTCAGGCTGGCATCCCTGCAGGGCAATGGGGAGGTTCAGGGGCTTGGTTCTGGGGAGAGACAGCCCTCCAGGTTCAGCAGTTCCCTCCTTGCCAGCCTTTTCTGCTCTGCCTGGCAGGTTCACCTACACCCTGGGGGAAGGCATGTGGCTGCCCCTGAGCAAGAGCTTCGTCATCCCACCAGCTGAGCTGGCCATCAACCCCTCAGCCAAATGTAAGACGGACATGACAGTGATGGAGGATGCAGTGGAGGTCAGGTAGGTGCAATGGCAGGATGATGGAGTTTAGGAGGAGTTTCGGCAAATAGAGCTGGGATTCCCCATCCCATGTTTTGCAGATGGAGATTAGTACATCCACTAACCTGGCCCTCTTTGGTACCCGCAAAGCTGAGCCTTTGGAGGTATCTCTCATCATCTCAGTAGCTCCTGCATCCCTCTAAAAGCTTGGCTGCCATCCAGTTCACTGTCAACCCGAGGGAAACCTGAGCTTTGGAAAAACCCACGCAGCAGCCACGCGTTCACAGCGTCTCATTGGAGCAGTGACACATCTCCTCCTTCTCCTCCTCACAGGGAAGAGCTGATGACCTCCTCCTCCTTCGACAGCCTGGAGGTCCTCCTTGACTCCTTCGGCCCTGTCCGTGACTGCTCCCGGGACAACGGGGGCTGCAGCAAGAACTTCCGCTGCATCTCGGACCGCAAGCTGGACTCGACGGGCTGTGTGGTGCGTGGCCCCCGGGGACCTGGAATCTCCTTTGGTGCGAGCAAGGAGAGGGAGGGCAGAAAGGGAATCCCTCCTCCCTTACCATCACTTTGGGGTGGATATTTTGGGGTTGATTTCATAGCAAGAAGACGTTTTTGGGTCAGCATCTCCTTTGTTGCCGCATACACGCACGAGGGAGAGTTCGTTCATCTGCTTGTTGGCTCTCTGGGAGGTCCCACATCACTCATGTGTGTCCCCTGTCACCACCACAGCTGCTCTTCCCCAAAACAGAGGGGTTTGTGGGGCCAGGGTGCCCTGCTGTGATGTCACTGGTGCTGGGCATTGGGGTGGAGAGGCTGAGAGTGTGGGGCAGACAGTGGGCTTGGAATGGGCAGCTTTGCTTTGGTGGTCACTGGAGCTGGGGGCTGGTGTGTGGGGTTGATGCCAGCCCATTACCTTGGTGGGGTGTGGCTTGGGGGGGCTCCCCAGGGCTGCAAAGAGGCTGTGGTGCAGGAGGAATATCTGCAGCTGTGAATGGTGTTGCTGCTGCCTGTCCCACAACCCCCGAGCACTGCTCCTGCTGCAGTGTCCAGTGGAGAGTGCTCCCCTCTGCCTCAGCCCCGGGGCCAGATTTCTTCCCTGGGGGTTTCACCTCTTGCTTCCCCCACCCCTGCCAGTGCCCGACGGGACTGAGCCCCATGAAGGACGGCACGGGCTGCTACGACCGTCACGTCGGCGTGGACTGCTCCGATGGCTTCAACGGGGGCTGCGAGCAGCTGTGCCTGCAGCAGATGGTCCCCCTGCCCGAAGACCCCCTGCTCTACAACATCCTCATGTTCTGTGGGTGAGTGACCCAGCACCCACAAGGTGCTGCCGTGCCTGGCTGCTGCCACCCTGAGCTCGTAGGGTTGGCGTGGAGGGGGGTCTCCTCTGTTC
The DNA here is from genome assembly GCA_036023395.1 of Myiotriccus ornatus. NCBI lineage: Eukaryota > Metazoa > Chordata > Aves > Passeriformes > Tyrannidae > Myiotriccus > Myiotriccus ornatus. Next base: position 26,469,557 of record JAYRBT010000005.1, on the reverse strand, counting down.
CCAGTGTCTCTGCTGGGGTGGCCTGGTGGCCACCGCTGGGGGCTGCAGCTGACGGTGGGCCCCGTGCTGGCTCCCCAGGTGCATTGAGGACTACAAGCTGGGCACGGATGGGCGGTCGTGCCAGCTCATCTCGGAGTCGTGCCCCGAGGCGGGGGACTGCGGGGAGCCCCGCGAGCTGCCCATGAACCAGACGCTCTTTGGGGAGATCTTCTACGGCTACAACAACCACTCCAAGGAGGTGGCACCAGGGCAGGTGCTCAAAGGGACGTTCAGGTGAGCTGGGGAGGTGACCCCCGCAGGGTCAGACCTCACCATCCTCTCCAAGATGAAGGCATGGTAAGGAGCTTGGTCCGTCCATGTCTGGCCAAACTTTGCAGAAGAGGGAAGGGCTGGTGAGGAGGGCACATGCGATGCTTTCCATCAGTAGTAGACATCTCTGTAATCTGTGCCTGAAGGAAAGGCTTGGTACCAGGTGTTTTTTTGGGATGGGTCACCAGCTGGCTAGGATGATCCCAGGCATTTCTTCTGCCCTCCTCTCTGCAATTAACTTCCAGGCAGAACAACTTTGCCAGGGGCCTGGAGCAGCAGCTGCCGGATGGGCTGGTGGTGGCCACGGTGCCCTTGGAGAACCAGTGCCAAGAGGAGCTCTCTGACCCCACACCTGACCCCGAGTTCCTCACCGGTGAGTGAGTCCAGTCCCACGCCTCTCCCAGCTGCCAGCATGCCCAGCTTGAGCCCCTAAATCTCCCAGGAGATACATCTCCTGGGGGATATATCTAGTCTGGCTTTAGCATCCTGGCCTCATCTGCAGCAGCAGCAGTGGTAAAACAAAGGCATTCAAAATGATGGAGAGGCAAAGGCTGTAAATTAATTATGTGGTGTAAAAGCTCAACCATCCATTGAATATTTGGGGTATTTGCAAAAAGCATTTTTTCTTTTCAAAGGCAAAAGAAGTTTTCCAGCTACCTTTAATTTGATTTCTTTGCCAAGGTAACAAACATTCAAAACCTGCCGCCAACAAACCAAAGCGTTTTGGTTTGCTCTGCCAGAGCGTTGTGGGCCACAAGCAATAGGGTTATCGTGGGTTCCTAGACAGCCTTCAAAGATCTACCTTTCTTCCAGCAAGTTGCCAGAACCCCTAGAATAGCCTTTGTTTCTTTGGTGTTTGTTGCTGTTGGCTGAGATGGCCCAGGGCATTGAGGAACATTAAGGAAAGGATGTGGCTAAATGAGGTGTGTTGGTCTCATGATACCAGACCTTGTGCTTTTGCTTTGTTTGGCAGAGCTTCGGGGATTTTGGGAAGCACCCATGGGCTGCACCCAGGGTCTGATGGATGCTGGTTGCCCTGACAGGGTGCATGGCAGTGTAGGTGTGTGTGCAGGCAGATTGAGGCAGAGGGGAGAGTGCCACTGGATCGTGGGGGCCGAGCTACCCCAAGAAAGCTGTGCTGGTGGGTCACTCCTGCTTCCATGGGGATGCTCATCCCTGTTTGTGCTAGAGGAGGTGCTGGAGGACACCTGCACTCCAGTGAGGTTCTCTTGCCTGTGACATGGGTACATGGATGTAAGGAAGGCACTGCCACCACAATCCCAGCATCACAGCAGTGTCAGTGGGACCAGGACTTTGCTGGCAATTATGCTGGGGAGGCAGAAGCCAGTAAATTATCCTATTCATTTCCCACCGCTCTGCTGGCTTTGTGGCTGATTAAGGTGATAAAAAAAAAGGAGAGAAAAAAAGGAAAAGAGGTAAAATATTCTCTGCTTGTCAGAAGCAGATCTGGATATCGCTGTGAATACACGAGAGGCAGAGCTGCTGAGTAAGGAAGGGCTGTTTTTGCATAAACACTTTGCAGGGAAGAGCGAGGCTTTGAAGCTGTCGGGAGCAGCCAGCACTGAAGAGAGAGAGGTGCTGGAAGGCAAAGGATCTTATCCTGCTCATCCTCCGCCTTCAGTTCTTGTTAGAGGGGGGGATGCCCGCCGTTATCCTCCTGAACTCCTGCTGGGTGCCTGTTTAGCAGCAGAGTTGCTGCTTTGCTGCCAAGCGGAGGCGTGACGTGTTGGCTGAACGGCAGCGGAGCTGCGAGGGAGGAGGTGGCCGTGTCCCGGCATCCTCCTGTGCCACACCGAGGTCACCAAAGTCAGAGCCACGAGCACCCTTCTGTTCTGAGCCTCTGTCTGAGGCTTGGTGGCCTCTCTGTCCCTCTGCTCATGGAAGCCGAGCTGCCACGTGCCTTGGGCAGGAGTAAGTGGCCGCCCACAGCCCTGCTCTCCGTGAATTTCTGCCTTCTGTAACTCACAGTTAAATGGCTGAAGAACGAGGTGGCTTTCCCTGGAGAAGGACGAACCCTGGGTCCTGCTCAGGCCCAGCATTGCTGTAATGTCCTGGGGGAACATCAGCATCAACTTGCAGATTTCCCCCGTACATCTGTGCCCACTCAGCTCAGTCCCAGCCGAAAGGGACCCAAGGCCCCTTGGCTGCTTGCACTTGGGCACACGTGGCGTGACGGTGACCGTTCCCAGGCCTGCAAACAGCTCATTAAAAAGCGCAGCTATCATTAGTGAAATAATTAGCACACCTGGGCATGCGTTGGGAGCGGGCACTGGGAAGGAGGCAGGAGGGGATGCAGGAGGAGGCTCGTTATCTGCCGCCGCAGAGCTCCGGACGGCAGGATGAAACGAAACGAGCCTACGTGTTTCCCTTCAAAGCCATCATTTTAATTGCTGGGGAGCAGCTGACCCTCAGCTCTGAATGCTTCCCTGGGGGGACCGCGGTGTGTGAACAGCCCTTTTCCCTGGCTTCTTCCCGCCCTGCTGGCTGTGTTGCCCCAGGTCTGAAGGGCTGCAGCCATTCCCGTGGAGAGGCATCCCTGGGCAGTGGCACTGAGCCCCCGTGTCCTTTCTCTGGCAGGGATGGTGAACTTCAGCGAGGTGTCGGGGTACCCCCTCTTGCAGCACTGGAAGGTGCAGTCCGTCATGTACCACGTTCGGCTCAACCAGATGACCATCTCCCAGTGTAAGCATGGGGGGACAGGGGGAAGGGGAGAGAAAGGAGTGGAAAGAGGATACAGAGCTTTCTGCTGGCAGGTGATGGGCTCAGGGATCGGTTACCCATCACAAGTGTGTAGGGAGGTGACAAGGGCTTGGTGGACTCTGGGATCTGAGCATCTCCTCCATCTCTTCTCCTTCCCAGCCTTCAGCAATGCCCTCCACTCCCTGGATGGGGCCACCTCCCGTGGAGATTTCGTAGCACTGCTGGACCAGTTTGGCAACCACTACATCCAGGAGGCAGTGTATGGCTTTGAGGAGTCCTGCTCCATCTGGTATCCCAACAGGCAGGTCCAGCGGCAGCTCTGGCTGGAGTACGAGGACATCAGCAAAGGTAGGAGCCCTGCCGGTCCCCAGGAAGGATCTCCACAACCGCCCCATGGGAGTGGGAAGCTCAATTTGCTTTTGGCATAGCAAGGAAAGTGCCCAGCCTGTCCCATCTCGTTTTGCACCCTGCTCTCTCACCCTTGGAAGCTGGGTGAGGGACTCCCGTGGATTGCAGCAGGCACTGGTCTGGGCCATAAAGAAAGATCAATACGCATATCCCTGGGAGATGAAAGATGAGTGCACTAATCCTACCAAGCCATCCTGCCTGATTCTGGACTTAACTGTTGTTTGTCTTCAATCCTGTTCCTTCCTTCCTTTTGTCTCCTCCATACCTGCTCTCTTCCACTCGTGTCCCACAGCCAGACTTTTCTCCATTTCACGTGTTCCCTTCTCCTGGGCTGTCAGTGCCGTGCTTTTAATGCCTGGAAACCAGGTTGGAACTGGGAGGTTCCTCGTGGTGCAGAGGGCATCTGGCACTGCTGCATCCCCTCCGGTGCCCTCGCTGCAGTGAGCTGTGATGGATCCCCAGTGGAAGAGCTGATAGCTGGTTTGGATGCCAGCTTTACAAAAGCTGAGGCAGCCTAAGGCCTGCCTGCTGTCACCTGTCCCCAGGACCACGGCAACCTGGTCTAGTGGAAGGTGTCCCTGCCCGTGGTAGGGAGGTTGGAATGAAATAATCTTTACGGTCCCTTCCAGCTCAAACCATTCTAGGATTCTATGACCTCTTGCACTGGCCTTTTAGGCCACCTTCCTTTGCTGCCCCTGCGCAGGAGCTGTCGGGTGTGGGCAGTGTGAGCTCGGAGCTCGCAGTCACCGTGACCGAAACATCATTTCCATCACGAAGCTTCCTAGTTCTCAGTATTGGCACCAGCCTACAGTGCTGCCCTTGCTGTGTCCCAGCCACGGAGACATTTGTTTTCTCCCCAGGGCTCTTGTGTGGGAAGGGCTTCTTTCAAAGCCTGAGTCTGGATCCTGCGGGCTCAGACCTCCTGGAGCCTGGACTTCTTTCCAAGCCCACCTGGAAGAGTACAGACCCATTGCTGTTTTGCTGTGGGCTGTCTCCAGATGTAGCATCTTTTGATTGCAAGTACTTCTTTTTCTTTTTTTTTCGCCTGCAATTTCCTCCTCTTTGATTTTCCTGTTTGGAGGCTTTTCAGGTCTGGCAGTCTTTTTCCACCCACAATATCACATTTCAGTTTCACTCTGGCACCTGCCACTTTCCCTCCTTTGCTTTTTGTTTGCAAACGTCAGGAGCTGGATATCGATTGAGAAATTGCAAGAGACAAATCGTTCCCTGGCTCCTGTGCTTTCCCTCAGCGCCTGCTAAGCTGCAATTCACAGCCAGCCCAAAGTGATCCATCCCCAGCTTGCTGGGGGAGCGGAGCAACACTTTTGCATCCCGGTTTTGTCTTAAAAGCCTTGTTTCCTTTGCAGGAGTCTCAAGGATGGGCTAGTGCTGACCCTTTTCTCTGCAAATCCGTGCTATAGGAAGATCTTCCTATTGAGCCATGGATGTGCTCTGTGGTGGCTCCCCACAGCAGCCAGCCTGTGCCAAAGCACCACCAGCGATGGCCTGAGCCTGCTCCAGGGGCGAGGCTTTGCCTGGGCATCCTTCAGCTTCCACCACCCTCGCTGACCATCCTCAATGGTCCCTCTAGGCCCCTCTTTCTTCTGTGTAAAGCCAGAGATATCCTTCAGCAGGGATTTTGTGTGAAAAGCGCTGTTTCCTAGGACAGCAAGGCAAGCCGCTGCAGGGCGATGCTACCCAGGGCTCAGCAGTGATGGACAGATCCTACCTTGACTTCTGGGCCAACGATTTTCCCCCTGTGCCAAAATATTTCCTGCCATGGGAATGCTGGAGAAAAGCCCGCTGAGTGCAGGGTCTGGCTCGCTGCCCTGTGTGTTGGGAACACAGTGGCACCCAGTGTCAGGCATCTCTGCGTGGAGCTGGGAAAGGCATGAACCGTGGCAATGCTTTCCTGCTGCAATTTTTTTTCCGAGCCGGTTGCGTTGCAGGGTAACCTGAGAGTTGGCAGCATCTGCTTCCCATCTCCATTTCCCTGTGTGGGGACCAAGTGTAGGAGGAGTGGAGAGGCTGGAGAGGGGCTTGGTGGGTTTGTAGCCAGCTCGGGAGCTTTCTGGGCAACACGAGGCACTGGCAAGTCTTCCCTCCTCCCTCTGAGTTCTTCAGTGATGCCAACCTTTGTCGGGGGAGGGTGAACCAAGTCAGCACCATTACTGTGCACCCTGGTCTGACACTTATCCTCTCTGGTCTCCAACATACCCTGTCACATCAGCTGTGGTGGGGATTTTTGGATCCAAAGGAGAAATCAGCTGTTGGGCCAGGAGGGCTTTTGCAGGGGAGTGGTTTGGCAGGGGCCTTTGGCGGGGCATCAGTGTAGGGTGAAGATGCCCAGGCAGGTCCTTCACAAGTTTCCAGACACATGAAGGAGGCTCCCTCTCGTGGGGACCTGCTGCAAGGGTGGTCTGTCCCACCAGCTTCCCGGTGCCAGGTGAAGGGATGGGGCTGGGGGAACTCAGGCACGGGGAGACCAGAAGACCTGCGATGGCAGAGGCCAGGATTGGCTTTTCAGTTCTGATTCCTCCTCTGAAGACCTTTCCTCCCTACGGACCAAACAGCTCTTAAGGATACAGGGATCTGCGGGCAGCTCTGCCTCTCTGCTGGGTGGAAGGCAGAGCTCCAGCCCGCTCACATTCCCTTATCAGTGGCTCAGATCCCACGCTGGTGCCTCTCTTTTCCCCCTTCCCCAGGCAACTCGCCCTCGGACGAGTCGGAGGAGCGCGAGCGGGACCCCAAGGTGCTCACCTTCCCCGAGTACATCGCCAGCCTCTCCGAGTCGGGCACCAAGCGCATGGCAGCCGGCGTGCGGATGGAGTGCCAGAGCCGCGGGCGCTGCCCCTCCTCCTGCCCGCTCTGCCACGGCGCCTCCAGCCCCGACGCGCCAGCCGAGCCCATCCTGCTGGAGGTCACCAAAGCGGCCCCCCTCTACGAGCTGGTCACCAACAACCAGACCCAGCGGGTGAGGAGCCACGCGCTGGGGGTGTTGGGGCGGGCACGAGGGGTGGCAGGACAGCACTGTGGTGGTCTTTGAAGGCAGCTTGCCCTGATAGCACCATGTCAAGCCGGGGGACCCCTTGGTCATGGTCTGGCCCTGCTCTCAGGGTGGATGGACTGTGCTGAACCCACTGGGGGATAGACGAATGCTGGCTCAAGTGGGATGGGAGGTCACCAGGTCACCTGCCCAGTGCTCAACCCCCTCCTGTCTCTCCCAGCTCCTGCAGGAGGCCACCATGAGCATGCTGTGGTGCTCGGGCAGCGGGGACGTCATCGAGGACTGGTGCCGCTGTGACTCCAGTGCCTTCGGGGCTGACGGGCTGCCCACCTGTGCGCCTCTCCCCCACCCCATGTAGGTCTCCACGCGTGCCCAGGCCTGGCTTTTTGGCATGGTGGGTCTGTGAGGAGGTGGTGATGGCCAACAGCATGGTGGCAGGAGGTGGTGGGGCTGAGTGGTTTTATGGGTCAGGTTTGCAAACTGATGGTTGACCCGGAAAACAAGCAGAGAGTACAGAGCTGTGGTGTCTTTTCTAAATTCAACTGAGGACTGGGAAACTGGGTGTGGATCCATCCTGGTAGAGCAACCCTAGGGAAGGAATCTTTTGGACCAGCATTCCTGGAGCCAGGAGGGGTAGGGAAAGGGCAGTCACTTCTCTCCTGAAGTTGCCATCCTCACGGGTTAATGGCTTTGAATCTCTTTTGTTGTGAGAGAGTAACACAAAAATTGTCCCCCAGCCTGCGTCTCTCCACCGATCACGAGCCCAGCAGCACACTGGTGGTTCTGGAGTGGGGGCACTCGGAGCCCCCCATTGGGGTGCAGATTGTCGACTACCTCCTCCGTCAGGAGAAAGTCACCGACAGAATGGACCACTCCAAGGTGGAGACAGGTGAGTGGGGACTCCACTGGCTCTCTCTGGGGAAGTGAGATGGAGATGTTGGAGGAGTTTCCCTTTTAGCAAGGGGATGCTGCAACATATCCAGTATCCTGTGGAAGAGACAGCAGCCCCTCCTGCCCACCCTGCTGCAGAAGGGGCATCTCCTCATGTCCTGGTGATGAGCCTTGCTGGAAAAGCAATGGGTCCATCTCTACACCAACCAAGGTGTGAACCTTGGTCCCCCTGGGCACCGGGCAGCGTGTCAGTGGGCACAGACCTCAGTGGCTCTCCACAGCCCCAGGGACACCCGTGTCATTGCCTGTGGCACATCCTCCCCTCTCTCCCTAGAGACGGTGCTGAGCTTTGTGGACGACATCATCTCTGGTGCCAAGTCACCCTGTGCCATGCCAGCCCAAGTGCCTGACAGACTCTCCTCCACCATCTCCCTCATCATTCGCTGCCTGGAGCCCGACACCACCTACATGTGAGTCTCCTCCTCCATGCCACGCCCAGGGCAGTGCCGTCACCCTCACCGTGGTGATCCTCCCTGATGCTGCCTGTGTTTCCATGAGGTCTCGGGAGTCCAGAGCTTCATTTTTTTTCCTTCTTACACAGGTTCACACTCTGGGGAGTTGACAACACAGGAAGGCGTTCCAGGTCCAGTGATGTGACGGTCAAGACCCCCTGCCCTGTGGTAGATGATGTGAAAGCTCAAGGTGAGAGGGAGGGAGCTGCTGGACTGTGATCCTTGGGAACAGCAATAGGGTTTACCCTGTTCCAGTACATCCCTGCACTTGTCTTGTGTCTTGGCTGTAATATCTCCTTCACCTGTGGTGGCCCAGGAGCTGCCATGTGCTGTGGAGGGTTGGGATGGAGAGCTGCAGGAGGCACATGTCCTCTCTAAAAACAGGCATGGATGGATGCTCTTTCACTAACAGTACCTGATGGCACCACCCATTTCTTTTCCTAATTAGACCAAATTACAGGAAGCTAACCTGGACTGAGTCCAGGGAATGCCATCTATTCTGTTGCTCCTCTGCTGGGACCTTGCCTTGATATGATGTAAATCATAATTCAGGGGACAAATCTTCATTCTGGTCTTGGTTTTCCTAGAGCTGAGCTTTAGCCTGGTGGGCTTTATTCACACCTTTCCTGGCACCCCACTGAACAGTCCCTGTTCTTCTGCCCAGAAATAGCAGACAAGATCTACAACCTGTTCAACGGCTACACGAGCGGCAAGGAGCAGCAGACAGCCTACAACACTCTGCTGGACCTGGGCTCCCCCAGCCTCCACCGGGTCCTCTACCACTACAACCAGCACTACGAGAGCTTTGGGGAGTTCACCTGGCGCTGTGAAGATGAGCTGGGGCCCAGGTAGGCTCAGGAGCTGGGTTGGCTAGGCAGGCAGGTCTGCCCACCTTATAGATGTTGGTCGCCAGGACCAGCTCTCTAAAAATCTCATGAGTTGATGGTAGATGATAGGGCTTAGAGTCTCACAGTGGGGTTTCTGTTTTGCTGGATGCTGTGCATGTGTTCGGAGACCAGTCATCTGCCCTGAAGGACCATAAACATAGGACAAGGTGGAAAGTGGCTGACCACTGTCAACCCAACATCCTTGTCCATCCCATCAGCCCTTTCCTGCCTCTGGAGTTTTCCCTGCTGTGTTCATGCAGTGCAGAGTGGGGAGGAGACGGGATTCTCATTTCTCCTTGGTAGCTGATGCCACAGGCAAAAAGGCAGAAAGTCTTGGAAAAATAATGCACCTTTGAGGGATGGAGGCTCTGCTTTCTGCTTTTCCTGGGATTTGGCTTGAGTTGCCTGCATCTCTGTGTGCTAAACTCACTGTCAGTTGTGGTCCAAAGCTGTCCAGGACTGACCTTAGGTCTGAATTGCACATGTTCCCTCCCTTTTGATTCATGTCTGTGGTTGTAGAGGGTGACACGTGTTTTTGGTGCCCAGGCAGTGCTGAGCTGCCACGGCAGGTTTTGGAAGAGCTTGTCCTGAGCTCTTCCTGGCTGAAACAGTCCTTTTGTGCCTGAGTGAGCACCATGTCTTCTCCTAGGGCCCCTCCAGGTCACGAAAGGCCCTCCAGCTGCCTGAGGATGGGACACCTCATGTCCCAGGCTTGTGGAGGCAGCCAGATGTTCCCTTCTCCCCACATCCTTCAACATCTGCTTTAGTCTGTGTGGTTTCCCAGTAACGTAGATGTTTCCAGTCAGTTTAGCAAGCTGCACTGGGAGATTGCGTGTGCTGCAGTGGTGTTTCACAGCATCTGGCCTCCAAAGAACCAGAGCCATGAGCTCATCTGCAGACTTATTTCAAATGTACGCCAGCAACAGCTCCTGTGTATGAAATCTATGGCCTCCACCTTTCCCTGTGCCCCACACCTCCTTCTGCTGGTCTCACCACTAGATGTCTTCCAGCCCTGCTTCTCCAGGTGATCCCTTCAGGATTTCTAGCAGAGGATTGGAGATCCTCCACGTACCTTCTTTGTCCTCCAAACCTCTGCTAACCAGTCAGAAAGATCCAGCAAATAGTTGGTGGCTGTCTTGCACTTAATGTCTTCGACATGTCTCCTAGTTCAGCTTTGGTGGGAGACTCCTAATAGATTCTCCATGCCCTGGAGCAAAGCTGGGGGCTCTCTCTCTCCCCTCTTCCCGTTTATGTCCTAAGAAATGAGCTCAGCCTCAAAGCTCAGTAGTGACATCCCAGCACATGGAGTCTGGTTAGGGAGAGGCTCCCACCAGCTCCTCTGCCCAGGGTTGCCTCATTCCCATGACACCAAGTAGGATCAGCGGGCTTGGACTTACGTCTCACCTTTGTCTCGAGCCCAGCTGCAGTGATGCCGCTCTGTCTCCACTTCCAGATGTGAAATCCAGCCCTGGTTTGTGCAGACCATCTGACATCTGTTGTGATGATTTGCAAAAAGGAGTACATAACATTCCTGACGTGACACGCTGGAGTTGTCCCACGGTCACTGCCATTGCTGGGGCTGAGCTTTGCCGTCACTGCTCTCTGCCCCAGTGAGGAGACCGAGCACCAGGCAGACCACGGGGTGGAAGCTGCCCCCCTCGAGCCCCAAGAGGCAGAGGTGCATTGGCGTGGAGCAGCCAGAAATGCCACTGAATTACCCATTTGCTGCATGAACCTACGAGCCAGAGGGTTAATTCCACCCTCTGGAAATGCCGGAGTGCTTAGGATGGGATGACGCAAGTTGCTGATGAAGTGTTTGCAGCTCGCACTACTTGGAAAGAGACATTCAGGCAGCTGCAGCGGGTTCTGGTGATGACAAATCTTGGAAAGCAGACCTCCTGTTTGATCGTCTGCAAAGGCAAAGCACCCAGACTGGTGGTGACAGGACAAATCACTTGCAGATGACATTATTTAGCCAGCAGACAGCGTTTGTTTGACTGTTACTGATGCTCCTTTGAAGTCCTGGATGTGGACCCACGCGACTGACTCTGCCGTGTCCCTCCTCCTCCGCCCGTCCATGCCACCTCCTGCTTTGCTCATTTGGGGCGTGCTCGCCTCCCTTCCTGGCAGTGCTGGCTGCTGGACTGAAGGAAGATAACTTGTCTGAGTGCAGATAACTTGTCTGGGGTTACGAAAGCGAGTCGCTCCCTCCCGGTCCAAGAAGGGCTGCAGAGAGCCCTGGGCTTTGCATAAGGAGAGGAAATGGAGAGAAAAACAAGTAATAAGTGGAAGTTGGATTTGAAGGAAAGCCTGGTGAAATCTGGTGTCCATGGGCTTCGAGCCAAAATCTTTGGGATCATATTGGGCGTTCCTACGAGGGTACCTGTTATGCTGGAGGAAGAGAGGCAGTTGTGGCACCTTGCCGACGTGTCCAGATGCAGGGACCAAGGCAAGTGAGACCTCGTCTACCTTCTCATGTCTGGAAGAGCTGGCCAGCTTGGGTGGCTGTCTCCAGAGTCAGCACCACGCTGAGCACCTCTGCTTTTCTGCCATGCTCTGGTTGTGAGCCCTGGGGTGGCAACTGTCACGTGGCTGCAGAGCTGGAAAACCTCCCGTGGCTCCAGCCTGGCCCCTTGGAGCTGCAGCCACATCTGTGATGGACCTCTTGAGAGTTTTCTCTCCAGGAAAGCCGAGGTTGGCTCTGGCTGGACTTGAGATAAATTAAATCCTCTCTAAACAGCTCTCCCACAGTGTACCCTGCCTGGAGGAAGGTGTGGAGGGGCTGTGGATATTCCTCCGTGGTTGGTAAATGTGCCCTTGAGCTGTCAAACCAGGCACAACACAGCTGTGTGCTCCACACACCACCCCTGCTTATCCAAGTAAGAATGTGACAAGGAGGGTTTTTTTTTCTCCAGCATCATGATTTGTGGCCCCACTGCCTGTTCTGTGCTGAGCATATGCTGAGTTAAAGCTACCAAGGGGACATCTCTTCTCTGACTGAACCAACCCACCAGCTGACCTTGAAGCTGTGTAGGAAACTTATCCCAGCTCTTCAGACACTTAAACTTTTGTCCGGGTTTCCAGGCACGAGATACTCACCTTCAAGACACTTCATTTGAATCCATTACCTCCACATCTGCCAGAATCCTTGGAGATCACCCAAAGTGCGAGACAAGTTTAAAATGAACATAATGTGTTTTATCTGTACAAACTGATTTTCTTGATAAAAGCATTAGAAGCACAATTTTAAGAGGAAAAATTTGAAGAGAACACAGTTTAGGTCATATTTGGCTGGGATCCTCTGAGCTCTTCCAATATCTCATCTAACATGAGAGGTTGGTAGTTTAGCACTTTCTCACCACCAGAACAAGCCTGCACTGAGGCCGTGTTGCCCTGGGGGTGCTGTATGTCTGTTGCAGAAGATGGATTCATCTTGGACCTGCTCTCCCTCCGTCATCTGACCTTGTCTCCTGGCTGGGTTGCAGCTCTTCACGAAGTGCTACTACTGTGACTTGTCTTTCCTTGATTTGCTGTCTGCAATTGGAAGATGCAAAATGCATATACAAAGAACTGGGGAGTTCTGCCACATCCTCTGCTCTCCCAGAGCTTTTTGGATCAAACCTGTGTTTGATGTATACCTCCATATATCCCTTCTAGTTTGAACAGTGTCCTGTGGGACATGTTTCCCAAAATGTTACTAAACATTACAAGTCATGTAACAGGAGTGTTGTTCACTGCACTTATGCCTTGTGATGCTTCTTATGAGGATCATAGTTTTTATCTCACTTTCAGCTTCCATACAGATCCCCACAAGCCAGACATGACATTGTGATTTGGGGTTTTTTTTTTTCTTAAATCTCCTTCATCCTCTGTGGTCCAGTTGGGACTGCTCATTTCTGGCACTGGAGAAGCTGTAGATGCCCCATTCCTGGAAATGCTTAAGGGCAGGTTGGATGGGGCTTCTCCAGTGCCAGAAATGAGCAGTCCCAACTGGACCACAGGTTCCTTCCAACCCAAACCTTTCTGTGATTCTATGTGCTACACCGAGCCATGAGTGACCAGCATAGTTCTCAAACATGCAACACATGTACTTCATGGAGAGGACACACATGGTGGCTCTGGGCTGGGCTGGCTCCACGTGTCATGCCTGACACTTTTTAGCCTTTGTCCCCACTGCCTGCAGTGCTATTGGCTCCCAGTTTCGCATCCTGTTATGTTTAGGGTCCAGTGGGTGCAGCAGGGACAGGTGTTGCCATTTGAGTCTTTGGTGATGTCCGCCCAAAGGGGGTTTCACAGCTACACCCGTGACTGTCTCCTCACTAAACCCTCAGCAAACCCGGCCTTGATGTGCAGGTGAATGAAGAAGAGGGGACATGACAGGAAAGTGGAAGGGGAGTCCCAAGACCAGTGCAGCAGGTGGTGACCTGGGCATCTCTGCCCTGGGTAGAGGCTGTTCTCACATGCATTTAGATTGCAGTGCTGCCTTGGGGATGGTGTGTTCCTCCAGCCCTGCCACCCCTCCTCATCCTGGCAGCGTCGGCCACCACTCCTCTGCTCTTGAGTTATCTCTTCTCTCTCAAGAAGCTCCCGTTGTGTCCTTAACTGTCTTTACTTTTCTCTCCTCACACACTCCTGCTGCCCTTCCCGCCATCCCCCTCCATGGTGTCTCCATCCCTCCCGCCACCCCCTCGCTGTTGTCCATCGTCCCCCTGGCATCTCCCCTTGCCCGCCCTCGCTGCAGGAAGGCCGGCCTCATCCTCTCTCAGCTGGGGGACCTCAGCAGCTGGTGCAATGGCCTCCTGCAGGAGCCCAAGATCAGCCTCCAGCGCTCGTCCCTCAAGTACCTCGCCTGCCGCTACAGCGAGATCAAGCCCTATGGGCTCGACTGGTCGGAGCTCAGCCGGGACCTCAAGAAGACGTGCGAGGAGCAGACGCTGAGTGTCCTTTACAATGACTATGGGGACAAGGACTACTGAGGGTGGCGGGCGCCCGCTCTCACGCTGGCCTTCCCACGGGCGTTTGTGAGGGTTTTATACGTGGACCCGTGGAGGGGGAGGGTGTCACTGATGTTTCTGGAGGCAACAGTTTGGACCGGGGAGCAAAACCGACTGCTCTGTGCAGGACTGACTCAGTATTAGTTTCTTCTTTGACTTGGGCAAAAGCCTTTCTAGTTAGAAGTCTTGTGGGACCCAGTTTTCTTGGTTTTGTTTTATTCATTTTGCCAAGAGGTTCCTCAGCACTGGTGGAAAGGGCAGTTTGGGAGGGCACAGCCCTCTTCTCCTGCCCCATCCCTGCCCTGGCTGTGGGGACTGTCCCCGAGGGTGGGGGACACTGGTCACGGGAGAAACACAGTGACACAACCAGGATGGGAGAGCAGGTGATGCAGGGTTGGGAAAACGGGGGCAGGGCATGCAGGTCAGGTGGAGATGCTTATGGTTATGGCTGAGCTAAACAGCCACTGGATGGCCAACAGGGTTGGGATGGGGTTTTTTTGCAACTGTGAAGCGTGAGATCTGGATGAGACATGGCCAAGCGACGGTGCCACTGGTGGGCAAGGCTGGCGTGGTGTCACCATCTGGGGTGAGGAGGGAGGAGCATTGGTAAGCCCATCTCCTCAGGTTCTATGACATGGTCAAAGCCCATGTGTGCTCCAAGATGCAGAGTCCTCCAGAGCAAAGGCAATTTGGCCTCAGGGCTGGTGATCAGCTGGGCATCAGGAGCTTTCTTCTTGTGGGACCGCATTCCTAGGAAGTAAAATTTAAAATCCCTTCAATTAATTTTTTTTTTCTTCTTTTACCCACCATAATAAAGACTTTGAAGCAATGTCAAACTGCTGCTGAGGGGAGTCCCAGCCAGGAGAGCAGCAGCCAGATGGTACGGACGGGGTGGCCATCTGCACCAGCCAGTGTAGCTGTGCTGTAGCCCAGGCTCTGCGTGGGGAAGGGGGAGGAGTGCAGGGCACCCCCACACAGTGGTGCAGGGTGGTCCTGGAGGGCATGGAGGGCAGGCTTCTGGGGGGATTGCTTGCCTGTGGTCAGGCTCACATCTGCAGCTCTCAGTGGCTTTTATTTTTAAAACCAGAGAACTAGGGTTGTACTGGGACACTGGGCTTGGTTCGGAGCAAACTGTTCTCCAAAACCCTGTCACCACTGATGGTGTTGGAGGCAGAAAACAGCTTCCTTTCAGCTCCAGCTTCCAGCCTGGTTTGCAGAGGAGGCGCCTCTGGACTTGCCAGCTGCGCACCTTTGATCTGGACAAGCCCGGAGCCCTACAGTGGGATTTTTACGATGCCTCTTCAGAGAGAAATTTCTCTTTCATTTTTTTCAGTCTTGGCAGGAGCAGTCTTCAGCCTGTCTCATACAATTTTCTGCCTCATTCCTCCTCCTACCTGCCAAGGACATGGTTCGAATATTTGCGTGGTGCTGAGAGGGAGGCGGCTGTGCTCTGCCGCCGGTCGCAGCCCACAGCGCTGTATCACAGTGCTTTCTCAAACAGCAGTTCAGTATCTCCCTGCAGGACCACACCGTGCTTTTCTCTTCCCTTTTAGTGGGCAGACCTCTCTCCAGGGGCAGCTGGCCTGGACTGGGGAGCTGCTGGGATCAACCACCACCAGTCAGTGTTACTTGGGCATCTCCGTGTTTTTGCTGTAATGAATGTGTCTAGCAGGGGTCGTCAGAGAAGCGCCTGCTGTGTGCAAGAAAGAAGTCTGCTGGATCCTTTTGGCTTTTTCTCATGTTTGTCCTTGTATTTTGATGTGCCTGATGCTGCCAAGGGCTTGGGGCTCAGAGCAAGACCAGCACAGGTGCATATGGGCAGGTGATCTGTACTGAGCCGCCGCTCCTTTTCCTTTCAGCCACCGAGACTCTTGGCCGAGACACTTCAGTTTATCCTTTTGCTTATCCCAGCATATGCTGAGACAACTTTTAACTTCCAGCCAGGCAGCTGTCCAGGGTTGGGCAAAGGGCACCTCCGCCCAAGGCCTCGGTGGGATGCTTGAACGAAGGCTGCTCTGGCCCAGATGCTGGTTGGTTTCTCGCCAAGTAATACTGTGTACACGGCCTTTATGTGAAATGCAGACTGTTTTCCTTTGGGTAGCAGACTCCTCTCTTTTATTGCTTACTAGGTGCAGCAGCAGGGACGGGAGCAGTGCCACGTGCCAGCCACTCGCTGCGACGCTGCCAGGAAAACCTTGGACACCCCATGTGTTCACACCTGCCTAGGTTATTTTTTCATCTGGCCCCAAGATTTGCACTGAGGCTCTGCAGAGATTTCTGTTCTGCTTCTGTGCTGACACTTCAAAGCCCTTGCATGGGCGACTGACACGCTGCAGCCTCGTCAGCTGGCTGGGCTGGACTCTGCTCCCTTGGCCCCAGCTTCCCCATGGGCTGGGATGTGGAGGGCAAGGGGAAGGCCACCCCTCTGAGGTTCTTTGGCATCACCCCTCATCCATCCCATTATGGACAGCACAGTCTGCTGGTAGGGCTGTGCTCTGCCTGGACGACGTGGTGTTCCTGCAGCTGCTGTGCCAGCAGGGTGGCACATCTTTGGGGCCACTCTCACCATGACCCTGGCTTTGGCAAGGCTTCCTTCTTGGTTTCCTCACTCTGGCTTTGCCAGTCAGAATTTTGCCCAAACTCAGATTTTCTTGCCAAAATCTCTCCACTGACACACGAGTCCATCTCAGACAAAGGCCCAGACCAGGCCAGGGGTTTGCACCGTGGCTGTAGACCTGGCCTCAGTGAGATGAGTTGTATGGGGCTTGCTCATTCCAAAACAGGTGTGCCCTGGTCTAGTGGAAGGTGTCCCTGCCCACTGCAGTGGGGTTGGAAATCCATGATTTTTAAGATCCCTTCCAAACCAAACCATTCTATGATTCCCCGTGAAGCTGACACTGTCCACATCTGGCACAGGGTCCTAGGGTTGGGTCTGCACAATATTTTCTCTCTTGGACCCCTGATTCTTCCTGTGCTGCCAACAACATGAAAACTGGATAAGGCACTGTTTTCTGTCCATTTCTGCAACCTCCTTTGCCCCCCTGCCCTCCCTTTATGTTTTATTTCTGAATTAATGAGCGATCATTCACCTGAGATGAACCTCTGGGTCGTTACCTTTTCTTTGCTGCATCCGTATCCCTGTAATAGCATTACTACCTTTTACTTGTCGTGGAGTTATTTAACATATAAAGATGGTTTGGTCCTTTTCTTTACAAAGATGGCTACAGTTCATGTTCCTTGATGTTCTATTAAAACTCTGATGTGACGTTTTACTACTGTAGATTGAAAGTAGGGTGCTTTAGGGTGAGATAGCCATGTGGCAAGAAACACAAAACCCTTCCGGATTACCTTAAAAAAAAAAAAAAGAAAAGAAAAGAAGAAAAAGGTTTTAAACGACAGCAACAACAAAAAAAATCATTGTAACACTATGTAAAACTCCAGATGATAATTTAACTGACTATTAAATGGAGCTATTAGTAATCCCTGGCTCTGGCAAACTGGAGTGTTTGTTTATAGTTTTGGTCCTGTTGATGTCATCTTTTGGTCATGGATGAAACATTCCCAGCCTTTGAACTTGGGCAAGTCTTCACACAAGTTTAGCATTAGCCTGTCTGCCCACTGGGTTAGCCAAGTCCCAAACCACTGAGCACACACAGACAGGGCCAGGTCCTGCTCCCTGCCTTGCCCACCTGCTCTGCCGGGTCTGGGAAGGTGTGGATGTCTGCAGGCACCTTTGGGTTTTCGGGGAAAAACTGCATTTACACATCCTTGGCAAGGGTCTCAGTCTGCAAACCTCCACAGGGGCTGGGAATTTGGAAGCAGAGTCCAAAAAAGCTTCTTTTAGCTGTTTTTTTTAGTACATAAGGTGGATGGGATGGTGCTGTCTGGTGGTCAAGCACCCCCTGAGAACGTCCTGGTCCATCTGGCAGACTTTTGACAGAGGACTAGGAGCATCATGAACATTAACATCCTGCAAATGATGTGAAAACCAGCACCTGAACAGAGGTGAGAGTTGCAAAGGATGCCTTAAAAACCACTCATAGTACAGTGTTGTGTCTAATGCTCAGGCCATCAGGACTTAAAAGGGCTGGTCCCTTGGCCAAGCCCAATGTGTATTCCCACCTGCCCTGCCAGATGGGTGGGAGACCTGGGGAGAGCCAAGGATTACTGCAGGCAGGCAGACAGGATGCCTGGGAGGACACAGGAGAGTGGGAATTTAGGGGCTATAGCACACAAATCCATAGGAAACCAGACTTCATTAAGTCTCATGGAACAAGTCGATTTTTATTTTTTTTTCCTCTTCCTGCTGCTAAAATGCAGGAAACTAAGCTAAAAATACACCCAATACTTTCCTTCTGCTATTTTCCCTGCAAGTTAAGTGCTGTGGCTGCCGCTGTCTCGTCACACAATAACCTGTGGCTCTGGAATGAGATGGAAGGAGAAGGAGGAGGAGGAGGAAAAGAAAGGAGGGACAGGATGGGAAAGCAGCTCTTCACTTGGCTACTGCCATGGACAGCTGCTCTTTATGGTTTTTTTATATGCAAAACATACAAGTGGGGTCCTGGTTGCTCGGGGCTGTGGGGGACCCCTTAATGTGCTGTCCTTTCATGGCAGCAAATCTGGCTCCTCAGAATGCATGATCTGGGGAGCTTTGCCCTAAAGGGGACATTCAACATCACCAGGAGATGCTGTTCCTCCTCTGGGAGTGTTGAGAGAGTCCATGCAAAGACCAGACATGAAGGAGAGGCTGGTGAGGAGCAAAGGGAGGCACATGACCATCAGAGATGGATGGAAGAAGAGCAAGGTTAAAACACAGGACAAAGGCTTTTTGGTGTTTCCCAGTCAACATGTACAAAGTTTATCTGGTTACTTAAAAAGAAAAAAATCCCCAAATCTTTGAGCAACCTTTTTTATTGTCTTTGGTTTTTAATTCTCTTTCCAGGATCTCACACGGCATGGCCCTCTGGCTCCAGTGTGAGCCACCCCAGGGAGGTGGTGCGTGAACAGACACACACACAGACACACACACACACTTTTCCTTGCATTTAAAGTGGATTAATCACAAAAACTGATCAGCCTTGGACCAGTTTGTAGCATAACCAGCAGAAGACCTTCTGCAAAAGCGTTCTGGCACCTGGTGGCACAGCAAAAGCTGCCTGGGTGGCAGCCTTGAATTGTGGGGGGCATTGGAGGTGAGTGTTGCCCTCCAACCCAAAACCCAAAGGAGATCTTCGCTGGGCTGGGACAGCTGTGGGTGAGTCCATAGTTTGGGGCAGAAGAAAAGCATGTGGGACCGAAGGTGCTGGGATCAGCCAAACCACCCCCCTGGCCCCGCTTTGGCTGCATCAAGGAGACAAAAGAGATGGAGGATGAGAAGATTATTTATTTTTCATAGATTTTTATAAAAAATAATTATCAAATACAAAAAAATAAAAATAGCAGCAGCCTCCGTTGTGAATAAAACCCTAAAGGGGACAAAAACCGCTCAGTGTCGCTATAGAAGAACAATATTTCGGTACGTAGAAGCTGTCTGGTCATGAGAAGCACAAATGTCTACCAGCCAAGCCAGTGCCTCCAGTCCCACCCTCCCCGGCTCCCCTGTCCATGGGTCACAGTCCCTCCCCTGCACACACAGGTGAGCAGGGACAAGATCAGGATTTTTGTGCCAAAAGGGTAATAATTTGTCATCTAAACACACAGGCATCCAGGTAATGCTGCCACCTGGCAGGGAAGGGTTTGACGTGGCAAGAGGCTGGGACTTGAAATTCTCTCCGTGTGTGTGTCACCCTCATACCATGTCCCCACCATCCCCATTGTGGGGGGCTGCTGGGATCCCCACTCCATCTCTGTTAGGGCCCCTGGATCTCCCCTCCCCTGCACTGGTGGAGCGGTGCAGGCTGCCCAAGCTGCACCCCTTGGGGATGTTGGGCCAACTTTTATTTAAATTTCCTTGGGCTTATCTGAGGGAGGTATTTTTTTATTGAAAAGTGGATTATCTGACAAAAAATTGCCCCAATGAGAGTGCCTTTTGGGTGAAAACCCTGGCATCACTTGTGTATGATGGGAACAGACATGTCAGTGTGTCCCTGCTGCAAAAGGAGATGGGACTTACTGTCCCCCACCTCTCCTTCAGTCTCTGCCTAGACCAGGGATCAGGAGCACATGAGGTCAGGAGAAGGACAGGGCATCTCCTGCCTGGATTCTGGTGGGATGTCCACACACCTCTGCCCCTACTCCTGTTCTCCTGTAAAGCACCACTGTAGGAAATGCCTGACAAAAAAAGAATGGGGAGATCTAGTGGAAGCCAGACGATGCCTTGAAAATCCCCAGTCTCTCCACACCGTGTCACCCTCTCTCCACCACTCCTTCACCAGACAAACCCTGGCCTGGAGCCTGTCTCCAGCAGCACGGGCTGTGTGGGGAGAAGGCAGCAGGGCAGCCCAGAGTCCCGTGGTCCCAGCCTGCAGCTGAACCTGGGGACACCACGGTCTGCGCTCCTACTTTGTGCTCCCTTCTCTGCTCTCTTCTCCTCCTTTCTCTGCCTCTTTACAGCACAAAACCATCTGGGATAATCCCAGCAGGAGCCAGGCACCTTCCCTATTGCTGTCTCTATGGGGCTGGGTCCCAGCTGCCAAGCTGAACTTCTGGGAATCGATTATGGGGGCAAAGTTTCTTGCTGGGCTTCTTTGGGGCTTGAAGTGAATCTGAAGGTTTTCTCTTGGTGCCTACAAGAGCAGGAGACTCGTTACAATCAGTGACTGTATGTCCAGTGTGATGGGTTTGGACACAGAGGTAATAATGATACTACTAAGGAAAACCTCAGTGGGAAAAGATGATGCTCGAAGTCTCCTGACAGGTTTTTTTGGGTCTTGTCTCTCCTTGCATGACAGGGTCTGATCTCCTCTGAGAACCGCTGACAACACTGTTGAAACTCAGATGTGGGGAAAGAGAAGAAGGACCACCTCATCCTCCTTCACTGGAGCATCACACAGCTACTCTGGGTCGCCCACTACATCCCTTGTTTAGTTGGGTGCACAGTGGCCAGGGCAGCGAGGCAGAGAAGGACTGTGGTGAGTCCGCTCCTACTGACCACGCAGTGACCCCATGGACACGTAACCCTTCCCAGAGGGCTCTGAAATAATGTGTGGTGGATGCCTGTGGTGCCCTTGGAGTCCATTGTGCTCGCTGGGATGATTCAATGGCACAGCAGCGTTTTTCTCAATCCCGGAATCCTGATCCAGGGCTCTAGGCAGAGCAAGGCAAAGCACTGGCAAATCCCAAGGGCCAAACTTGGTGCCTGCAAGATGACCAAACCACCTTCAGGTGGGAGCCTTTACCCCCTGGGAGCTCTCTCCTGGCATGGCCTGGGTGTTTGGCTTCTCTCTGTGTCCTCCTTCCAGCTCCCTTTCAGCAAGGAAGGGGAAATTCCCTGCTCCTCCCGCCCCGACCTGCGCTTTTCCCAATGGTTTGTACTTCACAGCAGCATGGGTGTGTGACAAAGGATATCCTTTCTCAGCTTCATCGAGAGCAAAGAAAATATAATATATATTTTTATATATATTATATATATGTATATAGATATAATTAAGTTTAAATATTTGCAGAGAGATCACAACTACCTCGACCTTGCTAAAAGAAGCCTGTACAGCAGAGGGGGGGGTGAATAGTGACAAAATCCAGAGCAAAGACAGACACCCAGATGCTGGACCAGGACAGACACCCATGGCAGCACCTGGGCTCTCGGCGTGGACCCCAGCCCAGCGTGTGGCTGAGGCGGCACCAGACCCCTGGCTGAGCCCCTCGAGGGGGTTCGGGAGGGAGCAGCTGTGGGGAGGGGAGCGCTCTGCCCTCCTGGGCTCCTCGGTGGCCTCGATCCTTCCCCTCCGTGCACAGCCGCCTTATCCCTGCCCGGCTCTTCCGTGGCCTCCTGCCCCCTCACATCCCGCCGCTCCCCAGCGGCCCCCGGTGCTGCCCCTTCGCTCCTCCGGCGCTCGCCTGACCGAGAGAGGCCCTTCCTGGTGCTGCTACTGGTTCTCCTCGGCCGCCGGGTCCCGGCACGTGCACTCGTCCTGGTCGCAGTCAGCAGCGAACGGGATCACCTGGGGGGACCAAAGGGACAGCTCAGCCTCTGCCCTGGGATACCCATCTCCTGGCGCCCCTGCAAGCCCTCTCCACCCCGGTATGGACAATAATAATGGATGTGTGGACAGACAGACACTTTGGGCTGTGCCTGTTGCAGAGACTGCCAGGCTCCGAGCTCACTGAGAAAGGGGCACAACCTGCCCCCAGCTCAGCTTCATTTGTAGCCTTTTTGTTAGCTTGTGTTTCACAGAATCATAGAATATGCTGAGTTGGAAAGGACCCATCAGGATCATCAAACCCAACTCCTGACCCTGCACAGGACACTCCGGCAATCCCACTCTGTGCCTGAGAGGGTTGTCCAAATACTTCTGGAACTCTGTCAGGCTTGGTGCTGTGACCGCTTCTCAGGGGAGCATGTTGAGGGCTCAACCACTCTTTGGGTGAAAAAGCTTTTCCTGATATCTAACCTAAACCTCCCCTGACTCAGGTCCATGTAATTTCCTCGAGTCCTGTCACTGGTCACTGGTGTTTAAAAGTTTGCAGCCAAAGGTCAGCTTAATTCTTGTGCCCCAAATGTAAAACCCTGGGAAGGAGTCTCCCTGGTGGATATAAGACACTTGGACTAGGGCAGGCAGTGGTAAAGCACCTCTAGATTTAAGTTTTACTTTTGTCCCCATTAGAAAGCCCCTTCTGTCCATGTCTGAACCCTTAGACTTGTCTCTGAAGCTACTCCTGGCTCAGCAAAGCATGAAAGTACCCCAGCCTCGCCTACTGCAGCTCTTGGAGGAACTCAGCCAGGCTCCCAGCTGCAAAGCTGAGCTCTACACTACCCAGTGCAGTAGCCAAGGTAGGTGCCTGCATCCTTGTGCATTGTGGATTAAGAAAAGCCAGGCAGGATGGAGGCTCTGTGAGCAGGAACAGCCTCCAGTGGGGCAGGCAGTGTGTTTATGCAGCGCCACCCACCAGCTGTGCTGCTTTGAGACATCCCAGGCAGGTAGGGAGGCTCACTGCACGTTGCTTTCTCTGCAACAACTGTGTGTGGCAAAGCAAGACGATGTCACCTTAGCCGGTGGCAGCAGAGGAAGGAGGGCACCCACCAAGCACCTGACTCCTGCTTGCCAGTTGCCTGGTCCTGGGCTATGGGAGCTGAGAAAACAGTTTCCTCCAGAGGTTTTATACACACCAGGCTCAGAGCCAAATATGGAAATACATTTGATTTTTTACAGCCTGGACTAGTCATGAGCTGGAGTAGGTTTCTTTTTGTTTGGTTTTTTTTTTTTTTTTGTTTTGTTTTGTTTTGTTTTTTGATGATTAAACTCTGTATTCCTGCATCTGCCTTAACAGAGATGTGCTGGAGGCTTGTTGAGCAGAAGATCTGGGACCTGTGGGGGATGCAAGCTGGGTCTAGGTCCCCTGAGAGCCATGGGACCAAATCCTCCCACCTTCCACAGTGAACCCATCCTTTCTTTTGGCCATGCCTTGCTCCAAGATGTCATGATATCGTTGTGGGGATTTCACTCATCACTTGGGTGTAAAGCTTTTTCTTTCCTATCTCAAGCGGATCTTCCCAGGATTTTATTTTTCCTTTTCTCTGTGTATGTATGTGTGATGAAAGGAAAAATGATTCAAGCTCCACAACAAAGATGAGAAGATCCAAATTCACATATTTTCGCAGTGAGAAATTATCTCATGCCCTGTGATTTGTTTTGCTGTTGGATATGATTAGGAAGGATGGGCTGTGAATGCTGGATAGTGAGTTAGATGGGAGGGAAGGTTGTGATGGGAGACAAAGAAGGGTCTGTACAACCCCAACGCCAAGTTGCTCCCTCTACACTATTCCTCCCTCCTTCCTTCCCCAGAAGAGGGAGGGAAACATAACCCACAGCAGAGGCCAGTGGACCATACCAGAAATCCCCTGAGACAGCTCAATTGCACGACAAGGTGACATGGGACTCGCCGTGTCTAGCACTATGTCCTGTGGAAGTTGTTTCTTTGGGACTCATTTCCCAAAACGAGGGGGAATCCTGTGAACCTCAGTGGGAGCTGGGCTGAGGTTTCAATCACGCTGGCCCAAGTCCAAAGCCCGCTCCTAATCAGTGGGATGATGTCTATCAGCTTCAGCTGGCTTTGGTTTAAAATCATGGGTTTGTTCTCCGTTCATAGGAGAATTGCACTGCAGGCTCGGCTGCACAGCCAGCACAGCCAAAGAGCAATGCTAGCAGTCACCCCTCAACCCCAAATCCCAGCCAGTGCCACAGAGAGTGCTCTCTTACCTTCCTGGAGGACAGTGTGGAGGCGCAGCAGTCCCCACCGTCATACTGGCAGTACGCCCGGTTGTTGATGGTGTCACACCAGCCGTCTGCTTGGAAGGGCTAGGCAGGGAAACGAGGATTTGTGAAAGGGTTAGTCAAAAGCAGAAGGTTACCCCCCAAAAGTAGAGATCCCAGGTCCTCAGCAAGGCCCCTTACACAGTACACAACCCCCTCTTCAAAGCCTAAGGGCGCCAGTTATCCCGGCTCCGTGGATGGAGCAGTGGGTGTTCCGAGGCCAGCAGCTGGAGGATCAGAGAACTGTGTCAGAAATGTTAAATGGCACAAGCAGCCATTCAGAAACCCATTTTATTTGTTGTTTAGTTGCATGAGTCATTTGATGAGAGAAGAGAAAGAAGCATCTGGGGCTGAGAAGCATCTGGGGCTGAGAAGCAGCCAGCGATGGCCGAGGAGCAATCGTTGTGATCGCTCCAGTCACAACGCTATGTGATGGGTGCAACCAGCAACTGTTCACTTGCAATGAACTGTCAGGAACGGTCAGCAGCTGAGCTTTATTTGTCACAGATACACACACCAGCACTGTCAAGCAGCATCTGAACTAGGTAGCTGAATGGAGAAGCCATTCATTAACTGAGCGATTAGTAATGAAATGCTGCTTCTGCTTCAGGCTCTGGGATTGGTGGCTACTAGCCCAGCAATCTCCTCCAGGAGGACTGCTGTCATCAGAGTCACAGAATCACAGAATGGTTTGGGTTGGAAGGGACCTTAAAGACCATCTCGTTCCAACCACCCTGCCGTGGGCAGGGACACCTTCCACTATCTCAGGTTGCTCCAAGCCCCGTCCAATCTGGCCTTGGATACTTCCAAGGATGGGGCAGCCACAGCTTCTCTGGGCAACCTGTGCCAGGGCCTCACCACCCTCACAGTCAAGAATTTCTTCCTAATTTCTAGTCTAAACCTGCCCTCTACTAGTTTAAAGCCATTTCTCCTTGTCCTATCACTCTATGCCCTTGTCAAAAGTCCCTCTCCAGCTCTCTTGGAGCCCCTTTAGGTACTGAAAGATGCTTTAAGGTCTCCCCAGAGTCTTCTCTTCTCCAGAATGAAGAGGACTCTTGGTGGAAACCTTGGCACCCCATTGTTCATGGAAGCGGCTGACCCATTTCATTGGATCTGGCGGCCCCAAACAACAACAAGCTTCCGAAAATACCCAGACTCAGCTTTTGATGATGGACACCCACCTGTGGCACCCCTAAACCTATCGACAGCTGAAAAATGTCCCTGCACTGTGATTGCCCTGCATCCACTGTGCCAAAGCCAACTTGTGGGACTGGTGATTATACCAACAATTCACATGAAAAAGCCATGCCAAAAACAGGGAACCGATGTGGCTTTTTGTCGCTGTGACTCACAAGGAACAGAAATGGGCTCAATGCAGACTAGGCTAAACTTTAGGAAGCAGTAGCAGAGGTTACAGCAAACCACCAAGTCTAGTCCCTGCTATCACTACCACAGGCCAGATCCAGGCATCCACAGAGAGATTGCATTTGCCTGGAAGATCTCAGAAGAAGGAGGAACACACCTTCCTGCAGCTGGGTATTGAGGCGCAGCCAGATTAGGTAGCTCACTCAGAAACAAGAAGGTATTTTACTCCCATCATTACTGTCACAAATCACATCCAGGAGACAAGGGTGCAATTTCATCAAGGCAACAGGGTTAACAACCCTCTTTCACTGAAAGGCATCAGGTGGGTCTTAAATGATGGTGATGAAAGAAGGTCTCTGAGCCTGGAAGCAGCTCTGAGCACTGGGAGGGCCAGGGCAGGGATGTCGGGGCTGGGGGTGCAGGGATGGAGTCAGGGGATCAGCCAGGGCCACTGGCAGGGGAGAGCTCTTCTGGGTGTGATTTGCTTTTGCAGCCTTCCACACGGTGGAGTTTTTCCTTGAGCTTTGCTCCATATGTCATGACTCACTGGCAAAACAACACCCTCCGCTTCGGCAGTTTCCATACAATTATGGGGAGGTTTGCCCATCCCGGCTGCACAGGTCTGAAACGATTTCCAGATCCTGTGTGCAAGGTGGGGGGAGGACAGACACAGGGACAGGATGAGGAAGGAGAGGCTCTCAGTCTCTCTCTACACCTATTACGGCTAACTGCCCCCTCCTCTCAACCCACAGGAGCCCGTTCCCCACCCTAAACAAATACAGGCTCCTATGGCAACACTCGTTGGGGAAACTTAACAACTCATGCTCCAAATTACATTGGAAAAACATATGAGGGGAAAATAGAAAATGACTAATTGGACTCGAGGCTCAAGAGAGCCAGGCACAGGGTTTGGGGACTGCTGTCCCTGCTCCTTGCCTCATGTTTGGAGAACACAGTGACTCCTGTGCCTTTTTGCCTTGTTGAGAATCTCCAGCTGGTTTCATCTTCGTAAGCAGAGAGAGCAAAGTGGTGGGTCACCCTCAAGGGCACAGAAGGCATACATCAGTCTCATTCTGGCCTTGCAAAAGTCACTGCCAGGCAGGACATGGGCAATGCAGTGGACTAAGAGCAAGTGATGTGAGAGAGGAAAACCCACACAGACTCTGTGCTTCAGACATGTGGCTCTGCAGAAATCAGCACCAGTGGTGGGAGAAGGCAGGTTTGCCCAGGCTGGCGACTCGCAGAAACGCTGGCAGGAGAAAGGAAAACACCGATGCCCAACTGTGCCACGCGTGGATGTGATCTAGGGAGATGGATATGCATCATCCAGCATGGGGGGAAAAAAGGGCTGGTTGAAATATCTCTTATAAACGGGGAAAAAGTGATTAAGGTAATTGCTGCGACCGCTCCGCGCCACGCCAGGCCGAGTGCCACCGCGGCAGCCAGGCTGCGTCAGCGAATCTCCCCGCTCCCACCATCCATCTTCCTTGTTTGTTCAGTCAGGAGCTTCAGCGGGGCAAGTGTTAGCACGTGGAGGTGCAGCCTCTGGCACCGCCGGGCCCGAGCCCTGCGCTGCCGGCGCAAAAATAGTAACCACGAACCAAGTGCTTGGCAATTTAAATAGGCTAAAAAAACACAGGCTCTCAAAGCCAGCAGCAGGCACGAATGAAAAGAGAAACAATTAAAGGGGAAAAAAAATAAAAGAGGGAAAAATATCGCAGGCAAAGGAGAGGTGTGAGAGAGGACTGGTTAGATCCCGATACATCCTGGGCAGAAGCATCTCCGAGAGTTCAGTGGTGCTGTTTCTCTGAAGGCTGCTAGGAGATGCCATGCAGGGAGCAGTGTCTGTGCACGGTATTTTTCCACAACCCTTGCAGAGTGCCTGGGCTGGCTCCCTCCCCAGGGCTGTCGTTCTGCCCAAAGGGGAGTCCCCAGTGCCATCAGCAAGGCAGGCAGGGTCCAGGCACTTTTCTTGAAACCCACATTATAAGTAGGTTGATTCAGTGTAAAAGAGCATGAAAGGGTGCAACAGGTGAGGGAAAGATGAAGAATAAATCACAGATTCCATCAGTCATACATATTTCAGTGCTGCATCACAGGTGTTTGATTAACCCTCTTTCCCAGGAATGCAGGTTTTCCTCTGGCTGAGCAGACCTGAAGGCTCAGCACCTTGCTTTTGGCCACTACCCCTTCCAGGTGCTTCAGAGGAAGGTGGAAAAAAGAAAAAAAAAATAACCAGCAAACCAGCATTCACCCGGCCAAATGTGTAAACAAAGAGCTGAAAGACTCTCCTGCTCTGCCACTGAGATGGAAAGTGCTTGTCATTTCTATCTGCCCACAGCCATTGAAATCTCAGATCCCAGTTTTAGGGAATCAAGTCCAGCCTTAAGAAGCAAAATGTTTTCTCCCAACCTGGTCCTGGGCTTTGTGACTGATCCATCCAAGGAGGGTGCATAGTTTCCTTTCATGCAGCTTCTAAGTCAGCATGGATTTTGCTGTCCTTTCATTTTTCCCTTTGGGAATTGGCATTTTGGGCATCAAGCTCAGACCCTTTGTATGCTGACACAACCATGGGTGTCCCTGCAGCTGAGGTCATGCAGGTGTCTTCATCCTCCAAGACCACCCCATAAAACCAAGGGAACCACCATTTCACAGGGAAAACAGGCAGGGATCAGCCCTGGAAAAGCTGCTGCTCCCCTCAGACTCACGCCTCGTGCATCAGTCTCACTGCTGTTAATTCTGCTCTTGCGATGGATGAGTCATTAGTGGTGGAAGGATCAACTGGAAACCCCAACCCTTTAGTGGCAGGGGGATGTCAGCCCAAACCAGGGCTCACAGAACCATGGGACATGAAGCTGAGCTGCCCCAAGGCTGGAGAGGGCTGCGGTTTCAGGGATCTGAGACATGCAAGAGAAGTGACATCCCAGGTGCTGCCCAAGGCAGGGAGGAGCAGGCAGGGTATGTGGGGAAAAGAAAGCATGGAGAAGCTGCAGCCTTGTCCAGGGAGAGACAGAGGGCAGCTTCTCCCTGCCGGATGCCTTTCCTTCCTCCCCACCTCAGCCACTAGCCAAGATATTTCCAAAAGCTCTGGGAGGTCCCTGGGAGAACTTGAAGAGTGCCCAAAGCCTCGTTAAACATCTGGTTCACTTAAAGCACCAATACATCCACCACCTCAGCCTGGGTCCCTGGAAATTCCCCCTCCCATCCCTGGCCCAACATCCTTCCAAACTGCTGTTCCTCTACAGAAAACTGGGGCTGGTGTCAGTCCTCAAGGCCACCAGTGTGACAGGAGCCAGTTAAAGTGATGCCATTAGCACCGTGTCCCCAGGACACATCCCTCTCCTTACACACACTCATGCTGGTGAGGCAGAGAGCCCGGCCATTCTTGGCTCCCCCTGCTTGCCCAGGGAAGTTGACTGGGAATGCAGACTGTGGGAGGAAATGACAATGTTCATTGTTTGGATTAAATATTTTTCTTGGCCCTCTCTCTGTTGCAGTGTGTCTTTTATTTTATTTTTTCTCCCCCCCCCCTCCCCGCCCCTTGACACCCCAAGCACATTCACTTTCCCTCTCTCCTTCCTGAGGCTCTCCAGCACGCAAGGAGGAAATTAGCTCTGAAAAACACAGGGAGGGACAGAGAGGGAAGAGGGCTGGCTTCTGCTCAGAAAGTTTTCTGGGATGTCTCCCCGCCCTGAGCCACCCTGAGCAGTGAGGGAGCTCTACCTGGCCCACTGCAGTGAGCATCGCTCAGACGAAGAGAATTCTAGAAATCTGGGAAGACGCACCTGGGACCAACTGGCCCGAACAAGGGAAAAGAAAACCAAAATCCTACAGACCTACTGCTTCATTCCCTATTTTTGTGTCTTCCAGTTTTTATCCCCGAGCCGTCCCTCCACTCCTCTTGAACCGAGGCAGCTGTCCCTTGGAGGCACATGCCTGTAGGATGGTTTGTTGGAGACATCATGGACCTGCCCCACCATCTCAGACACAGCCAGAAAGCAAAATGGAAATTCCAATTGCTTCTATGCCTGCTGGTGTTCCTGAGCCATTCACCAGCTTGGCATGCAGGTGGCTTTCATCACACCTTGGGTCTCCAGAAACGTCTGCTCCAGCTCCAACATCCATCTCCCCAAGCCTCACTAAGGAAACAGAGGCTTGCTGCTTGAGGACACACTCCATATAGCTGAATGAACACTTCAGAGAAGGGCTGATGGGCTGGAAGGCAGCATCCTACTATTTGGTTTCAGCCCCTGTGCCATCACTGGGACTGCTGTGCCCAGCTCCCAACAGTCCTGCTGTGGAGGTCTAGGTGTTCATCAGGGGTCCTTTGTACTCAGGTTTCCTGACAACAGCCGGGCCCTGTTTGGATCAGTGTGAGTTGAGGTTGGACAGGATTGGTGTCTGAAGAGGGATGGAGAGCAGAGATCAGGCTGCTGCTTGGTCTCCAGCCTGAATGCTGCTGCAGGTGGCCATCCTGGGAGAGCAGGTCTTGCCTTCATGGTGTCTGAAAGTGCTTCTCTGTCCCAGGCCAGCATTTAGCTCAGACACATTTCTGCTACAGAAGTGAGCATGAGACTTTGGGCTAGTGAATGGGGATGCACTTCTTTATCCCTGTCCTGCCCTGCACTGTGGTCCTCAGGGACCTCCTGTCTCAGCAGACAGCCATGTGGAAAGGGCTTTGCACAGTCCTTGGGGACAAGAGGGAAGAAGGGGATGGAAAGCTGGAGTAGATAAACACCACATCAGAGCAGGCCTTTGCTTCCAAAAAAACATCCATGTCCATGAGGTATTCACAGTGAGGTCCTTAGCCTTGTCTTTTTTACACTCTGATCTCAGTGCTAACTGGAGAAGAAAAACAGAAGCAGGAAAGAACAGGCAGAGGGAAGCAGAGGAAGACGCCGTGTGTCAATAGTGCTCCTGGCAAGCGTGGTGGTTCCCAGAGACAGTCCCCAGCACTCACCATTCCCAAGGACACTGCTGCACACACAAGAGACCACGAGCACCAGCCTGCCATCCTGCCCTCAGCAGCTCGCCTGCTACATGGATCAGATCTCCTGCCAAGCCATTTGTGCAAAATATGTTGCAGGATAGAACGGGTTATGGAAAACAAGCCCTGAAAACCACAAGGGCCTCCTGACCCACTTGTATCTGGTTTCTGCCAAGTTCTTGTTACAGATCTTAAACAGAAAGAAAAACAATGTACGAGGGATGAAGGAGCTGAAGGGGAATGAATATTCGTGTTGGAAGAGCAGTTGGCTGGGCTGTGCTCAGGGATGTTTGTTTATTATCAGAAACGACTCATTGATTTTTATTTCAGTGGTTTTCCACTCCCTCAGTATCACCGGCTGCACGACTGTGACTGCTGGGAGAGGGGAAAGCGGGACATGGATGGGGAGGGAGGGGTGGCACCTGAGCTGGAGAGGGCAGAGAAGCAGCTGTAGGTCAGGGTGAGGGCATCCCAAGGGCAGGGCTGCTGGCACAATGTGGCTCGGGGAAGCTGAGGCTGCTCCCACCTCTCTGGGGCTCCACCACCACTGGTGGTGTGCCTGGATGCTGCAGTCCTACCCATGCCTAAAGACCCCCACCTTTCGGGGTCCTGTCCCTGCAGGTGCCTGTCCCTCATCCTTGCACTATGCTGCTGTGTGATCATTTCATTTCCCTCACCTTTGTCTCTTAAGAAAATGAGGCTTCTGCAATCACACTCTACATGTGTGCAGGGGACAGAGATCTTCTCACTGTTTAGGAAAAGCATTACTCAAGTGAGATTTTTTGGAGGAGGAATGGGTTTCTTTGGGCTCATCCTGGAAGGCTATATCCCACCTTAAAACTGCATCCTACAGTAAGCAGCCTGACTGGGCACGGTCTTAAACTGTGCCAGGGGAAGTTTAGGATGGGTATTAGGAAGAAATTTTTTACAGAGAGAGTAATCAGACATTGGAATGGGCTGCCCAGGGAGGTGGTGGAGTCACCATCCCTGGAGGTTCTTAAGATGGATGTGGCATCAGTGCCATTGGCTGGAAACCATGCTGGGGTTGGATCAAGGGTTGGACTTGATCTTGGAGGTCTTTTCCAACCAAGTAACTCTAAGACTCTATGATTGCTTATACCAAGAGCAGCATGAAAATGTATCCAGCAGGTATGTAGAGAGCTCCCCATCTTGCCTTCCACCTCCCACCATGAAGGGCTTTGTTTTCGCCAGTCAGGGGCCAGATCTGACCCAGAAGTGACCACTACCTGCGGTCCATGCTCCTTGTGCTCCCCCACCATCTGCATTAAGCCTGGTGGAAGATACAACACTGCCTGGTCCAAGAGGTGAGAGAGTGATGATGTGAGAATCATGAGAGGGTGACTAAATTCTGGCCATGCTGCAATTCCCTAGTTGCTCCAGAGAGTCCCCCTGGAGAAGCTGGGGTGCCTGTGGTCCTTATTGCCTCAAGCCCCAGAAGTACAAAACAGAATCTTTCCCAGAGCAGAGCATCAAGTTTCTGACCAGTTTCTTGTGCTGACCTTGCCATGGTACAGAATCAGAGACCCCCAAGTCTGGGATGAGGGACAACCGAGGGTCTCCAGCCCCACTGATGCCAAGGAGCAGAGGCAGCTGGACTGGCTGCAGTGCTTTGCCCAGGGAGTGAATTGCACCCTGTCTCCCACCACATCAAAGCACAGCAGTGAGATTTTAAGTGAGGCTTCCCACTGTCCCTATTTCATATGCTTTCAAAGGGGTTAATTCAGACTGACAAATGCTGGACACAAGCTACAAATATGCCAAGCGAGGGTTTTGAACATGCCGGTGGGAAGAGCCAGGATCCACTGAGGTCCTTGACTACCTTGTTGCATCGAGAGACTTGGGAACAACTTGCAACCACAAATGCACTTCAATCCCTATTTCATAATTTCCATTGTAGTACCTCAGGAAAACCACAAAAGAGGGAACAGATTAGTGTTTTACGACTGTGATAACATGACCAGCAGCACGCACGAGGGCAGCGAGACCTTGTCCTCCTGCAGGGAAGACCTGAGAAATTCCCAGCAGCTCATGCTCCCAACAGCATTCTGGCATGGCCCATCTTCACCCAGGGTGTGAGGCAGAGACCTCAAGCCAAGGTCCGTTCCAATTAACCCTTTGCTACCTGCATGTAATGATGACACAAAGCTGGGGGAGGGGGGGGATGAGGTTAGCACGTTGCGTTTGCTGCCCAAAAACCCTGCCCAACATTGTCTCTGATCACTTCAAGAGCAGCCTGCCTTCCTCTGAGTGCATCTGAGCAGGACAGCAGTGGTTACCCCGTCCTGTGAATAACACTGGGTAGACACAATGAAGTGAACTTTTGCACTAAACCACAGCCACAGTGTGAACCACAGGAGTCCCTGTGGTGGGAGGTAAAGGGGTGCAGGGATAGGGTGTTGCACAGAGTAGGAGGTGCTCTATAACAGCCATGGCCAGGCAGACTATTTTGCATCATGGCAGGAATAGTCCAAGGGAGCAACCTGGTTTGCTGCACTGACTGATTGTTGACTTCTCCTCTGAAGTCAACAGCCTCAATTGCTTTAGGTACAGGAAGAGGATTTATCAGAGGTGGTCACCTTGGAATGGCCTGGGAGAATGTGCCCTAGATACTGCAAACACCTCCCTCACGGCGGCCGAACACACCACCAGGACCAAAACCGCCTCCTCCCAACCCATGGCAGGGAGGAGGGGTTCCTCTCCTCCTCCACTCCCCTCTCCCCACAGCCCCAAGCCCCCTCCCTTGGTGCCACCATCTGTTTTTCTACTGATGGCAGGGGACGAGATGTTCCGCTGGCCCTTGAGAGGCGAAGCGCGCTCGGCACTAACTCGTATTCCTGACGGGCTCCTGGAAGGGTTTGCATCCCTCCCTCCCTCCCTCGCCGAAATATGTGCCTTGCTGCTCCTGCACCAGGGAACTTGGCAAAGCACAGCGAGAGACAGGGAGGCAGATGGACGACCAGATTAATGGAAAGAGAAGGGAGGTGGGGAGAGGAGTGAGAGGGATGAGCCGGCAGGCTGATCCACTGCCAGCGTAGGATAAAGATGAGCGAGAGTCCTTCTAATGCCATTGCATGGTGACCTGGACTTTCCAATGTGAGGCAGAGCTCCAGCTGGGTCTGGGAAGGTTGAGCCTTGGCTACTGCTCCCGTGCCCTGGCCTGAAGTGACTCCACCAAGGAGAGACGGTACCAGCTGCCAGGTGGCCTGGATTTCTCTTATGTAGGGTTGTTCCCCTCACTGAGGCATCCAGAAGAGAAAGCTTCCTGATGCAACACACACTTGGCAGTCAGTGGGGAGACAACGGAATCTCCAAGGAGTGACTCAGACCTGAGGTGACATGGACAGTCCACTGGAATAGCATTTTCACTGCCCAGTGGATGGCAGAGTCTGAGCTCTTAAAGGAGGTGTCTCCATGGAGGGATTCCTGTGAAATGAGGAGGAACCTGGGACTGAGATATCCCATGGACATGTCCAGTGAAGCTGAACCACGTGAGGTGGGGGGCACCATGCAGTGAGGATAGATTACAGGGTTATATTCCCATCTCTACTCTACTCCCTCTGTCTGATGCCTCCATATCCCCCAACAGATTGGATTCCAAGTGAAATGGCCCCTGAGAACTGCAGTGCTTTTGGTCAAAACGATGGGGGCAGGAGAGGAACAGGAATGAGGATGGAAGCCAGCATAGATAAGATGGAAACAACATTCAGGGCATTTTCTGTGTTCAAATGGGGACACTGGTAACATCTCCATTCTTCCCAGTGCCAAGCAGCAGCTCCCAGAGCAGCACTTTGAACGAGACACTTTTGGTAAGAGTTATTCTTTGTGGCAAGACAATGACTACTGTAAACCCCAAGTTTTAAAAAAAAAAAGTTATCTAGGAAGATTTGTGTTATTGGTTCAACCTTAACAATTTGCAGCACTGTGGGAGGAAACACAATGAAAAAAATAATCAAAGACACGTATGGGAGAGGTGAGGAGGAGGAGAACAGGCATGAGGAGGAGGCTGTAAGCTGTATCAAAAAGGAGAGCACCAGGGTGGAAGAAACTATCTGAGGATGAATCTTCATAAGTGTTACAGCGAGTGACTGTGACCTTAAAAATAGGCCTGCACTGATGAAACTGCTAACAAGGAAGAAGGCACTGTTCCACAGAGGGGGATCAGGATATCTGACACATAGTTAGATGACCTGAAGGACTAGAGAAACAAGACGACATTCGCTCATATAAAATTGAAGGGCAACTTCTTGTACTGATGGCAAAACATCTGCTGTTAGCTTGACACTCATCAGTTGGAGACAAAGGAGGTAGAGAAAGATCTGGGTGTACTTGCTGACCTCAGGATATCTGAGCTGCCAGACTGATGCAACTGCAGGAACAAGGGATATATTCCTGTGTCCCATCAAAAGAGATGTTTCCAGCACAAGGAAGTTTTTTACAGGGCTTTGGTGCGACCTCAGATGGAAGAGCATGTACTGACTGCTTGTTCATTGCTGATGAAACATTAATTGAAAGCAGTAAAAGCATTAAAAAGTCCACAGGGGTGATGGAGAGCATGGACTCTCTCCATCTTCTGGTGGGGCAGATTTTGGCTTTGCTTAACCTCCTGTATGCCAAGAGTGCTGCCTAGAATTGCTTTCTAAGAATAGGGGGTGACCAGAAAACAGGAACACAAAGAGGTCGTGTTGGCCATGAGCATGTTTGGTGGCTGATGAGAAGACAGTAACTGTTACAGTGAGATGCTGGGACTTCAAGAAGTCAGTGTCTTTCACACACAAGTAAGCTGGCATTTTATGTCATTCCCTACAGGATCTCTCACTGAAGACACAGGCCCAAGGTGAAGTGCAGGAACCACAGAGGAGGAAACACCGGGCTCAGTCTGGTGTACCTGACCATAAGGGAGCATCAGCTTTCTGTCACCTGAGCCACACAGGAAGGGAAGGAGCAGCACCTCACACCCCATCTGCTTCTTTTTTTGGAAGGACCAACTCCCAGAGAGCACAAGGCGAAGTTCTCCCTTGCTAGCAGAACCACCACAGAGACGATCACCACAACCATCCGGACTGCTCTTCCACATAAGCCATCCCACTTCAAATACGTTACCCCAGATCTGAGCTAAAAGATGTGCTTTAGAAGACCTGGAGCTCCCAAAACGCCAGAGGATCCATCAGTAACCTCTGGTACTCCATCACCAAACACCTCTCTAGCACACAGCACCTCATTCCCCTACTCTTTCTGCCTGTGTCTTGCAGCAGACACGCACAACACAGCCAGGAGTTCGGGAAATAATTGCTGCACCTCCTGTAGACCATAAGGTTTCCTTCCTGGGGACGTGCCCCCTGCAGCATCGCCCTTTCTCCCACACTTCAGTCGACAAAGAGCTGAGCTAGGCAGAACCGGGGAGCAAAAGCAATCATTCGCATTAAAATGAGCACATAAAAAAATATAATCAGCAAAACCCAAAGCTATTTTTGGTGTGCAAACTCCATTTACATTTTCCTTTTTGGTAAAAATCCCAAATTTTCAGCATACAACATTCCAAAATTCCCCCACTTTTTCCTTTTATCCTCAATCATAATAACAACTAGTGCTTGACAAAGACTGCCTATTTTTAATTTCCTCTGCGAACTGACTCCAGGCTGCCTATGATTTTCTCCTGCCTGGTCATTATTCAAAGCGAAATGAGTGGCTAACCAATTTCTGCAAGGAATTCTTTGTCTGCAGATTCTTCAGGAGCAGTTTGTTTTGCATGTACAAGGCTGGAAATCCTGGTTGTTTGGGTTGGACGCGTGAGTCACACAGGGCTTTTCTGGACCCATGTTACTCTAGAACTGCGGTTCTGGTTAAGAAAATATTCCAGCTTGGAGTCAGCTCGGGCTTTTGGGGGATACCCCTTGCCAGTGAAATCCTTTTGCTAGAATATTCTCCTCAGGCTGGCCAAGAGGCAGGCAGGCAAGGAAGTGGGTTATTGGGCAGCTCTTGCTCCCCAGCATCGCCCTTGGCTGTGAGGGGACCATACCCAAGGACACTTCCTCGTTTATCTCCACTCATCCAGCAAGCCCTGGCCCAGCTCAGAGCAAACAAGAGGGCAAAGCCATCTGGCTTTGTGCTGGAGCAAGTCTTCATTGGCAGGAGCTCTCCTGTGAGGGGCAGGCAGCTCGTGCTGGGGACAGGGAGGGCTTACCTCACACGACTGGATGCAGTGAATGACGGAGGGGTCCGGGTACCAGCGCAGCCTGCCCGTGCACACAATGTTCTGGGAGGGAAGGAGGAGAGAGCTGTTAGGTGAGTTGGCAGAGGGAGGGAAACAGCCACCAGCGCTTCCTGGGGCTAGAGGGTCTCTCCTATGACACTCTATTGCTCACTGTGGGGCAGAACAGCAGTAGCACAACCAGGACTCTCCCTTGCACCCTTTGAGGCCCAACAAACCCAGGGCACCTGCAGCTGGGTCACCCACAAACAAGGGTATGTTGCTCAAGGCAGAGGCCACACACACACACACACATGTATATTGGTTTGACTTGGTCTTGGAGGTCTTTTCCAACCTTAATGTTTCTGTAGCAACACAAAACTGGAAAAGGACCAAGGGAGATGGCAGGGACCACCAGAGAAGTGGGTTTAGATGGCACTGCCACCACATGGTGTGTGACTTGTCCAGGTGCTGCTGCTGTGGAAACAATGACAGGCTAGAGTCTGCCACCATCTCCCTGGGTGATGCTGGATTGACCAGCTTCTTGCTCATACAGGGTGGAGGCTCAGCCAGTCATCACTCGGTGCCTGCATCAATTGACCCATTGATGCCTGCTCAGGCTCCAAAAACTGCGTCCTGGAAGGGCTCATCTCCCCAGACCTGCCCTGGAGCAGATACACCAGACTGACGGTCACTCTGAGGTTCCCTGTGGTATTTACGAGGCACGAACTCAGCTGTTGCAGCCAGATGGACACAAGAGCGAGATGTGAAGGGCTCGGTTTCACGGCCCTGGAACGCGCCATCCCGCTCGTTCAGCTGGGGTTTGTGGGGAACACTCATGATTACACAGGGGGAAGAAAAGCCCCACCGCACATGCAATTTCCTCCTTGTAAAGCTCAGGCAGGCTTTGAAATCTGAGGCCCCATAAAACAGCGTCTGGCCTGTGAAAGTGTCCTAGGATGCCCTTCACAGCACGGGAGTCACACAGAGGGGTAGGTATGTTTTCTCCCAGCGTCCTATTTGACATGTGCAGTGGCAAGCAGAGCAGCTCCAGCATTCCCAGGTGGCACAGCAGCTAGGGATGGGGCAGCTCTGCCCACACAGAGCTGCTGCAGGTCCTTTTGCTGCATATTGGGTCAGGACCATGATGGGGCTGGAGCAGGATGAGGTCCTGGTCATGCTCAGGCAGTGCAGGGAGGGCAGACCCAGAGAGAGCCACCCTGATAGGGCAGAGACTGAGGATGCTGGCTGAGCTCACCAATTCCCACTCAGCCCAGAGGATCCGTGCATCCCAGCCTCACTGGGGTGGTTTGTATGTGGTTGTTGTGCAACTTGGATGCCATTTTAGCATACTCATATTAGTATACTCATATTCCAGGCTGGGAAATAAGGGCAGAGGGACAAACCTGCTCGGATATGGGATGCAATGAATCAGACCTGAACGCAAAACAGGACTGTGCCCTCCCTAAGTGGCCTCTGCAGTTCCATGTGTTGTTCTCCCCATCTTTTCCATCACCTCAAGAGCATGGCAGCTCCCAGGACACTGAAGTGTTGGATACTTGGGGGACAAAGCAGGGAGCAGAGACAGAAGCCAGGGCAGAGAGGAAAACAAGACGGTCCAGGGAGAGAGAGCTCCTGGCAGGGGGGCAGCTCAGCTTCTTAAAATAACATCTCCTCTCCCTCCCCCCCCTCTCTGCAAAATGCCTCCCTTGCACGAAGGCCCACAGTGGCGGTGAAAGGGAAGCCGAACGCCACTGCCTCCATGGGCCAAGCCATCCGATCCCTCAAAGGCACGGACTCCTTCCAAGGCTCGTGCTTAACCATCCCACAGAGCCCAGGCATCCTCGCCCCCCCAGCAGCCGTCCGCCGTGGGTCTGATTCAAGGCGACGTACAGGAGTATCCACAGGCACGATGCTGGGCCTCCTGCGGGTTCCCAGGAGGAGGGGAGAGCGTTTGGATGGGAGCACTGGCTCCTGTGAAGGTTGTTTGCTTTTCTTTGTTCCACCTCCTTCCTCATGCATCTCGTTTTTATTTTAAGAAATATTACCCCGGCAGAGCAGCTTTTTGGGAAAGTCGTGCCATGAGGATCCAAACTATTTGAGCTATTTGAGCTGCTTTGCCTACAAAGTGAGTAAGAGATGGGGAGGGAAAGGCTCCCCCCGTTCCAGCAGCAGAGGCAACCGGCTGGCCAGCAGGTCCTGGCAGACAGAGATACCTTTCAGCTGACAGTGCCCTGCCTCCTCCTTGGCAAGGAGATGCCTGCCTGGGGTTGCATGTCTGCTGCTGGGTAACTGGGGACCCAGGCTCCTCACACCGTGCCAGGAGTGGCTTTTGCTCTCCCCAGCACACTGGCTGACAATAAACAGCAGCTTAGCAGGTTTAGGCACACAGCACGTCCTGAAAAATCAGCGGGATTCTTTCACTAAAATTCATTTATTGTGGTATCCTGCAAGTCCTTGAAAGCTGGCTTGGGAGCTGGTAACTTATGCTGAACTTTGGTACGGGAGAGCAGGAGGCTGTGCAGTAGCACCCACTGCTTGTCTTTCCAAGTCTTACCCTTCTTAACCCAAAACAAAAATATTTTTGGTTTAAAACGCCAGATAGAGAGGAGGGG
The DNA here is from genome assembly GCA_036023395.1 of Myiotriccus ornatus. Taxonomy (NCBI): domain Eukaryota; kingdom Metazoa; phylum Chordata; class Aves; order Passeriformes; family Tyrannidae; genus Myiotriccus; species Myiotriccus ornatus. Next base: position 26,430,244 of record JAYRBT010000005.1, on the reverse strand, counting down.
GGCTGCTCTCTATGTTGCCAGCAACCCCCCTGCTGGAGGAATCCATCTCCCCTCTTACCTGGACTCTGGTGGGCTGCAGTCGGTGATCCATTGTCTCAGCAGTGACATTTTTGGGCAGTATGACGGGGTCACTGGGAGGGATGACACAGGAGGGTGTGCACTCAGCACCTGTGGGAGGAGAGAGCCTTGAGGACCGAACCAGGAAGTGATGTTTTACAGGAAGGCACCAACCCAAATTTTGGGCTCCTCACTGAGGGTACTGACAGATGTAGAGGGGACCCTTTTCCTTCCAGCCTGGGATAGCAATTCCTTCTCCAAATCCTGAACTATCCATGAGCCCCTGTGCTCAATTCCCTTCTCCCAGATGAGAGGAAAACTGAATATAGCCCACGAGACAGATTACACCTTGATGGCTGGTCATGGGACCCAGCATGAAAATAAGTCTGGCCTGGATGCTATGGGATGTTTGGTGACATATTAGGAAGCATCTTTCATTGTTTTTCTGCCATGCAGAATTCCCACTGCTTTCCCATGCCAAAAAGAAGCTACAAAAACCATCTTGGAAAACCAGGTAGATCTCAGCCTTAACCCAAGCCTCACATCAGATCTGTCCAAAGCTTAACTTTAGCAGTCCCTGCCATTAGACAGACTCGCCTCAGCCTGGTTTGACCAGACTGGGATGAGTGGTGTGTTTGGTTCAGAGTGCTGCAGGCTTTGCTCGAGCACCCTGTCCAAGGGGATGCCAGGCGAGATGCAATGACTGTGGCTGAGCATTGCAGTGTTTCCTGAAAGCACAAAGCGACCAAGTCCCGCAGAGAGAAATGGATGATGTGGTCCCTCATCTGGTGAAAGTGCCCTGTTACACACGATTGTCACTGCAGCTTCTGTGGCTTTTATCTAGGACCTGTCACGTTAACCCTGCAAACATCAGCAAGCAGAGAGACCTCAGCTGGGATGGAGGGCTACAGATCAGGAAAATTACTGTAAAGGGCTGGGTTTGCCCAAGAGGCGAGTCCCTGCTGCTTCTGAAAGAAGAGAGCTTTTGCTGGAGCCAGCTTTAACTTTGTGTCTTGGCCACGAGCACAGTCAGGGCATGAAAAGGCTAAAGCAATCCCTGTTTAGAAAGAGGACTGAAGAGAAATCAGGGTATTTGTCACAGATTTAAGGGAGATTGGTAAAAGAAGAAGAGTCACCGTGACCTTCAGCTCTCTGGGAGCACTGAGTCCACATAAAGCTTGGTTTTCTGTTTGGCTCTCACGTGCCCTCACCTATTCCGTGCCCCTGCTCACACTTGTACTCCACGAAGTTCTGCTCTGGGGGTGGTGGGCAGGTGCCCCGCAAGCTCTCACACAGTTTGAACTCCTCTGTCCACGAGCCTTCCTTGGTGCAGACGATGGGAACCTGGAAAGCAGAGGGAGGGCAGGCAGGGTTACTGCCCACAGCGGCTGGGCTCGGCCTGCCTGGGCACTGCCCAGCTCCAGGGGGGCACCATGCAAGCACACCCCTCCTGCCAGGGCAGTCCAGAGGGAAGTTCCCAGAGCAGCTGGACTGCAGCCATCTGATCCAGCCTGTGTGTACTGACCAGAAAGCCAGTTGTTTTCCAGCTGCTGCTGGATCCCACCAGAGGGATTTGACCACACTTCTTTTGAGAAGACTCTTTCTGTGCATTGGATGAGGCACCTGGGTGGAAGAGCTGGCAGGTAGCAGCCTCCATCCTCAGGGAAGCCCTTTGTTGAGCACATCTGTTGCAGCAAAGTTGCCCATCATCCCAGTTGAAAGTACTCACAGCAACTCACAAGACCCACTAGAGACCTTCTACTTTCTGACCCTCATCACCCAAGACAAGCAGACTTTCTTAGGACCACTGCTTTCCAGAGAGGTCCCCAGGGAGCAGAAGAGCATCCCCAGGCAGTGGTGCACCCTGTGCCAGCAAGAAAAGCTCTGGGCTTACAGGGCACCTACTCACCACTGCTACAAAGGCATTTGGCCTTGGGGATGGTTAAACAGCCGCAGGGCCCAGGGAGCCCTGTGTTTTCCAGGTGCTCTGCAACACAACATGTGGCTGATCTCTGCCTCCCCCCAGACACTCACCTGCTGTCCCTGTGGCTCACAGTTGAGCACACACTGGCTGTCCAGCTCGAAGCCCTGGGTGCAGTTGTACATGCCCTCGAAGACGGGAGGTGGGGGCTCGCACACCACGGGGATGCAGCGACCCTCTTCCCACTGCCCACTCTCCAGGCACTGGACCTTCAGGAACTTCCTGGGGAAACACAGACACCAGACTGAGCTGCAGCACCACAAACACTCTCCACCCAGGCTGTACCAGGCATCCACAGATGTCAGGAGCAGGCTGAAGTCTTTGCTCCTGGCTAACAATCAGACCTGCCATGTGTGGGGCTTTCCCTCACCAAACCACACCTCACCACAGGCAAGTCCTTCCAAAGGGGCAGTCCACGCTTAACAAGGACCTTTTCTTCTCCTTACTGAGGGGATTGCACTGATCTAGGGAGCTGGATGCTTTTCCCTTGCACTCACCACCCCATTGCTCACTGTTTCTCGTGGTGCCCCTGAACCATTCCTCTCTGTCTGGCAGCCCCTGTGGGTCCTGGGCTGCTTTGTCCCACAGCCAGTAGCTACATACTTTGCTGGATGGAGTTTGCCTCCACCAGTAAATCCTCTGGCCTGTGCCCAGCTACTCCTGAGGCTCTTCTTTGTACTCCAGCCAGATCTGTCAATCCCGCTCTCGCCGAGGGGCTGCCGTGCCGCAGCAGACCAACACCATCCCGTGCTGCTAAAACAGCTCAGGCACAGACTACTTGCCAAGAAAAGAAAGAAAGAAAGAAAAAGTCCAGGAGTGGAGCCTCCTGCCCTTGGCAGCGATAGAGACACCACATCTTTTACACAGAGGCATCAAAACTGGCGAGGCACTGGGATGGCCAGGGACTGCTCTCCCAGCAGAGGACATGTCAGCACCCTGATGGGCTTTACCTGAGCCAGGGCCCATTGCCCCATCCTTAATGAAGCTTTTCCCTCACTCCTGTCCTTCTTTACTAGACAGTCTGCTCCAGCTGCCAGCCCCTGCCCTCTCTCACTCTAGGTGCCAGCAGGCTGGGCTCCAGGCGCCGTGTTACGGAGTTCACAGCGTGCCACAGGTATGTGGAGGGGGGTAACTGGGTTAGAGAAACCCTTGGAGGAAGGAATTATTTTCCCCCTTGTTTCGAGAGGCAGCAGACAGTGCATGGGACCACCCATGTGCCTCCCAACACACAGTGCAGGGTCACACGACCTGGAGCAGCACCTGCACCCCTCTGCCAGACCTGGGGCAGGAGCTGGTATCCCCATCACACTTCTGCTGAGAATTCCTGGACGTGAAATTTTTGAGCTGTTTGAAGCACTCTCCTATTTTAAAATATTTGCAGCTCCCTTCTCCCTTCAGGAATTGGGGATCTGTTTTTCCTAAAGAGCATATAAAGGGATGGTGGGTTCCTGCTGAGGTGAATGTGGGCTCCAGCAGGTAACACAGAGGCAGGCAAGGAAGGGAATGGGATGCAGCAAGTCCCCTGGCAGAGCTCTGCACAGATCTTCCCACCAGCCCACACCAGGAACAAGGATGGCCGTGGTGTGAGCACCTGAGCAGTGAGGGTGCTGCAACATGACCCTGACTGCAGTAGCCTTGAACTGACTATGGAAACTGCAACTACGTGGTATTTTGGAAGGCTGGTGAGGAGGAGTAAGTCTGGATCCCAGTGCAGGCACCTGTGGTTTTATTCCATTCCTAATTTAACTTTCTTCTTTACTCACCCTTTCCATGGGGATCACAGTCACTGCCTTTCAAAGATGTCCCCATCAGACCCTACCTCCTCCCAAACCTGACTGAATGCTTTGCTCTGCCCAACTTGAAACGTGAGCAAGAGCACATGCCAAGAAGTGCTAATCCATGTGGGATGTCCAGGCCTTTAAGTAGCATTTTCTCCTTCTTGAACTTCCTGGTACTCAGCGTGTGATCCGACTTGGAAGTGGTAAATCACTGGGGGTTACGGAGACAGGAGCAAACGGGGGGGGTGAAGTCTCACTGCAACAAGTCATGCCTTAGGCACTAAGCAAACTCCTTTACAAACCAGGAGCATCCCAGCCACACACTATTTCTCACTCTCCCACTGGCCACGGGGGTACAACTGATAAGCCACTGCATCTCCCTGTTGCTCTCCAAATCGTGGCAGAGGCTTTTTGCGTGGGAAGACCCGGGCAGAAGGGCTGAACGCGAGAGGACACGCAGTGGGAGCTGCAGTTTGCACAGGGGCAGGCCGTGGTTTGCAGCCCCATCATCCTCACCGGGGCTCCTCGTTTCGATGTGGGGCTGGAGTGACCCAGCACTGAGCTCGGCCTCTCACACCCCTCCATGACCCACCTCGCTCTGGAGGCTCACCCCACCCCCAGCATGCGTGCAGGGACTTCAAACACGCTTGGCCTGGGCTGACCCCGGGGTAGACGGCGGCGTGTGGGCACTGCCGCACCTACGAAGTGAGCAGCTCACAGAGAAAGGGAACGCAGAGGCTTCTAAAAAAAAAAGGTATGTACGTAAATACACACAACTTCATAAGAGCTTGAAATTTCCTGGGCTCCCCCCACCTTCTTCTGATCTGGGTTAGTGGCATTTCTTGAGGATTAACAAGGAAGCCAGGAAAACTGGAGTCAGTGCTTCACCCTCCAACCAGACACCTACTGGGTAGAGGAGGCAGGGGAGGCATCTGAGGCCAGGGAGGGCTGAATCTGAGGTGAAGGCATGAGCACTCACCCAGCTCCAGGAGCTGAGCATGCAGGAGCCTGGCAGGGATCCAGCCACCTCCTGAGGCAGCCAGCTTCGGGGGGACTGGATTTTCTGTACAGGAATGGTGATAAATGAGCCTAAAACCTCCTCTCCCATGGCAGGAGACTGACATCTTCAAAAAGAATAGAGAGGAAGGAGGGAGATTTGCCTGTAAATTGAAAGAAAGCTGTAGGACCCTCCAGTGCTGTGCTCCAGACAGCCTGGGCAACCTGGGCTGTAAATCTTCATCAGAGACCTTAGAGGTGGAAGTAACAGACAAGCCCAGATGGCAGCCTGTGTTTTCTTTACCTGGCTGTTTGGCTCCCACACCTCTGCAGGTGTTTGCCTTTTATCTGGAAGGGGCCAGATGTGGGCAGAGACAGTGAGCACCCCGTGCCTTTGTGCACCCCCTAGATGTGCCTGGTGCCCTGCTAAACCAGGATGCTCTTGGGTTAGGCTGTCCTGCCTGGCCTGCTGTGGACTCTGTTTTCTGCTAACTCCTTCCAGTCCCACTTTCTCCTCTGTGTTCTCCCACCTCCTCTTCCTCTTTCCTGGTCTCTGTAGTCTTTGCAAAGGGAGAGGAGACAAAGAGGCTGACACCTCCATGAAAGCTCCTCAGGGGCCTGTGCTGTGCTCCATTGCTCTCTGGTCAAAACGCAGGCTGAGACTTTAAAAGCTGCCTGAAAAGACCTGGGTGCCAGATTTTTCTTTGCCTCATTCCCTCAAGAAGAGGCTCAACCCCTCACAAAGGCAGCTTTGAGATCCCCAAATCTCTTCTCTCCAGGGAATCATCCCATAAAGGGCAAGTGAAATAAGCCCTCTCAGAGGCTGACCTTTTTGGTCCCCAAATTGAGACCATGCTCTCAGCATTAAAGTCCTCCTCTAAAGGAGCTCCTAGATATTATCATAGAGTCATGGAATTGTTGTGGGTTGGGAGGAACCTTAAAGATCATCTTATTCCAACCCCCCTGCTATGGACAGGGACACCTGGGCCAGGTTGCTCCAAACCCCATCCAACCTGGCTTTGTCTACTCCTGTCAGAGATCTTTTTCATTTCATGGTGGAAAAAACAGCGAGGAGCACTAAGGGAGTGATGCCCATTTCCCCCAAAGTACCTGATCCCCGACTTTCAGGCCAACACCTTTCAATGCTGCAGCTGTGGGTGATGCTAAATGTTTCTCCTTGACAGTTCATGCCTTTGTGTGATCCATGTGGTGGGCTGGTGCTGCCTTTGAACAGGTCCTGCCTGAATCCAGAGAGCTCCCATCACAAAGCGCAAATGCATACGTTAAGTTCCCCTTGTTACCCTTACTTTGGGATTAGAAGTGAAACAGCTTGGCAGCTGGAAACCTGGCTGTTATGTGGCTTCTCCAGGCTGAAAACAGATTTCCTTTAGTCAAAGAATCTTTACCCTTCATGTCAGCATTGTCAGTCAGATGATGCTGCCAGCAGAAAGGCAGCAAATCTCTGGAAGGATCTTGATTACACAATCAGTGTTTCCTCAAGGATCCCTTGTTGACAGGCAGTGATTTCCCGTGGGCCTTTCCTCACCCAGGTTGATAGAGAAAAGCACCTTCTCTGACACAACGGATTTCTCCATCTCCTTTCTCTTCCACTTATGCTACGGGAAGTGAATTACAACTACGATCTCAGCACCTTCTAAGCATCCCTACTGCTTCTGCAGTAAGATTCAACCAACAAAACAGAAGTGAGGGAATTGGATGAACATCTGTGTCCAAGATCACCTTGGCTTGGACAGAGACAGTTGGATCCCACCCATGATTCAGGCCTGCATAAGGTGGGCACTGTAGTGTTGCCACAGGAGGAGCAAAGCTAGAGCAAGAATAATTCAAAGGCAGTCTGACTGTATTTCCAAGGCTGAGCTAGGTAGTGGGCATGAAGCATCTTCAGTATCAGTCATGGGTCGTGCCTGATTTTGTACACGGAGTCTGGCTTCCCTGTGCCCATCAACACCTGTATGGCACTAAATCCTTTAGCAGGGCTCGTGCTTGCTGGGTTGATGGACAACAGGGAGTCAATAGACCAAGAACTCAGTTTTCTGAACCCAGAAAGGCAGCAGAAGACCCTAAAACCTGATGTCCCAGTCATCAGCTCAGCCCCTGCTTGCCCACCAGGAACCTGCACCCCACCAGTGCCTGTCACTTCCAGAGCTTCCCATCACCTCACGTTTTACAAAACTGGCCTGATCAAAGGAAAAAAAAAACTTCTCACTCTGGCAGCTTCCATCCTCTCCCTGCCAGGGCTGAGACACCAGAAGGATTTCCAGCAATCCAGCAGCTGACTGGCCCAGTTACTGGCTAGTAGCTGCTACACCATGCCAAGGGGTTTGTACTCATGCTGAGTCTACATGCAGAGCTCCAGATGAGACCGTACAATGACATTTACACTTCCAAGAAAAGGTTTTTGCTTGGGATCAGACCACTCACATAGGAGAGTTAATCTGCACGATAGGAAAGCAATGCATTTTCTCTTTATGTGGTTTTTGTATTCCACCATCAGAGATGTCAGATGAAATAGCAGCAATAATAATAACATCAGCAAACGTGAAAATGCGATGTCAACAAGCATGGCTATGAAAATGCAAACCACTTCACATGATTTTCCTTGTCTCACAAGCTGCTCAGACCCATAGGGAACTTAGTCACACACCAGAGGAGCCTCAGGATCTCCCAGAGGACATCCTTTTTACCAGTAGTTGCTGCAGCAGGACGGAGGTGGCCTAACTTTGCAAGCTCAGTCGATCTGTTTGCACGTCCAGTGCCTGAAGTGCCACAGGCATGCAAGCTGCTCTGCAGTTTGCAAAGCAGTCCATGTGATCACAGCCATAATCATCATTTGCTCAGCTCCCCTTGGCCCAAGAAACGGTCCTAACACTGTGAAAAGCTGTTTACAGAAACCACTTCCTTCATTACAAGGCAAGAAATTTGGCAACTGCTTCCCACTGCACAACAACCCTACCCCAGAGCAAAGCAGAGATGAAGTCTGCATCCAATTAAAACTGGAAGGGGGCATTAAACAATTAGCACATAATTACCTGATCTGGGCTAGAATCAAGACTCTGGGGGAGGACCCAGCCAGTGCCAGGGAATCTTTAGTGACCAAACCCAGTGGGGACTTCGGCTGGAGGCGTCGCAGACAAAGTGCTGCTTTACCCCCCAGCATCGCGATATTGGCTGAGCAGGGCTAGCGAACCACCAGGAATTTTTCCCCAAAGCATCGGGAAAAATCTTCTCCCATTGAAATGCCAGGGCTAGAGATTAAATTTAGCCAAGAGGCGCAAGGGGGTAAAACGTTAACCCTGACGAAAGGCAGCCACTCATTCTTACAGTGCCTTGTTCTATATTTCATCACTTTTAGGAAAGACAGAAGCTCCAGGAATCCTCCCACACCTTGTTACATCCAATTACCTGGGAGTCTGCAAACACTTCACTTGGTGCTTAATTTTCACCAAGAGACAAATATGCTGGAGGTGCACAGGAAAACCTGCATGTTTTGGGTTAAAGCACTTAACATACACAACAAGATTTACACCTTGTCTCCACCTGGTTCACCTAAGCCAAGGAATGCCTCTTGTATTTCAAGAAATCTGTGTGATCAAGATGCTCTGCCTTCTACCTATCAGTTCAGCTCTTCAAGACTGTCAGCGCCTCCCATCATCACCTCTGCTCCTGGCTCTCACTGGGAGAAGAGGAGGAAGGAAAGAGTGCTAACAGGCCTGCCACAGACTTACCTCTTGGGCTTGTCCACCGAGTTCTCAGCCACGTGGTACCCAGGCTTGCACTTGTAGCGACAGACGGAGCCCACGTCGTGGTTCCCGTGCAGGCACCGAGGGACCAGGAGCTTGGCGTTGGCCACGGCGGGCGGCGCGTCGCACTCCAGCTTGCAGTAGGCCTCGGGGAGCGACCAGAGACCATCCTCCAGGCAGGTCAGCCACTCGTTTGTTCCTGACCCCAAAAGAGAAGGAGTGTGTTGAGGTTACAGCTGAGCCAAGGGTGGAGTCCTGCTGAGGAGAGCTCAGAGCAAAAGTCCTCGTTGGAGCATAAACTGACACCAACAGAGGCAACAAACATGAAGGCCATGGACTTCATCGCCTGCTTGGTCAGGTTGTGGCAGAAGATATTTGAATGCAGACAGAAATAGGGGAGGGACAACTTCTAGGGGATAGAGGAAGGATCTTGGTTCTGCAAGTCTCCCCAAAACATTCCCTTAAACTTCTCCTCTCTGCCTTAGGATAGCCATCAGTGGGCCAGAGGCTTTTGTGTAGGACACCTATCCGTCACACTTAGTTCAGCCCATCTTCATTCTCCCCAAGTGCTTTTTGCAGCTTGTCCTTCCTGCCCTTATCAAGCTGTAACATGTGCAGTGCAAGGTCATGGAACAGTTTGGGTTGGAAAGGACCTCTTAAGGCCAGCTAGTCCAACACCCCCTGCCATGGGCACCTTCTACTAGATCAGGTAGCTCAGAGCCCCATCCAACCTCACTTTGAATGTTTCCATGGGTGGGGCATCCACCACCTCTCTCAGCATCCTGAGAGTCAGGAAGATGGAAAGTACCAGGAGGACAGGCACGGGAGGCTTCGCTGGTGTGACTGGGAATTCAAACCATCCATTATTAAAGTTTTGGGTTGAGTGTTACAGACCAACTCTTTGTTGTCACTGGTAGACACAGCTAAATGGGTGGCCAAAAATGCACAGATGCCTGCAGGAGGTGTCCAGGACTGCATCACCCACATGGTGTGGATGATGGATGGCTCACTGGGAACTGCTGAGCAAGAGAAAAAGCTGGACTGGAGTGAATGGGATTCTTCCTACTGAGAGGTTTGGATCAGCAAGTTCCTGGTGCAGCCAGGCTGCTCCACGGTCCCTTCAAACATCGCTTTCTTTTCACAGGATCACTGCTTTTGGGCCGGGAGCAAGACCATATCTCCACTCAGTGCTTTTGTTCCTGACGGGTCAGGGCTGCCACAGGTCATCCCCCACCTCCCAGTGCCACACAGCCATGTCATCCTTTCCTTGCCTATTCTTAGCATTTATCAGCCTTGAGAGCCTGCCCACAAGGGTGTGAGCCTTGGGGGAGTACAAGCATCGAGCACGTCCCTGCCTGGGCAGCTCAGCCACATCAGTTGGACCTCTAAGAGTTTACCCACGTGGCTCAGCAGCCTTGGCCAAGCACCTCCAGCCATCCTGCTGGAAGGGTGCTCCACTGAGGGGACGCCTTCCCACCGAGGGAGCCCATGGAAAACCTCCCAGTGACTTCAGTGGGAACAAGAGGCGGCTGAGAGTGAAAGATCAGATTAAAGCTCTGCCCTCAGCTGACCCACCCAAGGCAGCGGGCATCGGTTCATGCAGAATTTGGGCTGTTGAGATGCTGATGCTACCCTTTGATCAGCTCACTCTGGGGATCTGCCAGAAATGAGACCTTAATTCCCTGCAGTTTTTGCTCCTTAGATTTAGCTTTTTTTTTTTTTTTAAAGTAAATGATTCTCATACGTTTCAGCTATAAATGTCTCCATAAAATAGGGCACCCATTAAAATGATTTGTTGTATGTGATTGTTCAGAGCAAAGGCGTTGGTGGAAAACTCACAAAGCCCCAACGCTTGAAGCTGTCAAGGCAATTACCCCCGAAATCCCATCCAGCTCAGCCCTTGCACAGACAGGAACAGTAGCTCTCTTTCTCCAGCCTGGCTTAAAAACATTCCTGCGGCTATCGATGGAGTCGGCAGAATGAAAGCCAGGCCATGGTGTGTCTGGGTGGTGAACATCTCCCAGAGTGCTCTGCAGCTGTGGGCATCAGTCTCTATGGCTTTGTACAGCCCCAGGCCCCCTGAACCACAGGCTTCCCCACAGCCACCAGGCACCGAGCCACTTCTGGCTCTCTGAAGTCCCCTCTGTCTGTCCACACTGGCTGCCTGCATGTTTCGTGTCTCCCTCATCTCAGTAATACTTGAGGCTGCTGGGCCTCACCAGTTATCAGGAGAAGACATCGCTACACCCTAGGGTGGATGGATAAGGGCTGCCATCCAGGGGATGGGAGTCGGAGGGAATTATCCCCACACTGTGGTGTCTCTGCTCAAGGGGGATGGACACCCACCATTTTGGGAAGTAAGAGCCCACCTGGCTGGCGGAAACCAGGATAAATGGGAAATTCCAACTGTTTGAACAACTTGGGAGAGGCAGGAAAAGGTGGCATCGGAAAGGGTGGTTAAATCTTTCAGCACTCCAGACCATACCTTGAAGCTTGGCTGGGTGGATGCAGTAGAAGGAGCATCTCTGCAGGTAGGTGGTCCCCATGGGGCAGGAGAACTCGGCATAGTACACGTGGGACTGGTCAGGGACACGGCAGTCGATGGGGTCACAAGTCACAGATCTGTCCCACCGTCCCGAGCTGCATGTCAGCACCACCTCCTGCTGCAGAAAAAGCAAAGCTCCATCAGACGCCTGCAAGGGAACGTTAGTCTACTGTGGTGTGCCACCACAGCAGAAAGGTGCAACACAGGTTTCAGGACGAAGAGACCTCTCTAACGTTTTTCCTCCACTACTGTGCCCTTTCTCCCCACTCTGGACACTGAGTCACAAAGCCCTTACCTGTCCACAGAGTGGCATGCGGGGGGTGAAAGCAGCAAATGGCCCTCAGGATAACCCTCCAGCCACTGTGCACTGTCTGAGCAGTGCCAGAGCACAGTAAGGGAAAAAGGAAAATCCCTTTAAGATACACTCCAACTTCCTAAGTCATTCCCAGCTCTGTGCACTGCAATTTTCTCCCCTAAAAGATCAAGTCTTACTTCAGCTGTTGTGAGGCAGCTCTTCTGTTGATTGTTTTTCCCTAAATGCACCAATTCCCTCATGCCTCAGCCCACAGACCTCACTGAAATCATAAAACCTCATTTACCAATCCTAATTAAACAGCCCTTACACAGTTGGGGTCTGCATGAGAACACAAACCCCCGTGGTCCCACCACTAAACATGGTCAAAATGTGCTACCAACTTCGTCAAAACCAGGTGGGGGACGATGGTTTGCTGGGAGCAACCTGGTCTAGTGGAAGGTGTCCCTAGGAACTGAGGAGGGAGTTGGACTAAATGATCTTTTAAAGGTCCCTTCCAACCACATTATTGATTTCCACTCCCAGACTTCTCACTCCAATCCACCAGCCCTCATCCAGGGGCTAAGGACCAAAGAGGTGTCTTTTAACTATTCCTGATGTCCCTTCACACGGCTTGTACAGTCAAACATGTGACCTGTGCTCCCTCTCAGCATGTTTTTATTGAACCTGGATGTGGTGGCTCTGAAGGACATCACCAAACGTGGGTCTGGTCCTCTGGAGTGTGCAGCAGGATAACAGCGTAGCTGAATGAGGTGAAGAGGATGCTCAGGAGAAGAACTGCGTGCATTTTCCCAAAATGCCTCGAGATGAGTAAGGTCACAGCCAGACCAGTAACATCACTGGAGGGCTCAGGGCAAGGCATTTGCAAGCTGCCATCTGCTGTGACAGCCACATGGTGAAGCTCTGTTCAGAAGTTTCCCATCTCGTTGCCAAACACAGGAAAACTGTCACCCGAGGCAGATTTATTTTGTGCGGTTTCATTTCAGAGAATGGGAACATTTTGTTTTCCCTGGGCATGCCTCGGCCCATAGAGCCGTGTGGCCACGTAATTAATAACCTCCCAGTGACGAGGGGCCGAGCAGGGCATCCCCAGCTGCCCTGCTGCACTTTCCTGTGCCCACCTCTCCTCTGGCCAACGCCGACGGCTGCAGCACGGGGAACGTGCCTGCCAGGTGCCACCAGCACTTGCTGTTCTCCAAGGACAGGAAAGGTCCTCCCTGCTAAGATGGCCCAGCTCACCTCCATCTGTCCACACGAGTTCACGCTCTCACTCAGTCTGCCATGGGAATCACCTCAACCCCAGAAACTCCAGTTCCCCCCTCCAGGAACATCCTAAGGACAGGGCATGCTGTGCCTACAGCCCTGTCAAGGTGACTGCCCGGATCCAAGGCAGCTCAGCTCCCGAGGACACATCAGTCCCAGGTCTGCTCTGTCAACAGCTAAGAGCTGTGCTGGCGTGTGGCTTTTACAAGGCATCCCCCCAGCCCTCTGGAAAGTGGGACAAACTCTTTCATGGTGACCTCTGTGCTGCCCCGCTGGCGTGGGCAGCGTTACTGCAACGCAACACAAAGGAAGAAAAGCTCTCCGTGCTCTCAGCTGCCGCTAAATATAGTTGCTCTGCAATGACTTCATTTTTTCCTCAGCCATTAACTTCAGCTTTAAGAGAGAAAACATCCCAGGGATGTTTAACCCTCCCAGTGATGCCCAGCGGAGAACAGGAATGTCTACCTCTCCCTCTGCGGGAGCGCATCTCCCTGGCTTGGGACAGCCCCTGCAGTGCCTTTCAGCCTGGCAGAGCTGTGGTCTGCAGGCAGCACTGGGCTGGGAGAAGTAGTACTGCAGCAAGGGAAGGATATGGATCTCCAGAGCAGGACCACCAGCCATGAGCACAGAGGTCCAGCACCAGGGCAATACTGGGCTGGGATTTATTGGAAATGCAGCGAGCAGTTCGGAGCTGGAAGAACAAGGTGTCCTGGGGTCACTCCTACCACTGCGGGGTGGTTAAATCTTTCTTAACTAGGTCCTGGTCCAACAGGCCACGAGGTCACTCCCACCTGAGGGTCCACTCACCTGGCTGGGGCCCAGGCTCTTCCCATTGCTGGCGCGGGGGACAAAGCCCCTTTGGCAGGTGACAGAGCACACCATGTGCCCCGGGCCATCCGAGGTGCAGTTCAGGGGGGCAGCGTGAGCAAGCAGTGGCTGTGTGCAGCTTCCTGATCCCACACACGGACCGTGGGCACAGCTGTGGAGGAGGAGAGAGAAGGAATCAACCCGTGAGTCTTCAGGAAGGAAGGGCTCTCTCCAGGTGGCCCCTGCATGGAACACTCAGCAGGTCCCAGATGCCTAGAGATGCACACCCATCCCTCAGCCCCAGCTTCTTCCAGGCTTGAAGTCTCCTTATAAGGATGCCAGGAGGGAAGTTTTTCCCAGCTCTGCCTTGGCTGGACCTCACCCCAACCCCATCTCACACCTTCCCAGCAACCACTGTGTCCTTTCAAGCGGATGAAAGGAGGCACAGTTCGACAACATTCCAAAATCCATGCTGCCTGGTGAGGCTACTCCAGCTCCTCTGCCCCAGGGTGTTCAGGCTGCATGGCACAGAGCCTGCACACAGCCTGGAACCACAGGGCCTCACTGCAGGTGGAGCAAGAGAACAAAAAGAGGGAGGTGACAAAGAGAGGGGAGGCAGGAGGTACAATTTTGTACGGCTTTTGAATCCACACCTCAATTTCAGTCAGCCTTAGTACAGGATAAGACAAAACTTGCAGAAACAGAGGGTCAGGAAGAAAAAGATGAAGGGGCCTTTCTAAAGCCTTTGCTGATAGAAGAGTTTCGGGTATGTCAAACTCTGTATTAGACATCAGAGGATCCACAGAGGATTCTTCAGCTGTGAGGAAAACTTTAGCTGGAGGAGAAACTCTCGCAGATATTAGGGAACCATCTGTGAGATATTCTTCAGACTGTGTGCAGTCCCCCTTCATATCCACACAGCTGCAACCACAGCCTGTGGTAGAAGGGAGAAGCTGGACATGCAATTGGCTCCTCCACCCCACTTTTGTCACCTTCCCACTCTGCTGTGATGGTCTCCAGCACCTCTGTTCTTCCCACAGGCCCACGCAGCATTTCAAGCCTGTGCCTGCCAGACTTTTTGGGATTAAGACCATCCCAGCACGCACCTGATCCAGCACTACAGACTCACCTGTGGCCAGTAAGGTGAGACACAGCCAAATGGAGGAATAACCTCCCCCGGGCACTACTATAACAGGTTGCAGGAAAGTTTGCAAGGCATCACCAGTTCCTTGGAAATAAACACCCTCCTCACTGCAGTAGTTTCCCACTGAGGACCAGTTGTTAGGTACTGATTATTTAAGCATCCCAAATAATCCCACAGTGAAGAGTAAAGTTGGCCAAAGGGTTATGATCTCCATCAGTGAAATGCAGCCAGTAGGTTAAATACTTGGGATGGAATGGGCACAAGACATGGGGTTGACACAACATGCTCTGATCATCCATCAGTCTGGTTTCATCTGTTACCAAGTGCTGTTACCAAGGGCTGGACCTCAGCCCTCCTCAATCAGGGGCAGAGATGCTGCAGCTTCCCGCACTAAGTGAGGAGAGAAGGGAAGGAGTTGTACCTGAACACCTCACTTCCCTCTGCTCCCTGCTTCGCACAGGGCTCCTGGCCATTTCCACGGGCTGCCTTTCTCCCAGCGAGGCAGAGGCAAGCAGAGGCAAGCCTCTGCCTCTTGCCTTCACTCACCCTCTCCAGCCAAGGATGCACAGCTAGAAATACCACAAATGACACCAAAAAAAAAAAAATTTTTAAAAAAATAAAAGAAAACGGTGCCGACACAGACACTGAGGGAACACAATGTGCTGTTGACTCTGGACCAGTCCACCGAGCCAAAGACACGGTGGAAACCTGCAGGCCACAGGCCTGAAAGAGCCGGTGGGCACAGGAGGGGACCACAAAGGAGAACAAGAAGAAAGGGGCTGTTTTTTCAATGCAGACCTGTTTATGAAGTGAGAAATGGTTTCAGGGCAGCTGCTGCAAATTCTTTCACTAGCTTATATTTCCATTTGCTTCCTTTTTAAAGAATTTGTTTTATGAGCAACAGCGTTTGTCAGGTCATTAGCTTCTGAGGGCATCTGGTACCAATTGTAGCCCTCTCCCCTCCCTCCCCTCCTGCAGTCACCTTCTCCGGGCAGTTGCTTTGCTCCCTGCCTGTGCCCCCAGCACACACATCCTCCCATCCCTAACTCCACCTCCCTGCGATGGAGCTGCTGTCCTAAACTTCCTTGAGTGCACGTCTGTGCAGGAGCAGAACTTCTCTTTCCAGCCTTGCTTCTGCAGCCCAGCCCCTTCCATGCCAGTCATGGGTATGCATGAAAATGAACCTTTCCACTATCCCAGGTTGCTCCAAGCCCCATCCAACCTGCCCTTGGACACTTCCAGGGATGGGGCAGCCACAGCTTCTCTGGGCAACCTGTGCCAGGGCCTCACCACCCTCGCAGTAAAGGCTGATGGTCACAAAATTGAGTTATGAAGCACGTGCTCACCACAGCACTGGATCAAGGGAGAGTGGTGGCACCCTCCAGACACATCCAGGCCAAGAGCTTGGTTGGAGCTGCTCTGCTGGTGCTGGTGGAGGGACAGCACATCATCTGGGGCAGCCTCAGTAGCTGGGACAATGCTGTTATTAAATAGCAATAAACCAAGAACCGATCCTTTTCAGCACTACTGGGCACATCATGGTTTTCCACCAGCTCGGAAGTGTAACTGGCAGTAGACTGAGAGATCAGCAAGTTTCTTACTACACTATAAATACGAAGTGTTATATAGGGTAGTTATACATAAGAGACTGATAATTACAGGTCATAAATCAAAATATCAAAATATTTCTTTCTATATCTATCACACTTATATACTCATGCACAGGTTCTGTATGTGCATGCAGATCTATTTTAGAACTCATAGAAAGGTTTGGGTTGAAATAATTACCTTTTTCTTTGTCCCAGAAGATGACTAATCTATCACTGTTTTCTCTGTGATTAACTACACCCCTAATCCCACAAATACCCACTAGATTTTATTCTGGAAAGGATCTGAGAGCAATCAGCTCAAGTTCCGAGAAGCTGTTCTCATCCTACATGTACCTTTGAAGTCTGGTGTTGCTATTCCAGACCTAAAGAGGGGCTCACGTCACTGAAAGCTGTCTGATTGTCTCAAACATATCCCTAAGCTTAAAAAAAACACACATCAATTCTACCTACAAACTCTGACTTGATTACTTGTGGGTCCTTTCCAGTTCAGCACACTCCATGATTCTGTGACTTCCTTTCTCATTATCAGCATCACCATTGCTGTCACTGCTTTACTCCAGGCCAGGACACTCTTGAGCCTGGTGGTGTACAAGTGCAGGTCAAAAGAAAAAAAGAAAAAAGGCCCTGTGGCCTGGCCCCATCATGATCCACACGCTTTACCAGGACTCGGGTAAAGCGATGGAATGACTCGCGGCTCCCAGCCCCTGGAACACCCTAGCGAAGGCTGGACAAGGAAATGGTGCAGTTAGCCCAGTTCTGATCTCAGCATGAAGGAGCTCTTTCTGCTTTTGATGATAAATGAAATTCCTGTATCGCAGCTGCAAACTCCTGACTCCTGCCCATTTCTGATTCAGGCCATATAAGATGTGGGATGAGCCAATATTTTTTTTTTTTTTTTCCTGCCTGAAACATCCAAAAAAATTTCCACTTCTAGCCCAGCATCTTTTTGAAGCTCAAACTAATGATTTGTCAACAACATTTTTACAAAATACCAAGATTTTTCTTCTAACTTATTCCATGTCAGCACAAACCTGCACGATTTTCTGGGCTCACCAAGTCCCATAACTTATACATGAAAGGAAGTTTCAGATCTGGAAGGTTGTGAAATTCTGCCTAGTGATGGCCCTAACTGCTCCAAAATGGTAAGAGCCTTGTCCTGAAACAAGAACAATTCACAAAACTAGAGCAACGCTTTTCTTCAGAATCCTTCATCCTTCTAGAATAAAAGCCACTGCCAGCAATGGAGCAGGTTGAGCCAGTTGGTGGCAAGGCTGGTAGGGAGACACTGCTTTTGTTGTGACAAATCCCAAATTCTGAAAAGCTGAAGTTTCATGTTTTACAACAGTTATTTCACAAAACACAGAAAATGCTGATAGATTTACCCACGTCAAGCTAAGCCAAGTCAAATGCAGTACAGCTGCCTGAAGTACAATAAATCATCTGTACATTGCTGAAGCATCTACCCAAGCTTTCGACCCAGAGATTGCTGCTAAAACATCCCTTATCATCAAGCTCCAACTCTTAACAGGG
Source organism: Myiotriccus ornatus (assembly GCA_036023395.1). NCBI lineage: Eukaryota > Metazoa > Chordata > Aves > Passeriformes > Tyrannidae > Myiotriccus > Myiotriccus ornatus. Next base: position 26,412,459 of record JAYRBT010000005.1, on the reverse strand, counting down.
GAAACTTTTAAGTTCTTCTCATGGTGCAAATTTTTGGGTAGAGGGGGTTATAGGAGATGTTGACAGAAAGGTAAAGGCTTCAGCCAAATCTCCTGAAGTTAAAAGTCGTCACTGCACGTACGCTGGTGGAGCCTGGATTGTAGCACTCAGCATCAGTGAGATAAAAGATGTTTACCCCAATGTGGTCTAGCAAAAGAGAATAGCTAGGAAATGAGGAAAGGTGTTTTGGAAATACTTGGGAATGTCTCCCTTCAGGCGTGTTTCCCGTGGAGGTGAAAGGTCTCACTTTTCCAGTAAATCTGATGGCAGCCACCCTTGTGGGAGCAGGCTACGTGTACAGACCCAGCGGTGCTGATGCTTCTTGATTACGATCTGCACTGAGGTTGCCATCCCAAGAAAAGGTGTTTGCTTCTGTACGTGACTCCCAAAGAAACTTGGCAAAAAAATAACATCCCTGTGAGTCATCCACTGTCATCTGCCTCGGAGACAGGGAAAAGGCACCAGTGACACATCAAATGGCCTGTTGGCCCCCCTGCAGCCATAGTGACAAAGGGGAAAAAAAAGAAGCAAGAGTAAACCAACTTAATATATTTCTAGAGAGTTCCTTTCCTTTTTTTTTTTTTTTGTTATTGTTTGCTACACCAAAATAGATGTATAGAAGAACAGAAAGGGAGGTTGAATGAGATGTCAGGTTTGGTCTAGTCAGCTTCCCAACCCGGTCCAGGACAGTCTGTCTGTACCTAAAGAACACCTTTATCCATATCCAATCCCCACAGGAACACACTGCACCTCGTTTTCTCAGCTTGCCCAGAGGAATTCACTTCTGATCCACATCCACTACCATGAAAGACATAGAAACAGCGGAAGGATTTCAAAAGGGGAGCTGCAAGCAGGAGCCATAGCTGAGCTGCAAGACTTACGCTGTAAGATTTAAGGAGCAAAAAAATATTTAGCACAACAGAGAGGAGACAGTGAGAGGATCTGATGGCTCTGTACAGACACATACACACAGAAAAGTCATCTGTGGCAGGAGGCATTGAGACCCTTCTGACAAGGATGGAGCGAAAGCAGCAACTTTCATCTTGAAATCAGAGGCACCTTCTCAGCAGAGAGGGTTACTGGGTATGAGAACAGCTCAGCAGGGGAAATGGTGGACTCATCACCTCCTGCAGCTTGTGACAGGAGATAAGAGAACCTTCCAAAGGATGAGTTTAATCCAGTTCCTCTGAAAAATCCCTGCGCCTGTATGACATTAGGAAAGGCAGGGCAGAACAGGGGAGGCTGCCTGCAGGGGTACACCAAGAGCTCTGTAGGCAAACCTCAGGAGCTCCCAGTTCTTGTTCCTTCTTCATGGGACACGGGAAGGACAGAGGGCTTTGCATAATTCACATAAGACCCATATTGGTAAGAGAATAAGGAATCAAGATCAAGCTCCAGGGTATCACCAGGATCCAAGGTCAGAAAGGAAAGCTGCCTTGCACCTCACACAAGTGCTCCATGTTGTAATCCACCTTCCCTCGATGTATCAGGGGTTGACCCTGCTTGGAACAAGTTTACTGGACTGGGTGACCCTTTCCATGAGGTGACACCAAGCACCCTGTTTCACGACTCCTCTATTTGATTCGAGATCAAATTGATGAAAAGCTTGTGTTGGGAGATATTTTTTCCTAGGTGAGACTGGTTGGTCTCAGGGAAAGGCAGAAGATACCTTGAGCATCCTAAAAAAAAACCCCATATGCAAAGTATTAAACTCAATAAGCTGAATAGGCTGCAGAGAGCAAATGGAGTGGGGCAGCCCATGAAAATGGTCCCTGTCCCTCCAAGGGTTATCCCTGACACTTCCACCTGGACACTGAAGCCACCAGCTGAAGTGAATGATCAAGTCCTACAGTAGAGCCTCGGCCACTGCTGCCCATCAGCCAGTCAGGGACCCACAAGAGAAGTGCCAGAGACCAACAGGCTTTGATGTTGAAGGAGAAGCACCTTTAGAGGTCCCAGTGGCAAAGGCTGAGGTGATCCCATGCCCCAGGAAAGGAGATCATCAGGACCGCAGAATCATGCGATCATTTAGGTTGGAGAAGCCCTCTAAGGTAAAGTCTAACCACTCACCCAAGGCCACCACAAAGCTACGTCCCCAAGTGCCACAATTACACATCTTTTAAATCCCTCCAGGGATGGTTACTCCATCCATGGAGCACCCTAGGCCAGAGGGAAAGAATCGTGATCTTTAAGGTCCCTTCCAACCCAAACCATTTTAGAGTTCTATGAAATAAGACACCAGCATCTCTACCCAGGGTCCCCATAAATCTTCACAACGGCACCGATGCAGTTTGTAAACAGACCCTGCATAATTTGGTGCCTGGAAGAAAGAAAACAAACCAAATAAAAACCTGTCTGGGAAACAGCCCTCTTTGCTAAATAAAGTTTACAAATTGACAATATGTAAACAACCCCCTCCTCCATCTGATTTTCTCTCCCTGACATCCACTTTCCATACAAAAGGAATCCAAACCAGACTCCTCTTGACACCTCACACCCACTTTTGGGGGGTGGCACCACACAGGAAACACAAACAAAAACACAGATCACCTCCTGTAGCACCTTTCCTGTGAACTCACCCGGGCACTTCCCAGCATATGCTAACAAAAAATAAAACACGCTAAAAATAAAACCAAGTTAAAAATAAACATATCAGAGGAAATGAAATATGTTCCCCTGGCTCAGGGTATAGCCTGTACCAAGGAAAACAGGAGGGCCTGCGTCTCAGTTTGAAAATGCAAAGAAAAAGATGAAAGCTTGAGAGAGTTTGAGTCTTCTGGGTGGAAACCTATTAAAAGTTTGATTTCTGCCTGACTTTTTAAGGTTGGGTACAGAAAGCAAAGACGACTCCTGACCTGCTGACAGTGACAACAGGGAGGGGTTCCTGGTGACAGCAGCGAGGTGGGATGGGAGGACACCACTGCTCCGGTCTGCAAGTTCTCTGCCAACTTCGAGTGGCTACAAAAGCAGGAGGCAACTCTTGCTTCAAAACAAGGATGCACTTTTCCAGCACCAAACGCCTGCTGCACCCTGACCTGGAGAGGGCTGCGTTTCATCAGCCTAAACGCGATGTCGATGTTTTCCCCAGCCTGCAAAGCACTGCGAGATCCTTCAAGATGAGAGATGCTACAGAAATACCAAGCTGTCATGTATTTATTATTTTGGCAACGAGCATTTCTAGGCTGAAGTCAGGAAACCTCATTTCTTCTTTGCTTTTGTTACTGTCCCTTTCTTGGGTTATTTTGGGAAAGCACTCACATGCACGTACTGTGTATGTGAGGCTGGGTGCGTGCAAACGGCCAGTTCAACTCTGTGCAGGAGGAACACGGATCTTCTGGGATCTTTTACAGCTGAATGTCTCTCAGCCTCTGAAGGTTTTCTATTCCTGGATTTTCATAGAGGATTTTTTTTTTTTTTCTCCCAGAGTCCTCCTGCTTTGTATGAAATGAGTTGTTAGCCCTTAAAAATAAAAATACTGCTATGCTATTTTGGAGATGATTTTAAAAATATAATAAGAGGGGTATAGTTGGATGTTTCCTGACTTAACAGAAGAAGGTCCCTTATTGTTAGTGTGGCTACTGGAGGCTGTAAGCCTAAACTCTCTAAATATTTAAGCCTTTAAGTCCAGAAAATCAATACTATGAATAGCATTTCCTACTCTGAAAACTCTGCAGATCTGATTTACTCTGACTATTTGCTAAGGGCATGTGTGCACCCTGCAATTCAGCGTACTGCTGCTAAGCCAAGGCCATGGGGAGCCCGTGGGATGGCAGGGAAGGGAAGAGGAGACACGAGGATCCTGCTGTGCCCATGCAGAGGGGACAGTACACAGCTCGGTGTGCCTTGCTGATATGGGGACTGGCTTGTGCTTCAGATATAACGAGACTTTTAAGAGAAAAACATCTATTTTCCACTCTATTTGCCCCTATATGGGCATCTCCCCATCCCTAGTCAAGGCTCAGCTGGGTCCAGTCAGTCTGTTCCTCCTCGCAGTCACTTCTGAGGGGGAGGGGGAGGCTCTCCAGCAACGAGAATGCAGAATTATTTTAAGGGATGAGAAAATGTAATTGAAAAACCACATCAGTTGGCTGGGGTCTTAGAAGCATGTGGGTACATAGCTGTAACAGCTACCAGGAGGAAACGTACTGCATTTCAGGTGGACGCTGATCCTTTAATGTAAGGCTGAGAATAATATTTACATGCTGACTCACTAAGATTTATGTTTCTGTATAAATCACACATGCACTTAAAAAAGAAAAAATAGTAAAAAAAAAAAAAAAAAAAAGAGAGATACAAATTAAAAAGCAACTTCAGGATATTCATGGCTTCCAGAACTCTACATAAATCAATTGTACCACAATCCCACAGGCTTTTAGGCAAACACACGCACTCTGATTTGTTATCAGGGCCGTTGGTCCATCCAGGGCCGTCAGCAGGACAAATACAACAGTAGCAGTGATGTGATGACCCTGGTCAAAGCCCTTCCATGCTTAACACCCCCATAGCTCCAGCAAAGCTCGACTCAAAGCTCAGTATTCCCAGCGGTGCGGGTTGAGTAACTGGCTGAGCTGGAGCCCTGGATCAGCACACGCATGTAACTTCAGGGAGCCTGGGATCCGAAAGCAAAGCCAGACTTGGCAGGTCCGGCTGTCGTCAGCCCTGCCACCCCTCTAGGACACAGGCTGAGCACCAGCCCTTTGCTCCTCCTTGGGTCTGTGCCTTCCTCTCGGCACGATCCTACTGCCTTGTTTATTTAGTCTATTTTGGACACCAGTCCTTCCCCATCCTTTCACCAGCACAGCCCGCTAGGAGAGCGGTGCCCCTTCTGCAAACAGACTCTCACTCGATGCCTTATGAAGGCAGACACAGTAATAAATCAATAAATTCAAGTGCTGATTGCCACTATTAGCGTTATCGGTGTGTTATGACGGGGACAGCGTGAGACTTGGCGAGGAGCCTGGGATAGGGTGGGAGTGAGCACAGGGAGGAGGAGGAGAGCTTCATCTCCACCTTCCACAGCGTGGGGAAGATTGGGATGGATGGAGATGGAGCTTGTAAACATGCTGAAGAAGTCGACACTTCAGCTTTAGCAACAACCCTCAGTGATAACTTCTTAGCTGAGGGAGCTTGCTGTTCCCACCAGGAAACCGTCCTTTAATACAGTTTTGTGCAGATGCACAAGCCATGCACAAAACCTGTTTTTGCCCCTTTCCCCCAGAGAGATAAGCAAATCAAGACTCATTACACCAGAACTTCCAAAAAAACCCTCAAAAGCCACCTGAGAACAACCACAAAATAGTCAGCGAGAAGACAAAACCCCCAGAACTCAAGCACAAATCCCTAGAGGAGAGAGGAAACCCTGGGTGCCCACCGGGACACGCCCTGAGGAGACCGTACCTGTAGCACCGATGGCCACAGCCCTCCTCGTGCTGCAGGAGGCAGGCGGTGGGGCCAGAGGAGCCAGGCTGAGCTGGGGTCCGCAAGGCCACGGCTGCGACGCCCACGAGAGGGGAGGAGAAGTTGAGAAGCACCGAAGCAACCGGGCGGGATGGGTCCTCCTGGCCTTGGGTCACGTTGACGACGAGGGGGTTGTGCTGGCACGACAGCTCGTACGCCCCTGCGGGATGGGCAAAGAAAGAAGCTACCAGGGCTTTGCTTTCGATCTGCCTCACGTGCTCCCGCCCCACATCCCGACAGGCCAGCGTGGGAGGCAGAAAATGCCACAGGTGGGGACAGGGGACAGCAGCACCGAACTCAGGGAGAGATCGCAGCTGTTGTGGGGGCTCCAGGTGTCCCTCTTGCTGTCACAGCCCACAGGTTGCTCACCCAGAGAGCGGTTCCCTCCGTCTGTGTCAGTCAGCTGGACGGTGACCATCGGCTTGTGCTGCTGGCTCGGGACAGTGCCGGAGGAGGCCAGGAAGACCAGGAGGGAGGTGGGCACTGCAGGTCTCTCAAAGCAAACCTGGGGAGGAGGGCAGGAGAGACCCTGAGAGCAGGCACAAACACAGGTTTTCTAATCCCTCATGTGCAAGAGAGAGAGAAAGAGGGAACGTGTGAGAGAGCAGGAACAAGGGGTCAGAGACTGCAGAGCTGCAGGGCTGCAAATGGTTGGGAAGAGAGAGAAAGGAAGGAAGGGAGCAGGAACATGGCCCTTTCCCTCCTAATTCCTCTTCTCCCTTTTACTAGTCTTCTCTACGTGTATCGGTCCCACCGTGCCATAAATTTACAGCATCTTCACAGCACCCACATTTGCTGCTCTTAAAACTGAGCAAGCCCAGGGTGACCCTTTTTCTGCCTTTTCTTCACCAAGCTTCAACTCCCACCCCACGCAGTGCTGGCCAGTCGAGTGAGGCACCCAGAGAAGACAGCTACCAGCCTTGCCTCCAAAATGTTTCCGGTAAAAAACCCCAAAAATCCCAAAACAATCCCAAAGAATGTCCCCAGTACCCACAGTGCAAACTGTCCGTCAGCCAACACGCGGAAAGATCTGTGGGAAGAAGCCCTGCCCGCGAGGAGAGCCAACAACTCGCCACTTGTCTACAGCCCCGAAGGCTACAGGAGGCAGCTGGGAGACTCACGGCATCAATCGTGGCAGGGCAGGTGTTCTTTGGGAGTAAGAAGACAGAAATGTTTTCCTCCCCCACCCTGGTACCCCCCCCACCCAGTGCAGAGATGTGTTTTGATCGAGATCCGCCCGATAGAGTGTTTGTGTCGAGCACTGGCATGGAGGAAGCTCACAAATCCGAGGCCAAGGTGTATTTGGGAAGAGGACAAGTCCCGGCTGGCCGGGCACAGCCCGAGGAGCCGGCTGTGGGAGCGGAGGGGACAACCACGCGGGTTTGTGGTGGCAGCCCAGCCTTGGGGGGTTTGTGCCACGTCAGGCGTTGTTCACTCACAGGAACAGGAGAAAGCCTTGGCCTTCAGCCCGCCCTGCAGGGAGGTGCTCGGCAGCAAACGCCCCACAAGTGAGTTCCCCCTGCTGTGTACTTGCTCCCTGAGCCAGGGCTTGCTCTCCTGCAGACCTGGCCTGGCTGCACGGAGCAGACCAGAGGGCTCAAACATTTTCGTTTGGTACATTCCCATTGTCCCCCTCACAACCAGCTCCAAGGAGCACGCCAGGACAGAGCTACAGCTGGAAAGTCCCAAGGAGCCAGCCAGTTTTAACCCAACCACCTCCTCCTCCCAGTGTGGTTCCTCAGGGGAGGAGTGATGGTTGGAGAGGTCAGGTGAGGCTTTCCCTGGACTACACAGCTTAAGGTGGAGAGTTCAGTCTTTCCCTTCCTACAGTGCATCTACATGAGGGTGAAGGATACTGGCCCCAAGTTAGACCAACAGTAGCTGACTTGATTATCATCCCAATCCTTTTCAATACCTATTATGTGCTTGGCCACAGCAGGCTATCTTCTTAATTTTCCTCCCTCCCTCTCCCCCTTTCTGTTTAATTTCCTGCACGTTACACATCCTGACTTGCTTACAAGGGATTTTGATCTCTCCTCATCAGATGTATTAAAAACTGAGAACAAAGCATGGCTGGATATCTGCAAATCACAACAATTCCCATCTGCAGACAAACCCACAGGGCCTGGCAGACGCTTCGTTAGGTGGCACAGACACACACGCCTCTTGCTCCCAGCATGGCAGCAGGCATGGTAAAACACTGGCACAGGTTGCCCAGAGCAGCTGTGGATCCCTGGAAACATTCAGGGTCAGGCTGGACAGGGCTCTGAGCAACCCTGTCTAGTGGAAGGTGGGGTCTGAACTAGAGGGCCTTTAAGATCCCTTCCAACCCAAACCATTCTGTGATTCTTGGACCCAGCCTTCCCCTTGCTCATTGGTGCCACCTCTTGAGAAACACTGCAGGAAGCAATTCCCACCATCCGGTGCAGCTCTGACCTGGGTGACACAGGTGCAACAGCTTTAAAATGCCCATGGGAGTAGGTGGCCACAAAACACCACGTGCACATGGATACACATGTGCAACAACAGCACCATTCCTGCCCAGGCAGGCAGCTGGGCTAGGCAAATTGTCAACAAAAAAAGCTGTCTTTCCCAATCCAATATGTTACCAATCAGGCCAACTCCATTAAAAAGAAAAAAAAAAAAAAAAGAAAAAATAGAGAAAAAGGGCATATTTATTACTAGTCCATAAATAATTTTATGGGTGGAAAATAATAGCACTCCTAGAGAGAACACGGAGAACCAGTAATGAAAGTCTTTAATATAAACATCCATAGAGGAAGAGAACTGACCACAAGCTCCAATAAAACTGGAACACGCTTTAACCCCTGGTGAGAAGTGGAAAGCAAGCTTTCATCTAGGTAGGGCAGAGGGGGAGGATTGCTTCTTTCTCACTAGCCAAAGGAAGAAAGGAGGCACATTTGTCATGGCCAGACACCGAAGCCAGAAAGTGGGTTGTAAACACACAGACAAGGAAGAGCAGGAAAAGTGAAAAAAAAAAAAAAAAAAAAAAAAAAAAAAAAAAAAAAAAAAAAAAAAGGTTAAAGGAAGTTTTTTTGGAGAGACAGAGGACCTCAGACCGATACCCATGTTTACTGACTCAGGTCTGATGGTCCGCCAAGTCATCTGAGAGTTTTGGGAAGAGTCCTCTCTAGAGAACCTCGAACAAAGCAGGGCAAGATGTGTCTCAGACTGCAGAGGGAGCAGCATGCCAGAGCCTGGCTTTCCAGAAACACCAGGCAGCAGCCACAAAACCTCTAAGCTGTGCCTGTGGTCAGAAACCCAATGCTGTAAAAGTGCTGTTGGCCTAAGCCTCAGCTCTCCTCTGTCCTGCTCCTCTGCTTGTTGGGACAGAGAGGTTTGATCCTCCCAAAGGCTGCCCCCAGCTCCCCAGGCAGCCCCTGAGCCCCTGTCGGGCCGCAGGACCAGCACCTTGGGGCACAGAAGTGTCAGCTTTGGTCTGGAGTTATCAGAAGGACCTGTGTGCCACAGCTGATCGCTCTGGTGCTCAGGACCCCTCAGGACGACAGAGTATATCCAGATGCCCTCTGCTGCTCTTCACAGCCACGGGGGACAAAGGCAACAAGGACTTTAAACACAGCCTGTGCCCTGCCTTTGCAGGTGTTCAAGCACTGCTTGAATGCAGGGGAGAGACAGGAGCAAGTTGTTTCCTCAGCCTCAAGGCATTTCTGTGGGATTTTGGTTTCATGCACTGTCCTTCTCCTGGCAACCTGCCCCAGGATGGGTCTGCTGTTCACACTGAGAATGAGGCAAATACAAAAAACCCACACACAGGCATTTGGTTTTTGCAGAGAGGCCTATCCAAGTATTTTTTAAGGACAGAAAAGGATGGGGTTTGTCGCCAAAGTGCAGGATAAAGACAATCCAATCCTCTGTGCCTGATCACACATCCTCACTTACCTTGAGCCAAACTCCCTCATCACCCAAGGACGTCTTCTCCTCATCTGGATCCTGAGCATTCTCTTGGCTGTGAGCACAGGGGAACCAAGCAGCCTGCAAAAGGTCCTTTGGCACATTGTGAAGGTGGGATTTACATACCTGAAACGAGAGATTTAACTCAACTCAGAAAGCTGCAAGGAAAGCGAGAGAGAAACAGCACCTACAAAACCCCAAGGAAGACTCAACAGCCATTGAGAAGGATCCCAAGGTGGTTTCCAGCATGAAGAGACTTAGGACATCATTTCTAAAGGGACACCTCACTGCTCACACATCTGCACAGGAAGCCTATGCCATTTTGGAGTGCTGTAAATACACTGTTTGAGCACCTCATGGTGTCTGTGGGACAGGGTAAGAAATAATGAGCCAAGCTGTGAACGGGTAGGTAGGACCAGAGTATCCTGACTTTGGCTGTGCTCATGAGATACAATGGTGCGATTCATTTGCCTCAATACCAGGGTATTCCAGACATTCCCATAGGCCTGGCAGACAAAACCTTGGAGATACATGTGTCACTGTATCTGACACTGGAGCCCAAACCATCTCATTAGACATGTACATGTGGGCAACTTAATCACGCTGCAGGTTCTCAACATTGTTCTTTACATCAAGTCAGTACACACATCAAGGACTAAATATGATCCTCTTTACATATTTCTTGCCCTTCTTCAGCTTGCTAGGAAAGAACATTACACACCACGTTAACGCCAATCAGGCGAAATCCCCTCCAGGCTCTGCTCCAAAGCCCATATGAAAGATGGGAACTCTCCCATTGATTTTTCCTTGGCTTCAGATCAGAGGGCTTGAGAGCGGTACAGATGCTGATGTGTGCGTGATTTCATCCTGTCAGGCCCTGACCTTATAAGGTATCAGACTTACAAGGGTTTTTTTTAAAGCCACCAGTGGGACAAGTCACATGCTCCAAGTTGTGCACTTGGCTGGTGGGATGGGGGTGGTTACAGGGGAGGTGCTCCCTGCCTTAGATGAAACACCACTCCATGAACTGCAGTTCCTAGGCTTAGGGACTGATGAAAGAAGGGTGTGAGAAGTGCCCAGGTCTTCCACCGGCTCCCTACGTGGGAATATTGTCATTAATTAAAGCTTCCAGGGCTGCTTTGTTTGTGCTCTTGCAGCAGTGACTTCCTCAGCATGGGCTTTGCTAGAACACACTTTTTTTGACCATGCCCTCACTCACCTTCACAACAGGCTCTCCAGTGACCAAGGAAGCAGGGCAGGACTTCCCATCCTGATGGGAGGCATAGGCTCTCACTGCCCACAGATCCACATATCCATCAGGAGTGTAGGGGCCACAGTCCAGGATGCTGCTTGTCCTCTCGGAAGGCTCACACACACCGTCCCCATCATGCACGTAGCACAGGCTTGGCTCCCCTGCAGGAAGAACAGGGATGAGCTGCTCACAAAGCAGGCTCCAGGCACACACACCTCCTCCTGTTTCAGGAGTTTTGCTGGCTGTTTAGCCTGGAGTTTTCCCACCACAAGGGCCTGACAAGATCCATGGATCAGTCCAGCTGGAAACCCTGGCTTTGTTGAGATGAGGTGCATCACCCTCTGCTCTAAGATGCAGTGTGAATAATGTACAGGTTATTGACTTCTGCCTCAAAAGGAGTCAATCCATTTGGATCTCTGTCTCAATCCACCTGGACTCACCAACGCAGTTGAAGCCTTTTTCCTTTTTACACTTCCTGGAACAGCCATCTCCATCCAGCAAGTCCCCATCATCACATTCCTCCTCCAGGCTCCTAAGGGGACAACAGATGTATTACACACCCCCTTTGACTCAACACTCTTGTGCTTCTCCCCAGTCGTGAGTGAGGACCCCATATATTGGTTCCAATTCTGCAGGAGCAGGGAGAAGAACCACATGTGGAATAAGGTAGAAGAAAGAAAACACCTTGCCAGGTGATCAAGAGCGGTTGCATCACAGCATATGGGAGAAGGCATGACCACACAGTGACTTTCCTATAACACTTGAGCCAAGAACTATGGGAGAATGGAAGAAGTAGAGAACCAAGCACCAGGAAGGCTTCCTGCTGGAGAAAGCAAGTGTTGGAGAGGGTGGGAGATTCTGAGACAGAACTCAGTGGGAGCTGGAGAAGGAGAGGCAGGAGAAAGGAGAGAAGGTTCCTCTCCCTTTTCTCACACTGCTAAGAAAACTGTTTTCAAAGGAAAGTCATTCTCAATAACCTGGAAGTTAAAGTCTGAAAAAAGCTAAATATGGAAATTTGGCATAATTAGCCGCCAGGCAGAGGATTGGGGTCTCTCAATGTAGAAATGGTGCATCCCTCGTCACTCTGGGTCTCTGAGCAGTGAGCAGACAGCTCTCTAAAGACACCACACTGCGTGGGACTGTGCTTATGGCAGAACCTAATTCTGCAGGGTCATCACCCTGTGCCCTGTGTAGAAAGTTATACTGCCCAGTTCCAAAGGCAGATCCTCCATGACAGTGCAACATTCAAGCACTGCAGTCAAGCACAGAGGATGTTCAGGTTGGACCCCTCATCCAGACGCTGCCCTCAAAAAAGACCATCCCCTGTGCACCCAGCATTTTACAAAACACAAGCTCTACAGCCCAGTCTGCTGCAGGGATTCCGTGCAGCACCTTCAGCCAAGGACCCACGGGTGGAGAACCAACCCGCTGCTTCCCTGCGGGGCAGGACAACCCGGCAGCTTTGAAGAACCTCCACTGAGAGCTTGACTTACGCAGTCACCTTCCCATCCCCACAGTAGGGTGCTCCGTGGACGTGGACGAGCGGTGGGGAGGCTTCTCCTGAGGTTGTCCCAGAGACTACCTGCACCTGGTAGTGGTACACGTGCCCAGGTGTGACTTCCCTGCAGGAACAGAGACAACTTGAGGGAACAGCAACATCTGCAATGGATTTGCTCACCACAACCGTAGATATCACGTAGATATCATGCAGCATCACAGTAGGACATGTGTATTCCTACTCTGCCAGAGGCAGAGACTCTGGGAAGAGGGTCTCTTCCAGGTCATGCAAAGGAGTCTGCTGCTTGTTTACCAGGGGTCTGAGCTGGGGAGAAGTGACATTATCTGGAGCAATCCTTTTACTGGTTGTATTGTTGTGGAAAAGGTCATTTTACTGGTTGCATTGATGGGGAAAATGTGATTTTACTGACTGTATTGTTGGGGAAAATGTTTCTGGGTTTAACACGCTGCTTCTAGTTAGCCTGGGCTCATGGGCAAGGGCCATGTTGGGTCTGCAACACGCTTCCTCAATAGCACTGGATGTGGTAATTCCCAGAGCAGGGGAAAAAAAACCCCGAAACACAAGAAAAACCATCCAGGGATTTAAAGAGGTGGGTCCTGGGGTCATCAAATCTGTCCCAGCCACACCCCCTGAGCCCAGAGTGGAGCAGCCCCATCACTCACGTGTCGATGAACCGGCGATGCACCTGCACGGGGGCAGCGGGGGAGCCGCCCGCAAACGGGGGGTCCCGGAGGAGCCGGTACTGCACCAGCTTGCAGGAGGAGCAGAGGGAGCTGTGGGGCATGGAGGTCAGCAGGGCCGTGTCGATCTCCATCCTCTCGTCAAAGGTGTAGATTTTGACTCCGGACATCTTTTTAGGGATGTTGAGCTTCACGGTAAAGGGGACGTCACAGAAGGTGTCCAGGGGGCCCAGGTGGATGGACTCGCCCTGCTCCGTCAGGATCTCAATGTCAGAGAGCGCCTTGGGAGAGCCCGTGGAGAGGTACGTGGTCCAGAGGGTGAGGGAGTCGGGGTAGACGGGGTGCAGGAAGCGCAGCTCCAGGATGCAGCCGTCGGGCTGGGGACACGGCACCGTCATGTTCATGTCGGACAGGTGGAGCTCCGGACTCCAGGCCTGCAGGCTGGGCCCACAGGGCTGATCCACATCCGGGGGGCCTGGGCAAGAGGGACAAGGAGGAGGCTGGTGAGAGCCCGGGGACAGCTGACCTCACAGGGGACACAGAGGGGCCATCCTCTCTGTAGGTGCTTACACATCCCCTCACACCCACGTGGTTATGCACCCACCGTGGTCATGTCCCAGAGCTGGTGGCATCTGCCTTAACATCCTGGAAAGCAATAAGCAACCACTGGTCTCCCAGCTCCTGGGTACATGCTTACAAGCACAAGGCTTGGTGCGTCACAGCCCTCTCAAACAGGGACAGCGATATCCACACTGCACTGGATGCAGTGTCAGGCTCTAGGGACAGCCTGGACACAGCTGGGGGACATGAAGCTTCTTGCTCTGTAGTCTCACGGGTGCAGAAAGCTTGCCAAGGGCACCTGAATGCTCCAGGCAGAGCAGAGACTGAAGCTTTCCACAGGCACATGCTGGAAACAAGTCACAGACAGGGACAGACCAGGTCCAAAGCAGGGAAGCAGCTCTGGAAGGCTGTTCTCCCACCAAAACCTCCAGGATAGTGCCCAGGCTGACCTGGGCCTGCCTCCCCTGATGGTGGATTAGCACTCAGCAAACAAAATGTAGTGTTGGGCTTTCAGACTCAGAAAGCATCACTAGATTTTATTCTCCTGTAGTAAAAATACCCTGGTCTTCATTAACCATTGGAAGCATTTCTTAGGGCCCAGCACCAATTCAAAGCCTGCCTCCATTTAATACAAGTCTAAAAGTTTCTAAGAAACCATAAAACCTCTCTTTTTCACCAGAACAAACACACACACACACACACAGAGAACTGTGCAGAGATGCACAGAACGACCAGAAGCACGTGGAGCCAGAGGAGCAACAGCAGCACATGCACCACACACAGCCCACGGAATCATTTCACCTGGTCTTCTGCCTCCTCCGCCTTGCTCTTGGAGGAGTTCAGGCAGCATGAAGAGCCCAACAGCTCCTATGACAGCTGTGTGACCTTGAAAGCCACCACCAAGCCCCCAAGGTGGGTCTCTAAACCAATAGCTGGATCTCAGCACAAGTCCTAACACCCTGCTGCTGCTCACCTTGCCAGGGAGGAATAACATCCAACCCAGACTGCCCAGGGCTCAGCACAGACTCGGTGGGATCAGCACAGAGCTTCTCATGCTCTCTTTGGACAAGGCTGCATCAAAGCCCCTGAGGTTTTGAATGAGGTCCCAAGATCTATGTTTTAAGACTTATTTCAGTGAAATGCCCCTCCCTTTGGCCAGTATCTCTCAAGAACACCTGTCTGAACAGTGAGCTGGGTTGATATTGGTTTGTCCAAAGCCAGCTGGTCATTACCAGGTGTCTTCTGGGCACCAACATGTCCTTCCTGCACTACAGAGCCCCCACAGAGGGAAGACAACTGATTCTCTGAAACAAAAAGAGATTAGATTTCTTGTCCCAGCAAGATCTCATCTCTGTCCGGGGATTCACAGAGAGGAAAAGAGGGGAGAAAGTTACCTTCTGCTTCTTGTGGGGTCCAGTAGCCAGAGGAGTCGCAGACCCGAGGGGAGGAGGCCTCGTGCACGTACTGCCGGAAGGTGCCATCCTCTGCACAGCTGTCACAGAGCGTGTCCTGCTCCCTGCTGACAGGAGGCACACGTTGGCATGTCTAAACAGGACCAGTCAATTTTCCATCCACGTTTGTCCAGGTGGGACCAGACTGGAACTCGGAAAAGCAAAGCTAAGCTCTCAGAAAACCCCTGGGCGTATCATCCTGGCTTGGAACAAGCTTCTTCAAAGACAGGGGAATAAGAGTGGCCGTAGGAGGCTGGATTTAATCCCTCCTCTTCTCCATGCTCTCTGTGTAGCCCATGATGAATAACCTGTCCCCCACTCACCAGTCAGAACTAAGAGACCCCACTTCCCCGGGCAGTACCTCTGGAGTGGGGTGGGTGCTCTTGGGGCTGTGCTATCTCTGCTAAACCCAGAGTCAGGTTTTGGCTTTCAGCACTACTGCAATACAAATCAGTCACAATAATGTCAATTAAACGGTGTCCCACTGTGCTCTCCAGGAAAGAAAAAGGCATTTTTCTGTGATGAGGGCCAGCCTCAGCCTCTTTCCTTGACCAGTTCATCTCAGGGGATGCAGAACCCCCACCACAGATCAGCTGCTGAACCAGTTATAAATGAGAACTCGGGACGGTTGGAAGGACCCAGTGCCTCACTTCTAGAGCCATGTTTTCCTGCTTCCAAATCACTTAATTCCCCACCAAAGCAATTTGTTTGGATCACTAGAGGCCACCCAGCACTCAGAGCCTCTCATGCCTGGGGTGATATGCATGTGCCCTTGTTATCCCTGAGCAAAAGGCCCACTGTGGAGAGCACCAGCTCTTTGAAAAGGCAGCAAACACTGACCCGGGAGTGTCCCAGCTGCCATCAAACAGCACTTGCCTTTTAATTACAAGAGACAGCTTTGTGAAACAGCTCCAAAACAAATTCAAGAGCTCTTTAGTATGTGCTAATGGTCCTACATGAAAAAAAAAAAAAAAAATAAAATGGTCCCACCACCTAAAGCCTGGTGAAAACCAAAATGTTTTCGTAAGAGGGGCTGCTGAACTGAGGCACTGGTGGTGTATGCAGGTCTTGGTGGCTCCCAGATGTTGGGGAGAAGACAGACAGCCACTCAACACTCGTGGCCACGCAGTGCTCACCGGCCAAACAACTCTAGTTCCTTGGCACCGTTTCTCTGGTTTGAAAAGTTTCCTGCCTTACCCCCTGTTCGCTGCACTGCGTGTCCGTGACAGCGCTGGGAACGAAACCCAGCCCTTGCGGTTCGAGCTCCCTGCCTTAACCACAGGGCTGCATTTCCTCCTGGTAAATAGCTACTTCATACAATAAGTGCTAAATGAAGCTCATTTTTCATTCCCCGATTGCACTCTGGGGTTTAAGAGCTGGCTTTGCCTCCCGATGCTCTTTGGCTTCCCCTCCCGGCACCCCGACAGCGGAAAGCTTGCGGGAGAGCCCATCTGCCAGCGGGGCCACGGCAGCAGCCTGGCTCCTGTGTCTGAGGGCTCTGCTGGAGACGACCGAGGGGGAGAGGGATGGGGGGTCCACACCAGAGAGTGTCACTTGTCCCTTCCAGCAGGCTCCTGTGCAATCCCAAGACTGCTGCGACAGCAGATCCCTCACCTCTCGTGGATGACACCACTGATGGGAGGCAGCCAGTAGATGCTGAGGGAGTCCTGCGTCTGCCCCGTGACCATGGGAGGGATCGGGATGGGCGCCGGCTTCTTGCCGTGTCCCCAGCGCTGGTACACCAGGTCCAGGTAGCAGTGCATCCGGGCCACTTGGTTGGGGGTGAAGGAGTTGGTGCAGTCATCATCTGGGGGGAGAGACAGCCCAGGCTGAGGGTGGTGGGGATCAGCCAGTGGGACGCGGCAAACTCTTCGGGGGACTTCCAGGGAGAGCCGGGAGGCACCAGCGCGCGGTGTCTCTCCGGCCGGGGCTCTCCGGTGTCGTGTGTCCCCAAAGCCACAAGATGGCACTGCCTCAGCAGCTCCACATCCCTGCACCTGCCCAGCACCAGCTCGGTCGGCTCTGGCACCTGGGAAGGGCCACCGCCCGCCCGGGGCTGGCCGTGGGTCGAGCGAGGGGCCATGGAACTGCTCCGCAGGCTGTGGTCCTCCTGCCATGCCAGGGGGAACAGCAGCGCTCTGCGGCTTGCCCTTGGGAACCACGCCAAAAGGGTTCAGAAGGATAATAATAATAATAATAGCAGCTTCAGGACTGGAGAATAAAGGCACACCACCACGCAGACAAGAACAGCCTCGATGCATGGCTAGTGACCCACTGGCAGGGAGGGATGGATGGAAATAGACCAAAGAAAGAAAGGGGTTAAGAAGCCACTGCCTGCCACATCCCAGTGCACCAGGAGGGGCCACACAGGTTAGGGAAAGGAACTACTGATGGAGGTGGAAGGGAGGGAAACCCAAGTTTGAAGGCAGGTGACCCCCCACAACCCTCACGACGATTCCTCGTTACCTGTGTAACTCATGTAGTTGTTGAAGGGTGTCCCTGTGAAGTGTGTCTGGCCACAGGTGTCGTTGGCAGGGTCTGGATCCCGGCACAGTTTACTCTTTGGGGTGGGGGCAGTGTCAGCACAGAGGTCTCCCGTCTCCATGGACGGAGTTGTCTCCCTGCAGGGATCATCGCAAGATTCCCGCTCGCTCACTCCCTTGAAGACATGGTACAGCCCCAGGATGTGTCCCACCTCGTGGATCATGGTGTTGGTGTGGCCGTGCATGCCGTAGTAGGCAGGGTTGAGGACAACTCCACCTGGAATTGCAAGTACAGAGACCATCATCCCAAGAAAGAGACAGCAGGCAGCTGCCATTACTCACCCGTGAGAGGCAAAACTCCTCTCATCATGCGTCCAGGTCACAGACAAGGTGCCAGATGTAGATCTGAAGATGGTCATATTCAGCCTCCTGTAGGATGGGATGAGGCTCATTTGCCCTCTTAGAGCGGGGTAGGTAGTTTTTCTTCCCCTTCCGACCACATTATTCCCCCCTCAACACCTTCAACATTCCAGCTACCATTTCCCTCTGTGTCTTTTTGCATATTTATAATTCTGTGTCTGCTTTGGATCACACACCTCCAAATGAGGTTTGGAGCCAGGGCACCAAACCGAGCCATGATGCAACTTTAAGGGGATCATCTTTTGAACCAGATGCCAGAAGTCCTTCCCTAGCCTAGACAGGTGGCTTTGGCATGCCAGCACCCCTGGCAAGTGAGAAAAAGGAGGTGCCGAAGTCCTGACACACTTGGCTGTGCCAACTGGAAGCCACCTTCAGCACAAGTCCATATGGAGATTCCAATGAATTGCCTCTGGTCCAGGCTGAGAAATCATCCATGATCTATTGCTCCAACCTCCAAACCAGACTCTGAGGAGTAAACTAAATGTCTCATGAGCTTCTGTTGCAATCCACTAAGCTTCTACCACAAACCTGACACAAATGTAGTGTATTTCAGAGTGGGATTTCCCAAAGCGCAGCTTCTGAAAATCCCATCATCCCCTTCAGAGGGATCTGTGCGTGGCAAGGTAGACCAAATGAACCAGGAAGGATCCCTTCATCCCTCAAAAACCTACTCCTCTTCACTGGGGCACCCCAGCCTCTGACTCCAGGGGGCACAAAGGGGCAGTTCTTCTCCAAGCCAGCCTGATGCAGGTTCAGCTGTCAGAGATATTGGGCCATGGGCACAGATGAAGTCCCTCAGAAACTGCCCAGCACTTCCACCTCATAGTGACAGCAACAGCACAGAGCTGGGCAGGACCCATGAGAATACTGCCCTAAATCTCCCTGTGGCTGCAGGACAAGTTGCTTTGCCTCTCCTGCCGGCCTGTCTGATGGGAAGAGCAAGGATCAAGGATGCTGAAGAAAACCATTAGGAGCAGAGCCTTCCCTGTGCTTGCTGCCAGCCTCTCCAGCTCCTGATCTGGCATGCACACCCTGCACTGACAGCTCCGTGCCACATCCACGGGGAAACTGTCCACAGAAGATGCTCAAGAACAAAAACATTTACTTCTCTGGCCTCCTTTTATTTGCCTCCTTTCTTTTGTCCAGATTAAAATGTCTTTGAAATCTCTGCATTTTCCTCCCTGCTTTGAAGCTTTTCACTCTCCCTTTCCTCCCCTCTTCTCCTCTCAGTCTCATGCTCCATCCACTTTTCCATTCTGCCTCACAGCAGAGGAGCAAAGGCTGGGGAGTATCAGCAAGACAAGTGGGCTAAAAGCAGACCCCAGCATGTGCCCAGGCTGACTCCAGGCAACACCTCTGCGGCTTGGGAGGCTGTTTTTACACAACCACTTTTAACCCAGACAGCTTGGATGGCAGCGTGGCAAATAGCTGGCTCTGGCACAGCTTGCTCCCCACTTTGCAGGGCCCTGGGGGATTTACTACGCCAGCTACCTCACAGCAGAGCCTCTGCCACTGCATCTCTGCTGATGATCACTGCCCCTGCCAGCAAAGCTAGAGCTGGCAGGGGGCCACGGTGTGATCCTGTCTCCAGCCACGGAGACTGCCTGAAATCAGCTCCGTGCGCTACCGGAATACCTCACGTCCTCGAGTACAGGGCATTCCTTCCCAGAGAGGGTTTTCTTCGGAGCACTGTGTCCCTGGCAGGACACCAGCGGGTCTGTGACTCCTCTAGGGAAGCATGCTGGGTGAACACTGCATTTGGGGCTGGAAAGGAACCTTCAGAGACGCCCATCAAGCAACTCTCTCGAGCCCTCGCAGCAGGGTTGTGAGAGGGTGAAGAAATAAGAGTGGCATCTTCAATGGAGCATCCTGCGTGTGTGGCCCATGGCAGGGCTGAGAGACACCACTGACCTGTCAAGAGGCACCACTTCTTAGCTCAAAATTCATGTTTATTGCTCTTCCTTCCCACAGTGAGGATCTTCTGCCCAGGGCTTGAGGCAAAGGATGGGTCACAAAGTAGCTGCATTCCCTTTCTCCCTAGTTGCAAGACAACAGAGCAAAGGACTTTGCATCCCATCAGGCAGCTCTTGACCCTTTAGCTGCCTGGAGATGGGCCACAAGAAGGTAGAGAGGTAGAAAAAATCCTTTTGAGACCTTCCTGTTCTGGTCTGTCAACTATTAGGTTTTGGAAGCCATCCCCCCCTCAATTACCACCCTGGTAAAGGCTATAGATAGCAAAGGGCATCCCACTGATGGAGAGCCCAGTGGGCACATTAAAAAAAAATTAAAAAAAAGCTGCTTCTGATTTGAATCAAACCAAGGCATGAGAGAAGAGAGAACAGAAAGAAAAGGCATCTCTGCAGCCAAACCCAAGCCTGAGCAAGGCAGGGGGCTGCCTGCCCAAAGGTCTGAAAGGAGGAATGTGCTCACAGAAAGAAAATAGTGTTCATAAACAAGTAAATGGGATGTGAAAGCCCTGCACACATCCTGCAGCTCTAACCACAGGGAAAGGGGCTGAGCACCAGGGCACGGGGGGCCTTGTGACCGAGCAGCCTCCTCCCAGCAGAAACCCTACACTCTTCCCAGGCGTGGAATAAATGGGATTCCGGTACAGGGAGGGAGAAACTCTCACAGGGGAGGGATGCCAAGGCTGGGATACCCTGTCCCTCCCCTCCTCTCTGCTGGCTTCCCCTATCCCATTCCTCCCCCACACTCCACAAGGATGTTCATATTTTTAGTACTTTTTTTAACAGCTAATTAAATGGCAGGATTAGAAACAGCATGAGAACCCTGCCTGCCTTCCAGAATATCCCTATCCCTTCATTCCCTGTCCCCACAGCTCCCTGATGAGTTGGGAGGGCTCCCAGCTTTGGACCAGGAAGTTCTATTTCCCCTCTGCAGGATCCTGGCTGTGAAGGCAAGATGTGGAAGAGTTCATAACATCCTGACAGGACGAGCCTCCCCTCTCTCTCCTCTGGGGATCAGGCATTCCTTCTCACCTCTGCCTCCTCCTGCCCTGGGAGGTGGGCTAAACTGGGCTTTAAGTGCCTGAGAACCAGCTCAAGGAGGTTCCCAAGGTCAGCATTTACACAAAAAGGCTAAAATCCTCAATATCCCTGTGATATCAAGGGGGTCCAGCACTCCAAGGCAAGTGAACCAGAGAATTCTTTGGACTTGTTGACCCAAACAAGTCCAGACAGCTGGAAAACTTCAGTTCTGACCTCACAACACCTTGTCCCTCCAGACCAGACCTACCAGCTGCAGAGCCGGCAACATCCCCAAGGCCAAGCCCCCACTCTGATCAAGGACCAAAAGACGGCCAGTCCACCAGTCCAGTGAATGATTAGCACTGGTGTGGACACCGCTCCTCCTCACACATCCCTGGAGGGTCACACTCCCAGGGCAGACTCTGCTTCCAGCCACCATCAGTGGCAATGCCGAAGGACTCCTGTCCACGCCAGCCCCCAAGAAGCCAACCTGTTCCCACGTCAGAGCTGTCCCAGAGGACATTCCCAAGCAACCACGGGGCCTTTAAACAGCAAACCACAAAGCTGAACCTGCATGGCGGGGCCAGTGTTCCCCAAACACTGAGTCACAGCCACTGATGGAACGAGCGCATGACAGTTAGTCAGACAGGAAGATGGCCATTGCCTGAGGTACCTTTGATGGAAGGGCTGGCCCTCCTTCAGGATCCACCGGCCTCTGCCAGATATATGAGCTGGCCCCAGCTTATATAACTGCAGAAAGTATTTATAACATCAACTGTTCGCAATTCCCCTGCCCTTCGACCATGTTTGTGCAGTTCACATGCAGCTACACATGAAGTTGAAAGCATCTGCATTATTATGCTGCCGGGGCTTCTGAACAAGGCTTTCCACCACGGAAAGCTCAGGGTGTTTTAAAGGAAGCTCTTTGATTTCTTCTGTTTTGTAGTTAAAAAAGATTTACTTCTAAGTTCTCAGAAAACTCACTCCAGACTCCAAGAACTCTGAATTTGAGAGGAACTCACTGTGATTATGGTGGAAAGACTGAGACAGACAGTATGGTCACAGGGAGTGGTGCAAATAGACCTGAGAGTTTCTACCTCTCCTGCTGGCAAATTGTCTCTGTCTAGGAGCTCCACAGCAGATGAAAACCACTGTCTATAGAAATTTCATAGACTGTTTCACCCTCTCCAAGTCAGTAATTATCTTTCATGCTTCAATGAAAGTAGCTGCTGTCGGCTGTATTATTGGTAAAGCAACCCTAAGCCTTCAGAAAGGCTGCCTGAAAATCAACTTTACTCAGGAAAAAAAAAATCTGGAGGAGAGCAACAGAACTGTAAGTCATCAGCACAGGAATGGTCACAGAACTTCTGGTAGCCCCAGATGAGCATCACAAAGAGAAGGAGATGAAAAACAAAGTTCACTGAAGGTGAGGACACCAACAGGAAGGTGAGGAGGACCCTCTTGAAAAACACACTCAAAGGTCATGAAAGAATATTTTCTAAGGAGGTCAAAGTCCAGATGGCATATTAAACAACTTCTTGAGAAGAACTGATGAAGAACAGTTTGGAAACAATAAGTTTAGTGATCTTTGGCCTGAAGCAAAGTGTTAAAATAGAAGAAGGGAAGGCAATTAGAGAGGGAAAAGTCTCATGGAGCTTCTTTTGAAAACATCTAAGAAAGTGCAGTTCAGGGAAACAAAGAGAGCAAAATCTGACCAAAGCTCTCCGGAGTCAAGAGGCAGTTTGTCTTCTTGGAGAAGTCAAGTCAAACTCAAGGAACTAATCTTATTCATGCAGGGAACCAAAGCATGAAAGGGTCTGTATGTGTGTAGGGGAAAAATCAGCGTGGCATTTCTGCTGCATGGGAGCAGCCTCTGGCAAGGGGGAAGCAGGGCTTGTGTGCTGACCTTCATATTTTAAGGTCAGGACAGACAGGGGATTAGCAAGATTCAGTGCAAGGGAAGGAGTATGTCCTTCTGGAGACAGACCCCTCTCTTGTGCGTAGATCTGTCTCCACCCCTGGCCACATTTAGGTCCTTAAAGCTCAGGAATTTTTCTCAAACTGCCATTCACTCCTACCAAAGTTTTCCTTGCTTTCCTCACTGCTGAACTTTCACATCTACTCAGACTATCCAGTAGCATTTTGTGAGGGGTTTTGACATATTCATGGCCTCCTCAGCCCTAGGTTTTGTTTTGCTGGACAATGATACACACTGTGCACGGTACAAAACACATGATGATGTGGTGGAGCTCACTGTTTACGGAGAACAGAGTCCGCCACCCGCCCTCCTGAGCTCATTAAAGCTAAAACCAAGGACTGCCTCGAACCAAAGTCTTCAGTCTGTGCCAGAGCCCCAAAGAAGTTCAGATCCAGCTTCATACTTCACAGCTCTGGCACCAGAGCCAAGACAACACCCCTTTTCCCCTGAACCTCCACGCTAAAGCCCTGATCCAACATTTCCAGATGGTACCACCTCTCGTGTCCCTGGCTGGCCACAAGCTCTGAGCCTGGAGCTAAATGCAACCTTTTGATGAGACCAGTCACCCCAACTACCCCTCTGTACAACTCCTTGTGAGCTGTTGGGAGGGGTCTGAAGGGAACATGTGTGGCTGAAGCACTTGCTGCAGTCAGATGATTGTCAAGCTGAGCCTTGGAAGTGATTTCTGGAAACCAAAAGAATAAATTTCATGGAGATTTGCCTTCCTCAACAAGCAGCTGTAGCAATACACTATTGAAAAAACAGCCCTGAAACTCATTGAGGGAGGGAAACTGGCAAAAAGGAACTTTAAAACAGGTCTTTAACAGCAGTGTAAAACTTTTAAGGGTTGAACATCACGCACTTGTAAAAGCAGAAGGTCTAGGTCTGCTGTGCAGGTGTCAGGAGTAATTATTTCCAGTTACTTATTGAGAAACACTTCAGACATTTTGACTGCAAAGTGTAAAGGACTTTGCCAGAAAACTCCGACACTGAAGAGGTGAAGGGAGAGGCAGGAAAAAGAAACAGCAGAAATAGCAGAAAACACACAATACAGCCACACTCCAGGGAACCAGTTGTCATTCTGGCTGTTTTGCAACCTATGAGGACTGGTGACCTTAAGGGTCTGCCTTGAATCCACTGAAGCCAAGGAGAAGCTTGCCTCCAGCAGGTGGCAAGCCAAGTTATAAAAGCATGGTAAAATTTGATAGGTATCCTCACACTTGCAGCTGGATTCGGAAGTGGCCAGTGCTGGCTGCCTGGTCAGCCCTGGAGTCACTCAAATCTGGAGTCTCAGCTCTCAAAACACTCACACTCCTGGTTTATCTGTTCATTATTACATGCTGCAAAGCCAACTTCACCGTTTCCAGAATCCTAGAAGATGGACCTAGAAGGTCCCACAGAAGCCAAATATGAGTGTAAAGCTCTCTCCAGAGCCTGCACTAATGGTGAACCTGCATTTCTACTGTCTCTGTCCCACTGCCTCACTGCCTTCACTGTTAGAAGTTTCTCATAACCTGGAAGTACCTTTTGAGTCTATAATCTCACCAGCTTATCCATCTGAACATGGAACAGCAGCTCCTTTCCTCACAGCAGCAGCTGTTGGTACACTCAGACCCTCTTACTACGACCTTCTTATCAAGCATCAACGTTGAGCCACATCACACACACCTCTTTGCCGAGTCAACGGAGCAAGAGGAAAACCAACAATCTTGAGACCCCTTGAGTGGGATAACTTACTTACCCAGGTGACTAAGGGCCTCTTTATCCCATGGCCAAGTGGCAGCACCAGCCAACTCTTCCCTCACCGAGCTGGCGAAGTAAACGTTGAGGAAGTGGGTGCTGTTCAGCTGCAGTGCCTCCTTCAGCTCCTTCACGCTCATGTACGCCCTGCAAGGACCAGGGAGAGGAGACAGTCAGCACAGACTCCAACAGAGCAAAGAGGAATAGCAGGAGCCACCCACAGATATCCCACGAAGGGTGCAGCAGGCCCAGAGACCCCATCCTCGTCTCTCCAAAACAAGGAGCGTTTGGTAAAGTGTGGCAAAATTCAGCATTTCAACAGGATATTCCATGGCACTACTAATTCTGCTCTGTAGGGAGCAAGTTCTGCCAGTGAGGGGTTTGGGTGGGAGGCAGTCATGCAATTCTGAAGACGTTTGCTAATTACAGCCACCAGGAAACTCATTCTTCCCTCTGTGTGGCTGTTCCTGCACAGATCAAAAGTCTGTATCACATTCACCAGTACACCAACACTCCCAGCATTGGTCTTTAGAGAGTTCATGTCCTCAGCTATGAAAAACAATGAGAATTTAACCTAATAACAACAATAATAACTCAAATAATAATAGCAGTGGAATTATAGGGCCTTGGGCTGTGCTGCTTTTAAATGGACTTCAGTGATCCTTGTGCATCCCTTCCATCTCAGGACATTCTAAGATTTTATATTCTATAAATCAAGTACTACCTTTTCCACCATCAGTGCCATTAACCTCACAGGCTGAGACAGGATTAGGACAGGTAGCAGACGTTGTCCCTCTATTCCTACAACTTGTTTCTAAGTCTTCAAAACCTGAAGACCCTGCCCCAAGGTTTGTGAAGCCATCAATTTAAGAGATTCTAGACAGGGGGAAAGAAAAAAAAAAACAACTCATGGAAAGACTTCAAATACATCACTGTGGAACGATGATGGAAATGCACCATTGTGGAAATATGTCATAAGAATGACTAAACCTGCAGCGTAAGGCCAACAGCAACATTAAGGTGGCGGAAAGCATTTCACTTATTCCCATGCTTCCAGGAGCAATTGGCATCTTTGAGCAGCGTGGAGAGGTTATGAAGGGAGGACGGTCAGTACTTCACACTGGGCTCGCCATGAGGGCACAGCAGCTCTGTTTGAACAAGCAGCTTCTATAGAGTGGTGTCCATCAGGGCAAGGAAGGACAGAAAAATGACCATGGACTAAAGGGAAAAAGGTGTGTCCTCATCTGAGATGTGACTTGAGAAAGAAAACCAACAAAATGTGCAAATACGCTGTTTGAAATGGCAAGATCCCGAGTCAAGTTATTACACCAGCAGGCTTGTTTAGAGAGAGAGAGGTTGCTACAGCAAATTGAAGAGAAGGAGGAAAAGTTGAAAAAATAGATGGTTCCAGAAATAAACTAGAGCAGGATGGCATGTGGAATAGAGCTGGATAAACCCAAGGGCCTCTTCCCTGGACCTGAAATAGCAGAGACTTCCAGAAGCCATTGCTGACTTGGGAGGTGTCAGATAATCAGGCTCTGCTGACTGCCTCTCCCCTACCAGTCAGCCCCAAAAGACCATCCCGGGCTGGAGGCATCTCACCCACCTTCCCATCAGCTCTGAAACTTCAGTTACTTCAGAAAAATCTTGGCTGGGCTGTGTGGCGAGATGAGATGACCAGCTTGTCTTCACCAGGCCCCGAGATCTCCCACCACAAAGCAGCATTCCCAGAACACTTTCCCCAGCCACATCAGCTTGCGGAGAGAAAACTCTCCCAACCGGAAAGGACAAATTAGGAGAACACGATCTCTTGCCTGTGATGTCTCGCCTGAGCATCCCAGACACGCGCCATGCTGACGCCATCCCTCCAACCCAACCAAGACGGGAGCAGGCCGGGAGGAATAGATAGGGAGAAGAATAAACAAACCTGAAGGACATATTTGTGGCATGACTCGGACGAAAGAGAAGCAAAAATTTCGTAGAAATAGAGCATAAGGAGCGGGGAGGGGGAGAGAAAGTCTCCTTCACTCATCAGAGCTGCTCGGGGGACACAGACTTAAAAATAACATCAATTCCTGACCTATGATATCTCGGAAAAATAGCCCCAAACCCTTCCAGGCTGTCCAAATTCCAGGAGCCGACGTCAGCCCTATTCAGAGGGATATTCCTGCTGCCCCTCTTGTGGAGACATGATGTTTTTCTGGCTGTCGCCTGCCGGTCCCTTGACATTAGCAGCATTTTTTGTCAGGCCTTAATTATAAATAACTGTAGTTTCCTCCATTGAGAGATTCGGATGGTTGAGGGATGTGTCAGGGATAGAGGGAGCAGTTCCAGCACCGAGATGCTCAGATGAGCTGGACGGACAAGGAGAGGAAAGGACCCCAGTTTCACCCACTGTGGCATGGGAAGCACAGATATCCTGCCGACATCCCCAAAGACACGAGCGAGACCAAAACAACTCTGGGCTGGGCAACTCCAATTCCCCTCAATCCACATTTCCCACTGGCATCCTTAGGTTAGACAAGGAGCACTCAACTGGCGTCTGGGCCTTTTGCTTACTGCCAAAGGTTAAGCTCTCCCTCTTCTCCAGCCCTTCTGTGATGTCCCCCGGGGAAAAGGCTGAGCAGCCTTTGGTCTCCACAAACAGCTTAAGTGACAGACCTCTCCTCTGCTCCCCAGATAGCTTTCCAATGCCTACAAGACCAGAGTATTCCACATTAGATGGTACTGACAGCAAGCCAATATGGAAACACAAGGAAGGACACAAGGATGCCTGAAGGTACAGACACCAGCTGAGGAGTAAAACCCAAAAAAAACCCAAAGAACAGGGCAGAGGATAGAAGAGAGATCAAATAGGGACACCAGGTTTGCCAGATGAATGACACTAGTTGATGACCTGACTCTAAGGCAGGCTTCAGCACCACACTGCACCCTGCTTTACTTGTGTGGGACAGCTGTCAGCGTGTGGCCCTTCCTGCTGTCAAAAAAAAGGAAAGGAAGATGAAGTCCAGCAGTTTCAGTGACTGTGTCACCACAGAATAGTGGAATCAGACTCAACTGACAGGTGGAGAGGATCTCCAAACAGGTCTAATTAGATCTGGTTGTTCAAGGTCAGGTCCAGCTACAAGGACAGAGGTTTCCCAACCTCCCTGGGCAACTTTTTCCAGTAACCATCCTCAAGTTAAAAAAGAAATCCTAATGTCTAATCCAAATTTCTCACATTGCCAATTATGTCCATTGCTTCCTGTCTTCTGTCTTCTTGGAGTCCTGCTCCACCTTCTCAAAGGGGAAAGTCATTAAATTACTCCAGTTTTGTATGGTAAACTCTTACTGCATTAGACCTTACCTTATTAAAGTCTAAAGACCCAATGCTTCCTTTCTGAGCAGTCAAAACATCACTCTCATCCATGATGCCAGACCTCCCTGGAGAGCCCTCACATCCTTTTCTCATGCTTTTCCTTGGACAATTTTATCCTAAACGATAGGGGAGGCAGCATCTCTCCCAGTCGTGACTGTAAGGTCTGGCTTGGCCAAAGGAGAAGGCTTGACATACCCTGGGGAGCCAGAGCTGTTGCTGCTTTTCCAGCAGGAATTTCTGGCAGCAACAACAGGACCACTGCTGGTGCAGAGGTGGGCGACAGGAGAGGATCTGCTGATCTGTGGGGCAGCAGAATGTACAATCAAGCTGTAACACAAGCCTGACGTAGTTTTTTGGTGGGAGAAGAGGAGCAAGAGTGGCACTTTATAGTGACAGCCATATCATATCAGGAAGCCTCAGGGCCTCAAATTGGCCATGACCACCAAGGAGCAAAAGATGGCACCTCCAAATGAAAAGCAAGGCCAGCGTGTATCCTGTGCAGTACCATGAATCAAACTGAATTCTCTGGGTACTGCAAAGGATGCAGTGTGTAATGCCACAGGAATTCCACTGCAACTCAAAAATAGGAGTCTTTTCCCTGTAGACGTTTCAGAGGGGATGTGGGAGTGGGGCTGGGTGGAAGCTGTCCAAGTGCCCTCCGTGGACAACTGGAAAATACTTGAGAGCCAGCCAGCTCCAGCTAACCATACAGCCTAATGAAGTCACAGGGGATTCCTGGCTCTGCTTTCATGTCCTTCAACCACCACAAGGAAATTCCTCTTCCTACTCCCCGCAAGCAGAGAGGCTCCCTTTTCCCCCAAACCTCTGCTTGACAGATGAGGAATCCCTCAGACTTCCCAGAAACGAGCACCAGTCAGCCAATAACACTTTCGGCGTGCGGATAACACGCTTCTCCGAGGCTGCAAAGGGTTAATGCAACACACAGCAACCTCGGCTCTGAGGCAGCGGCCACAAGCCCAAGAGCCACAGCTCAATCCATGAAGACAGGTGGCTGATTCAAGTGGCACGAACATTTCTGGAGGGCAGACTCTAAATTCTCCATATCCTCCACGAAGGGAGATGCTCCTCCAGATGGTGAGCCAAAGCGATTACCTTCCAGTTCAGGACACCGAAGGGCTCCTCTCCATGGTGGCTCTTTTAGCAGTGAAGTCTAAAGAGATAATCCTCCAGTCCTGGGCTCTCTGCTTGCTTAAGTGAATCTTCCGTGCTAGAATTTAACCCTCATCCCTGTTCCCATCCCATCTCAGCCTTGCCTCCCTTCTCCCCTGGCACAGGCAGACAAAGCCCACCACCACACCATAAACGTGGTACCACCCTGGCACAGCACACAAGCCCAGATGGGTTGCTTGGGCTGCCTCCAGGCTAGGCTGGTGGTGGTCCTTCGTAACTGAAGCTGCCTCACACACCAGGTTTACCTTCCCTGGAATTTCTGGTGTTAATTCAGCCCGGGGGATGCTGTATTTTTAAGTCCTGCACTTACTAAGACTCCTTGCATCCCCATGACCACGGTCTAGGAGCTCTGACTCCAGTCCAGCACTATGCTGGTACGCCACAAGCATTGTTGCCAGCATCATGACAACTTGACAAGGCAGCAACATACAAATGACTCTCATCTGGACAGGCTTTGGTAACACAGCCAGATACAAAACACATGCAAGATGTGAAGGGAAGGCTGAGAAACAGCCAGACATTCCCCTGGGATCACAGGAAGCAACAACACTGCTGGAATAATACCCTCTGTAGTGCTCAGGAGTCTTTCATCAGCCTCACTGTGTGTTGGACTCCAGCCAAAGAGCATTTGAGTCCACAGGGGATGAGGACATCCCAGCTCTTGGGCATGCCTGGAAAAACCCACCTCTGAGGCACAGACAGCATGAGGAGAACAGCAGCCTAGGAAGCAGCCCTCACTGGCAGCACCGTTTAAACTCTGCATGAGTGGCTGAGTATCAAGGTGTCAAAGAGGGCAACAGGGCAAAACAGGATCCCTCGGGATCAGGAGGTTTCCTTATGCATAAGCACCTCCAGCTGGATTCAGAGCTAACCCTCAATCTCCACGTGTGAGCAGGACTTGGCTTTGGGACTGAGGCAGCAGCAGATGCTGCAGGGTCAGAGAGCTGCCCTGGCAAAGCTGCAGGTGGGATCAAAAAGATGCATTGTTGTTCAAGTCTGTGACCCTTCCATATAGATTTACTGGGGAAAGGGAGCAAGAAGGCTGTGGGTCACCAGCACACAGCAGGCAAGCTCCCAGTTACAGCAGAGGGTAGTACGCAACTTCTTGAGGTCAGATTTGGGAAAGACAGACAATAACACCAGTGTCAGACCAGAAAGCCTGCAGGGCATTTTGCCCTGAGATAGGCTGAAGAATAAGTGCTGCTAACAATGGCATGGCCCAGATATTCCTGGAAGTGTTGGCTAAAAACTTACTCACTAAATCATCACTGAATCAGCCAAAGGCAGTGCTATTTTAGACCTGGTTTTGGTAAGCGTTGTAGAAATTGTGGAAGGGCAGATGAGAGAAAGAAAACTTGGCCTGAACTAATAACGACTTGATTCAGATCAACCTAAATTGAGGGATGAACACAGGTCTTGAATGAAGAATTGAGAACCAGGACAGATCAGCAGACACTGTTGCATCCGAAATGACAGGGAGAACAGGGTGAAATGGGAATTCCCTGAAATCAAGCTGACTCCAGTGAAAACAAAGGAGAACAGACCTTTTTAGAAATAAAAAGGGCAAAAGAAGGAAGAGTCAAATCTGCTGAGCAGGGAAGGTGAAGCTGAAACTCAGCATAATTAAGATGCATCCCTGGACAAAAATTACAGTATGGTCTTCACCTTTATCCCAGATTAAACACATGGTAGGGGAGCAGAGCTCAAGATAAAGGAAAGGAAATAAAAAGGTGGCAGCAGCTGGATGGGGGCTGAAGTGCCATCTGGACTGGGTGGGAGGGAAGATGAACCTCTGGGGAGGTGGCAAGTCCCAACTCTGAAGGTGTGGGATGTAGGGATACAGAACAGGGGGCAAACAGCAAGAGGGAAGAGTGCAGAAATAGAAAACCTCACAGATAAGCAAAATTCAGTGGATGTAACACATTTGCAGGGGAAATGCCACCTCAGATCCAGAAGGATTGACCTCAGGACATGACTGGAGAACAGCTGATACAGTACATCCAGTGATGTCTAAAGGCGTGAACAAAGATCTCAACAAGACAGGCTGATCTGGTTGTTTTCTCTCTGACAGACCTTAAATCCATATGAAAATTTCTGCAGACTTTTGGGTATAAAGGCCTTCATGTTATTACTTTCACCTTTCTGCTTCATCTTCCAAAAAAAAATAATGGAAATGCTTAAACACAGGGACTGATGCAGATATGAGCACCTGAAAGTCAGTGAAGGACACGCAATGCCCTCTCTGGGCAAGATCTGAGCAACTCTTCCCAAGGATGCCAAATTTTTAACCAGCCACCTGCACTGAGAGATCCCAAATCCTGGGAAAGCAGGCGAAGGTGTGCTGCACTTGCTGGCCTTTCTCCTGGGAATCACAGAATCAGAGTACCAGGTTGAAATGGACCTCAAGGATCATCTGATCCAGCCTTTTTTGGCAAAAGCAGCCTAGACAAGAGAGCCCAGCAGCCTGTCCAACTGAACCTTAGAAGTGTTCACTGTCAGGGAATCTACCACTTCCCTGGGGAGATTATCCCAATGGCTGATTGTTATTGCGAAAAATTTTACCCTTTTTTCTAGTTTTTTTATATCTGTGGCCAGTTTCAGTTCAAGCTGAGCTTTCCCTTTTCTAAATGCATCTCTGCACACCTTGGCAATGCCCTTGCAGTTCTCAACAGGTATTTGTCCACTTTTCCATCTCTGGTGTCCTTCTCTTCTGGCTTTGAGCAGACTCAGAAGCTCACATTAAGCTAAGGGTATCTCTTTCTCTGTTCGGTTCCCTTACCTTTAAATGGGAAGAACTGGTTTTGGCCTTCCAGCAGAGTGTTCTTGAAAAATTCCCAGCACTCCCTAGCTCCTTTATCCTCCATGGAAGCAAATCCCTCACAACTGAGGTCTGAGCAAGCTGAAATTCACTCTTCTAAAATCCAAAATATTAGTCTTAGAACCATCCACCAGCACCTCAGCAAGATCCCAAGGCTACCACTAGCCAAGATGTTATAAAGCAGCTTGCTTGGTTTGTGAGTAGCAAGTCCTGCAGTGCCTCATTCCTGGTCAGCACATCCAGCACCTGTTTGAGGAAGCACATCCCAGGAACTTCCCAGGTGACCTGTGAGCTGCTACATCATTCTTCCAGCAGATGTCTGGGTAGTTGAAGTTACCCTCAAGAACCAGGCTCTGCTGACTCAGAGCTTAAGTGACTCAATTATTGCTTATCATCTTGGTTTGGAGGTCAACAGCAGATCCCTACTGTGGGATCTCCCTTGGGGATGACCCCTCTGATCATGACCCAGGGGCTTCCACAATCACCACAGCTGGCTTCTATACATTCATGGCTCTCCTAAACATAGAGCAAAGCCACAGCTGGGCATCAGGGACCTGTCTTTGCCTCTGGGTCTACCACAGGGCATCTGACTTTAGGAAAGCCACGTTAATTCCTCCCCATCAGCCTGCTCAGGGACTGTTTGCTTTTCTGCCACATGCTCTTTTCCCCTCTGGATCTTATTACAGCTCTGTTGACAGCTTATGTGCAGGGCAAGGGGGCAGGGACCAGTTTTAAGGCTGGTTGCATATTTCAAGGCTGGCTCCATGTGGCACACTGGTACTCATGTTTTTTGGGGTTGAACTGAGGACGGTCCCCCACTTGTGTTGAATCCATGGGAATAAGCCTCAGGAGAGGTTTACCCCCAGCTGTGCTCTCACAGCATGGTGGGCACCCTCGGGACACCCATGCCAGTGGGGTGCACATGTGCATCAGATGACTGGATTATGGAAAAACACTGGTTTGGGGATGTTTGCACCCTGAGGACAAGGCTGGCTCACTGTCTCACTCAGCTACTGGCTGCCACACTTGTGGTGGGCACCACAGTCTGTCTGAGGGCCTCCTGGGATGGCTCTGCTGGGAATCCCAGCACATCTCCATGTGCCTGTGTAGGCTTCCTGGCTACAGCTGAGGTACCACCAGGCCTAGGATGCCTTAGGAGGAGGTAAGGTTTTTGAGAAACTCATTTGGACCCAGGCACCAGCAGAAACACTTGACCATTTGCATTTCAGTTTCAAAAAAAAAAGAAAAAAAAATTAATTCTGATGGTTGTGGGTATTCAGCAGACCTACAGTCTCTCCTGAGCTCCTAGAGGAGCCAATCCTGCACTGCAGGAAGCACCAAGGCCGACCACCAACGACCCCAAATAGTCAAGTGGTTCTGATGCCTAACACAGAACCCATTACATTATGATCCCAAGACGAAGTCCTACAACACTTGTTCTAGGGACAGTTGTCTACCCTCTCCCTAAGGAACAAGAACCCACTTGTTCCTCTCCACCTGCCTCAAATTAAATTCCCTTAAGGAGGAGGAGGCTAATTTACCACACTGCCCTCTCCACCCCCATCCCAAATACCACCCAACATCACCACGTTGCTGGAGGGGAAGGGGCATCTCTTCCCCTTGGCCTTAGGGAGAAGGCACCTAGACCTTGGCCCCACAGCAGAAAGGGCTTGGAGAGCAGAGGGCAGCAGGAAGGGGAGTGCTGGTTTGGGATCAGACACACACAGCAGAGAAATGCAGGGCTGTGGGAGGGAGCAGAGGGCTGCGGTGAGGCTGATTGAAGGAGGCACGAAGGGAGACAAACAAGGGGAGCGTGGCCTCTGGCTCGGCAGGGACTACCTGACCTCTCCTGCGCGGGGCCACGGCAGCTTCGGGCTGACGCCGGCAGCCTGCCCGCGCCCGGAGAGCTGCTGCTGCCTGGCAGAGACGGCAACAGCAAAGCCCTAATCAGAGAGGACAGCTGGACTGCAGAGCTCCCCGCGTGCTGCTCGGCCAAGCCAAGACG
Source organism: Myiotriccus ornatus (assembly GCA_036023395.1). NCBI lineage: Eukaryota > Metazoa > Chordata > Aves > Passeriformes > Tyrannidae > Myiotriccus > Myiotriccus ornatus. Next base: position 26,378,587 of record JAYRBT010000005.1, on the reverse strand, counting down.
TGGGAGCCGGGGCTGGGACCCCTTTCTTCTGCACTGCTCTTCCCCCCCTCCCTGGTGCTGGTCCTGAAAACTGGAGTCTACTCTCAGAGGGGACAACAGCCACGCACTCAGATGGGTCCAGCCTTTTGGGGCACCTCCTGGGGTGGGCCTGCCAGAGCTGTAACCTTGCATGCCCAGTGCTCAGCAGGGACACACAGGCTCCCTCTGCTTCAGTTTTAGGATTGGGACAGGTCTCTCCTCCCATGCATGGAAAGAAGTGTGATCAGCAGGACAAGGGAGTGGATTCTTCCCCTCTACTCTAGTCTCATGAGACCCCACCTGCAGGGCTGCATCCAGCTCTGGGGCTGTCAGCATAAGAAAAACCTGGACCTGCTGGAGCAAGTCTAGAGGAGGCTATAGAGATGACGAGAGGGCTGGAACACCTCTGCTGGGGAGACCTGTGCAACAGAGGAAACCCTGTGCCACCGAGAACCGACCCACAAATTCAGCATTTCTTACAGCCTTTCAGCCCTAAAGCATCATTTGGTTCTGCCAAACAACCAAAGCCTGTACACACGTGAAATTTAATACAAAATAAGCCAAATGTTTCCCGAAAAGCTCCTGCAGGAGCCTGGCTTTGAGCTTGTGACAGCAGTGGTGATTCAACCCATGAGCCTTCCTTTTCACCCCCCTCAGGGAGGACAAATCCATGCAAGTCCCATAAACTTCCTGCCTTATGTGACAATCCTCATGCTGCTTAAGCATAATGGGCCATCAACTTTCCCCTGGGATAAATCTGTCCTGGCAAACTGTCTTTTAGTGCTCTGCATCTTGGGGGAGTTGATAGCATTCGGGGTTTATTTTAATGGGAGTCGGTAGCCATGATCAATTGTAAAAGCTCTATTTCCACGGAAATGGGAATTTAATAGATTTTTGAAAATGGTGGTTATTGACCCAATGGGCCTTAATGGCTTAAAAACCATCCGATTGGAGGGCGTATGAGTAAATGCATATGATTTTCAAATGAATACTGGAATAGGTAGTAAAAACCCATTTAAAGTGCCGGGACCTGGTCAATAGGGAGTTTCCATTTGCTCGTTTGGCTTTTCTATTTCTACCCGAGTGAATCATGGCCACTCTCTTCCTCGGAGAGGCTCCACGCCACTTCCTCACGGCTGAGATCATCCCGGCACACGCGGCCCATCTGAGCCCCATCAGGGCGCAGGGATGTCTTTCATTAGACACCGGGGTGGTGATGCAGAGCCCAGGGCTCCCAGACGCTCCCGGCGTGGGACACGTGGACCATCTCCCGCGGATGATGCACCCCTGCTGCTCACAGGGAGCTGAAAGGACACGGGCGCCTCAGAACTCCCGGGTCTAAACTCAGCCTACAGGCTCCCAGCTGATGATCCCACAGGGAAGTGTCTCAGACAGAAGTCTTGGTTTGCCTGGGGTTAACACACACCAAAAACATCAATAGGAGTGAACTCCAAAGGAATGTACTAATTACTAAGCAGTAATCCTGGAAGCAGCGGACAGACTAAGCCCTGATATTTATTCCTGACTGAAGACCCCCTGCCCCAACCAGGGAAGGTGTTTAGGGTTATCACCCCCACCAGCTCTCCAAGATCTACCAAGGTTTAGCACAAGGCTGAGCTATTCCCCACTTTTCCCACCACAGGGGCAGCCCTCCTCTCCGGTCTGCCTTTTTCATGAACCTGCCGGGGCACAGATGCCCAAGATTTTTACATGCTTGAAAACAAACCGTGGGTTCAGCCACTGCAAAGAGGAGGTTCAAAGCCGTGTGTGTGCAGGGCAGCAAGGCTGGGTGAGTGTCATGGCCACAGAAGTAAGGCAAAAGGAAAACAAAAACAAACACACAAAAACACCAAAAACAAAACCAAAAACAAAACAATTGAAACCCAAAGACCTGAAAACTCCCAAGTTTCAAAGGGATATGAGTCCTCCTGCTCCCTCCCTCTTACCTTCCCCTTCAAAAACCCAACATAGCAGGAATTAGACAATTCTGAGTCACAGCCTGTTGCTTATTCCGCTGACGAGGAGAAGCAAAGGAGACAAATATTGCAGGTCACCATCTGCTTCCACCCCATTAATGGGTCTGCCACTTCCATGCCCAAGTACAATGGATTGGTTTGGGTTGGAAGAGACCTTAAAGATCATCTCATTCCAACCCCCTGCCATGGGCAGGAACACCTTCCACTAGACCAGGTTGCTCCACACACTGTCCAACCTGGCCTGAAAACTTCCAGGGATGGGGCAGCCACAGCTTCTCTGAGACATCATCCCCGAAAACAGTGAGTGAGCAGTATTTGTGGGGAGTTAGTCAAAAGATTTCAAAAGAAAGAGTTAAAAATCCAGTTTGGAACCATTTAGGAGAGTTGCCCCCTCTGCAAAGGGGCAACTTGATTTCCTAAATCGTGCCAGGCAAAAAGGCAGCAAAGCAGCTGCTCAGGGAGGGAGGGGAGCCCAGTGTTGCCCTCTGAAGCCCAGCACAGGAGAAATCCCAGCTCCAGCACCCACCAAAACACTGCAGAAAGGCTCACTATCCACAGCCCAGGGTAAGCACTCGCCTTTTTCTGACAATGTTGATGCTGGCTGGCGTTACACAGAACATGTGTGAGAGAGGGCGAGTGAGAAGCGCCAGGGGAAATGGAGAAATATGTTTGCAGCCCCTTGTGGTTTTGGGAGGCAGAACTCAACAGTGGCAAGTTATTCTAGAGCAGGTTCCAAGCTAAACAAAGCCAGGTATGGTTCCCTTTCTGCCTGGATTGTTTGTTTCACAGCAAAATAATAATAATAAAAAAAAAATCTCAGGCCAGCACCAAGTTTTACAGCACTTTTTGCCTGTCTTAGGCTGCACACAGATCAGCCCTGTCCCATCTAACCCACAAGAACAGATCTGTAAATCAGTTTTCTCTTACTTTTTGCCTGAAACAAAAATATGAAGCAACATTCCAGGTTTAGGGAGGTCTCAAGGCCTCCGAACACAAGTCAGGGTTCCCCAGGAGCCCAAATTTCACTGTCAGTTGTTACAGCGCAGTTCACAGTATGCTGAGGGAAGGTAGAGGGGTAACACCAGTGGGTGCGATGCTCCTGGTCTCCCCCAGCACGGCATGGACTTCTCGTGGCTGAGCAGACCCTCAGGGCCAGGAGGCTCTGCAAAGCACTCCAGACAAAGGGAAACTGTGTAATTTTTTGCCTTGACAGAGCTGCTTCATCACCCTCATTAAACGCCTCCCATCCCCACCCAGGGACTAGGAGGCAGGAGGCCACATGGCAACATCAATAGCAACACCTCACTGCTGCAAAACCTGGGGGAAGATATCCAAGACTTCAGTGCCTCAGTTTCCCTCGCCCACAGGTGTGCAGGGCTTCCCAAGGAGCTCAGGAAAGTTAAGCTCCCACATCCCACTGCTGTTCAGTGGAAAACAAGTGTCCAGCTCCTCACCAGGGGCTTCCTCCTCTCCCACCCATCTCCCACAGCAGTGGGAGAAGACCGACCCTTTAACAGGGCTGACAACAGTGGGTAAATTTGCTGAGCAGGGATGATGCTCCCAGGGAATTGAGCCAACAGCTCCTATTTCCTCTGCAAGTGGAACCACACAGCCTGTGGTCAATAACCCTCTCCTCAGGCACTCCTCACCCTGATGGCAGTGTTTGGTCTTCCCAAAGGATCCAAAACTTTGCTACATTCACCCTAAACTGCTCACTGAAGGGCAAAAACTTGCAGCCTTTATACTGGTCAGTAAAGGAACTGAGACACAGAAGAAGAAAAGAATAACTCTATTAAAGCCAAATATCTCCTTCCTGCTTCATATATATATATCTTTTTTTTTTTAAGGGTAAAACCAAGTCCCAAGCCTCCAACTTATTTTTAGATCCAGGCAATTGGGTGTCCCAGCCAGAGCACACAAACCAGCATTCTAAAAATGCCTCCCTCGCAGATATAAAAAGGACACAAGATAATTTATTGGGGAGATTCTGTAACGTAACGATCATACACTAACAGCAAACAAAGCAAAAAAAGAGACAATCCAAGGCTGCCTCTGGTCCCCAGCACAGCCCTTGGGAGGTCACAAAGATTCAGCATCCTCATCCTTCCTAAAAACCTCCAAAACAAGTCCTCTGCCTCACACTGTCTCGGTGGGTTTGGGTGATGCCGGACTCATTTCCTCTCGCCCCGTCACCCTCTGCAAAGGGGCAACTTGATGTCCTAAATAACAGCAGTGGCTGGGCCAAGGAAAACTAAAAGCAGTAGGACTTAAGGGCTCCAGTGGCCGCAGCTCAGCCTGCCAACCCAACATGGATTTAATCATCCCAGAGACCCCATCAGCTCCCAACCAACGCTGTCCCACCAGACATCCCGGCCAGGGTGGCTGCTGAGCTCCTGCCATTTCGGTTCCTGCGGTCTTGCCAGCCTGGCCAGGGTCTCAGCCAGCGTCCTCCACCCACAGGGTGGGTACAGTGGGATGAGGAGTCGTCCTGGGGAGGGCTGACAAAGGGTGACCCCTCCCAGCCATCGGACACACGCTGTTCCTTCACAATTGCCATCCCGATACAATCGGCCCCCCTCGACTGAGCCCCCGAGTCAGTGGTGTTTGCTAGAACAATAGCTCACATCTGGGACAGCTGTTTTCCCCGAAAGCAGCCAGGCTGCCTACAGCCACCGGGCAGGGGTCCTGCGCCCTCGCTCACACGCAGATCGTGTTCTCCCTCTCCCGCGGAGATGTGGTCACCCCTGGGGGGACCTGGCAGGTTGCTCCAGGAACACGCTGCCAGGCGGCTCCACGCTCACAGGAAGGCCCGTGGGACTGAGCGAGACTCATCCTCCAGCAGAGGCTTGTTGGAAATTAACCCCTGAGCCTTCTACCTTGGCAAAAAAGGGAGTGTGTAACTGAATTTATTTCCTACTCTTAGCACCCAAAGAAAGCAGGGAAGATCTGGGCACATGAACAAGCTGCTTTGGCTAGAGCAGAAGCCAAAGACTGGGAAGCACCTCTTAGATCAGAACACCTCTACACTCTCATGCTCCTCTTCCAGCCCCACTCCTCTGCTCCCTGGGCTAACAGAGCCCTGTCCCCACCAGAAGCCAGTAAGATATGGAGCAGCCCTCTGCTTCTGAACAGTGTCCCCAAGACCCGACACAGTCCCTTGGACAGCAGCACCTCAGTGCTTAGATCTTTACTGCTGGAAAGAAGTCACTCCCACAGTCCTGCTGGCCTGAGGGAGGGGCTGAGTCAGACTTTGATCTTGCCACGTGTGCCCTTAGACTGAATCTCCATGCTGGAGCCCCCATCACCACCTCCTCTGCCATAGCAATGCAGTGTCTTACCATCCCAAATCCTCCCTCTTGGGAGCAAAATCCCACTGCTAGGCTCATGTCAGAGGCTGAGCCACCCAGAGGCACATTCACATGGATGTAGCCTCCAAGTCCCATCACGAGCAAGCAGCTTGATGGACATCTTTCCTATCTGATATAATGTCTACCAAGGACATTCCCTCCTGTCTTTGACAAGTTTTGAAATCATTCATCCATGGGAAAGCTCAGAGAGCGGGGACTTTTCCTACAAGGAAAGAATAAGTTTTCCAATGAGCTCAAATTCACTCTCATGAAATTTTAAAGCATCCACCAACAAACCACCAGGCGCCTTTAACAAAAAGTCCTGTTTACTACTATATCCCCCCAGTCCCAGCAGACCTGCTAGAGAGGAGAAGCAACAAGCTCCGAAGCCACTAAACCCATCACTGCCCTCTTTGGTGTTCCAAAGCACCCATCTCCTCACCACTTACAAGCCCTGAGTCCAGCACTTGAGGCTTGGTTCTTTGGGAACAAGAGGACAATATTTGGGTACAGGCCAACAGAACTCCAAGAGGTGCCAGAGGGAGCTCAAAAGCAGCCAGAGCTCAGGTCCTGAGCAGGAGACCTTCCAGCCCTGCTTTCCTCATGGGAACATCAGTCTCTTCCACTCCACACTTGACAAGCAGTGAAGATCACTGAAAACACCCTCTCCATCCACCCTTCAAGTGACCAATCACCACAAGCAGCTGCCACCTACCACCTCCAATTGAATCTGTGCTCTGCAAATTGTTAGTGACCTCAGGGTGTACCCAAATCTTCCAATTTTAAAATTAACATTACACATACCAGCCCTCTTTCACAGGGAGAAAGGTTTCCTGTAGCCAGGGGAGAAGAAAGGGAAGTGAGCAGCTACTTTGAATGTTGTTTTAGGATCTGGTTGGGATTAAGGTCTGAGCAGGTCAGCTGTGGCCTCAAAAATGCCATCATTGCCCCACCTGCTCTCAATTTGACACCCTTAATGCCCTCAGTTTCAACCACTTTCAGCTGAACATCTCCTGACAACGGGCTGCTTAAGAGCCAGGGAATAGCTGGGAGTGATTCTTTCATCTTCAAGGGTCGTCCACCAGAGACATTTAGTGAGGTTAATCTGGATCAGCTTTTGAAGACAAGGCTTAAACAGCAGGAGGTTCCCAAGCAGCCTTAACCCAATTAAGCACCCTTCCCTTAGGACTGGAGGCCAGCTAAGCTTGCATTAAAACCCATCAAGTGTCCTGTTAATCAGGTACACTCCAGCATCACAGCCGTGGTCATCCCAGCGGAGGCCACCAAGGCTGGAGATACCTCGTCATTTTTCACCTCCTTTTGTCACTTTGGTTATTTCTGCCATTACTTTGGGCAGCGAGATGAAAGGCCCAGCAGCTCAGCCCTTACCCACTCTGCTCTCCAGACTCCCCTCTGGTTTTTCTTTTCACATTAACTGTGTCACACACCAGACTCTCATTGACTAACTGCCCGAGGGGGACCCTCGCTGAGTGTTAATTGCTGTTAATGAGCTGTTGCTGCTTTCCTTCCAAGAAAATTACAGCAGCACTCAGGCTCTGCAAGAAAATGGGAGTCTGCAGAAAATCAAGGCAAATTTTTCTCCGGGCCCTGACTTTGCACTGCCAGAAACTCCTGGAATATGCTTTAAATCAGGCTGAGACGGGGTGAAGGATAACAGTCAGCAGCTCTCCTGATGTTGCCTGTCCCCTCGTTCCTCATGTGGTGGGTCAGGGTGAATGACAAGTCCCTGACTTGTTTCCCATGGGTCCTGTTGGGGTCCCTTGCAGGGATGTCTACAGACAGCTCTTCACATGAGTTCTTGCTAAAGTCTCCCTCCAGCCACAAGTGCACAGTCTCACTGATGGGTTTTGCATGTGGGTGGTGGCCCAGCTGGCTCAGAGCACAGCAGGACTTGTCTTGTCCCATGTGCTACCAGAGGGGGTGCAGGAAGGACCCGACAAGATGCTTGAATGGCCACTGCCATCATTTCAGCATCATCCCCTACCCCAGAGATGGGGGCAGCTCCTGCCTCAGCCACAATTGGCTCCATCCCCACCGGAGTTTTTATGGAATCTTAGAATGGTTTGGGTTGGAAAGGACCTTAAAATTCATCTTGTTCCACTCCCATGCCACGGGCAGGGACACCTTCCACCACTCTAAGGCCCATCCAGCCTGGCCTTGAACACTTTCGGAGATGGAGCAGTCAGAGATTCTCTGGGCAACCTGTGCCAGGGCCTCCCCACCCTCACAGGGAAGGATTTCTTCTTAATATCTAAAATAAACCTGCCCTTCTTCAGCTTAAAGCCATTTCCCCTCGTCCAGTCACTACATGTCCTTTTACTAATAATCATCATCATCATCATCTTCTTCTTCTTTCCAAAACTCATTTCTCTCCCCTGCTAAGCATGGGTGAGGGTATATGCCAGCACCCGGTGTGGGCCTGGAAGTATTCTGGGATGTCCAACAGTTAAGAAGCACTGGAGCCACCACTGTTCCTCAGGCTTTTCCCTCTGGTTTGCCTCTCTCTAAGCTGCAGCCCAGGGGAAGAGGATTTTAAATGAGAGATGTGTTAGGATGGTAAAAGCTTTTGCATGAGTGCTTAAGGTCCTTCAAGTCAAGACAAGGTATTGAGCCCCTTCACAAAAATGGACTCAATCTGTCCACAATGCTGGCAAGACATTGCCCAATGTCTCGCTCTGACTTTCTCGTTTCGATTATTTTTGGCCGTACTAAGAAACACTCAAATCCAAACCACTCTTTGTGAGAGCCTTGAAATGAAATATAGCAGAGATGATTTAGTTCACGAAAAAAAGATCCTAAGGTTTTTGCCTTGCCACCTTGATCTGAAAGGAGATGCAGAGAGCACCTCCCGCAGCGGGGGTTCCCTCTCCCCCAGCTCTCCCAAAGCCTCAGCTCCCTCCTGGGCTCTGGCACAGGGATGAAAAAGCAGAGACGTCTCGGGGAGCAGCAGCCAGCTCGCTCGCTTGCTCTCCTCCAGTTACAGACCCAGAGCTGTTGTTCCCATCAAAGCACCTGGCTCCCACTGTGCCGCCTTTCCGCAGTTTGTTAAATTTTATTTCGCGTTATTTCTCCCGTTTTGGCTTCCACCCTAAAAATCCTTCTGTAACTCCGCCAGCTGCCCCGCTCCTCATAAATGTTCATTTAAGTATAATACCTTGCAGCAAACGCAGCGGCACTCGCTCAGCAGGAGCTCTGCCTGAACAAAACCCCTCAGGCTGAGGTCTCCTGCTCCTGTATCTTGGGATTCGTCCTCTGACCTTGGGGGAACACCACCAACCTGGCCGTGCTCTTGGGCAAGCTCAAGCTCAGCTTGGTTTTTCCCAAACCCAGTTTCCCAGTAGTTTTCCCACAAACATATATATTCTTCCCCAGGAAGAACAGGAA
>JAYRBT010000005.1:26340888-26369741 GCA_036023395.1 Myiotriccus ornatus | reverse complement strand
AGCTTGGTTTTTCCCAAACCCAGTTTCCCAGTAGTTTTCCCACAAACATATATATTCTTCCCCAGGAAGAACAGGAACAGCAGAGGGGAGCCCAGGGAGGGTGGGTGTCCACCAGTGCCACCAGTTTGGACTGTGCTTTGAGCAACCTGGTCTAGTGGGAGGTGTCTCTGCCCATGGTGGGAGGGGTGGACAAAGATGGTTTTTAGGGTCCCTTCCCACTCAAGCCGTTCCATGACTCCTTTACTCTGTGATCTCTGAAGAAGCCGGCCCAAGGCAGCTCAGAAGAGCTCAGTGGCAGCAGGATTCTACTCATGCCCCCACATTTCCCAAATGCCAGGCACTTTAGATTTCGTTTTTCAGAGCTTAGCCTACAAACAATCAATCCTGTCTTCTGAGCAGACCAATGAGGTCTGCGGAAAGAAAATTGCAAAAGATTTGTTATTTCCCTAGTGTTCCCGTTTTCCCATTCCTTTCCCACAGAAGCAAGGTTTTTGTTTTGTTTTGTTTTCTTTCCCAACTTTCAGGGGAAAATCCTGACAAATGGAAGCCCTGATTCATACCAGCAAAAATTTGGCCTTTTTTAATTTAAGGTGGAGCACTTCTTGTCTGAGGATCAAAACATTTCTCTAAATGCACATGGAGGGCAAGGACTGAGCCTTGGCCCTACTGGAGCCAAGGCCAAGTGGTTTTGGGTGCTGATGACCACCACGAGTGGAAGAGTTGCTGTGCAGCCAGGGGGGCTGTTCATCTCCTCCACGCTCAGGAAAGCAGCTCTGTGCTGGCTCACAGAATGGGAAACAAGGGGACAGGCAGGCACAGGGTGGCAATGGTGGCTGTCACCAAAGAGAATTACAGAGGTGAGAAAACATCTTCTGGGGGGTGTTGCTCAGGCAGGGACACAATGTGATGCCTCCCTGTGTGGCTGGGATGCACTGGAAGAAAGGATCCCCATCTTCCTCCTATGTTTTCTCAGGGAACTGAAGGATGGGTGAAAAAGGCTCAGGAAGGGAAGAGGGGAAGGTCTGCTCCTCTCTATCACCACCACCCAAGCAGAGACACCTGCTCCCCTCCTCCCTCCATGTCCTGCCTGGGAGGAAGCAGAGCGAAGAAGCACGTTTGGAAAAAAAGGATTTATGGCTGCAGCCTACCTGCTCACACAGCACAGGGAAAAGAAACTGAAGGAGAAAGAAGATCAAAGGAGCATCGTGTCCCTAAAACCCTCCCTTGCAGCTTTTCTCCATGGATGCTGCCATCTGCACCGCACCACTCCCGCTCCAGTGGGCACCTCTGCGCAGCACCAGGAGCTGGCAGCAGGGAATGAGCAATTTTCTCTGACACCGAGACAGAAACAGCTTAAAAAAAAAAAAAAAAGACCCAAAAATAAAAGACAAAAAAGAAAAAGCCATGAGGGTTTTTTTTCCCTTCCCCATCTCCATCCAGAAAGTACATTTGGCAGAGCCCCGAGTGCTGGAAGCCGTCAGCGGGGCTGTCGGCACTTCAGAGGCTCCGGCGGGGAGGGCAAGTGTGCAGAGGTCACTGACCGCACCGAGGACACTGTCCCCAACACCCCGGGGTCCCCCAGCACTGGGGGGTACCCCTCTCTATCCTGCCCTAGCTTCTGCCTCCAAAGGGCCCTGGGGAGAGCAAGGGTCCCCTACAGCCACGTGCTGATGCTCCACGGGCTTTGTTCCATGGGGATTTCACAAAGTACTTTGCACCTGCAGCACAGAGTAAAGGCACACATCCTACTCCGACCAAGGGAATCTCCCTACGGGCATCACTCCCTGGAGCAGGATTTGGGAAGGCTCATGTACACCCAGCCAGCCACAGCACCTCATCTACACCATGATGTCCTTCTCCCCTCTCCAGCACTCAGGGAAAGGTATTTTGATCACAAATTAAGAAATCAGGTTTTAGGCACATCCAGGGAAGCTGGGGAAGGGGCAGCAATCCCCCTGCTGCATCCCGTGTGTGGGATCAGGGTAAGCAGTATCCCTTGCTTGGGGCCACTCTGCCCACCTCGGGGATGCCCAAAGTCCCTCTGGCATGTAGCCAGAGGCTGGCAGCTCTGCACAGGGAATCCCCCTGCGGGGGTTTTCCCCATGACCTCTCACTCATTTTAGGGCACGGGGAAACACTTTAATGACAGGGCTTTACAGAGGGGGTGCTACATCATGTTGTAGGATTTACTTCCTTTGATGGCAAGCACACCCATCCCAGAGGAAAACACCCCTCTGTCTCCCCACACGGGGAAGCCACTGGTTGGAAGCGATACCCAGGTGCAGAGCGGGTGCTGGGGAGAGGCTTCACCCCATCCCTTGACCTACCAGCCCCCTATAAGCCCCACACCTACCGATGGGGCGAGTCGGGGTCGAAGCAGGTCCTGGCCACGTCAGTGGCCCAGGGGTCACAGCAGTCGCCGTCATCGAAGTCGTCCAACACGTTGTTGCACTCCATGTGGCAGACGCCGTCGCGGCGCTTCCAGGAGAAGCAGCGGCCGGGCCGCCGGCAGTCCCCGCCATCGTAGCCAGTGAGGGGGTGCTCACACTCGGGGTCACAGCGCTCGTTGCCCACCTTGCTGGGCTCGCAGCCCAGGAGGACAGCACGGCGGCGCAGGGACGAGTTGTGCACCTCCAGCAAGCTGAGCTGCCAGGAGATGTTGTAGGGCCGGAAAGCCTCGCTCAGTGCCCGGTGCTGCCGCCAGATCTGCTCCCAGCTGACTGTGGGCCGCCCGCCGTCATCCTCGGCCAGGTTCACCACCCGGTACCGCACCACCTTCCAACTCCGCAGCGGCCAGTGCTGGTTGTAGTGGGAGACCAGCTCCACGTTGTCGCAGGCAGTCTGCCCGCACGCGGGGGGGCCCAGCGGCCGCAGGACGGGGGGTGGCGGGGACAGCAGCACCCATTGCTGGGGGAAGGCACCCTCCCGAAAGGGCACCCAGCGTTCCTCCGGGGTGGCAAAGCCAGCGGCCAGAGCCAGCCCTGCCGCCCCCTCGGCCACCTCCTCTAGGAAGGGACGCTGGAGGTGGGATTGGGGCAGGGCACCACGCCACAGGGCCAGCCCGGCCAGGTGTCCCCGGAAAGTGTGTGCGGTGCCCCAGGCGTCCCCCCCCAGCAGCAGCGTGCGGCAGGAGGACATGAAGGCGCTGTGCAGGGGTCCCTCCTGCCCGCCGGCACGGCCGACCCGCACCCCGTCCACGTAGAGGGCCATCCAGCGCCCGTCATAGCTGGCGGCCAGGTGTGTCCACGCCTCGGGGCGGTAGCGGTGGTAGGAGGTCACCTCGGTGGCGGTGGCCGCCCGGTCCGTGCGGAGGGAGAAGAAGAAGCGCGCGTCCTTCTTCCCACCGAGCTGCAGGGCACGGATGCCCAGTGCCCAGCCCCTGTCGCTGGCCGCGTGCGAGCAGTTGTCGAAGACGCCTGTAGTGGGTCGGGGATGGGAGTGGAGAGAGAGGAGAGCTGGTGAGGGCCCGAGAGCATCGCCACTCCTCCCCAGAGCATGAGCTGGGTCCCCAGTGGAGGGTAAATGAAGGTGGCCAGAGGCTGGGTGGTGGGTGCTGCATCAGGGAGACACTACAGCCCCCATTCAAAATCATTTGGATGAGTAGGTGGAGTAGCCAGGAGGGATGGCAGAGCCAGAGAGTCGGGATGGAGAGGGGAGGAAGAGCATGGATGGGAGGAGAGGCTGAAGAGCGAGGTGTTTCTGAGCTGCTCTCTGTAGGAGTGCTCTGGCGGGATGGGATTAGAGGCTAAGCTTTTTATCTGCGGGCCAAAGCTTTTAAGAATTAGAGCACAGCAACCCGAAGCAAAACAGCCTCCTCCAGGGACTGCTTCCCCAACAGCTTCCAGGCAGATTTACTGCTCTCCTTTACGCTCCAGTTTCCCTCCCAGTCATGCATCCAGCGCAGGCGGGAGAGGGTCCGGGGGGGATGTGCTGCCTCCAACTCAGCGGGTACACTCCTCAGCCCCCGAGGTCACCTGAGCATAAATCCATCCCCAGGAAGAGCTTCAGGCTCAGCCTCTCCCTGTGTGCCCAGGCGTGTTGCAAACCTGTTTTAGGCTGGGCAAGACCTGGAGCTGTGCTGGGACTTTCCCCCAAACTCAGGCTGCTGAGTGCCAACAGCCAAGAACCAGAGGCTTGCAGGCACCGAGTGCCCTGGGGGATTGGTGGCCATAAGACAGTTAAATACTGGCAAGGGCAAATGGACCACTCACTGTTTGAAATCAATGCCTCTGGGCTCCTAAACCACCACAGCCAGGATGTTCATGCACATCACTGACTAAGATGAAAGAGCTTGAAGTCAATCTTTAAGCCCCACCAGCAGCATCTTCTGGAAGCCCCCTGCTCTCCCATTCATCACTCCAACAGTGTCCCCATGCTGATGAATCCTGCCTCCATGTCCAGAGACACTCTTTATATTTTTGCTCTGGTATTTCTTATTCTCCATCCTGCTTTTCCTTGCTGCCTGGGTTCTCCTGTCCCTCGCTGTACTGCATGTACTGCCTACCCATTTCCGCGGCATCAAAACAAAGCACTCCTGCCCTGCCCTGCTGTCTCACCTTTCCCAGAGGATGCTCAGCACAACACCATGGGGAAACTGTACCTGCTGCCAGGATTACGAAGAGGCCAGCAGAGAGAGGCAGAGGTGTAGAGGAGCAGGAGCTCCAGGAGGAGCAGGAGCTCCTGGCTCTCATCCAGGGGATGTGACTGAAGCCAGGTTACCATGACCCCACGTCTCGCCCACCAGCTCTCATAGACATGGCCGACAAAGGTCACGTCAAGCCCTGCTGCACCCCAGGAAGCTGCACCCCTCCCTCCATCCATCACTTTCACTGAGGGCGAGATGGGTGGTGGCCCCTAAACCATCCCACGGTCGTAACCACCCCGGGCAGGGATCCCTGCCACTGCTCACTACAAAGGCAGCCACGCACAAAGCCTCCGTGGGCGGATGGGCTTTGGCCAGCTCTTGTTTTCCTGTGGATTGTGAAAAGGAAGCAGAAAGACCAGTGGAAGCTGAGGCAGGGAAAAGCCAAAAAGCAGGAGGCAAGTAGAGGAGCCTTGCAGAAGTGAGAAGGCAAAGCTGGAGAGTACTTCTGGGCTGGGTACTGGCTGAAAGGTGCCAAGGCCTGCACGCTCTAAAGCCACCTTCTGGTCCTCACTGGGGTTGGGGAAACAGGGGTTGGTACCTCCTTTCTTAGGAAAACTAATGCATTTCACCTTGAAATGATTCAGAATGCCTCAAATTTGATTAAACACTAAGGAAAAAGTGGGACAAACAGCGTCAGGGGTGGAACAGCCTCTGGGGTGAGCGTGAGCTGTCATCCTCCCAAACCAGTGCTGGAGCCAAGCCACACCTGGCAGTGCCTGCTGATTTCAACACTGGCCAAAAGAGACTTCAGTGAGCCTAAAACAAAGTATGAGGACTTCATCAAAGTCCCCGAAGGGACTTCATCAAAGTGATGTAAGTAAGGCCAAAGTCAGCTCTACAACAGGGGTGGAAAGCCAGTAAAGTAGCAGCTGGTGCTTCCTAGACATGGCCAGGGATGCCATCTCCACTGCAGCGGCAGTCAAAGGAGCGTGAAGCAGAGCAGCACATCCCACAGCTGGGAGCCACAGCAGAGGTTCTGACATCTCCTGAGGGCTTCCATGAGAAAACATCAGGGGAGCAGTTTCAAGACCCCAGAATTTGCCAAGGAGCTTGGTGTTTTGTCCTGGGGCAAACCACCAGGAAGGGAAAGAACTGTTTGTAGAAGAGGTGTGAGGTACCTCCTCAGCACCTGTAAATGCAGCTCTGCCTCCTATCCCTCAGGTGGGAAAGGGGAGCCCTAACCTGGTTTGTGCTGTTCACCAATGCCTTAGGGTGATGACTTTGGGGTTTGAAACAAGAGTTGTTTGCAACAGCACAAAAGAAGTTGAAGAGAAGGGTATCTGTCAGGGAAGGTGTCCCCTGGAGGAAAAGCCTCCAAAGAGATCAAGTGTGCTGCTTTGTAAGGACCACACTCCAAGCAGCTTCTCCCACTGGGGCCAGGAGATTTGCAGCACAAGGAACAGCTTTCAGCCATGCTTTGAGACAGATAACAGGGGAAATGGGCTGCTAAAGCTCTGGAGGGTCTGACACAGGTCAGAAGCAAAAAACAAACCTCAGCCTGGCACAAAGGGGAATCTCTTGGGGTTCACCAGAAGCACAGCAGGTGTAGAGGGAGGGGAGACAAAAAAGGTGGGAAAAGAGATGGCATCACATGAGAGGACTCTCATCTGCTGCCCAAAATGAGAAGGACATGGAAGAAGGACCACTCTCCTTCCCTGACAGTGTCTGTGACAGGGTGCTGGGGTTATACCCCAGCAGAAATCCCCCCATGCAGGAGGGGCTAAGTCGGATGAACAGCCCCATCCAGGGTGGCCCTGAGGCAAAATGTGGCATCTACAGGAAAAAAAACACCAACTCTGAGCCTTCAATCGAAGCAGCAGCCACACCAGCTGACAGGACAGCTTGCTTTCCATGGTCAGAGCTGCTCAGCCTGGCCTCCCTTCCCAGGCACTGATGCTGAGAGATGCTCAGCTCTGCCCTGCTTTCCTCCCGCCTTCCCTCATACACGGACACCTGGAGCATCTCCAGCTCCTCCCCAGCTTTGGACCACCTCACACTCGGTCCCCTCTCTCCCGACAGAGCAGGAGCAGCAGACCAGAAGCAGCCCCAGCACCTGCCAAAGGGCTGGCAGCTGCTTGCATCACCTGCTCACACAAAATGCCAGCAGCACTGGCCTGTCCCCCTTGGCCACCGCACCCGGTCCCAGCTGCGGGGAGACGGTGGGAAGCGGACAGTGACTCAGACAGCCGGAGGTGCCTGGGGCTGACTCAAACCCTGGAGCGAGGAAGCCTGGGGATATTACCCAAGTGAATGCCAGGGCTCACGGGTGGTTCTTTCAGCGCTAACAACTGTCCCACCCTCCACAAGGAAATTAAAAAAAAAGAAAGAATAAAAATTAATAATCATAAAAAAATGGAAACGTAAAACCCAACACCTGCAGGCCAGACCTCCAGATGCAAACAGCTGTGCTGCTGATGCGATGGCTGGGAGGGGAGTGCATTCTCTGCATCCCAAGCTGCTGCCTGCTGGCAGGGAGGCAGCAGGGACCCAGGTGGGAAGGCAGGCAGTGATGTGCATGCTAGGTAGTTTGGTAGGTTCCTTGTACACAGCTGCTTTTCCCCTCTGCCACCAGCCTCCAGCCCATCCCTCCTACCTCTTCCACAGCACAGGTGCCGTTATCACCCTAATATTAGGGGGATAAATCAATGAAAGGGGATAGAAAGCAGAGTGAGGTTCAATGCAATGATCACAAGCCAAGGGAGAGTTAGGATAGAGAGGGGGATTCCGCAACCAGCTGGCTTGGCTGGGGCAGCACAGAAACACAGCAGCCCTCACTGTGGGGACCCCAGACGTCCCATGGGACCAGTACATCTTGGCGCTGCCATCTGTTCTCCGCCCTTCCCAGCATCCTTGCATTGCCCTGCTGTGCCTGTACCCAGCACCGCTGCAGGAGGCACTCCGTGCCTGTGTGCCAGTCTGTCTCCTCAGGCCCCCCATAGGTTCGTTTAGGTTGGAAAAGGCCTTTAAGATCAAGTCCAACAGTTAATCTAGCACTGCCAAGCCTGCAGCTAAACCATGTCCCTAAGCACCACATCTATACATTTTCTGAACACTTGCAGGGATGGCAATTCCACCACTTCCCTGGGCAGCTTGTTCCAGTGCCTGACAACCGTTTCAGTGAAGAACTTTTTCTAATATGCATTCTAAACGTCCCGTGCACAACTTGAGGTAATTTTCTCTTGTCCCATCGCTTGTTACTTGGGAGAAGAGACCGCTACAACCGCTACAACCTCCTGTCAGGTACTTGTAGAGAGCGGTAAGGTCCGCCCTGAGCCTCGTTTTCTCCAGGCTGAACACCCACAGCTCCCTCAGGCGCTCCTCACAGGACTCGCTCATCACTTGCCGGTTTCTTAGCTTGTGGGGGTGAGGGGGCAATCCCCGGCAGAACGAGCCCCTGGGGCCGCCCCCCGCCCCGCGGAGCCCTCGGTACCGCAGCCCGGGGGGGCCGGGCCGGGCCGTGCGTGCGGCGCGGCTGCCACCGTGCGGCCACCGCCCCGGGGACCCGCCGGGAGCCCCGCACAGCCCCGGCGTGCCCGCAGCCCCGGGAGGGGACACCGGGGCAATGGAGGGGGACCAGGGTGAGCGTGTCACCCAAAGGGACCTTCCAACTCCGGTCGAGGGGGGAAACAGAAACTAGATGGGAGAGGGGGAAACTAGATGGGAGCTGGGGCGGCGGGGAGGGACGGGGGGAGGCGGGCTGGGAGGACGGGGCGGGTGGGAACAGAGGGGAGGGGATGGTTTAGGGTTTGGTCTCAAGGGAAGGAGGAATATTCCACGCCCGCGGTGCGGAGGACACAGGTGTGGGCGCGAGGTGTCACCTGCCGGAGCGGGGATGGCAGGGAGCCCCGCGTGGGGGAGGCTGGAGGAGGGGGGGGTGTCGCGGGATTGTCGGGTCCCCCATCCCTCCCTGCCGGGGTTTACCTGCGATGATGGCCGGGTTGCTCTGTCCGCCCTCCGCCTTCACCCAGAGCTCCAGGGTGAACTCCTCCCGCGGGACGGCGGGCAGCGCCTCCGCCCGCGCCGCCAGCTGCTCCCGGCCGCCCGAGAAGTACAGCGCGGGCAGCTCCCGGGGGGAGCCCGGCACCTGCGGCTCCCGCCCGCGCCGCCTCTCCCCCCGGCCGCGGCCCCGGCCGCCCGCCTCGCCCCCCGGCTCGTCTCCGCCTGCCCCGGCTCCCCGCGGTCTCCGGCCCCGCGGGGGAGCAGCGCCGAGCGCGGCGGGACCCTGCGGGTACAGCCCGAGGGGGTGATGCGGGGGCGCGGCGCGGCGGCTCGGAGCCTCCATCCCGCACCCCGAGGCCGCCGGGGGGTCCCCGCGGGCCAGGCTGAGCGCCGCCAGCAGCAGCGCGGCCAGGGGGGCCCCGCCGCGCAGCATCCTCCTTGGGCAAGAAGTTTGGGGGGCGGGAGGTGGCGGGCGAGTGGCCTCGGGGGAGATGGGGGCGCTCAGGGGGGCGGCGGGCGGCAGCGCCGGGGCATAGTCCCCCGGCCCCCGCCGCTGCCGCTGCCCCCAACTTTTCCCCGGCACCGCTCTCCTCCCCTCTGCTCCTGCGGGAGGAGGAGGAGGAGGAAGAGGAGGAGGAGGAGAAGGAGGGCGAGAGCACCGCGGCAGGGACCCCCCTTCTGCCTTCAGCCGGGGCTCCCGGGGCACGGCAGACCCTGCGCGGCTCTCGGCGCTGGCCGGCTCTGCCTGCGGGAGCGGGGGATGCGTTAGTCGCCCTTATCTAGAAAACCCCGAGGCGCTCCGCTCCCCCCCCCCCCACCCTAAGGAGGGGTGTGGAGGGGGGGGCTGCCCTTATTTAAAGATGATTATGTCCAATCTAATAAACCCCGAGCGGAGCATCGCCCTCCCTTCCCTCCGCCCTCCCGGGCGCTGCCCAGGATGCTGGCGGGGAGGGGATGCGGAGGGGACTCAATGCCCGGAGGGTGTTGGGTCCCCTACGCATCCCTTCGTCCCCCCCCGGCGTTTTGGGACAGCACCTGTGTTGTTCCTGCCCGTTTTTTCTCCTGCTGTAGCTCCCACCTCGGCTACATCCTACATCTCCATCACCTAGAGGGGGAGAAAGGAAGGTGAAAGGAGGGGATACGCTCCCTCAGCCCTCCCCCGGGCGAGGGGAGAGGTGGTCTTGGGCTCAGGGTCCTTTCTCAGGCAGAGATTTTTCTGCTTTTTCTCTCTTTTATTATTTTTTTTCCTTTCCCAAACAATGATCCCACCTGTTTGACACGTGCAGAAAGGTGGTCTGGAGGTGCCTTAAACCTGAGCAAGCCACATACAAAAGCCAAAAAAAACCCCTATGAATGCACCAAGGGAGTGGGCAGCGGTGTGACAAAGCATCTCCCGCCTCCCTGCCAGAGGGTACAGCACCGATGCTGCTGGGGAGAGCTTCTCAAAGTACATGGGTGAGAAAACAAGCCCCTAAAGTTTCCTCTTGGTTCCCAAGACTCCCTTGTATCATGGGAGACTAGGAAAACTTCAGCAGGGAGATCCAGTGAGAAGAGACCTTTTTTTATTCTTTCTTTAAATTATTATTGTTTTATATATTAAATTTTTTTCGCTCCCAAACACTATCTGTGGCGGTCAGTCTGAAGCAGGGTTGCCAGCGAAAGCTGGGAGGCCCTTTCCAGGGTACAGGCTTTCAAACCAGCGAGGCAGGAGAGAAGGGATTTAAGAACAAACGGCAGGAGCTGGCTGTGTGGGGTTGGGGTCACGGTTTTTTTTGTCTTCTCAAGGTGGGAGGGTGATGGGAGGAGGTTGCAGGGGGCTGATGCTCAGTGAGGGGAGATAGAAAAATAGAGTGCTGGAAAAAGTTGAGGGTTAGGAGGAGTGAGCACAGTGCTCCTCCAGCCCCTCAGGAAGGAGGGAGGTGGGTGTGAGCACCCGGAGAGGTGAGGGCATGGCAGGGCTGGGCTGGGGTGTGTGGAGAGGAAGGGAGGACACGCTGGGAGCGAACAAGGCCAGGCAGAGCAGGGATGGCTCATGCAAAGTTGTTCAAGCAGCTCCCAAGGACATTTGGGATGTGAACCACATCCAAGCACAACACCAACACCCATAGCTCACGGGGAGGTGGTGAGAAGAGGTCTGCAGCTCTCCTGCCTTCTCCAACCGCACCGGTGCCCATCCAGGGGCAGTGGGGGGATGGAGACAACCCAGCTCACAGCTTGGCACTGGCAAGGTGCCCCAGCAAGGGTTGTCCTGGGGCCAACACCAGCAAGAGCTGCTTACAGTGCGTATTCGTTCAGGAATGAAACAAGCTCCTGATAGCCCTGTCTGCCAGGGTCTGATAAGAGAGCATCCCACGGGATGGCTAATTTTGAATGGTGGTGACCCTATTAAGTGATTATTAATCATTTTGTCACACAACACCCTGCCCCAGGTACTCCAGCAAGGCCACAAGACCCTCAGCAGTGTAGGCAGCCATCCGAGAGGTTCGGCAGCTCTGCCTCCCCAGGGACAGCCTGACTGGGATGAATCCAACATCAGAGCAATAAAACCCTCCAAAAATGCACCCAGGCAAGGACTCTATATATAGGCTCTGGCCTGGGCTAGGCCACTCTCTCTTGACAAAATGACACCCACAAACAAGTGGCTCTGATGTCTGCAGAGTTGGGATGCAGCAGGAGCTGCAAAGCCCACCAAGGAGCCCACTTTTTGGAGTGAAGATGGGTGACAGCAGCAGAAGGCTCCCTCCCACATGAAGCCCCTGACTTCCCCTACTCTGCCTGCCTAAGCCTGAGTCTGGATTTAGGAACCATTGGAGCAGGCAGCTGAGATCATGAATCATTACCCTGTGCTGGCTCCAGCACACTCTCCATCCACACCCAGGCAGGTTTTCCTGGCAGCCTCTGCCAAGGTGGCACTTGGAGGAGGATGGTGAGAGTGAGGAGGGCAGGGCTATGAGGGCACCTCACTGGGTTGGCTCAGCATCTGGGGAACAGAGATGCTGGAATGCTGTTCCCATCTCAGCACCACTGGGGGCTACAGAGTAAATCCCTGTCATTTGGGTAGTTTTTCTTTGCTTTCCAAAAAAAAAAAAAAAAAAAAAAAAAAAAAAGAAAGAAAGAAAGAAAAAAAGGAAAAAGAAAGGCAAAAAGGCAATTAACTTGACCCATGTGATGATTTTGCTGCCTGTGAAGCAAAGACCAGTCCTGTGGATAAGGCAAGGGATTCCAGAATGGCAAAGCAGTGGCAATGAGCCCTCAGCATGTTTTCTGTCTCTCAGGAAAGCAGGGTGGGTATCTGTTAAGAGATCCCAGGTCAGAGCCAGGCTGTCTTGCCTGAGGAATGCAACAGCCCTGCATCTTCCAGGGATCTCTGCATGCAGCATCTGGGTGGAGATGCTCCTCTCAGGCAGGGTCCAGCTGCAGTTCAAATCTGCTGATGATGCTCAGGAGCAAGAGAAAGGATGGTGGGTGGGAGGAAGGAGGAGGGCAGAGTGGTGTCAGCAGGTAGGTTTGGCTGGATATTCCTCATTCCTTCCCCACGTGTTGTTCCTTCCTGGCACATCCCTGCTATTTGGACCCTCTGGGCTGTCAGTCCCTGCAGAAAGGGCTATTTAGGGTTGGGATTGAATGAGACAGGTTGCCAGCACTGGGCAGGAGCAGAGGACCAGGAGCCTCTGGAAGGAGGCAGAGGGCAGGGGGTGGCCCCATCAAAGTGAGATGTTGAGTGAGGGCTCTGGGGTGACCCCAGCACAGGAGTGGGGTTCCCAGTGCCAGCTGAACCCACACTGGGGAAAGGTGAAGAGCAGCTCTGGGGAGCACTAGGTGGGGGGGGGTTGGACAAGATGACCTTTAAAGGTCCCTTTCAAGCCAAACTATTCTATGATTCTAGGATTTTAGCTGGAGCAGGGCTTTTCCCCACGCCTGTCAAAAGCCATCAACAAAAGCCTTCCTCTCCCTCCACTCCTCCTCGGGAAACCACCAGCGATCTTGACATGGGAATAAAGGCTCTGGGAGAATCCAGCTTTTTTGTTCATGGCCAGGCAGCCAAATCCCGCAAGCCCGAGACAGCAAGCCTCAGCAATCAAAGCCACGAGCGACAGCCGACCCCGCTCAGGGCACAGCCCCAGCCCTCCCTCCTCTCCCTCCCCAGTCCTCCTGCTTTTCCCAAGCAGATTAGGAGCGTGTTCAAATGCTCAGGACCCCCGGAGGTCAGAGACGCTGGCCTCCTGCACCAGAGGTTTGCTTGGGAACTCGCTGAGTTTCCTGCTTCTGGTAGGTCTGGAGATAAGCCGTGGTGTGCGGCCGCTGTCGCTGCCAGCGCCAGCAGGAGTCCACAGTTGCACACCGAAAATCCCGCAGCAAAAGCTCCAGAGCCATAGAATCACAGAACCACAGAATGATTTGTGTTGGAAGGGTCCTTAAAGATTGTTTAGTTCCACCCCCCTGCCCTGGGCAGGGACACCTTCCACCAGACCAGGTTGCTCCAAGCCCCGTCCAACCTGGCCTGGAACAATTCCAGACATGAGGCAGCCACAGCTTCTCCGGGCAACCTGTACCAGGGCATCCCCAACCTCACAGGGGAGAATTTCTTCCTAATACCTAACCTAAACCTATTCTCTTGCAGTTTAAATCCATCCCCCCTTGTCCTATCACTACATGCCCTTGTCAAAAGCCCTGTCCCTCGTGTGTTTGTGCCTTGCAGTTGAGCACATCTTGTAAGGGGTGAGGGACAATCAGGGACACCTCCCAGAGGCACTCCCCTGGATTCTCCAAGGCCTGATAGCAAGGCTGGGCTCCCCCCACCCTGCAGCACCCAGTAGGGTTTCCCTGTGCTGCTCAGTCTCACAAGTTCAGTGACAACAGTCTCTCTGCTGAATTCAGCTGTACCAGCCTCCAGAATTCAATGAGCCACGTACACAACCTCCTCTGGCAATGGAGACAAGGAATGAATTTTAAATAACAGTGAAGAACATCCAGCCAAGGATATGCCTGACCCATCATCCTCACACCTCACGGCTGCCTCCTCGCCTGTGCTCTGAGACATGCAGCCTGCAGACAGCAGGTGGCACCCCTAGGGCAGCAGGGATGCAGGGAGCCCATGGAGGAAGCCAAGGCACTGATCAGGGCACCAACTAAGATGCTTTGAAGCCAGTTTGGTGCATCACCATCAGATGTGGCAATTTCAGAGCAGCCTTGGATGTCACACTAGAGCCTGGAGCTAGAGCAGAGCTGTGCTTTGAATGGTTCTTGCAAGCCTCCAGTAAAAACCACTGACTTCCAGCTGGGAGGTGAGGATGATGCAGGTGCTCAGCAGCTCGCTCACTTCTCTGCATAGGGAAGACATTCCATTCACAGCAGCTTCCAAGGGTCCTCCTGCGTCCCAAAGTTTTGCACTTCACCAAGAACTTGGAGGTGCTAAATTAAGACTGTCTAGAGAACAGGGCATGACCTTTGCCAGACGGGGTGCCTCAGATATTGAAAATTATTCCAACTGCTGACAAAAGGCAGGGACTTATCTGCCTTTATGTAATGTAGCTCTTCCAGCAGCCACGGAGGAAAAGCACACATGAAAAAGCAGGAGAGGAAATGGAATCAGCTTCTCACTTCCATTCTGCCACTGTCGTTGGGGAGTTTCAGCCCCATTAAGTCAGGATTGTTCAAGTGCAGCTCCATATCCCAGCTGGGTAGGAAGCATTTGCCAAGGGAGAGGCACAATGCCACACAGCTCCCGTGTCAGCAGCAGAGGCAGGATCCCAGAGATGGGATGTGAGATCTGCAGGCACCCACACGAGGGGTATATTGGTACAAACACAGCAGGAACCGGCTGAGGCTTCCAAAATCTCACCCCAGCAGAGCTAAGTCTGCTGGCAGGAGCTCCAGGAGAGCACGACACTCATGGCAGCTCCAGCAGTAAATCCAGGTGGAATAATGACACGACCTTGCTGCATTTTCATTGTCCCTGTGCTTGTTAGTCCTGGTTGGATGTGCCACTCACACGATAGCATCTCTTCCCTAGTCAAGCACGACTTCCGTTGCAGGAGAGTCAGAGCAATTACTTGTACAAACAGCCCTCGCCATCTCCTGATAGCCTTCGCACTGCTCCTGCATTTTTAGACACTTTCCATGTGTTGCCCAGGAAGAAAAGTCGTTTACTGAAGCCACGATAAGACACGGAGCGAACATTTAATCTGCCACAGGTATCTGAAGGACGAGGGGAGGGGGAAGGGCTTGTGCCCCCCCAGCGCACAGCTTTGCACATGCAAAGCTCAGCAGCTCCTCGAAATTCCCATTTTAAGATCTCTCCCTCTGACCCCCGCCAGGGAACAGCTGCAGCAAGAAGAAATGGAGCAGGAGCAAATGAGCACAGTGGCAAGGGGAGGCAAAGGGTCTGTATCTAGCTTTGCTGTCCCCATCCTCACTGTAAAGCAGGATTTTTGGCACTGTGAATTAGAGGTGCCTCCTGATTGCTGGTCCAAAACTCACTGTCACTGGGACATCCTTTGTCCTGGGGAGAACCCGCTTTGTCATTTGGCAGCGAGCAATAAAGAGAAGCGTGAAGGAGTCAGACTCAGCTCTTAAAACCTGGCCAGCAGGGTTTAAAGTATTTGGGGTTTGGACAAGTTCGTCACAACAAGGAAACACCTCTGCCCTCCTCATTCATTTTTAGAAGAGACAAATAAAAATAGACTTGCCAGAGGAGCTGCAGACAGGGGAGAGAGGAGGAAGGAGACACATGCCAGCTGCCAATGAAGCTCACAGCTTCCAGCTCACAACCATGCTGTGGACCTGCGCCCCCCAGGCCATTCGTGTCCCACCTTGGGGCAGGTCAGAGCCCTGGTGAAAAGGTGGAAGAAAGGAAGAGCAGCTGCACACTCATGCTCTTCTCAAGCAAGGGGAAGAAGTGGTTATCCCAGGATGGGGAAAAGACACCTCCTCGAAGAAGGAGACCAAGGGATGAACTCTGGCACTGTTATCCAGCAAGTTTCCAGCTGAGTCTTAGTTTGGTTGTTGGACATTGCCCACATGACTCTGTAACCAGGGTGGTTTTGCACCTGCGCTGTAGGAGGTGGCAGCAGCCCCAGGTGTGCACCCCCATGCCAGTGCCATCCTGATATCTGTGAGTCTACATGAGTAACAAGAGCTGGAGGCACCAAGAGCACTGGCTCCCTCCAGCCCTTGCAACCAGAGTAGTATCTCCATTTCCTGTAGGAGTGGCATTGGGGTGTGTCCTGCCACATTGTGCTTTCTGTGCTGGTTCACTGAAGCCCTTGAATCTTTGGTTTCATGCCCCTGAGCCCTTAGCCTTCAGTATCTCATTCAGTGGTGTCATGACGATGGTCCACCCCTGTGGCCCACCTCAAAGCACAGACGCATCTTCTGAGGATGTTTGGCACCTTTACTTCTGAGATGTTTGTGGCGTTTTCCACCTGATCCTAATCCTGGTGCCACCTCAAATCCATCTCAATCCATAGCAGTTACAGAATCATAGAATCAGCCGGGTTGGAAAGGACCTCTGAGATCATAAAGTCCAACCCTTGATCCACTACCAGCGTGGTTACTAGACCATGGCACTAAGTGCCACATTCAGTCACCATGGCTGTCGAGCAGAAGAGGGCAAGGCACGGGTATGAAAACCTTGGTCAGGACAAGTCCTTGCTGGCAAGGACCACCCCTTCCAAATCAGTGCCTTCCTGGGTGCTAAAACCCATTGCAGCTTTGTACCCTGCTCTTGCAGTGTTTATCCCAGCTCAATCAGACCTAATTAGCTGGTTTAAGTTTTTTTCTGTGGTCAGGAGGTCCAAGGATGCAGGATTCCCTTGAGCATCACCTGTTGCCTAATGGGGTCTGTGGCTGGGTGCTGATCCCAGCTGGAGCACAGCTCTCCAGCATCACTACAGGACTGTGGAGGAACGTGCTACTCCACAGACTGAAGGCAGCTGGGATGAAGAAAGATAAAGCTAAAGCTTAATTTTACTGGAATATCAGCATGCTGGCACTCATGTAACCCTCTTACTTCAAGCTGGTTAGCTGTGCAGAAAACCTCAGGCCAAACTCATCCAGCAAAATCCCTGAGTATAGAAGCAGTTGTCCCCATAAAGAAGCTATTTGGCAGCATGGCTGTCCCACGCCAGTCCGAGGGATTAAAACAGAAAGACCCTTTTGCTGGTACGGAAGGTCCCCTGCGCTGGCTGTCTTCTTCCTGCGATTAAACCATGCTGGGAAGAGCCTGCTTTTCCACCTGCTGCTGCTCCTGGGCTGAGAGAGGATCCTGGCTAGATGGGTTTTTCGGGTGACCCCGTGCCCTCACAGCACCGATTTCCCCTGCCGGGCTGCCAAAGCACCACCAGCAACCTGGGGGCTGAGATGTGTCCCCAGCCCACGCCGAGGCCACCGCGAGCCCCGTGGGAGCTGGTGACACGCAGCATCGAGGGAACGCTGGGTGCGAGGCGGGCAGCGGTCCAGGCACGGCGCCCGCACCCACCCGCGCCAGCGCGGCGGGACCTGGCACCCACCGCACCCGGCGAAGGCGCTGCGGTTCTTGGTCTCCCCCCAGTGACCAGACCACATATAACAAAAGCAGCAGGTCTGGGACTCGTGCTCGGGAGGTTTCCAGCCCCACGAGCAGAGATCCTGGCTCCCAGAGCGGGGTGTGTGATTACCAGGTAATTATACTAATCACCATTTCCCCGAATCCTCCCCACGAGTGAAAGCCCTCTCGCTGGCGTGCCGGCTTGCGTTGCAGTTTTTGGAAGCAAAACCCCATTTCTTCCATATGCCAGCACTTGAAATGTATATATTCATTCATTAAGGAGCACCGACACCGCTGTGGCAAATGACCTGTCAACAGATTTACAGCAGGAAGTAAGTCACTGCCTCCGAGCCTGCGCTCTTAATGTAATTAAAGTCCTCTGTTTGGAATTCGTTGTTAATTAATATTCATGCTCTGTTCCCCATCTGCCATTCCCACGTTGCTGGTTCCTTCTGAGATTGATCAGAGGGTGATTAAGGCAACAAGCAGACAGAGAAGGAGGAGGGGGACTGGTGGGAAGGGGTTGGATCAGCTTTTGGTAAGGGAGCAGGATTGCATCCAGGACCCCGACTGCTCTGGGAGGGAATGGCTTAAGCATCATCCTTGGCTTTCTCCACTGCCGAGGGGAAATTGAAGGGATGGTGAGAATGATGGATCAAGAGATAGACACCACCGGCTGGCTCCTGAAGTCTCTCAGGGCTTGCTTCAGCACTGAAAGGAAGATGAGAAGCACCTCTGGAGCTAGGTGCTGAGGACAAGCTGGTGGTGTGAACTAATTAGCTTAACTGAAATGAGGCTAATTGCTGGCCCTTGTGGTTCGGTCTGAGGGAGCAGCCATGGTAGCCCAGCACCACGAACCAGACCTACCAGCACGGTTATTTGGGGGTGGAGGCTCAGAGGGAGTTTCAGATGAAGCAGTGCTCACCTGGGCATATGTAAGAAGGGCACTGATGTACAAAGTGATAACAGACACCAGCAATTTTGCCCAGCCTAGTGCAGGTCATGAGGGGGCATCTGTGAGGACAATGTGGCCAACTTCTTCGGGTGGGCACAGCCCTCACAGTGACAACACAGCAGGTGCTCCACTTAAAGCATGTCATGGGCTGCCCCTGGCCCTGGGTGGGCACGGAGAGCTTGTCCCACACCTGCACAGGCTGGAGGTCTCCTTCTCTCTGATCCGCAGCCACTGTGGCATTTCCGCAAGTGCTCAGCATGGATCCCAACAGAATCAGACAACCGTAGCAACAGCCACAACTCCTTTACCAAAAACACTGAAAACAGGCACATGCTGTCTACCACTTTGGGTGAGAAAGATGTTCCCACATCAGAGGGTGAAAGCCTGGTGGGTGCCATCCCACTGAGCACATGGGCTGCTGTACATGCAGTGCTCTGCAGGAGGAGGAGGAGGCCAGGCTGGAGATGTGTCCCCAGTTGTGGCCCTGTATCACCCCATCTCCAGACGATGGAGTGTGTCCCTCATACTGACCCTGAATCACCTCATCTCACCACGCCCAGATGCTGGAGATGCCAGAGCCCAGCATCCTTTGAAATTAAGGGCACTGCATGCACTGCAAAGCCTCTTGAAGACCTTTCCCGTTCCCAGGATGCAACCCAGGATACTAGGGGTCTGTGGTTGGTGCAGACAGGTAGGCAGCTGGAAGGCAAGTCCTGTAGTCAGTCTCCCTCAGCAGGAGAACACTGTCCCTCTCCCTTTCCTGGGCCACTCTTCTTCCCCAGGAAAAGCATCACAGGGACATGGGATCTCAGGATGGAGGTTCCCAAGGGACCAGAGGAACTGGAGCTCTCATCCAGGCACTGAGCAACCCCAGCTCTGTCACTATGAGTGGGGTTTCCTCAATCAACGAAGCCCATTTCAAATGGCTTTTAGATCCTTAAACACAATCGTGGGGTTTAAATTGGATACACCCCGCTCGGAAAGCTGAGTCCCACTGGCACCTCCTGTTTATACATGAACAATCAAAGTGATTTATTCATCTGCCTAAAGCAGGGTTGCTCTTTGACCGTCCATCCATTATCCTTATCTATCTGTCCCGGTTAGGAGCCGAGCAATCCATCTTGCCAAACCTAATGTATGCCGAGCGGCTCCGCAGGCCGCCGCGCTCCGGGAGGGCTCTGCCGGAGCAGACAACACGGGTCTGGCTCTCAGCAGTGCTAACGCAATTCCATTGACGTCAACCGGAGCCACCCATCGTCACCCTCCGGGAAAATTGAAGCCTAGGATGGGCAGAGCCAGGTGGGCACCGAAGGGATCTGCGGTTGCCATCAGGACTGGAGCTGCCACCCAGCCCACCGTGGAACGCACAGACCCTGTGCCGTCGGCGTGCAAAGGGCACCGTCAATCCAGGGAAATTCTTGATTCTCCTGATTAAGTTGCCAAAAGGGGACCAGTGGTGTGGTCCTGGGGTGTCATCTTCTCATCTATGATGAAAAGACCATGTTACTCCCGTGCCACGTGGGTGACCAGCAGTGGCAGCCGCACCCTGAGTTCCTGCTGTCTCTGCCTGGGATGTTGCAGAGGGGCTCAGGGCGTGTCACAGGTGGTAGCAGGGTACTGCCCTCCTGCCTCCTGGGGATGAAAAAAACCTTGAAGAAAATGCAGCACCATGAGGATGTTTCAACCCTGGAAGTGTTCAAGGCCAGGTTGGACAGGGCTTTGAGCAATCTGGTCTAATAGAAGGTATCTGGGTAGAGGGTTGGAATAAGATAATCCTTAAGGTCCCTTCCAACCCAAACCCTTCCGTGTTTCTATGACCTGTGACCATGAGAAATTAGCTCAAAAATGTGTTGCCACCTCTCCTCTTATCTTTCATCAGAGACAAGCAGTTGTGACAAGCTGAAGCCCCTTGTCTACAGCAGGCAGATGCCAAACAGGGAAGAGCAGGGTCCCTGCTCTCTGTCCAACTGTTTGTCCCCATCCTGGGCTCTGTGGGGACTGTTCAATCCCATAGCCATAGATGAGAGAGTGATGAGGCTCAATCATGCAGGAAACATGGAGGGTCTCCATCCTGCAGAAGACATGGCTCAGGGAAGATGGCACTGGAGCTGCCTACCATGCAGTGAGCACCTCTTGGTCAGCAGGTTGAGTGACCACTGCTGAAATATTAACTAAGAAAAACAATCCTACAAGCTTCAGTAAGTTGCAAAGGGCACCATGTCCCTCTAAGGAAACTGGGAGGCTTTTGCAGCTCCCCATCTGCAAAGCCCTTTCTTGCCATATTTCAGCTCCCATGTGAAGCACAGGCTGTGACAACTTTGCCAAGGAGGTTCGGGAAGGGAGTGCGGCCACAGACAAACCAAATGGCTTTCCTCTTGAAAAAATACTGACCCAGTTTGGCTGAAATTTTCCAAAGAAATCCAGGTTGAGGCAAATCCCTGGGAGACAATTTCTGCCTTAAAGTCTGTGTTTTGGCATTGTTCTAAGCAATGGGAAACACAGCCCCATCAGGGGAAGTATTGGACAATATCAGTAACAAGCAGTGTTATCTACTGTCTACAATAAAACAATTCTCATTAATTTACTCTCTTTGCCTTGGAAGAGGATTTCTAGACTGGGGGAAAAAAAGTCTCCCCCTTCCCCCCCCCAAAAAAAAAAAAAAGAGGAGAAGAAAGCAATGGAATTAGCCAAGCCATCCAGACTTGAATCAGTCCAGATTTGTGCAATGGCACCTGGCAGAGCAAGCAGAAGTGTGAAGGGCTGTGGTTTGGAGACCTCCAAGCTCATCTAATAAAGAAGAAAAAAGTTCCTGCTGCTGCCATCTCTGAGGACCTTCAACAGCAATATCGGAGGAATCTCCTGAGCCACAGAGAAAAAGCAGGGAGTGGTAGGAGCAGGTACCAGCACTTCCAAAAAACAGTCCTGGAAAGGGAAAAGCAGGTTCTTTCATGGTATTTGAGCCCATTTCCAACTGTGCAGAGTGGGCAAGGAATGCTCTTGCATGGGGATTCTCCATAGCGTTGGTGAATGTGGTTCACAGCCTGTCTGAATGCAGGACACACCAAGTTTTTGTGACTATTCATTTTGGAAAGTTTTCCAGCCTAAGAAGTTCATGGTTTGGATTACCCAGAGAAGTTCCAGGCAAACATCTAAAATTTGGGGAATCAAAGCAGAGCCAGACTCTCAAGGCCAGTGGCCACAGCTGGCTATCAGGCTATCATCAGCTTATGCCCCCAGTTCTGCAGCCAACGTGGTAGGTCAAGGTGAGGTGAGATGCCCTCCCCAACCACACACACCTTCTCACCATTCCCCTGGGTGGAAGGACACACAGGCACTGAGCATCACTGCTGCAGCACTCATACACTCCGACCCAGCAAAGCCCCAAGATGTTTTGAGCTATGACTGGTTGTCTCCTGGAAATTCCTGGGTAGATTTGGCCAAAAGATCACACAGGTTTGACAAGTTCAACCTGCTGTAGTGTCGGATGACTCTGTCCACAAGCCAAGTAGATTTTGTAGCTGGTGTGAGAGCAGGGACAATAACCACATGCTTGGAGAGAAACCCACAAGCCCAAGAGGTGTTTTTGTGCAGTGAAACTATTTTCACCAAGCTTAAGTCAAGCAATGAAATATTCATGGGACACTAAAGCAGTGGGCTCCCTGGCTGCCTTCTTATGGGAATCCAATAATACTGGAGACAGCCTTAATTCAATATTCAAAAAGCCTCTTTCCTTTTCCCTCTCTCCATCTCCCCGATGTCTCTTTGGGTTCAGAGACCTTTTTGGAAACCTCACTTTTATGTACTGGATGCATTAGTGGAGAGGAGAAATGGGGGGAGAAAGAACGGGAATGGCAAGGATGGCAACCACACAGAGGACAGCCGGGGATTTCTGGTCCCCAAGCTGCCTGGCGATGCTTGGCTGGATGATCTGAGACAGCTCTTCCCAGAGATATGTCTGCATGGCTTTTTCGGGGCCAGCCCC
The DNA here is from genome assembly GCA_036023395.1 of Myiotriccus ornatus. Lineage (NCBI taxonomy): Eukaryota > Metazoa > Chordata > Aves > Passeriformes > Tyrannidae > Myiotriccus > Myiotriccus ornatus. The sequence continues at coordinate 26,347,693 of JAYRBT010000005.1, read as the reverse complement.
ACACTTGTGCTCAGACTTGGCTGGTTTGGAATCAGTTGTGGTCCAAGAGCTGTGTAACCACGGGTGTGTGGTCCATGTTCCCACTGACAGACTCACAGAGAAACAGGCTGCCTGGCTCAGCTGCAGTGGATGCCAGCAGGGCTGAAGCCATTTTTGGCTCAGCACCTATCCTGCAAAAAGAAAACAGTGGAGATAGAGCCTTTGTCCACCAGCATGGACTGAAAATTGGGACAGCTGGGCTCAGGTGCTCTCGAGGACTAAAGACCTGTAGCTCCAGTGACATGGGTGGTGTTCACGTGGGCAGTCATCTTCACCCAGGGTGAGGACACTGATGCTGACAGGGTTTGAATGAGCCATTTGATGCTCCCTGCTTGCCCTGTTGATGCTACCAGCTCTCACTCCCTGACCTGGAACATCAACACTAACATTCTCCTCCCCATTTGAGAAAGAGCAAGGCCAACCTGCAAGCCTGTTCCCAGAGGTCATGTTTTGTGTGGAATTGCACTGAGCTAACCCCCACAAGCCAGTACTGACACACAGCTACCCCATGCCAGGAGATGGGCACTGCTTTGTGCTGCAGTCAGGTGGGAGGCAGCTGGAGCTCTGCTGGCAGGGCCTTCCTGCCCACTGTGGGGAGGGACAATACTCAGGGATGTGAACAAAGCTTCTCCAGCCACTGAGGGTCCAGGGGATTGCTTGCTGCCCTTCCAGATACAAAAATGGTGGGCACCAAAGGATTGATTACAAGCAGCAGGATGTGGTTTTCCACACCATCCGTGGACACCATGAGGCTGGATGCTGTTGGGTGCTGAAACTTCACAGAAAAAATCCGGGAAAAGAGTCCCCCACTTGCCATCTGTAGCTTTGGATGATGAAGCTCTCTATGTGTTGCAGCAAAGCGAAGATTTAAAAGAGCAACAGCTTTCCAAGCACTTAGCAGAGTATTCCCCCCCCCACCTCAAGGATTCTTTCCCGGAGAGTATTTAAAATCCAATTATTTACTCCACAATGCACTGGTTATTTGGTTTCTTCTGGCATCTCCCAGTCACGAATGCCCTCAAGCAGATCAGTTTCAACCTTCAGAAAACCTCTCTATTAGTGTTTGATCTTGTCAGGCTCTTTTTATAGCCACTCTCAAAGCTAAGTGGAAGCTGCTCAGTGGCTACTTGCCACACGGGGGCATGTGGGCAGATGCCAGATAGCAGGGACAGGGCACAGTCCCCATGAAGGAGGCTTCAAAGCACCAATGATGCACAAACAATGCACAAAAACTGGGTCCATGCTGACATGCTGGGGTGAGTGTGGAGAGCTCTGTACTGCTCTGAGCTGCTTCCCATCTCCAAGGCAAGGTGAGAGCCCTTCGGGGAAAAGCAAAATGCTCCATCCTGTTGGTGCCATCACCCTGGACTGGCGGCTGTGCTGGTGCATCCCACAGAAGAAGAGAGTGAGCAGGAAGCCTGCAAGTCCTTTCACACCTTCTGCGAGAGCCTGGCACTAATGAGGCCTTGGCCAAACTCCAGCAAGAACCTGACACGCTGCCTCACATTCCTGCCCTTTCCATGGCAAGAAAAAAAGAGATTTCTTTCTCTCTTCCTTATTCTAGCATCTACAGGCCTGATGCTGATGATTCAAACAGTGAAGACACTCTCTCTGTTGATCTTTTATAGATTCTGGTTCTAGCTATACATCACTGGAGGCAGGTACTTAGTCTTAAAGCAGTTGTTTTGTGATGAACAGAGATGATAAAGCCAGTTTTTCTCTAGGTTTTGAGTCTTATACTTTAACTTCCAGTTTTAGATGTCCAAGCTAGGTATTTTCCATTATATGGGTGTTGAGTGTTCCACTATGACTCCTGATGAACACCAGGATATAATTGATGAATCTCACAGACTATGCTGGGAGCTGAAAGCAGGTATATACACCAATGTATCAGCTGGGAAAGTAGGTTGTAAAGCACATCTAAACAAGGTTACATGGGAGTCCTGTGGCAAAGCAAGGACAGGATATGGGGTCTACAGTAACCCCATACACACACCTGACATAGATCCCTTTCTCCTCAAGGAAAGCTGATAAACCTGAAGGTCCCTCTTTACCTTAAGCAGCATGGCTCTTGGGCCACTGGTGGGTGAAGGACCAACTCTGCCCCTGGGCAGCAATATGTGCTGGGGTATCCCCACAATCCCAGCTGCTCCCAGCTTCTCCCTTGGTGAGCCCCTCCTCAGGTGGAGCCACCCACAGACATCATAAGCCTTCCAAGAAGACCTCTGCGAGGAATAATGCCGCTGATGGATGATGCCTGTCTGTGCGGATCGTCTGCCAATAGGTCACGAATTACTCAGATGTGTCTGTTATCCCGAATTATTCCCTGATTCACGCGGCAGCTTACGCAGGATCTCCTTGATTAGATTCCTCAATATCAAACGCCCTGGCTCATTGGCCTGACCTTCTCTCCACGTAAGCCTCCAGGCCATAAAGCGCTCTTATCCAAAATCTTGACCTCATGTTTAATTTTATCACAGTTGACGTTAACGGAGGTTAGCTGGGCTTGAGCACGCACTGGAAGTTAAGTGTTCCTGCACCAGGGCCCCCGTGCATTTCCCAGCGCTGACTGATGACCTGAATTCAAGGATGCCTTTTCCCTGGCTTCGACAAGCTTCAGCTTGGCACACACAGTTCCTGGAATCCATTCTCCACCACTGATGATGATGAATCAATCATTTGCTTTCTGAACGTGTTCCACAGAATTCCCTCAGCCTTCAACAAGCTGGCAGGCTTTCCCACCGCAAAATTAGTTGGCTCAACAGCTCTTGGGACAGTGAGCACCTCGTGTATGGTTCCTGTCTGGAAACAAATGGATTTAAACATCTGAAGTGAACTTTTGTGGGAAGACCTTTCTCAGCAGGGCCCCAGACTTGGTGAGAACCAGACTCAACAAAAATGGGTTGGTGGACAGAGGGTGGTTGAGGAGAAGGAAGGGTGCACGAGGATTGATGTATTGACATCAGTCAGCCTGGTGGAGTCTAGACAGGGCTTTTACAGGTTCAGAAGAGCCCTGGATACCTGACGTCACCTGGGTGGTTCGATGGAAAATCCCTGTGATGCTCGGGTTGAATCCACCTCCCATCAGATATCTGTAAGGTTTTGGTTGGCTTGCTTGGTTGTGTGAAGCCATAAAATCATCCAGGCTTCCTCTCTGGTGAGCAAAAAGACAAGCTAAAGTTCAGTCCAGAACTTGATTTATCCCGGGTATTTAGGACAAGATGGGATGAATGAATCTCAGACAGCTGTTCATTCAGTCCTTTGGTCATTGAGGGATACAGCTTTTGCTGCAATAACTAGCTTTTGGAAGGTAAACTAGCTTTTTTGAAGGTAAACTGAACCCTACCCCTTGGTTGGTGCCCACCTGCACTCCTGCAGGTCTCCACCACTGTCTGAACATCTCAGTCTCCAGGTCCACTTCCACACTTTAATCCTCCACAGCTGCTGCATGAGGAAGGACCAGGCACCTTCAGCCAGCAGGGTACCCCATACACAGGGCAAACCTCATTTAGCAACTCCCCCAGAGGTGCTTCAGCAGCAAGATTGGATCCTGCTGCCAGGAACAGGCACTTCCCACAACATCTCCTAGTGCTTCACTAATATTTGCTGGCAGAAACCAGTTCCCTCAGTCCTTCATATCTCTTTTGCTGCAGTTTAAACCAATCACTTCTTGCCTTTCTCTCAAGGGGGAGTTTTGGGTGTATTTGGAGCATGTTCCTATACCCTCTCCTCAGTCTTCTCTGCTCTTGGTGAAAGTGCCCCAGCTCCCCAGTTTCCCCACACTGGCTACTTCTTCCACACTCACACAGTAAGTTTCCAGTATTTGTGAGGCCACTGAAAAAAGTTTCATCCACCTCCACAAGCTGATTGTCAGCATCCAGCACAGGAGCCCAGACTCAAGACTGAGAGGAGCCTTACAGAGAAGGACTTGGAGTTATCAGAGAGTGATGTGCAGCCACAGCCCAGAGGGCAGGTTTGATTAGATATTAGGAAGAAATTCTTCCCTGTGAGGGTGGTGGGGCCCTAGCACAGAATGCTCAGAGAAGCTGTGGCTGCCCCATCCCTGGCAGTGTTCAAGGCCAGGTTGGATGGGGCTTAGGGCAATGTGGGATAGTGGAAGGTGTCCCTGCCCATGGCGGGGGAGTGGAAATTATCTTTAAGGCCTCTTCCAACACAACTCATTGTGATCCTCAGACCATGATTTAGACTTTAGGTTGGTGGCCCTGCTTTCCTAAAGACACACAGCTCCAAAGCCAGGTAGGGAAGTTCAGTGGGGCACCTCTGGCAATCACATCACACCAACTTGAGTGCCAAATTGGGGCTGGGGAAAGCTGAAGTCTGGACACTGGGCCAGGTGTGGGTGTTTATGTTTTGGCATCATGGAGAGCACGTTTGCAAAGAGGAATTAATCATTTTTGCTGATCATTTTAATTGTTGAACACTGCCTCTCTGCAAACTATTCATGAACAGACAACAACTTTCTCTAATTTAGTCATTAGTCCTAATTATTCACTCCATCTCTCCTATTAATAACATGCAGGGAGCAGACTGACAGCAAACAGCTCCATGCAATTATTTTGTTCAGTGAAGTTTGAAACACAAGCAGTGCCGGGTATTTCTGATGGGGCACAGATTGCCCAGTGCATCCCTGCCTACCCACCACGTGGCTATGAAATCCTAGAACCGCATTTCTGGTGTGAATGCCCCTGTTTGCAAAATGAACACGTGCCAAAAAGCTGCTGGTTCCCAGACTCAAAGGCATTTGTTTGAATATCACTGAATAGTGAATACAAAGAAGGACCAAGGCAAATATATTTTACACAGCTCAAAAAAAAAATCACCATTGTCAACTATTTAGGAAACAGCTTTCTCGAGGTCATAGTGTATCTGTATATTGACAGTGAGAAAGTTGCCACCTGAAACTGAGTGATTCATTGCAAGGGTACATGAGCAGTATCCAATATTTAATTACTGTGTCAATTAGCTACATCACATTGCTTTCCTCCACCCACACCATGATCTAAGCATAGTCAGGCACCTGAGCAGTATTTGTAATCCTATGCCTTTCTTTCCCTGTTACCTGGGCAAGAATCCTGCACAACAACAAACCATCAGTAAGTTATTTAAGGCTTAATGGTTTTCAGAGCATTTGAGGCTGTAGCCCTAGATTTCACCTTTAGCAAGAAATAGAAATAGGGATCTCCTTTATGCACATAGAAACTAAATTTAAAGACTCAAAACAGGCAAAAATTGACTGCTCCCAAGCATCTTCTCATCCCTTGGAAGAGGCAGCTGCAGCATTAACTCCAGACAAAAATCCCTGCTAGAGGAAGCATATCGACTTCTGATGGGGAGAGCTCCTGTCTTGGTTTTAAATTCACTCAAGATGCAGAGTTTATTCAATTATCAGCCATCTAGAGACTGAAATGTGGCTCCGCTCCAAATATCAACCGGGCGGGGGAGATGATGACAAACAGGTTAACCCTTCATCCACCCTTCAGCTAGACAGAGGGTGGGCAGCAGGATGGCACCGAGCAATCCAACACACATGCATCATGAATCTCCAAGGTTAAAGCTATTGGCTCAGTCCCTCACACGCAGAAAGGGCTTTGACACTGGCTATGCCTAGGAGGGCAGCTGGAAAAAAAAAAAATCCATGTGGTGTGGTACCCAATGGGAGGATGCTCTGTTCACAAGCCCCCTTTTGTAAGGGGACCCCGTGCAGCACAAAGGGCTCTCTGTCCTCAGGGGAGACCCATGGCTGTAAAAACAAAGAGAGACACCGGGAAAGCGTCTGGTTCATTATTCCCCTCTGAAAAGCTCTCCAGCATAAGGCCTTTTAAAGGAAGACTCTGGCTATGAGGGGGGTGTGGATTAAGACTAAGATTCATTGGAAGAGGCAAAAGGGGGAGCTGGCAAGATGTAAATCCTCACCAAAAGCCTTGGGAAGCATGGAGGGTCTTGTGCTAGCAGCCAGACCCACATGCCAGCACATGGGGCTCCTGGGAGAGGTCAGAGCTGCAGCCATATAATCTATTACACTCCTCTAGGATGCATCTGAAGCACTCGAGGGGCAGCACTCCCACAGAAGTTACCTTAATGCTGGGGCTGCTCAGCCACACTCACTGGTGGCTCTGGAGAGCAGCAAGATGCTGGAGAGGAAGGAAGCACCAACCAGCACAGCTTTTCCACATGCTGCTCAAGTCTGTTTTCAGCCCTAAGTATAATTTCCACTGGAGGAGGAAGGTTATATATTTTTTGGGATGTTAAAGCCCAAACCCGCTGCTTTCTGGGAATCTCTTCCGTATTACACTGCTCTGACTCGGAGCTCGCAGCATCGTCCTCGCCAGGGCATGCCTGCCAAGCGAGATTTGCTCTCGAGGGATCTGGAGAGCAGAGCCCTTCCCGGCAGCAGGAAGAGATGGTAAGCTGGATCTGTCCCCTGCGAGTGGGACGGTAAATGGCCTCTTGCCTTTGTCATTACCTGGCAGAGATGAGTCTGGGAAGCAGCAAGCTGCGCTGGCCGGGTATGGAACATCTTCGCCTGGGCTGAGCTTGCCCTCTGATGGCAAGCGCCGGTAGTGAGAAGTAGCTCTCTCCCAAAACCATGTCCTCCCTCCTCTGAGGGATTTCTCTACTCCACCTAATCGCCCTGTTGCAGAAAATAACAGAAAACCAATTTAGTAGTAGAGTTAGAAGTAGAGTGGCTAAGGCTTAGTAAAAAGCAGTAGGCCTGAGATGTAGCAATCGAACTAGTGAGAAAAGA
>JAYRBT010000005.1:26290790-26340250 GCA_036023395.1 Myiotriccus ornatus | reverse complement strand
ACAGGTTCCCGGGCCCTGAAATAAAGCACCGCATAAACCAGCACTCTGTTGGTTTGTGTCTTTGTTTACGGGCAACAGCCCTGGTGCTAAACCAGCATTTTAGAGTGCTACTGCAATGAAGGCGTCGTCCACTCCCAGTGAGGGCAGCTTCTCCTGGGCCGTGGCAGCCCACGTTGTGCCCTGCAGGGCTAAGGGGGTAGGGGCTGGCAGAGGGCAAGTGGGGCAGTGCAGAGTTCCTGCAGCAGCTCAAAGAGGGTGACAAGGTCACCGAACTTTTTTTAGAGCACTAATGTAAAGGTATCAGGAAACATGAAAAAAACACCACATACTGCTATGAAGGCAGGCTGACAGAATTGGGGTTGTCCAAACCGGAGAAGAAAAGGCTTTAGGGAGCTCTTAGAGCCCCTTCCAGTGCCTAAAAGGGCTCCAAAAGAGCTGGAGAAGGACTTTGGACAAGGGAATGGAGTGACGGGATAAGGGGAAATTGCTTTAGACTGAAAGAGGAGCAATTTAGAATAGGTATGAGAAGGAAATTCTTCTCTATGAGGGTGGTACAGCACTGACACAGTTGCCCAGAGAAGCTGTGGCTGTCCCAACCCTAGAAGTATTCAAGGCCAAGCTGGACAGAGCTTGGAGCAACCTGGTCTAGTGGAAGTTGTCCCTGCCCACGGCAGGGAGGTTCAAATGAGATGACTTAAGGTTCCCTCCTACCCAAACAATTCTAGGATTCTATGAACTGCTGCCAGCCATCTACAGCTTACCCAGAACAAGCATCTGACTCTTTCGGGGGGGTCCTTGCAGCATTAACCCCTGTCACCTGCCCTCCACCCACTCAAAAAAACCAGAGCAAGCAGGGGAAGCAGCCAAGGAGCAGTGGGCTGCCCCACCCAGGACAACAAGCCAGAGACCAAGGGTGACCCCAGCACAGCAGGACACTCACCAAGACGGGTCCAGCCTGACCACAGGAGGCAGGACTGGCTGCTGGCAACAGGGTCCATCAACACAGAGGCGTCAGGCCCAAGGTCCATCCAGGAAAAAAATGAGGCAGGACTGGATAACAGGCTACACAAGGACAAGGTCCCATCCACAAATACAGGAAGGCACCCCTGCCCTACATCCCAAGAAAACAAAGGAGTTTAAAGATGACCTTAAATATAGGGCCTGGGCCAATTGCCAGAGGGTGCGTGGGTGCAGGTTCCAGGTGAAGCTGCTCAAGGCAATCAACACCCTCTGATGCCCCCAAGGTCCTGACACCTGATGCTGCCTCTCCTCTCTCTGCTGAAAGTCAGACCCCAGGGCTCACCCTGGGGTTTTCCAAACCCCATTGGTCTGCACACGGAGAATCAATCACAATAAATGAAAGTGGACTGCAAAATATAAAGGTTGGTCAACCCTCAGATGCTCATTCAACAGGCTTGAAAATACTGAGATTTGAAAGAGGTTTCTCGAGATGTGTTTCACTTCTTGATTTTTTTTGAAACCTTGCAGCTCACAATTTTCAGTCTGCCCTTATAACCACACAGAACAGGCGAATACTTCCATAAAAACGCTGCAGACTCCCAAAATTCAAGACTGATGAAGATTCCTTCCAGACCAAAGGTGCAGCACAGAAAGAGCTCTTGCTGTCCATGGAGTGCCAAGAGTGGCGCAGCAACTGCACCTGAGAGACGAAGGCTCAGCCAAGATTGGCCGTCCGACTCCCAGCGTTCCTGCAAGCGAACGACTGCCATTCCACCCAGGAAAGAAAGCCCAGAGCCTCTGTCTCTCATGTGCAATTGGTGGGCCAACAAAGATTCCTCCCAGGGAAAAGGCTCCTCCGTAGCTTTGCCTCAGCACACTCATACTGAAACAGCAGTTGTGGGACATTTCTCCTCAGGTCTCTGCGGGGCCTGGGAACTTTGGAGACAGTATTTCAGTATTACAGGAGAATCACCAAATTATTTTAACCTCATTTTAGCTTAATCAAGTCAAATGCCTCTGCAGAAGATCTGAATGCTGTAGCTGTTTGCAGTGTAAAGATTTCTCCCAAATACCTTTTCCTTTTTTTTTTTTTTTTCCTGCAAAAGATCAGGGCTTTTTAAACACAGCAGTAAATGTTAATATTTCAGTTTGCTGATTCTTCATTTCTCAAAGTGGTTAGGCCATTTTTGCTTAAAATCTCTATACCAGCTTGGAGTTAGTCTGAGGCCGAGGCATAAAATTCCGTATGGTAGTGGCAAAGGTGTTATGAAGCATTGGAAAAATCCTTTCTTTATAATAACTCTATATAATCTTAACTATAATAGTTGTCACTAAGCCTCTTCCCTCGTAGCATTACTTGCTTCTGCACTATTAAACTAGAAAAGAAATTAAAATAAACAATCAACCAACCCAGTTCTCCATAGCTTCCGCTCTATTCATATCTCAAGCAGCCTGAGTTAACCTAAATTGTTTATTTTAATGATCACATATTCTTTCACAATCAAGTTTTAGGTGATGACCAGACAGTTACCTGAGTTTCTACATGAGCAATTAGTTCCTACCCCTCTCTCAAAACATACTCCCTCTCCTCCAAATCCTTGTGTCTCTGTGTCTGACTGCAGGGATTGAAATTCAGAGAGATGTGTCCAGGTTTCTCCTGGTATCCAGGGGAGGGAGGGTACCTGATGGGTAGGAACTGGGGCTCCTGGATAGCTTTGCTGCAGGTTCACCTCAGGAGAAGTTGCTGACAGCCTAATTTTCAGATTCATGGAGCATTAAGAATTCCCATTGACTCTGTAACCAGGTGATGGATCTGTCTATGCTTCATTTTTCTCAGCTATAAAATGGGAGAAATGGCATTTCTGTCACTGGCTAGCTGGGAGGTTAATGCAATGAGTATTAATAAAATTCTCTAATGACCTCTGGAGCAGCAATTTCCAAGCCAGGGTGGCAATTCCTTGCAGGGGTTGCTGTGCTCCTGAATGGACTAACAGACCCAGTGGAAATTAGGTGGCAGTGGTGGCTCAGAAATGGGAGCTGAAGTAATTTTCCTAATGAGTCATCAGCAGTCAAGAATGGACCCCAGGGCCCGTGAGGTGATTGTCACTTCCCCCAAACATGTGGCCCTTGAGCCGCTCTGTGTGAGAGAAGTCTCAGTCTCCCTGCATGGTGACCCATGCAGAGCATCCTAAATTTCCATGTCTGTGCTGCCACTGGGCATCATGGCTGCAGCTGCCTGTTGCACAGGGAAATGGAGCTGCAGCCATAAATGTCACCAGCTCAGGGCTTATATTAAGTAGGATTTATGTACCCATAAGAGCAGAATCTTATATTGATATTAAGGTTCATTCATCTATGGACGGTATTTGCCTGCTCCTTCCTTTAATGCCACAGGTAGAGCGTCCTCCCTCCTTGCACAGGATCAGAACTGCTCCTTTGCTGGTTAGGACATGGTCCATGACTGGCTTAAGAGGCTGGAAAATACAGAAAAACAAGAGCAGATTCCTACAGTCAGTCCTACAAAATATAAGCCTGTCAGAAATAGGAGTGTCTTTGTGTAAAATAATCACTAAGGACTGTACCTGGAGGTAGCTTATCCCAGAGGAACTGATTTGTTTGCAGCCTAAGTTTCAGGCTCCTCAGGAATGGGTGATGTTTGCTGGCTGGGCAGGAGGTGCTTTCCTTGCTGTGCTTCACACGCCTTTGAAGGCAGACAGACAGATCTCCTTTAAGAGGACGTACAGGGGTAACACCCAGATTAAATGAGGAAACACAAGCAATCCTCTGGGATCAGGAACCTAGGAAGGGTGTGCTACGTGAGGGTGCAGGTGTCCCCAGATCAGGACTCTCCCCTCTCTCCTGAACCCAGCAGAAACCCTGCTTCAATGCAGAATTCCAGCCTGGAGGCAGTGCAAGGGCACACTGCTGGCTGGAGGAGACAGAGAGAAGCCTGATCTATCCTGTTTCACTCTTGCACCCCTGCCATCAAGATTAATAACAGTGTTGGCGATACTTGGACAACACTAAATTATTGTCCAATACTTGGGCAATATTAAATTAATTCTTAGAGCTCATTTTGTGCTAACAAGGACTGGAAGATAACTCACACATCCCTGCTCCAGCTGCGGTGAACTTTAAAGCTGGGAGACTGTATCCAAGTCCTTCTTCCTGCTACAACACACAGGCATCTCCAGGAAGTAGCATTTAACCTTCCCTTAGGCTGCATACAGTGATCATGGAACTGGTAATGCAAGGCAATCCCAGGAAAGAAATGTCTCCAGGAGCCAGAGGCTGCTCAGTATGTACACGGGCCATGAAGAGGCCTTCACTTAGAGGGTCTCCAAAAGCTCAGGAATTAGGGAATTGTTCCTTAGGTGCTGAAGGTGCTGGGTGACACACTCACTGCGGGGGCTGTGGGTGTAGGGGATTATATATAGGCATAAGTGGGCATATATTTAATCTTTAACAGCTTTTACCTGTGCCATTTTTCTTCCCTGGAGCACAGTCAGTAATGGCACCAGCAAGACTTTTGAAGGATCAGCCAGTGTTTCAGTTCGTGTGAAGAACGTGGGTGTGCTACTGCCAATACCACCGCTTATTGCTACTTTGTTCTTCCCTTGGAAGCCCAAAAGTCCATTGCAGACACTCATCCATAAGGCTTTTGATCCCTCTGGAAGACAAGGAACTGAGGCTTTCCTTTCTCTTAGCAATAGGAAACACAATGCACACAGACACCGACAGTCAGGCTCAAAGAAAGGTCTAAATAACAGTAATTCCCTTTTGCTCCCACTGAAAACAGGGGGAATCACTACATTTCAATGGCTTTATAGAGTTAGTCCTTGAGACCTGCCAGTCAGAAAGCTACTTACAGAAAGCAGGAGAACCCCGTGGATAAAATAATAATCAAACCCAAACCAAAACACCAAAAAAACCCCCCAAAACTATGAAAGCACTCCTTTTTTTATAAAAGCACCTTTTAATAACAGCAACAAATAGTTAAATCATGGGAGTGGCTCTAATAGCAGATGTCAGCCTGTAAAGATAAGACTGCTGACCTGGATCTCACAGGGAAGCTGCCTCTGAATTTCCTGGCTTGAACCGAATTCCTCAGACAGACGCTTCGAGTTTTGCTGACTCTCTTGGGTTTTTCTCCCATCACGAGGGACAAAAATACTGAGGCAAATATCCAATGGTACTTGAACACCACTGAGAGGGCAGGTCAGGAGGAGCACTCCACAGCTCACACCCCCTTCAGCAGCACCTCCAGAGTAAATCCAGAGCTGTTTTTGGCTGTGCTCCCTTTGGGACATTTGCCATCCAGCATCCCTGACACCCTGCTGCATGCCTGGGAGGTCTGCTGACCAACACTGCCTACCTGAAGCCACCTTTTTTTCCCCTCAGACCAGTTCTACCAGCTCTCATACTGGTTTTACAGCCCACTCAGGGCTCACTCTGCTGTCCCTACTGGGAGGATTGCTGCAGAGCTGATCTCTTTGGGCGTTTTCCCATACCTGGGTTTAGGATTACCCTCCTCAGGGAATGCCCTGGTGTTTCACCAGCTGCCTCTTTAACCCTAGACAGGTAAAGCTGACTGCAGACTCAATGCAAAGCAGGAAATACACTTCCTTAGGTTGTTGGAAGATAAATGAAAGGGAACAGCAGGTTATATCTCTGCAGTACTTTGAGCCAAGGCAAGGAGTTGATAGCTGCTGTGTCTCACGAACTTTTCAGTTTGGCTTGCAAAAGGGTAGGTCTGGGGGCAGCGTTTCCTTCAACACCCTAAACATCACTGAGGCATCATTCCTCAATACTTTATCCATTAACTTGTGCAGAAAGTGGTTTGCCTTTGGTTTTGTACAGTCCTGGGCTTCTGTCAGGAAGCAGGAACCCCCTGTGGGCCTTGCTATTGGGATTCCCACGTGCCCAGGCAGCAGAGCTGGATCAAGCCCAGCAGAAGCTGTTCACTCGTTACCAGACACCTTTCACAGAATCACAGAATCATTAAGGTTGGAAAAGGCCTCCAATATCATGCAACCTTTGACCAATCACCACCTTGTCAACTAGACCAGAGCACTGAGTGCCATGTTCAGTCGTTTCTTAAACACCTCCAGGGATGGTGACTACACCACCTCTTATGGCCAGCCCATTCCAACGAATAAATTCCTCCTGATATCCAACCTGAACCTCCCCTGGCCAGGCTGAGGCTGTGTCCTCTCCTCCTGTCCCTTGTCCCCTGGGAGCAGAGCCCAATTCCCCCCAGCTCCACCCTCCCATCAGGGAGTTGCAGAGAGCACGAAGGTCCCCCCTGAGCCTCCTTTTCTCCAGGCTGAGCCCCCCCAGCTCCCTCAGCTGCTCATCAGACTTGTGTTCCAGCCAAGGGGCAGCCACTGTTGACCAGCACACCCAGGTCCTTTTCCAGCTTTCCAGCCACTCTTCCCCCAGCCTTTAGCACTGCGGGGGGTTGTTGTGACCCAAATGCAGGACTCGGTACTTGGCCTTGTTGAACCTCACACAACTGGCCTTGGCCCATCGATTCACTATTTCTGTGGGGCTGAATGATGCTCGGGAGGCATAGGGAAGCCTGATCTATCAGGCTTGTACACATCTAAGGTGTAAGTGCAGGTGAAAAACCCTGTGAGAGACAGATCAGTCCTGGCCCTTCACTGGACCCTTCTGTGGCACTGTGGGCTCGGGGTGGGCAGGGAAGGTATTTGAGGGAGAGCCTGGCACCTCAGTGCTCTGAGATCACAGAATTACAGAATTAATTAGGTTGGAAAAGACCTCTAAGATCATCAAGTCCAAGCTGTGACTGATCTATCACCTTGTCACCCAGCCCAGAGCACTGAGTGCCACAACCAGTCTTTCCTTAAACACTCCCAGGGATAGCGACTCCACCATCTCCCTGGGCAGCCCATTCCGGCGCCTGATCACCCTTCCTGCGAAGAAATTCCTCCCCTGGTGCAAGTTAAGACTATGTCCTCTTGTCCTATCACTTGTTGCCTGTGAGAAGAGCCTATGAGCCCCCCCCACAGCTCCCTCAGCCGCTCCTCACAGGACTTGTGCTCCGGGACTGTGCGCCACCAGAGGCGGTGTCGGGGGAACGGCTTACCCGTGGCGCGGGCAGAGTTGCTGGCAGGCTGCTGTCCCTCAGATCCCGCCTGGCTCCCTGTCTCTCCCCTGCACGGCCCCGGCCGGGTGTCTGTGTGTGGGGATCGCCTGGCTCCCTGTCCCCCTCCTGCGCAGCCCGGGCCGTGGGTGTGTGTGGGGATCGCCTGGCTGCCTATCTCCCCTGCACAGCCCGGGCCGTGGGTGTGTGTGTGGGGATCGCCTGGCTCCCTATCCCTCCCCTGCGCAGCCCCGGCCGTGGGTGTGTGTGTGGGGATCGCCTGGCTCCCTGTCCCTCCCCTGCACAGCCCGGGCCGTGGGTGTGTGTGCGGGGATCGCCGTCCCCGCGGGCGCCCCGAGCGCTGAGGGCAGGGCAGGGGAGGGCAGGGGAAGGGAGCGCTCCCCGCCCCGCCCCTCGGGGGGCGCGGCCCCGCCCCGCGCACGCGCGGCCGCGCTGTCCGCCTGTCAATAAAGCTTGAACCAGCGCCGCGCCGGGGCCGCGCTTGGGCTTCTTTTTTTTTTTTTTTTGTATTTATTTATTTTTCCTTTTTTTTTTTTTTTTTTTAATTCGCTGCTTTCCTTTTCTTTCTTCTATTTTTTTTTTTGTTTTCTTTGGAGGAACTTTACTGTGTGTGTGTCGTTCCCCCCCTCCTCCTCGCGCGCGCGCGCTGGGATGCGCTGAGGCCGCTCCGCCCGGCCCGGCCCGGCCTCGGCATGTCGGGCAGCCGCCCGCCGCACCCCGCCGCGCCGCCCGCCGCCACACCGGCCTCCTCCTCGGCCTCCTCCTCGTCCTCCTCCTCCTCCTCGGCGGCCATGGCGCCCGGCTCGTCCTCGTCGGGCGGCGCGGCGGCGCGACCCGTGCTGGTGGCGGCCGCGGGGTCGGGGTCGGGCGCGGGGCTGGCCCGGCTGGCGGCGGGGGCGGCGCGGCCCGGCGGCTCCTCCGCCGCGCCGGGGGGCGGCGGCAGGAAGAGGCCGCTGCTCACCCCGCTCTGCAACGGGCTCATCAACTCCTACGAGGACAAGAGCAACGACTTCGTGTGGTGAGCGCGATGTGTCGCGATATATCGTTGGGGGGGGCGGGCTGGGGGGCCGCCATGCCGGCGGGAAGGCTGGGCTGTGCGGGATAGCGGCGGGAGGAGGGAGCAGCCCGCCGCCCCCCGGGGCTCTGCGAGGGGCAGGAGGTGCCGGGACGGCCGCTGCCCTCCGGGGGTTCTGGCTTTGGGGTTTTCCGTCTTTTGTGCCTCTCTGTATCGGGAAGAGCGTGGCCAGCGGGACCAGGGAAGTGATTGTCCCTCTGTGCTGGGCACTGGTGAGGCCACGCGTCCAGTCCTGTGTCCAGCTCTGGTCCCCTCTGTTCAGGAAGGACAGGGAGGTGCTGGAGTAAGTCCAGAAAGGCAGCGGAGCTGGTGAAGGGTCTGGAGCACAAGCCTGATGAGGAACAGCTGGGAGGGCTCAGCCTGGAGAAAAGGAATCTCAGGGGGACCTTCTCACTCTCTACAACCACCTGAAAGGAGGCGTAGCCGGGTGGGAGTCGGGCTCATCTCCCAGGTAACAAGTGACAGAATGAGAGGACGTAGCCTTAAGTTGCACCAGGGTAGGTTTAGTTTGGACCTTGGGAAGAACTTCTTCCGAGAAGGGGTGATTAGACATTGGAATGGGCCGCCCAGGGAGGTAGTGGAGTCACTATCGCTGGAGGTGTTTAAGGAAAGACTGGGTGTAGCACTCAGTGCCATGGTCTGGTTGACAAGGTGGTGTTCAGTCATAGGTTGGACTTGATGATCTTGGAGGTCTTTCTCAGCCTCACCGATCCTGTGATTCAGTCTGGTTTTGGCCTTATGTAGCAGCATTGCCTCCACCCTGTCTGTTTTTAGACAAATTCAGGTTGTTCCTGGCAGGTTCCTCCTCAAGTGCATCCAAGTTATCGGAAAGGACCTGCACTGCAAGGTGCTTCCTCACAGCATGTTGACATTGCAGCAACTGCCGTGTTTTCCTGGGCAGTGAGGCCTCAGGGGGATCCGGAGCCCTCTGACTTCTGGAAGAGGACCCAGCAGAGGATTTAGTGTCCCTTTGGATGGGCATCCAAGGAACCTCGTGGTGGTTGATAGCTCCAGCAAGGCTGGCTTGGTTTGCTTGTGTTGCTGGGAAGGGTTGGCTGATTTGAAACAGCAGTAAGGTTTGTGTCACACAGGCACCAAAAACCAGATGAGTAGGGAATTTCTGCCATGATGGGATAAAGTTTTTGCAGGTGCTCTTATAACATCCAGCCAAAGCTGCAGCTTGTAGCTGGAAATCACCTTTCAGCATAATTGTTAAATTAAGGCCCACTGTGATGTGTGGTTTGAGAACTGTTGGTAATTTGCAGTTTTAAAGAGAGTCCCTTGCTGATGGGTTTCAAACCTTCTGATGTAAGGAGTAGGTTTGATTTCTGTAGCTGGTTGGGTGTGCTAAAATGTGGGAACGAAAAAGTAGGGTTGAATGATCATGTCCCAGAGAGGCAAACAGGGAAGAGGTGCTGGGAAAAAGTTTGAGTTGCAGGAAAGTCATGCATTGGAAAGGAACAGTTAAAAAGGAAGATAAATAGGCCACAGCTTCCAAGATGACCGACAGCTCTGACTTACAGGTGAGGGTTGGATGTGAGGCATCTCCACAGGACAGGTATTGTTTCAGAAATCTGTAGGCTTGGTTTTACAGCTTTGTAAAGTGTTTGGCAGAGTTGATAGGAAATACCTTTGTTACTGAAGTGAGAACCTGAAGCTGCTAAGGAGTTAGTGGGAGAAAAAAAGCAGTAAGTACTTCTTACTAGTAATAAGTAAATGGTCAAAAATTACTGCTTATTACTGGCCGTTAGTGGTTTGCTCAGTAGCAGAATTGGGATGAGAGCACAGCTGTAATCAGCAGATGCCCTGCTCTGGCTCTAGGCCATGTTAGGTGGATTTAACCTGTTGCTCACAGGTTTTCTGGACATGGAGGATAAACACTATTACAAATGCCCATTCCCCTCTACTCCCTCTACACTCACACTCTGGCACTAGTGCTCTGCCACCGTGGCTCCCTGTTCCTTCTAGTCAGCTCTTATTTTCCATTTTGTTGTCTGTTGCAAAAATGAGGGTGGTTGGGAAGGAAGTTGCCCCCATAACCAGTTTGTAGACCAGTTAAAGTATTCTAAGATGGTTAAAAAAGCTGAGTTTCTTGGTTCTTGTCTTCTTCTGCAGGTAAGTGCTGTGTATGCTTCAAGGAGAACCTGTAATTAGCTGTTTTCTCCTCACTGAGGATTGCTGCTGCCTGAAGAAGTGAGAGGACAGAAATCAACTCAGTATAATCAGGCCAAAATGTCTTTTCTTGGTATTTGCAAGAGCCACAGCGGGCATATTGAAGGGCATGTCAGAAGTTTTAAGAGCAGACAATAATTATAGTTAACTTGGGTTTTTCACTGCTGTTGTATTTCTGTGGGCTGAAGGGCTTGTGTTTGCTTATTGTTGTTCTAGCTTCAAATTACAGTATTCCTCTTTTTTGAGTTAACAATACAGTTATGCAGAAACAAACTGAACTGGGCAACTCCGGAGTTTTGAGCAATGTCCAAGAAGGCAAGTGTGTGTGTAGAGGTTTAAATAATTGATTTAAACAAGCTTTAGATATTTCTAGGTGAGAAGCAGAAGTTTTCCATATGACCCTTTTTTCCCCTGTAAGGACACGTTCAAGATGCTGCCAGTTGCAGGGAACACTTGATAATTTTTCTGTACGTGAGCTGTGAGTTGCTGTTAGCTACAGCTCTAAACTCAGTTGCAGATTCTGCCTGTACCAGATGGAAGGTGGGAAAGAGTTTGGGTGAGTTTTGAACATCAAGGTGCGAGTGAAAATTGCCTAAATAGTGTTAATGGGTGGGACCTCCCTGCTTGTCTCCTGAAAGTGCTGTCTTGGCAACAGGAGGCCAGGGCCTTAAGGTAAACGTTGGCATGTGTTGCCACTCTGGGTTGTGAAATGTTTAGCAAGTGTATGCTCAGGAGTTTAGAAGTGTGTCCTCTTTGTGGTGTGTATCAGCTTGTGCCTGGAAATGTGTAACTCCAGTCAGAAGAGCAAACAGGTCTGACTTATTGCCCTACTTTATTAAAAAAGGGAGAACTTTGTTTCTCTTAGTGCAGGATGTTGAGTTTAAAGGTATTTTGTGCTGTTCCTGTAGCCAGATGTCTTTCCACTTGTCCAGAGAATATCTGAAAGGGAATCCTCTAATCAGAGAATTTCTTCCTGTCCAGCAATGTAATTGCTTAGTTGTCCCAGTACTGGTTAGCCCTCCCAATTAGTGGTTGAGTTTAAAACCAGTTACTATCTGCTTTGCTCTCCTGGATGGAGTGGATCTTACCTGTCTCTTAGGTGGCTGCCTCATACCAGTGCTTGTCTCTGAGCTCTGGCACAAATAAGAGCAAGAGGGGGTGTTCCTTGCTGACCTGGAGGGGTGCACCCAACACACTCAGCTGTAGGAAGGCCTCACAGCTTGCAGGTTCATGGGTTTTTAAAACCAGTTCATTCCTCAGGTGGTTAGCTGTTAATCCAAGCATGGGCTGAGTGTGGCTGTTCCCACGTTTGGGATCCGACAAACCCTCTTAGTAAGGAACACTGCAAGTTGACCCTGAAGGTCACAGACTAAAAGCACAGCAAGCTGTTTGCACACCACGTGCAAGGATGGTCTCACTCTCTGTTTATATTGGAGCTTCATACTGAGGGGATACTAATGGAAGTGATCTTTACCTGGAAACCTTCCACAGGAAGGACAGAGCCTGAAACAAGTCCTGCTCTCTGCTTAGAGCAGACAGGAGCTGAATAGGAGGGAGACACTGTAATGGGTCTTATTTGCTGTTGAAATGTGTTAAAACTGTACAGTGGCCACTTCAGCCAGGTGTTTGAGTAGCAGCAGGGTGACTAGCACTCTTGACATGTGCCTGGAAAACAGCTGCCAAAACTTAGAGCCATGAACTTGGTTAAAATGATTTAAAAAAAAAAAAAAAACAAACAAAAACAACCAACCCAAACGTTTAGAGGTCTACCCTGCAGAGAAAGAATGGTCAGCCTTTGCAGTGCTGGACAGAAACCTGTTTATGGGATACTGATTCCCTATTTCCCAGAGGTCAGTGACATTTTTGACTTGCTGAAGTCACGTGCATCCTTTTAACCTGGCTCTGCTGCTTAAGACATAGAGAATAAGAGAATCTCATGCAGAGGAGCCTTGATTTTGCCATACTTCTGCTTCCCTGTTTCAGTGTGTACCACAAACTGTAGTATGTCTCAAGTCCCCATCACTCCACTGCTTTCTTAACCTTCCCCCTGTGTTAGATTAACTTCAAACAACTGGTGCATAGCAACTTTCATGTGTTGCAGCCAGCTTGGCTTCAGTAAGTATTAAAAGACATCAATCTTGTTTTTACTTGTAATTCAGTGAGCATTTCGGGGGAAACAGTTCTTAATGGAAACTTCAGGCTCCGTTAACGATGACCCTGATACTGAATAGTTACATTTGCTGGCTCTGATTGCTTTTTCTCAGCCGTTTTGGCTCTGTCACTTCGCCAATCAAGCTGATATGAAGAAGAATAAGTTTGGGAACAGCGATCTTGGGTGACTGTCATGTTAGGAGGTAACCTTCCGATTTTAGCTCTAATTTGTGATGTTCTACTGCAGACAAAGGAGCATTAGAACCTTGTTAATTACTGCAGGACATTAGGAGTGTGCTGGAAAGGACACATCTGGCCCTGTGGGGAATACCGGTTTCTAGCATGACACATAATGTACCCATAAGTTATACAGCATGTCTAGAAGAAGGTGAAGAAGTTAAGCAGTTCATCACTGGTGGGGAGAAACCACCCTCAGATGCTCATATAACCATAAGCCTTTGACTTTCTCTTTTAAAGGCCAGCTAATAGAATACAAAGAGGCCTAATTCTCCTCCTGGTAATCCACCCTCGTTGGCTAAGTTTGGTCATAATTTATGCTGCCTAAACAGTGCCTTGAAACTAAATAGCTTCTAACTTGGAAACAGTGATGTGAATTCCTGACAAGACAAGTGATGTGCAGAAAAGGTTCTGTGAAGGTGGAAGAGGGACAGGTGTGTGTTAATTATTTTTGAGGCTTGTTTTTTGGTATGGAGAGTGGTATTCTAGCTTGATTCGTTTGCCTTTACCCAACAGGTGATTTGATGGACTGTGTGGACAAACCCTTCAGGGCATCCGTGTTTTCCAGCTTGATGATTTAGAGGGGGGTTGCATTGGTGGGCGTCATGGCGTCCCCTCTATGGGCTTAATAAGTATTTAAGAGGTGTTTCCTTCCTTCTGTTTTTGTAATATTTGTTTCCTAATAGGGTAGCAAGTGGGGAAACTGAGTGCTTGAGAAACAAGCATGGCTTATGTCAGTCTGAGCTGGGCTTTTTATTTTGGATGCAAAAAGATTCGTGCTTTGCTGGAGTTGTTAACAGTTTATTAACAGCTCGTTCGGTGGGAACTGCCTTGTTGGCAGAACGTGGGAGGAGGAAATGCTGGTGAAAACCTCTCTGAACCGAGATTGGTGTGGACTTGTGGGAGTGAGAGGAGATTATTTGTATCTCTGTAATGGCTTGAAAGCAAGGTAAAGCTTGTGACACAACTAATCCACGTGTTGTGTGCGTTGCTGTCCACGGCATCTCCCTGGATGTCTGGCCAAGACCTGGAGATGAGGATGTCTGTGACAGGGTATCTCTCCAGCCATCAGGGAGAACAGCCGTAGGAGTCACTGGAATTAGGATGAAGCACTCCTCTGCTTTTATTTGTTTCATTTTCCTTTCAACCATGTCACAACCACTTAATAAGCCACCTTTCTTCCACTACCCATCTCCTGAATTCCTGTCTCTCTTGTTGTGCTGAGGTTCCTGTGGAGCACTGCTTGGTTGCACATCCTTCTCTTCAGCTCCCTGTTTGGTTCTTGGTGATCCCTCCCGGAGAATGGCTGTGCTTTGGTGACTGAGTCGTTCTGCCTTTCCCATCTTCTCCTTTGACCCCGTATCACCTGCTTGCCTGTTGGTTTCATCCTGCAGCCTCACCCCGGCAATGATCTGCAGGGGAACTCCTTCTCTGCCCGATCATTAGTCCTTGTTCTCACGACATCGCTGCTATTTCTGATCTGCTCTGTCTCTTTGCGTCACTTTTTTAAATTATGGATAGCTATTGGCTGAAAAAAGGAAGGAGAAACTAATTTGGGTGTCATTTATTAAATACATTGTGTCTGTTCATGAACAGTCAGGGGTTTTTAGGTTTGTTGGAGACCTGGTACAGATGGTTAGAAGGTTCTTCTGCAGCCTTGCTTGTTGCACGTACTGTGGCTCTGTTTGGGAAGCTTGCAACTGTTAAAAGCTTCAGGAGTGAACATTTATTTACCTGGTTTCTAATTGTAGCAAACTCCAATGTTATTCAGAGTTCAAAGAACTGCTGATTGCCCTTTTGATCTTTATACTGCCTGGTTGCTGTTGCTCTTGTGTGGCCTTTCATTTTACATATAGAAAATATTACCTAAGCATAATTAGGAGGCTGCTTTGAGATAATAACACTTTCCTTCCTTTTTTAATGTAAAAAGGCATCTTTGTGATTTTTGTTTGGTTTTATTTTCAGCCCCATCTGTTTTGATATGATTGAAGAAGCCTACATGACAAAATGTGGACACAGCTTCTGGTAAGTTTTGGTTTCTGTGTATTGTGTCCATCTCTTACAGCATGTGCAGATGGATGTTGCTGTGAACCTCTTTCCTTATGAGTTTCTTTCTCTTCTGTCTTCTGTCTCTGCACTGAAGAAAGGTTGAAATGAAATTTTAAAAGATAGGTACCTGTTAGATTAAAAAAAGTTTTAAGTGTTGAAACCCCAAAATGTTGTACCATCATATTTACTCTGTAAAGAAATGAAATGATCATAAACTGCTGGCAACATCCAGTACCCAGAGTCAGAACAGTTTATCACTTACCTCCCGTGGTCTCACCTCCACAGAGTGCTGAGAATGATGTTGGCAGGTCCTCCTTGCCTTTGTGCAAGACCATACACAGTTTGAAGTGGCTTGTAGGTTGTATATTGTAATTATTTTAAACTTTCTAAGGGGGAATGTGTTTCAGGCTTTCCTGAAGGTTATATTGAATTGGCCTGGCTCCACTTATTTTTCAGTGTGTTAACTCTGGCTGCCATGAAGAGCAAATGTTTCATGGAGAAGTGCAAAAACCCTCCAGGGACAGGTGTGGAACTACCTGCTGCTCTTCCTCTCCACTAGGGATTGGTATCAGTGTTGAACCACAATGTTTTAATGTCCCATCTGTGTTATACTGTTATGGTGTCTAACTAGAAATAAACCTTACAAAGTAATTTTATAGTAGCATGAAGCATTTTCTCAAGCAGCAGGCTCAGGTAACTTTCAGGAAAGTTCTAACCTGCAGCAGGTAAGGTAACAGCTGATTTTGTGACCTCTGTGGTAACACTTTATCCCTGTGATCTGTAACTTTTTGGGGGTCCAAGACGAGAAACATTCAAATATTGTTATTTAGAAGGAATGGAGCAAAGTTGTCACCTGATGTCTCTTATCAGCAGTTGACATCAAGCAGGTTTTTGAACCTGTTGTAAAGTGCATCTTGTCATTCCTCTATCTCTCAAATAGCTCAGCAGAGAGCACCTCTGAAGTCACTGCTAGTGAGAAAAGCAGCCAATTGGAGAAGATGTTTCCTGTGCTCAGTTACCTAAAATGCTTTTAATGTTGCTTTCTAAGTATTTGGCCAATCGGGAAAAGTTGTTTCCGAATAATGAGTCTGTTTGTTACCGATGCCTGTGGAAGAGGGGCTGAATTTGAGATGGATTTGAGGCTGAGGTATCCATGTTGCCACAATCCTCAGGGAAATGAGTGAAGTACTTGACTACCTTTTGTAATCCTTGCCAGGAAACTTTGGTGTCTTTCTGCTGGAGCACAGTCTGAGTTAATACTTTGACTCTGTAGGTTCTTGGCAGCACAGCTGAGCTGGCAACACAAACAGTACACATTACCTGAAGTTGATGTTATTTACCTCGTGCTTATGTTTTTCCTTCATGTTTGCTCACTTTTGTTTCTTGTTATTTGTGTTTTTAAACAGCTACAAATGCATTCACCAGAGCTTGGAGGACAACAACAGGTGTCCCAAATGCAACTATGTGGTGGACAACATAGATCATCTTTATCCCAACTTCTTAGGTGAGCTCTAAGCTTGCATGAGAAACATTTCAGTTGCTAAGGAAGGCAGACACTCTTAATAAATTTGTCCTGTAAATTACTGGCTTCTGGATGTTGAAAACAAAATCTGAACATCAGCCCTTTGGTTAATTGTCATTTTTCTGGAGGAAAAAAAAGAAGGTTATACTATAAATCGTTAATACTGCCCTGCCTGCAGCAGTTCTGTGTGCTGAGTTACAGTAGTGAGACTGACTTGCTGTTTTCCTACTAAGAAAAGCAAAACAAAGATATTTTTCTGATGGCTAGAGATGTGAATATCTCTTTAGTTTTGTTTTCTTGCACTCTTGTTTGCCTAATAATCAAGGACAAAGCATGGGCACTGAAAGGGTGGAGGCTGAATTAGATGTTGGGCTCTTTTGGCTGCTGTAGTGAGGACCATGTGATTGGTGTATCTATAAATTAGATACAGAGAAGATATTCATACATATACATACCTATATGCAATCCTAATTGCTTCCTACAGAGGGAGGAAGTGTTTCTAAGTGGAAACAGAGTTTAAAACTTAGTTTTGTGGAGGAAAGATCAAAGGAAACACATTGCAGTGTGAAATACCACATTAAAGCAAATCTTGATTTCATGTGCTGAGACAGTAAATGGGTGAAAAGCTCCAGTAGCCAAGGAATGCTTCAGAAATGGGCATCTTGATTTAGGCCCAGTCATGGTGTGCTGGAGATGGTGCTGAGACAGGTCTTGGAGTATATGTTGGGCCAAAGAGTGTTTCCATACCCCTGTGCTCAGGGGTTTGAGGTCCACTTTGGAGTGGGAAGAGCTTGTATAGGCGCATGCAGAGGACTGAAGTTATCTTTCTCTTTGCACAATTCACTAGACTGGTGTAAAAAGTCTTTCAAAAGGCACATGGTAATTCAAGGAAAAAGTTGTTTTCTTCAGCTGTGCTTGGTTTTGGCCTGTAATAAATGAGCTAATGTTTTCTCTTTCTCATAATTTTCTGTGATGTATTTCTGCCTTGGAGTTGAAAAACTTTCTCAAAGAATCATGGGTGCTTAGAAAAAGAAACTGGAGCAGTTTGGAGAGTGTGTAGGCTTTGCATTTAACAATTTTTTTAAAAAATCTTTATATACATTACAAAAAAAAAACCCAAAACATTAAGGCCAGAAAAAGTGAAGACATCTACTGTTTTAATTACTGATAAACACCTGAGTGTGGAGTTAATAACTAAAAATATTAAGGTAGAATCTTTCATATTTGTTTTCTGAAATGTAAATCCATCTCTTTGACATCTTATTTATGTTTTTTAGTCAATGAACTTATTCTTAAACAGAAGCAAAGGTCTGAGGAGAAAAGACTCAAACTGGACCATTCAGTGAGTAGCACCGTATGTTCCAACTTTTTTACTTTATATTTATTTAATGTTTTTTGTGCAGCAATTGTCATTACATGGCTTAAATTAAAAGAGATTGCACAGTTGAGCTGATGCTCTGAGTTGCTTTAGGGGGGAATAATAACAATATCAGTGGCAGTAGATCCCTTCAACCTTGTTAACTCCCATTCTTGCCCGCAGCAATGTGTGTGGAGGGAAGCTGTGTTAGCATAGCCAGGAGTCATGTGATGTATTGCACATAACCTGGGAAACTACCCCTGGCAGCACATTCGTTTAAAGGCAGTTGTTTCCATTCAGTGTTGGAAACTACAGCTACAGTGAGAGCCATGAATGACTAGAAGTGCCACGGGCTCGCCTGGTCGCAGGTGAGAAACGGGGAGGCTGGAGGAAGGCTAATACCGACCACAAGAGGGAGGAAGATGCATTTGGAGCTTGATGCTGTGGCTCAAATCCCAGATAAAACTGCCTTGGATATCCTCTAGACTTGCTTCATGTCACAGAATCGGGGCGTGATCTGTGTTCCCAGTTCATGGGGATCCCTGTACAGCGCCAGTGGGTGCTCTTGTACATTAAGGTCAAAAAGAATATGTGACATTAGCCAAGAAACTTGAATATTTGTCTTGCTGCATCTGGCATCCTTGTCTTCTGTAATTCCTAAGTAAGATTGCAGAGTAATATTAAAAATCATGTTTTTAAAAACCTCTGAAGGGGTAATTATTTAGGGGCTGGGTTGCAGAAACCACTGCTTTCAGTGGTTATGGGCTTTAAGGATTCACTGGTTTACTCACAGTAAGTTTTAATGTTCATTATAAAATATGAATATACCTTATTTAATATAAAGTATGCATAAGCCAGATATAGGTTGAAGTGCACAGAATTGACCTGAAGGCATAGGCATGTGCAGTAGCTTCTTGGAAATTGGTTTTACTCTTTTTCACAATGTTCCTTTAAAAACTAAGCCTGTAGATGCACCTGTTTTAGATAAATACCATTAAGTGGACAGCTACTGTGACTCCACGCCCAAAACACTGTGTAATTTAGCTTCTACCTTTTGACTGCAAATAAATTTCTCTAAAAAGAGGAATATTGGTGTTGTACCAGCTCCTTAAAGTACCTGTTCTCCCCTTGTATTACTTTAGGTATTATGAAGAGGCAGCAAATGCACCATTTCTTGGTCACGGTCTCATTAACAAATCATGTTAAGGCATTTTTGAAGCTTTCTGAGTAGTTTAGCAGCGGTACAATTAACAAGTGCATTAGGATGTTAGAATTTGTCTCAAATCTTGTTCACTCACTTAAAAATCATGGGGGTTTGCCAGTTTTTCGAGACTGAAATTGGGTTTTTTACTTGAGTAGTTTCCACATGTTCTTTTGAGAGTTATGTAATGTCCAGATAGAACATTCAGCTTTTTAGGTATTTTATTTTTCTCAATCTAGTCAATACAAATAGGCTGCAGCCTCTGAGGAAATAGCTGATAGAGGCTGGATGACATTTCTACTTCTTGCAAAATTAAATATCTTGATTAAGTGTCACAGCTTTTATAGGACAGGATTTTTTAGTCCATCTTTGTTTCTTAGAAGGTCTAAAAGACCTCTCAGTCACTCCTGTTGGGTCCTGAGGCTTTTTGATGAAAGGCTATATTAGCATTACCCTATTATTCAGGTTTTCCTGTGCAACAGGAAAACCTTTTTACTTTTTTATTGTAAAGGAGAAGAGAAAAAATCCTTTAGGGAAGAATGGGCTGCATGGTAGTATTTTGGCTCTCTGAGGAGTCCTCCTCAGCTCTAACAGTTTAAATGAGCAGGTCGCCCTGATGAGCTCCATCTTCTTCCCAGCTTTCACTTTTCCATGAAAATACTCCTTAAGAGTAGCAGTGTGGGAGGTGAGAGTAGAGAAGGTGAGCTGATACTACCTTCTTTGATTTGAATTTAGCATGAGGGTTTTTTATCTATGACTTAGGTAAAAAAAATAAAATAAAATTAAAAGTAACAGTATTTCAGATGTAATCCAACAAAGCTTGGGTAAACATGGAGTTTTTTCTCTTTCCCTATAGAAACCTGTTCTCAGAAACTGGGGCACAAATCAGATAAAACTGTGGCTGTGAAATAATCTTTTCCCAGCAGCAGTAGCTGTGCTTTCATAAAGCACAAATATATTCCAAATAAGATAAGCGATTGCACAGTAGGACGGAGGAGCTATATCCTGTACCAGGGAGGGGAATTGGGAATTGGGATACCTGAAAACTGTTTTGCAGTTTTACAAAGGAATGAAATATTGCAGTGTTGCTTTTAATATCTGTTGCTGGGTATAGCCCTGTATGGCCTCACCCTCTCCCAACATCTCTTGTTCTCTTTCTAGAACGGCCACAGGTGGCAGATAATTCAAGATTTGCTGGGGACAGATCAAGACAATCTTGACTTGGCCAACGTCAACCTGATGCTGGAGCTGCTGGTGCAAAAGAAGAAGCAGTTGGAAGCAGTAAGAAGTTTCTCTTACTTAAATGAACACTATTTGGGAGTTTTTTCCTTTCATGCCTTGAAGTAAGATCCTACTGCTGAGCTAATTGCTCAGCCTTTTCTCGTGTGTTTTGGTGTTTAGAAGTTGGCCATTTTGCTGACCTTTGTAGTGAAGGAACATTTGAGCTGTGATGCCCAAAACATGCTTATAATGTTGCTGGCAGGGTTATATAAACAAGCAGAGAAAATGGGGAAGGATAAGAGAAAGTGTCTCACTGAACGGAGAAATGCACGTGAAGAGATTTACTAATTGAGTGTTGCACAAGTAAATGTCAGATCTTTCTTAGCAATAAGCATGAAGAAGTCCAGAATATAAATTCAGGAATAAATTCAGTGAGCATGTGAGATCACACCTTCTGGTTTCTGCGTGGAACTGATAGAATCTGAATGAATGACTGCCTTTCCTGAAAACTTTTTTTTAGTATTTAATGCTTGAAAGAAAAGTTTAGGTGTTTAGTTCATGAGGCTGGTTGAAGATTTATACAGTATGAAACAAGCTATTCCTACGATTTAACTGAACTGTGGTTGGTTTGGGCAGTTCTCATGTTTTTGGCTTTTGGTTTCAAGTGACCATTTTCCAGTTATAAGGGCCAGACCTTCTAAATTAAACTGAATTATTACAGAATTTGGCCCAGTGAACTTTGAGTAGGAGCTTAGATTTTGATGGTGCTTTAAAACAGGTAAGGGAGAGTTGTATTTGGAGTAGTTTAATTTATTTACGCTTTCAGAACCAATATTTACACAACTTGTGGTTCTGATGGAAGGAAAGGAACCCAAAATGTTTACTGACTACTAGGACAACTCTTATGTTACCTTATTGCATGGGGACTTGTACGTTATTTTTTGCTGTGGTTCCTTGAAGGTATGGTGGGGAAAAAGAGTAAAACCTCTTTCCTTTTTTTTCCCCCTCAAACCTTGTTGTCATTTGTGACAAATCTGAAGCAAAGAAGGCAGAGGACTGAGTGTGTGGGTACTTCTGAGCACAAATATCTTTTAAGAATACTAAGCCTCAAAAAAGAAAACAACCCCAAACCAAAACTGACTTACAGAGCAATTTAAAAACATTTTTCTGTACTAGTTTTGCTTATTTCACTCACAGTTGTCACAGGGATGGGGAGGAAGAAAATAATCCCAGAATAGTAGTAGTCTGATATCCTAATCTCTTCACTTGTCCTGTCATCACTGCCTTTAATGGACTCTGGGTGCTCCTATGCCTTGATCCCTTTTGGGTGTTGTTTTCACAGTCCTTTAATTAATAAATATTTTGGTAGGTTGTGAAAATAAGCCTTGGAATGCTGGGATAGAATTAGAGCTGCATTAATGCTGGAATATAGGTTTTGGGTTTTTTCCTTTTATGCTTCTCTTACCTTTCCATGTCCAGTTTTTGGTCCATTTGGGTGAAAATATTAAACTGGTGGTTGAGGTAAATGATCTGTTATGGAAATACTGCAAAGGCATGTTTTAGCTTTATCAGTGACTTCATTGTTGTCTTCCCCTCTGGAGAAATCTTCAGCAGTGATCTCTACATAGACACAAATATTAATTTTGAAGCAAATGGTTTGGGGTTTTTTTATATAAATACTTCATGCTTTAGTATGTTAATCATGAAGTAGATGCTAATGATCTTCCAGGGTAGCAGATGAGTCTGTGAGGAACCTGTATTCCAAAATCTATTTCAGGTGCAGTAGCCAAAGCAAAAGAAAAGCATTTTGACTTATTAGTGATGCACAAATAAGAACTGTTACAACTTCTGCCTTCAAGTAAAAGACTGTAGCGAACCAAACAAAACCTGAAAACTTGTGAGGCAAAGTAAAACTACGATTTTTTCAACTGCCTTAAGCTATTTTTCTCTTTTTAACCTCTAAATGGGAGCTGTTTCAGTGCCAGGTGTGGATTTCTGTGTATAAAAGGAGTGTTTTTCTCTTACCATATGCTTCCCTATTTACTGTGTTACAGGAATCCCATGCTGCCCAGTTGCAGATCCTTATGGAATTCCTCAAAGTTGCCAGGAGAAACAAACGAGAGGTAACTTGTTTTGTGCCTCAGTGGGTGAGGTGGTGTCTGCTGCTCTCTCCCAGGGCATTTCTATTGAAGTGATGTGTTAACCTGCCATTATCTCTGCAAAGAAAAACTTGAGGCGTGTTTGGGGAAATCTCAGGCAGAGGACATGTGGGTAGGAAGGAAAATTAATCTCTTTACGTGTGACAGCTTCAGTTTTTAATCACTTGCCTTTTTGTCTCACACTGGTGAAGAATGTGGGGAGACAGCAATTCCTTAGTGTAAATTTATGTCAAGTTCTTGAAACAAGGTTTGTAGGTTTAATTTTTTGTTGTTTTTTTTTTTTTTTCTGGGAAAATGGAAAAATGGGAAGGAGTGAAATTGTTGTCAAGTTTTTTCCTTTAGTGCATCAAATGCCGTGACTAATGTGGTGATGTAAAGGAATGAGTATTCTGTGCTTTCTCCTCATTTGTCCTAAAACGAGTGTCTCAAGAAATATGAGAGGGCTTTATAATCACATAGACAGTCTTTCATGGTTTAGGACTTATCTTTCAAAGTGTCATGCAATATGTAAAGTATAATACCAGAAATATCCCAGAAATCTAGAAAAATGATCATGAAAACAGCAGAAGGACAAGCTCCCTTGGAGGCCATGGTTTCCAAAAAAGATGTGAAGAACGTAAGACCCAGCAGTGTGACTGTTTTAAGGTCAGACTTGAAACCAGGTAAAGGTGGTGGGTGTAAGAAGCCTTGTCCAGAATGGATTGAGAGTCTGGTTATGGAATGATTCCAAAGCAAGTTATAAAGAGTCTGTGTACCAACAGATACTCACTGTCAAGAACAGCAAGGGTGGTAGAAAGTCCAAAGAAGGGCAGCAGAGCTGGGGAAGTGTCTGGAGCACAAGTCTGACGAGGAGCAGCTGAGGGAGCTGGGGGTGTTTAGCCTGGAGAGGAGGAGGCTTGGGAGGAGCTCATTGCTCTCTACAACTCCCTGACAGGAGGTTGTAGCCAGGTGGGAGTCAGGTTGAGATGTCTGCCACATCTCAAGTGAAAGGATGAGACGAAATGGCCTTTAAGTTGTGCCAGGGGAGGTTCACAGTAGACATCAGAAAAAATTTTCTGCTCTGAAAGGTTGGTCAGGCATTGGAATAAGTTGTCCAGAGAGGTGATGGAGTCACAGTCCCTGGCAGTGTCCAAGAGGCATCTGGATGTGGCGCTTGGGGATATTGTTTAGGGGTGGTTATGGTGGTGCTGAGTTGGTGGTTGGACAGGATGATCTCAAAGGTCTCTTTCAATTTTGATTCTGTGACTTGTGCCTGGGAAACCTTTCCCATCTTATCTGCATCTGGCTTTGGCTTTAGTAATAATGTACAAGGATAACATCTCCTTTTAAAGCTAAAGAAACTTAAATTTGGCTGCAGATCCTCTGAATACAGCCTTTGGAACATCCCGAAACCAGTTGGGATTTATAGCTGATTTCAGATCCTCTCTGTCCCTGCTTATGTGTTCCCTCTGCTGCCAAGGCTTGCTCTGATGTTATTTCTTACCCCCCCTTTATATTCCTACGTGAAATGCCGACTGTCACATCTCAAAAGACTTCTGTGCAGGCCTGTCACTTCTGTCCTTGCCATGGTGCTTAGTGCCTGGCCTTGCCACTTATTTTGAGGGAAATGAGGACTTGTCAGACTTGCTGCTAGCAGTCTTTCTTTTCACTTGGTAAGGATAAGAAAGATAAAAACCAGTGGGAAGATGCACGGAAAACACAGACCAGTCAGCAGGATAGTTTTACATACCAAAATCTGTCTTGGGCAGTTGTTTTACCCACAGAGTAAATTAAGCCAGTTGATGCTTTCTTTTTGGGAAGTATCCAGGTCCTCCTGGTAGCTGGTGGAGTGTGTTGCAAGTACTCCTTTCTGGAGGAAGTTTTATGGGGATAATAGAGGAGTTAGTATTTGGGTTATGCCAGTGGTGATGTATCCAGACCACAGAAAGCCTGAGATGGTAGTTTGGAAGGTGAGAAGAAGGGGGAGTTAAATGACCTCATTAATGCAACAAAGCAGAGAGAGGTTATCAAAGCTTCTAAGTTCACTGTGGTTTGTTTTGATGCAGTAAGAGGTGACTGTTTAAGAAATGAGGATGGAACTCAAGGAGCATGTGGGGACCCTGGAGCACTTCAGTGTGTTGCACATTGTGAGTCATACGAGCAGGCTTTACTATGGGGAGGAACAGGACATTTCCCCTTTCCTAATTCAAGCCTCAGTTACCTTTAGTAAAGATGACTGCAGAATAATTGCACTTTCAGCAAGCCATAGCTGTACTGATAAGTTCTTAATAAATAAAAAAGATTCTAAGTATTACGTATAGTGCTTGTTTCTAATTTTTAGCTTAAATGTTTAAAGGAACACTGGTAACTTTGCTTCCCAGTGTGCCTCTTGGAATATTATTTATTGCAAAGATTTTATTAACAGGTTTTATTTACTACATACTGCAAATTCTTACATAGGGACTTGGGTACTTTGTAAGTTAATACAGATATTGCCTTAGAGCTAGTGTACCTGTATAATATATCAGAGCATGTTCAGAGCAGATGATTAACCGCCTGTAACCCTCCTTGCTTACTTCATTCATAAGTTATGTATTTTTTTCTCTAGCATTCATGGAATGGTGAGTTCTGAGCATATTGGAGGGGGTTTATATCTAGAAGAAAACTATCTTTATAGATGTGTACTTTAAAATTCAGAATATTGGTGTAGTCAAGTATTTTGACAAATGCCTCTTTGTCCCACTTTCATAATTTCTCTGGAAGATAAATGTGAGGTTCAGCACCTGCAGGACTTTCTATTAGAAATCCTGTTTTGATCTGTTCATAACTTTCCAAAACATTGATCTTTCAAGCTGAAATTTACTGCATGGCTTTTTGCACAAAGGTGTTTGCAAGCCCTTTTTCTTTGTAAGTTTATATATTATATTTTGTTTTCGTTTTCACCTAGGGCAATGTGGCAAAAAACCCCAAATCCTTGGCAATAGTAATAGAAAAAACAATGTCTTGCTTTGAAAAAGATTGAAAACAAATGACTAAAGCTTGAAAATACTTTTTCAACAAAATAACAGATAGTTTTGGAGGGGAGAAATGTATTGAACATCCACAACAGTTGGTCGTCTCTAAGGGAAACTCAGCATGGCTGAGTGCCTTTCCATATGTGTGCACAGTTAATTGAACACACACATTCCTTTTTTTTGGATCCAAAAAGTCTGGAAGGTCAAGTTTAATAATGAAATATTGACTTTCGTTTTTTTTTTTTATTCCTATTTTCCAGGGAAACCAAATGCAAAGAGCTGTGACTTTTTAAAATTCATGTTTTCATGACCGAGTTTTAACTGTGTTGCATAAATGCTTTTGCAGATTTAACTTTGTTAATTTTAAATGTTCACATGTTCTTTCATCTCTAACACTTCGTGAGAGAGCTGATTATATCAGTTAATTCTCCCCAATTTTATATTCATCACTTTACAAAGAGGCCTCACTAATTGTCTTGTCAGGATTTGAATGTTAGCAAATGGAGTTAGACACCACCATATATATCATATAGATAATTTGTCCTAAAACATTCTTAGCTCAGCTACCTGATGGTATTTCTGTCAAGTAGCACCATTGCTTACTGAAGGAGAACACTGAGCTTAATGATTAGGATCACAAATCAAGTTCTACAACATACAGGTGCTATTCCCTGGGTGCATTCATGTTTCTCTTGGCAGCTGTCACTTCATTTTTATGTTTTGTGGGCTTTTGTTTTCTAATAATGTGACATTAAGTCTCTCACATCTAACAAACAAGACCTCTTTCATGTGTGCTAATGCACAGGGACTGTTTTTTAGCCTGGGAAACGTCCTGGGACAAAGAAATAATCCTGAAATGTCTTAGGTTTGTGGCACCAAGTGCCTGCTCAGCGTTTCAGCATCATCGTCGTACCTTTCAGCCTCAAATGCGTGTGTATCTCCAGCTGTCTTCACTTACTCCACATTGTGAGCACGTTAAATACTAAAAATAAGAGGAGTTATTAGTTATTGTGGGATAATTGCAGGGAATTATAAGCATGAATCCTCCAGGGATGTCATTACCTTGTGTTAATCACTCCACCTGTCAAGACTTGTGTTCTGCGCATACACACATGGATGGACTAATGAGTAAGCAAGAGGAGGTGACAGAAGCAGAAATCAGTCACGCTCTTATGTTGTCATATAGTCTTGATTACATTCCAGGACTGTTGAGGAGAATTTATAGCTATAGGAATCTCTTTCTTATCCTTTGCACTTAAACAAGTGGTATTTTAAATCTATTTGCATTTCTAAGCTACTGAATGAGAGACGTGAGCTCTGACTGCAGTGATAATAAGCCCAAGGATACAGTGAGTGTGTGAGCAGCAAGCTGGAGATTATCATATTGATATCAGATGATTCTCCTTGCTGCAGCAGAGGGGTCTTGCAAAGAAGAAGGGGCAGCTTAGAGCTGGGAGCTAAGTAGCACCTACAGTGGTGTGTTAGACTCTAAGGCAATTATTCTAATTGTTTAGGCAGCTTTGTTCCTTGCCCCAGATGTTTTTTCTCTTGTGACACTTTGCTATCAGACCCCATTACTAAGCCTTCAAAGCATAATCCCTGCAAACTGTAGGATTTAAATGAGGGAGAGGAAAATTGAAGATGTGAAACATATATTTTTATCAGCCAGGCAATTCCTTCCTTCTGCCCTTGGGATCCTGGGGAACTCTGTGTGTTAGAGAACTCAACCACAATGTTGTTCTCAAGCCTTCCCTAGTTACAAGGAAACACCATTTGGAGGAAGTATTGATAAGAGAGAAATATTCTCTGCAGATAAATGTGTTAGAGATGGACTGTCCATGTGTCTGAGAGATGGATGCCACATTTCACTGATGGAAGTACCTTGTGGAGTCTCAGGTGTTCTTGTCAGGAACCCTGCACCTCTTTTGACTTGTGTAAAGACTTTGTAACAGTGGGGTGTTATGTCAAAATAAATGAGATTTGCAATTAAATTTAAAGACTATAATTTCTCTAAAACCTGAAAAAGACCTCCATGCCATAGTTGCCCTGTATAACAGGTTCTGTATCCAAAGCAATAATGGAAAGAAATCACAGAGACAGATAAGACTTAGAGAGAAACTGATTTTACTGTTGTCATTGAGGTATGGAATTCTACAGGAGAAATTAATTTCACTGGGTGCCTTTAGGAGCAGTTCAGCTGTTGATAATGAAGTTGACACTGAGGTTTCTTAGAGCAGTAGTTGGAAGAACAAGAATTAGGAAGTGTCCAGTGTTGGATGGATGAAGCTATGGGATAAGATGAAAGGTTTATCTGAAAAGACTACCTGATTTATCCTTCTCATGTGGACAGGTGATACTTTTTACCCTGTCCTGGTTGGTGCAATGGCTTTGTACGTCTGGGAAAACGATGCTCCCTCTGGTAACAGTCTCATCTGTTTGGATCTGTGTGTATATTGTCATGACTGCACGGGGAGTGTGGATTGGAGCCTTGAAAGGTGTGTGACTGGACCGTAACGTGACCTGTGAATTTCCAAAAGTATGAATTCAGATGCTCTGTTTGCATCTCGTGAGCTCTGTTAAGCAGCTTGTTAGAGAGTGTTCCTGGCGTTATTTCTGCAGGAAGTAACTTTGGCTGTTCTTTGCTTGTGCCTTTTCTAGAGTGGCGAGGACAGTGGGTCAAGAGTATGTGGCTCCTTGTGCATTTTTCTAGCCTGTCTCTGTGGCACTGGGAGGCTCTGCTGAGCTTTTAGACTTTTGCAAAGACTTACAACTGGCACCAGGAGACCCAGTCAAGGCTGCTTGTTGTCTGTGCTGTACAAACACAAAGGAGGAAGTCGCTGCCTCCCGAGGGGCCCTTGCTCCAGGAAAAACAGGAAGCTCAAGGATGAAACCTCAGCACTGTGCCCAGCTGCACTTGTTAGGCAAAAACAAACTCACCATGACCTGGGGTTTAACGTTGTGTAAGTCCTTGGTAGCTTCTCGACTTAAACATCTGAAATCCCCTTTCCAGAGATTATAAGAAATAGAGCCTATTTTGGGGTCATAGCTTTTCTTTTATATATATGTGCTTGTGTGTAACATGGGACCAGTGTGTTGTACACCTTCTTATTTTAGTTCATTCAGTGGAGTTGAAATTATGAGGTTTAACCACTGAATTGAAACCTTCTCCTTGTCCACATTGGCCTTTTCAGTTCTGGGAAAGCATCTGTGTCTGAGAAGAGAGTTTATAGTATGTGCTTCTCTTTTAGCATTAATTTCAGTGATCATTCTAAGTGCTTTTGCTGACTTAATCCAAAGTTTGACAGGCATGAATCTGCCCATCATTGGGACAGGACTTGGCTTGCTTTCTGTGCCCAACATAGTGAAAATCAAATTAAGGGCCCTTAAATCTGGATATCCTGCAAGGGCTGTAATTCATTTAGCTTTCCTTAAATGTCCCTCAAAGGCTGGCAATTACAAATCAGTAGTCTCATTTTTCAAAGTTTAATTGGAACGAATGTGGACTGATTTAAGGTCTTTAAAAGATTAAAATGCTTGAGCCAGCACACCAAGAAAAGGAAGGTCTCAGTGTGGGCATTATTAACTTGTTTCATGCTGAAGGCATGAGAAGACTTGTCCTAAAACGAGCATGAAATACACTTGCCTGCTTTTCAGACTTGCTACTTTCAGGTAAGTTTACAGTAGGTTGTGACTAGAAGGAAGAAGTGGTAAATAAAGGCCCAGATCTCTTACTCTTGGCCATGTGCAATAATTAATAAAAGCTGGCCAATAAAAGGTCTCTGCTCTTGTTCCTATAAAACGTCTCCTGTTTATGTGATGGCAACAAGCATCAATTATTTTTCAGATGTCCAGTTTGGCTCTGAGCCAGTACTTTGTAGAATAGCTGTTCTCACTGTAATTTTGGAACTTGTAAGTGGTTTTGTAACTTCTTTTTAAATGGGATTTATGAAAGTGGGGGTATTTGCTGATGGTATTTGCTAGAGCCGAGTTCAGGCAAGACCCGTGCTGTGCAAGTGTCACTTAACTTTGCCACTAATCTTGGAGCTATAGCACCACCCGCTATTCTTGCTGTGGGTTTCACAAGTGAAAATGGAATTATCTGTTACGGTGTAGTGGTTTGTAAATTATCTGTGGCAGTGTAGTTCTAAACCATTAAATTTCTGCTATCTGTGCCTCAAATTAAACATAAACTGAAACCTTCAGAGTGGAGAGAGATTAGGATACATTTATAGTGTCATCTCATTCCAAGGAAGAAGAAGCCATGTTAGAAATAGATGTGGACCCAGCAGTCCTTTCTTGTCCTGTGTTAAGGGACAGAAGCTTTGGTTAATGTTTAAAAGGAAAATTAAAATGGTGGATTATCTAATACAGAGCATACATGTATTTGGAATGCTGTACAATAAGAGGGGTCTAAGTTGTGGTTTTTGTTTAAGCAAAACTTTCTGGCACTTAAAGGATCAAGGTTAAACACTTTAGTGAATAAGTCTTTGGGAGTAGATTGCCAGATATGTCATACTTAGGGTAATATGTCTTGCTATACTCATACCTGGATTTGAGCAATTTGATATTCCCTATTAAAGCTGAAATGACAAAAATTTGTTTTGCCTTTGGAGAATGTGTTATGCTTAAGCTTCCAGTGGACTTCCCAACTTGGCAACAGCTTCTGCTCACAGGCTACATTGCCAGTTGCTAAATTTTTACTGGGAGCTGAGTCGGGTGAACTTCCAGTTCTCCGTGTATTTATTTAGACTTGTGCATCTTGCTCTGGAGCTGAGTTGTGTCTGTTTATGACCAGACCTGGAGCTCTCACCTAGAGAAGTGTGTGGGTTTGGGCCTTGCAAGGCTGGGTTTGGGCTCTCAGGGTTTGGGTGGGACGTGTCTGCTGAATGAGGGTGGGAATTGGAGCTGGAAGGTGGATGATGTCCTTGCTTAGGTGTTAACCATTGTTAAGTCTGTGGCTTCACAGTTGTTAGAGGTGAGTGAAGCCAGGTTGCTGACTGACTGAAAAGTAATTGAAAAACTTGGAAAATATTAAATGTGACAAAAAGAAGGGAAAAGGGCTGTTGAGAGGGGAAGTCTCCTTCTGACCCTTTCAGAGATAGCCCTCAAATTGACTGGGGTTTATGATGTAATCCAAGGTAAGTATCCCACCTTTGAAAGAAATGCCACGTGGTGCTTGATTAGTGCCAGGAGAAAATCGCTCCTAGTCATAATAGGTTCTTTCCAATTCCAAAATTTTTTTATCATTGATTTTAAATTGGCAAATGACAGGTTAACTGCTAGCATGAAAAATACTTTTAAAACCTTTTAGTAAAAGATTTTCTTTTTTGTTGAAGGGTGAAGTGATGACTATTGCTATCTTTCGTGGTGTTTTTTTCTTATTGTGACAGGACAAGGAAGAATGGTTTTGAACTGAATGAGGGTGGGTTTAGATAATATATTAGGAAGAAATTCTTCCCTGTGAGGGTGGGGAGGCCCTGGCACAGGTTGCCCAGAGAAGCTGTGGCTGCCCCATCCCTGGAAGTGTTCAAGGACAGGTTGGACAGGGCTTGGAGCAACCTGGGATAGTGGAAGGTGTCCCTGCCCGTGGCAAGGGGTTGGAACCTGATGAACTTTAGGGTCTCTTCCAACCCAGGCTATTCAAGGAGTCTCTTCTTGGTGTTTATGAGCCAGTTATACCTTGCATGAAAGATGTTAGAGGAGCATAATGGTATGACTTTGAATAATGTGAGTCTCTTTGTGATTAATATCAAAGTAGCTCATGCTCTTGTTTTGCATTGTTTCACAATAACAGCCTTGTCTTGAATGTGGTTTGTGTGCACACTTATGTTAATCTGGGCATTTGAGCCTCCTGCCTGGTGACTCTTGAATTGTGTACCAGGCTGGTTAAGACAGTTCAGGTTCCCCCGTGAAAAGATGGCAATTTATCTTGTTGGTGGTGCAGTGCAGATTGATTTAGACTTCTCCCATTCTCTTATCCACAGCAATTGGAGCAGATCCAGAAGGAGCTAAGTGTTCTGGAAGAAGATATTAAGCGAGTAGAGGTGAGGCGCCCAGACATTGTTCTGACTCTGGCAATTTTTCATTTTCATCAAGCTGTCTGCCTTGCTGTGGGGCTGCTGGGTTAAATTTATGGCATTCGAGTCAGTAATGGGAAAATGAACAGATGATGCTCTTTCTTTAATTCGTTCATTTAGTTGATGTGTGGAGGCTGCAGGTTGGTAGCTTTATATAATCGTTTCATTCTGTTTCTTTGTGTTGGTAAGTAAGTATTTTCGAGTAGTTGCTAGAAATCAACAGGGAGTGTATTGATCAGAACCTCTGATTTTTGTACATTGCAGTGTTCTGGCTGTTTGCACAGGTTGTTTAAATCTTAGCAGCATGTCACCCTTAAAATGGAGAGGGGTTTGGGGGGTGCACAAGAGTTGTAATGCAGAGACTGGGTAGGAGCAGAACGAAGTCCTGCTGCATGTCAGAGCAGATTCCTGCTACATCCTGATATAATTCACTTAAATCCTTAATTATGAGGGTCTCCTGATTTTTGCTCAAGAGTTATACTCCGTATATTTGTAAACCCATCAGTGCAGTCCTTCTGTCCTTATTGAGCCCTCAGCTTCCTCTTTGGTCCTTTCCTCTAATCATTCTAGTGTTTAATCTTGGAGTAGGAAGCTGATGTTTCAGGAGTACATCAGTCTGCCACCTCTCAAAATAGCATTCCCTTTAAACTTCTTGGAGTTCAGTTTGCAGGTCTGCTTCTCTCTTCTTGCTCATCTTGAGCAGTCAGCACGAGCTCCCAAACACTGCCCAAAAGCCTTTTAGGTTTCTTCACATGATTTATATGCGTGCTGATGAATTAGCAAAATATAAATACAACTGCAGGAACTTCCCTTTATCTAGCAGCTAATTGGAATTTTTTCAGCCCTCTTTTCCCTAAATGTTTCTCAGCTTTGGGAAAATAAATATACCTTGGCATGTTTCCTTGAGACTGGTAAAATAAGTCTTGAGATTTAAGAGAAGCTATTCCCGAAAGCTGTGGGATCCCTCAAAGAATATCCAGCTGCCTGTTTCTCTGCTCTTTAATCAGGCATTTCAGTGGGCTGCAACTGGGGTACATTCCTGGGGTGTGGTGGTGACCTTGGCTCTGACCTCTAAAGCCTGGGATCTCTCTTGTCACAAATACCCTGCTTGCTGCCTAACAACTAATGGGCACCTAGTGGGAATTTGAAAGCACGAGTAATATTGTCCTGGGCACTCTTTGCCCCCCAGACTAATGAGCTGCTGCATCCTGCATAGCCTGCATTTCCCAAACAGATGAAAGCCTCATAGAGGGTACACAGTGGTGACTTGGTCTGGCAGGGACAAAGCCAATCTAATGTGAAAAGGTTATCTCTTGTGCAGTTGTCCCACAGAAGACTGATAGATCCTCTTTTAAGTCTGGGGCACCACCTTTGCCCTGCTGCCTCGTGGCTGTTCTTGTCATGACCCATATCCAGCTTTACTTTCCACTTGTGGTGTTAAATAAGTTTGAACATATCTCAAAAATGCACTCAGAGCTTGCTTGCTCTGCCATGTTTAAGGGAGGTGCTGGGTTTGAGGCAACTGGATGATAACCAAATCTATTGGGTTTTTGAAGTATAACTCCAGAACTGCCCCTCTTGGGGCAGTAGGATTTTTGAAATCCAACTGGAATGATAACTGAAAAGAAATTGAAGAAAATCAATGTTTTGTCACGTACAGTAAAGATTTTTAGGCAAGAGTTGGATAAATGTAGACACAGTTGGTTATCCTGGAAAACCAAAAGTACTGTGTGAACACCATGTTTTAGACATACTCTTCAAGTTTTGCCAGCTTTGCTGTAACGTGGCTTTCTGTTTCAGGAGATGAGTGGCTTGTACTCCCCAGTCAGTGAGGACAGCACGGTGCCACAGTTTGAGGCTCCCTCACCGTCACACAGGTATGGAACTTTGCAACTTAGCTTGGATTTCAGTGTCCATATTGCACTGTGCTTGCTGGTCCTCTGCATGCCCTGCCCAAAACACAAGCAGAACTCATTTGTGAGTGCCATACAGTATTATTCTGTTCTGTTTCTGATTGATATAAACTTTAGGTGGGGAAAAAAAGCCAAGTCTGCAGTTGGATGAAAAACCTGCTCTAAACCAGATGCTGTGGAAAGCTGATGGCTTTAAATGTCGTGTAGATTAGTAAACTTGATTCATAAGCCTTTGCTATGATATGGAATATTACTGTTATTTACATGCTACCTTTTCTGAACATTATGCAGTTCTACCTGGCATATGAAAGGTCTTAATTTTATATAATATTGGTGTCCTCTGACTTCCCCACTCCAGTGTGAATAGCTAAAGGTACAGGCTGAGGTTCAAAATTTAAAATATACAGCCTGTTGATTCTGTTTATCTGCTGTCTGCTTTGATTTAATGAAATGCCTTTCTAATAACATAGTTTCAATGTGGATTTTTGTCTGGAATATTGCATAGTCTGGCTTCTTGATGACAAAATTGCAGATGCTTCTTGTGTCCAAGCTGCACAAGTTTTGAAGTGCTGTACTTTATAGATGTGTCTTTTGGTAGTAAGAAAGCTCTGATTTCACTTATGTTATTAAGTGATCATCTCTCCTATCTCTTAAAAGTAGAGTTCTCTAAAATGACAACTTCTGTTATGAAATTGTACTGGTAGATTTTTTGCTATTAGCAGCTCTAAACCTAATAGCCCAGAAGTAAGGAAGGAAAAATGATCAGATTTCCTCCCTAAAAAATGATCCAGATTTCCTATGGAGACTTAGATACAGTGCTCTGATGAGGAACCCAGCAATGTTGGCTGGGATTTCCTGCCAAGGTGCTGTTTGTGGACACAGAGACCAGAATCTCTCATATTTCTATGAGGCTCTGGCTGGCCCTGAGGGAAGGGACAGGAATATGGCCAAGATGGATGGGAACAGCATTTCTAATTCAGCTCTTCGCTGCTTCTTTAATTCTTTTTGGGTGCAGATGTGTTTCTTGACATGGGTTATTGCTGTTTTGCCAAGAAGCAGTTTTGTGAGGCTGATGAGATTCTTGTCAGGTTCTACTAGTTTTCTGGTTGTTGACTATTAAATAGATTGGTTTTGCTCCATGGTGCTGATGCTTGAGGAAGACCTGAGCACTGACAGGGCTCGACTTGTTACATTTTGAAGGCCCTCAGGCCTTTAAACCTTTTTTTTTTAACAAGAGATTGTACTTATGAGTAGAAATGTATCCCTATTACTTGAGCCAAGCAAAGTAACAAGCTCCCAAAGAACTCTTTTATCTGTTGAAGGCTGGAATAACATTTTAAGCCTGAGAGTTTAAGTGAATATTTTAGTGATCCAAAATATTTTAGCGATTTTTTGGATTGATGTGCTTCACTTGGGCTCTCCTGGGAGATGGCAGTTGGTTGGACCCGTGATGGGAGCAGAGGCCACAGGATTTTTCTTGGTCAATGTTTTCATACCTTTCTAGTTCCATCTTGGCTGTGTGTTGAACTTTTGGGTTTTCCCTCTGGTACAACACACCAGGGGGTTGATATAATAGGATATTTAGGGGTTTTCTAGGAGATGTGGGGTTGCCTTTTTCTCTCAGCTTAAGAAGACCCCTTATCTGTTTCTCAATGATGTTCTTGCTCTAAGAAGTAGCCTTGAGTGGTTGAAGAGAAATCAGTATGGGAAGGAAGTGTCTGAAGAGGCATCAGTTGTTGCCTGACTGCTGTAACTTCCATCCCAGCCCTATCCTTGACCATTTTGTGTAATAGAATTGGTGTGAATTACCGTAATTCAGATTCCAGAAAGGCCTACCACTTGAAATTAATTTTCTTTTCAACATTAAATGTGAGTTTTGAAGAATATCTCCAGCTTTGCTCCTTGGAAAGAATGCTGCAGAACAGCTGATAGGAGCTTTAAACTATGCTGGTTTTTTTTTTTTCAGCTCTGTTAACTGAAGTATTTAATCTCAAGAGTGCATTTTAGAGATGCCTTGAACCACTAAGAATGAAATACAAATATAGTTGGAGATGGATTCACTTCCATGTTAAAGTGATATTAAACTTGCAGAGACTTTTTAATTTATCAGTGAATTAAAATGGTATATTTAAATTGAAATATAACTTGTTAACATGCTTAACACCCTGCTAATGAAATATAATTGTATAACACTTTACTAATGTATCTTATAAATAGTACAAGGTTATCACAGACTGGTGCTAAGATGAAGAAAATTCCTTTAGCCTTTGAATTTAAAGTTCAAGAAAATAGAGTTCTTTGGAATTCAGTTTTATCTGGTCTCTAGTGACTTGCCCTTATTCATCTACTTCCCCTAAATCACAGGCTTGCTTCATTAATCTGTTTCTTTTCATTGTTTGTAGCTTTTTTCCCCTCCCTGTTATTAACATCTTCCAAATGTGAAATTACTGTGCCTGCCCCCAGCTTCCCTCAGAAGTTCTTCAGTGGCAAACCGAGCCCAGCCGTGGTTGCTGAGCACATCCTCGGCTGCGAGGAACACGTGTCTTCTCTTGTGCCTGCACAGGGTGTGATGAAATATTAAATTGGGGAATAGCACAGCGCTTGTTTACAGCGTTGCAGATTGCTGGGCTTGTATACTAATAGAGAACAAGAGGGGCAGAATGAGGGAAGAGAACAAATGGTTCTGTGTGGGGTTTTTCTGAACAGGCGCTCGTGCTATTTCTGCTCCCAGTAAATGGTGCAAACGGGAGATAGGAATAAGCAACTTCCCTGTGACTGCTATTCAGCAGTAATAGCAATAACAAACCGTCACTAATAGGAGTTTCTGGGGGAAGATTCTGATCTGGAAACGAGTTGCTTGGTAACTCTGATTCAGTTATCGAAATCCTGATCCTCCTTCCCTTCCATTTGTTCTAATTACCCCCTCCCACCCCTCTAATGGGGTTTGTAGTCTGCAGGTTGCCATGTTTTTGTTGCTGTTGTTCCAAGTTTTGAAATGTCATGTTGGTCTAGCTGAATTTCCTAACGGAACCTTATGTTACAGCTTTTAAAAGAGAACTGAGAGGGCACTTCTGTAATTTTCTGATCACTTGCTTCCTGTTTTCTGAAAGGGAAAAACATTCAAGCATATCCCAGTTAACTCAGCTACAGGCACTGCACAGAAATGACTTTGAATTTGTATTCTGGTTAGGGGGATGACGTCTGCACTCTTGAAGGCTTTACATCCCCAGACAACCTGCAGCAAAACGAGACCAGACACTATAAGTCCGTGTGTTTTGCTGTTAATTGCCACTGTACCTGTCTCTGAGTGAAGCCCTTTTTCATCACTTTCCAGCCAAGTGTGTTATTCCTGATGTTCCTGGCAGGATCTGCTGTACATGTTTCCTTATTTCTTGTGGCCACATTCTAATTTAAAGTTCATTGTCTTCAGCCATGTCTCTGAAACAGCTCTGCTGTTTTCTCCCTTGCAGCAGCTTGCAGCAAATAATCATTTTTATCCCTTAGATTTTCTTG
Source organism: Myiotriccus ornatus (assembly GCA_036023395.1). Taxonomy (NCBI): domain Eukaryota; kingdom Metazoa; phylum Chordata; class Aves; order Passeriformes; family Tyrannidae; genus Myiotriccus; species Myiotriccus ornatus. The sequence goes on along the minus strand of JAYRBT010000005.1, from coordinate 26,303,523 downwards.
GTTTGCAGCTTTTGTCTTCCCTGGAAGAGAATTCAATCAGTCTCATCGTCCAAGTTAATTGTTAAGTCTCATTAGTGGTTATCTCTCATCTTCTCTTTCTGTTTCCCTCCACTTGCAGGGGAGCTTGAAAACATTCTGAGAAATATTTAAGCATTAGTACCCCTGTTTCATTCTTCTGGACTTAAGAGGTGCCCCAACTGACACTTGAACAAAACCATTTGGTTTATGACCAAAAATCTCAAGTCTATGGATCAGTTCTGGCAGCTGTTACATGATCTTCAGTAGGTACAGTCATCTTTGACAAAACCAGGACTTACAGCAGTGTTCTAGCAGCTTCTCAGAGAAACCTTCAGCTTTCCCAGGCAGTGCTAAAATCTAAGGTTACCTCGTAGGAAAGACTGAGAATAACCAACCGAGATAGTTTTTCTGTCCAAGCCAAATGACATAGCAGAAGTGAGTTTCAGAGACTTTTTTAGAAACAAATCATGGTGATGTTCGTAATTAATAAAATGCTGTTCTTGTTTACTAACCTTTGCTTGTCCTGAAAGTATTTGAAATTTGAGTGATAAAGGTGCTTTAATCTGGCTCTAGTGTCTTACTGTGGGAGCTGAATATTTTGCCTGTGTGTGGAGAAACACTGAACTACCTGTCTTCTTCTTGCACTTAGTAGACCCTTTTGCAGTTATGAAAGATTTCACTGAGTTTGCATGCATTTGCTATGTTTTAAAAACAGTGATTTAAGGTATGTTGTGTCATTATAGGTACTATATAGCTATATATGGTGTAACATTTGCTAATAACAGTAATCCTGGCTGTCAGTGGTTTTTTTGTTTGTTTTTCTGTTTTTCATTACTTGGCTCTGTTTTGTGTGTCTTTAAAGTTGCCTGGAATACTGGTCTCTGTCTTAGACTGATTTCTCTAGCTTCCCTTCACAGTGCTGTTCAAATGCCATGGCATTAAACTGCTCTTTTTTTTTTTTAAAGGAACTGAGAACCAAGAGTAACATGTTATTTTCAGAATGTCTTGTCCTGCATATTTCATGCAAAAGATACTTTTGCATTCTAATCAGAAATGATTCGATTGCACTGCACATAATTGTGTGTGACAGCATCCTGCTCTAGGAGAACTCTGTATTAAAAAAAAAAAAAAGACAACAAAAAAACCCTCTCCCAAACCCCCAAACAAAATATAACCTTTTGTTCCCTGTCTGTGAAATGGATTTCATAGGCAAACACGCTGCGGGGTGTCAAGGAGGGAATAGCAAACAGGTAAAAACGGTAAAGGATGGCTGTACAGTGATTTTAAGCAGACCATTTTTTTTGTTTTTGCAGCAGTATTATTGACTCCACAGAGTACAGCCAGCCTCCAGGCTTCAGTGGCAGTTCTCAGGTAAGATAATCCACGTGTCTGTACAGCCACAGGGGGATGAGAGTGAATGTGGAGTTTGGGTACTTGAGGTGCACCTTCATCCACCTCCGGGGTACCAGTCTTGGAAATGCTTTAACTGGTTATATGGGCAACTGCAGTTGTAGGGATGACTGGGAGAAAGACACCTGGTGTCATATATTTAGACATCTGCCTTTTTTCCTGAAGCTGACTCTTCCATAGAAAAGGGGATATTTTTTTTGCTCTTCATCTCCCAGGTGGGCAGTATTTAGGAAGGGAGGTAAATCCCTGACCCTTTGCACTGGCTGAAATGGCTGTGGATCAAGCTTGACTTTGAAAACAAGAAACACTCCAAACATGCAGCTGTTTTGTAGTTTGTCCTCGTCAGGGCCTTATAAACTGTAATATAAAAACATACAGAGGGTAAAAAGTTGCATCTACAATGGAGCTGTTTGGCAGGCAGCCTCCAAACTGTCTGATCCGCAGGGCCTCCCGAATTCCAAACAGCACTGCTGTAGTCCTGCAGCTCAGAGGGATTCAGCTGGGCTGGGAAGGTGACACTGATAGCCAGCTCACAGCTCCAAAAACGTTAAACAGTTTTGATTTGGGCAGATGGAGTGTTGGTCACATTCCAGCTGTGCCTTGGGTGCTCTCTGGTGGTGGTGGGTCCCTGGTAAACCACAAGTAGAAGTGCTGTTGGATCTTATTTGATGTGAAGAAAAAACACCTGAATTTGGGGCTGATGAGCATATACATGTGCATGCAGGTTTCTGTGTTTGCAGCTCTGTAACTAATTGGTAATTAGAAAATCCCATCTATTAGTCTGGGGGAAAAGCTCGTTCCTGCTGCTGTGGTCTTGGGAGGATTTTGCTTGAACAAAGAGTTGTAGTTCTGCCTCACTTCAAAGGGCAGGTGCAGTGTGGATTTTATGTTCAGGACTCTGTGCTACGGTGTATTTGTTCTCCGCTGACACTACTTGTCTCAGTACTTCCTATTTCAAATACAAAATTAATAGCATAGCTATCCTGCTGGTGAGCTCCCAAAACAAACAACCTAGACTTTTTTGTCATTCTATATGACAGCCTTATTTGTGTGAGAATAATCTTTTCTATCCTCAAATGCAATTTCTTGTCCTCAAGAGTGCAAGATCTGTCCTCTCTAGTAAAAATTTTCAAATTAAATTTTAATATATGTTTGGATGGGGAGCTGAAAGAGAACTCTTGAAGTTAAACACTTCATTCAAAGGTAGTCTAATTTCAGCAAGACTTTACCATAAAAATAATTTTAAAAATATAAACTAAATTGAGCTTTTTTTCCCTAATTGTCAGTCATGGCAAAAATTATATATTAGGCACTGCTGGCAGTGAGAACTATCTAGGATGGACAGCACAGCCTTCTTTCTCAATATAATTACTTTGTGCATTGCTCAAAAACATGTTGTTAGGGAAGAATTTATATACTACAAAGCTCCAGGAGAGTTTTCTTCCAGAAGCTGAGCTTCAGAAGTAAAGAAGTGGACAAGTCACGTAGGCCCTGGGGAACTCTGCAGGTAGTATTTAATGGCAGTCTTTTTTCCTGCTAGAAATAAGGAGCCCGTGTATAGCTACGAAGCTTTTTCACAGTTAGAGGACTCTTTAGAGCACCTGGTGGAGTTCAGACAGTAAAATCACTCTTGATAAGAGCAATCCAAACTATTGTCCTCAGCTAGGACAACCATAGTAGTTTTAACCACTGAATAAAAATTGCCTATCTTTTCTCTCTTCCCTTATTTTTCCTCCTGTTGCCTAACATTGCTTAGCAAGTAGCTGGGGAGGCAGACTTGATAGACACTGAGTGTGTTTTAGGTAAAACACGAGCAGATTGAAATGCTTAGCCAGGGATGGTCTGATGACAATGGGTTAATGCAAGTTGATTCTGTCACCATGTGCCAACCTGAGACCTGCTCCAGGGGGATCTTTGGAGACCCACCAGGAAATGGCACAGCAGACAAACACTTACCATGATTGATTCCATCTCAATGTGGACTGGGCTTATCTGGCAGATCAGGCTCGGGCTTGGGTTATGTCGCTCACCACGGCATAGGCAGCTTGTCTTGAGACTGAAGTGGTTGTTCTTTGCTTGAAGTTGTCTTGAGCCCAAATCACTCCTGGTGTGCTGAGAGGGGCTGGAGCTGCTGCAGGCTGGTGCACAAAAATCATAGGAAGAAGGTATAGAAGTGTTCTATTAGGTATTTCTTAAAGCTGTAAAATTTTAGAAAATTGTACTTAAAAGGTATTGATGTCGGAGCACTTCCTAGTGCTGGGGCTGGAGTTGCTTTTGAGATGAAACAAGCTGTGCAGACCATCAGTGCTGTCACAATGACAGTGGGTGGCCTCGGGTGGGAAGTGGTTTTGGGAGGTTTCTCTGCTTGAGGCTTGCTCTTTCCCTAAGACGTTAGATTGCTGCTCATACAGGTACAAGCGAAAATGTGAGTGGGCTGTAAACTTGGTTTGCTGGATGGCTGTAATGAGGACAGCCCGTTCTCCTGCATGGATTGAGGGGGAGTTGTATGTGGAGTGGTTTTAGTGACACTGAGTGGCGTTACAGGCATTGTATGTACTCAGGGATGTTGTTCATCAGGGAGCTTGGTGCTTCTTAGGTGGTTCATCAGGAGTTCATCAGGGAGCTTGGTGCTTCTTAAATCTTTTAAAATTTAGCTTTGAGGATGTGATATGCCAGACTTCTTAAACAGAAACTAAAGCAAGGGGTTCTTTGTGTTTCTTGTGTGGTAGAGGAATTAATTCCTCTTCCTTACTTGTGATTCAAATGGTAAGTACTGCATTTTCTGGTTTTGCTTCAGGAGGAAAGTTTGCTGATGTAGTTTAAATCCTTTGCTTCTGCCTCTCACTATTAGTGCTTGGGTAGGTTGGGAAATGTCTTTCTTTAATGAAGAGTTTCATGGGCTTCTTTTCCATTAACCTTTGAACTTCATGCCGTCTTCTCTTTCTCTCTTTGTTTGCTTAGGTTCGCAGAGTTACTGAGTTGCTTCAAAGGAAGTAATTCAGTAACTAACTCATTAAAATAAACACCTTCTCTTTTAGTGAGCTGTCTGCCAGGGATCTGGGGAGTATTTGTTGTACAGTCTGTTTGACTTGTGAAGCTGGAAGATGGCCTCTGCTGTCCATCGGTAGAAATGCAAGACAGGTCTCCCCAGGGGCTGGGGCTGCCTGTCCTGTGTGTGAGGCTAAATTTTGCAAAGGTTCAGGAAACAAAAACTGTCTAAAAGCAGCTTTTTTTGGTTAAGTTAAAGGGTGCATCATAGAACCCTAAGACTGTTGACAGTGGCAGGATTCTTCATTTGTCATTTTACGCTTCTAACCCATCACATATGTTGTGTAATTGTTTATAATTGGGTAAAATCTGTTGAAATGCAACCCAGGCCTGGCTCTCCCTTTCTCAAGTGTTCTCCCTTCTCCACTCAGACCAAAAAGCAGCCGTGGTATAACAGCACGCTCGCCTCGCGACGCAAGCGCCTCACAGCTCATTTCGAGGACCTAGAGCAGTGCTATTTTTCCACCAGGATGACTCGTGTCTCAGGTGAGTTCCTCCTGTGTGCTGTCCCACTTTTGCCATCAGTTACCTCTTGCAGTGCCCAGTTCTCAGAAAAGCCTTGCTTTTGAGAGACCAGCCTCCTTGCGTGGGAGTGTGGCTGTACGCGTTATGTGTTACTCAAATCATCCCGTTTTGCTTTTCTTGACCGATCTTTCAAAGTTGCTAAATTTGGAAAACTTAATCCTGTCAGTTTGGAGGGGCACATGTATTGCTTTGTAATCCTGTACTGTGAAGGGCAAACCCCACAATAAACAGTTTCTCTGGTGCTCGTTCTGGAGATGCAAATGCCTGAAAGCAGTGCTTGGGTTGTCTTTCCACTAGATGTAGTATAAAGCCAGTAGTTAAAAACAGTGCTATTGAAATGCTACAGAGGTATAAACATAAATTGATAAATTCTCCTGTATTTAGCATGCAATAGGACACTTGGAGGTTATCCTTTATGTTGTCTAGATTGAGTCTTGGTTAACAAATGGCTTTGAAGTATAGAATCGGAGTGTGCAGCAGGGCTGTTGTCCCATGGGGCACACCTTAGATTTAAGGCTTGTTTTGTAGAATTAGCAGCTGTTTTTAAAATTGCCTAGATTGCCTCATTCATAATTGAGTAGCAGTGTGACAGCAGCAAGAGTAATTGTTACCCACTGGATGGATGGTTCTTAATTACATGACAAGATTTGGAAGATTTTAAGAAATGAGAGGGTCAAATGAGTATGTCTTGAGGGCGAGGAGGGTTGTTCTGCAGCCCCTCTGGGGAAGAAACCAGCTTGGGGAAGAAAGTTTCAGGCAATGGACTGTGTCAGCCAAGAGATTTGCAACACCAGGCTGTGAGCTGCAGCCCATATCAAGTGTGACAGACTGCAAGGAGAGCAGCCAGCCTTCAGGGGCTGGGTGAAACCTCTTAGGAACATTAAGGACCCAGGAAGAGGTTGCTGCAGCAAGGTATCTTTATGTATAACCTTGGAAGGCGAGGACCAACCTCTGGGGGCACAGATCAGCAGGAGAGCTGGGGTAGAAACCCCTGTATTTTTCTTCTCCATGAATTTAGTTTAAGCTTTAGTCCTGATAAAATAAATAAATAAAAAATGTTAAAAATTAATAAATGGCTTTAAGTTAGAAGTGTCTACGTCTTCTGCCTGCTTCAGAGCAGTGACTGACTCAGTTCTCATTGTGCACAGCAAAATGATTTTAACAGGGAATGCAGCACATTGAGAGGTTGCCTCAGGAGCTGGAATATTGGAGCAGCACATTGAGAGGTTGCCTCAGGAGCTGGAATATTGGAGCAGCCCGTTGTATGTGTCCAGGCAGTTCCCTGTGAAGTGCCAGCAGGTGCTTTGCAGAATGCAGCTCTTCCCAGATCACGCTGAGATCTTTTCATGCAGCGCTATCTTGGTGATGCATAACTGTGTTTATGTAAAAATAATACTTATTAACCAAGGATAACAAATGGGGCTCTTCCCAGCATTCCCTTGTAGAGGGCATCTTTCTTCATAATTGGAACTATAAATATGAATGTGGTGAAAGTGGTTTTTTGTATTCATATGTGTCAGCTGCACCGAGAGCAGAGGATTTGCGAGTGCAGGTTTTCTTCTAAATAAGGAATAACCTATGATACTTGATTAAGTTTTCCTCTCTTAAATCATTCCTGCATTTTGACACGTTTTAAATAGGATTTAATGTGGATTTAAAGCTTTTTGGAAGCAGTGCCTCTGACTGTTGGAGTAGGGAGTGGAGACATAATATAACTGTAATTATCAAATGGCCTTGCACTTTGACGGGGAAAATGTCTTGAGAAATAACATTCGGTTTTCCAGGCACAGATAGAGAATAAATTACAGGAGGACTGTGTGCTTGCTCTCTAAATGATTTGTCCCTATCATAGTCTCGCACGAGAAAACAGTCTGTGAAAAAACACTGACTGATGTTTATGGCCTGCTTCTCAAGCTGCTTTCTGTAGTGGTCAGGTGCTGATGATTTTAATTTGGAGCAGCACTTTGTTCATTTTCCCCCTTTTGATCCATCTGACATGGGTAATGTATGTGCTAGTACCCTTAAACATGCTAATTACTACTAGCCTTCAATGTTCCTTTATATGATCAAACATTAAACACCATATAAGGGGCACTTTAAAATGCCTTACAAGTGTAGAGATAATAATTTCTGATGGCAAGGAATTACCAGGGTGCAGAAAGTGATTATTCTCTCTGTGTTTTCCCACAAGAAATCACAGCTGGGTTTTGCTCTTATAGATCAACCTCTTCCTTTTTTCACCCCAGTGTTTCCAAACCTTTCTAAGAAGTGGATCATGTCATTTCCTTATGCTGCTGATAAGGATGGCTTAGCTAGTGGGTGGAATTTGATTTCAGTGGTGTGTGTGTGGCTTCTCTGCTGCTGCAGTGGATGCTGTGGTGGAACAGGAGACAAGGTGTGCAGTACCCGTAAACCAGCAGCTCTAGTTCCCCTAAAATGCACTGGTGCAAAAAGATAAAGTGAAGGTAGGAGTGTTAGAGGAGGTTGAGGAGGATTACTGCAAATTTTTGGGGCTGTTACAAAGCCTGAAGCATCTACCTGACGTTTGACTGCAAATCCATGATTGTATTGGGAACCCAGACTTGCCCACGCGGTATTGCTGTAAGTTACAAGTTTTTCCTTATTTACAAAATACTAAAATTCAAAATGGTTTAAAAAAAATTATGCTCATACCAAGAAAAGATGGGACTTCTGAGAATTCAGAGAATGACTTTCAACTATCTACACTGCAATTTACTTTTAACTTTTGTAGTAAACTGTTCCATTTCCCACAGAATATTTATCATCATTATTCAAGCTGGCTCAATTTCACCTTGTCTGCTGAAGGTCATAATTTTCACAAAACTTCTAGTACAGGGAGCATTCTGGTTTCATGCTTGTCTTCCTTCTCCAGCCCTGAAATGGTTCTCCCTTAGCTCTGTTGCTTTTGGAATAACAAGACGAGTATTTTTTTACTAAAAGTATTTTGAATGTAATTGACACCAAATGTAGACATATTGTAACAGAACAGGGAGAGGGATATACTTTCACCTCCACAGAGAGCTAGACGTGTCCTTTACAGTGCATTTTGATATGCTTAAAGGTTTTCTGTTAATAATCTTATATGGCCCATGGGCTCTGAATGTGAATAAAATAGATGAGCTTACCAGGAAAGCTGTATTTGATTTCTAGGCAGATTCTCAGCGCAGTAGGTTCACCCAGCATTGCAGTGGAAGGACTTAATCTGTACTTTGAAAAAAAAATCAGAGTGCTTTCAGGGAATGCTAGAGGTGAGAGACAGCCTGGTTTTGACCAAGAGTCTTCCCCACATAACAAGCAGCGATGGTATCCCATGAAGACATATCTTGATTATTTTTTTTTGTTTTGTTTACTGCTGAGTTGATTTTCCTCTGTTTCTGCCCTCCCCTATGCTGCTGCCTCTCCCTAGATGACAGCAGAACCACCAGCCAGCTGGATGAGTTTCAGGAGTGTCTCTCCAAGTTCACACGCTACAATTCTGTCCGACCCCTGGCAACGCTGTCCTACGCCAGTGACCTCTACAATGGCTCCAGCATAGTGTCCAGGTAAGGCACACTGTGCTTCTGATGCCATATCTCATATGGATACAGGCTGCTGAGGCTGAGTTAATAACCCACATTAAACCAGTCATGGTCTGTTCATGTGCCACACTTTGCACTTGCTTCCTAAAAATAGTTTCGTGACTGTGTGTGTGGTAATTTTGTGACCATCGCTGACCTGTGAAGGCACTCAGGTATCTCAGTAGTACCTTTTATTCCTGTTGGTGTTGGTCAAGGCCAAATCCAGGACCTTTGAGGTGGCAGTGAGCATAAGCAGCTGTTGTACTAAGCTTGTTATAGGCTCAGTCCTCTTTGTGTTAGTTGAGTTGTGTTGTAAATGATGCAGTTTTGGCGTTTTAAAAACCATCCGTCTTGCTTGGTAATTTTAAGAGTCTGTGTTGGGTTTACGTTTTAGCAGTGGATCCAGTCATAATGGTGAATAATAAAAAGCTGAGTTGTTTTTAACTGTGATTACATGAAGTTTTGGGCGTTGGAAGCTCTGTTTGCAGTGTTAAACACCAGTGAGGGGGTGGTTGTGGTAATGCCAATGCGACAGCTCCGTTCTTGCCACCAGCAGCTGTATGGAGTGTTCATGTCCTGTGTGCTGCTGCTGAAGCTCCTCTCAGCCTCCTGTGGACCAGTTTGGATGCTCTACTGGTGAAATCCTGTTGACTCTTTTAACAGAACTGGTGTCTTCTAGTTCAGCTCTGTGAACCAGCTCCCTTAGGGATCTGGCTTGAGGGCTCATGGAGAGGCTGTGACTTGTCAACAGCCCTAACTTTAAGCTGGTTTCCCCCCTACCCTGGGAATTTGCTTAGTCTGTGGTGGCTTGTTTGGGAGCTCCTTGTGGTGGAAAAAATGATGGAACGTGTTAACTGGGAAATCTCTTCTGCATGGCATATATGCAGGACCTGTCAGCTTCTTTAGGCGTGTTTCACTAATTTATATGTTTGTTCACAGCAATCTTTTGAGAGAGAGAAGTAGTATCCTTGTTTTATACGTGGGGATCAGGAGATCCAAAGAGAGCATACTTGAGATCTTGAAAGAAACATTACATGGACAAGATTAAACTTGGGTTTTCTGAGCCTTGATCTTGTGCCTTATGAAGGGACCGTTTGGGCACTGACAGAACAGCTTGAATATTTGTTGAAAGACCCCAAGGAGTTTGTGCTATGTGAAGAAATGGAGGCATATGTAGCATGGAATACATATTTTGTTTAAAGCAGCATCGATTCTCTAACTACTGCAATATGTAGCAGGAATGTATAATGTCCGACTTAGCCACAGAGGTCAGAGCACAATAATCAGGGATCTGACGTATATTTAACCTGCACTGATTGGGTTCACACTTGCTGCAATGAAATGCAGATGGGAATCTCACTGCAACGTAGACGAACTTCCTCAGCTTCCAACTTCAGCACGGATTGGATTTTGCTCCTTTGCCCTTTCTTCTCCTTGACATTCTGCAAGAGAAGCATTTTTGTGGTATTTGGATAGAAAATGCTGGAAGGGCACTAAATCACGCTCCTGTTTTGAAGGCATTCTAATTCTTTGGTGAAATATATGTTTGAAAAGTATGTGTGCTCCTGCTAAAATGAAGATACTGTGGGGCCTCCCTCCAAGCCAGTCCTAAAATCAGTAGTTAAATGCATTTCACTGAACAATAACTTAGTTTCCAACTCAATGTTCTCCCCTGCTCATGCCTTTTTTTTTTTTAATCAAAGCATTTGAGAAATTTTTAGGGGTTTTAGCATGTGGGCTGAGTAAGACTGTTCACATCTGAGCATGTCCTCAAGTGCTTTGGTGAAGCAGCACTGCTGAATGTGCTGCTGCTGTTACTCTTGTTGGCTTCTGGCTATTCAAACAGTTCCTGCGAAGTCATAATTTGGCAATCAAGAGTTTACACTTTAGTATGTTTTGACCAACATAGTCCTGTGTTCACCGTTGTTCTTCATCCAGATTAACAGCCTCGAGTTCAGAGAGTCTGTGGAACTAAACGAGGTGTGTGGCTTAGTGATGGCAGCTTAAGAAAATAAGAGCAGCTTTTAGGTACTCATAGATGAGCCAAATTAATTAAGGCACTTAAAAAGTGAAAATACGCTTTTAAAGTGCTCTGAAAAGTATTATTTATTTTACTGCACTGCCTTTTAAACATGTAATTGGGTATGAAGGAGGAAACACTGATGAAGTGACAGAAAGGAAGTCTTGCTGCTTAGCTGTTCTGTTGAGACAATTGGATGTAAATACAAGGCTACTACATAAGAAATCTTTATTTTTTTAGGAAGTATTTTAAAGGGATATTTTAAGTATGCTTGAAAATAAAAGTAGAATCAACCAGAAGTTAAACTTCATTGCAAATTTATTTTTTTTTAAATAGGCTGCTTTTACAAATGTGCAGAATACAGGAGTGTTGAGTTTAATTGCTTTAACCCTACATGAAGTTCATGCTCTGGACTCCAAAAGATCTGCTGACTTAAAGAGCTTTTTAAGATGTATTAGCTTTAAGTTCATGAAGGAGGAAGATGGAAATGTTCCTTATCTGCAAAACCTTGATGTTTAGAAGGGAAATAAAGCTGGGTTTATGGTAACAGGGTGAAAAGTGTAATTAAAGGTGGGCTGAGAAAGCCCTGAAACTGAGTGGCAGCAGCACTCTCCTGAGCTCCTTGCCACAAGAATGTCTGGACTTCTCAACACTGTGTAGGTTGTGTTCCTATAAAAATTCTGATGAAACGTTTAGGGAAGCTCCAGTTGCCTTTTGGGATGAGGAGACAAGCCAGTCTCTGCTCTCCAGTTCCAGGTTTCCCCAGCCTCCAGGGAGCTTGCCCGAGGTACCAGTGCAAGACTGGTGCCTGAGCTGTGCATCTCCCACCACGGGCTTAAGGCCTTGTTTGGGAAGGTGCACACCCTGAGATCGTAAGCCCAGTGAGGGAGAGCTTTCTAACCTTGCTTAGAAACGTGCTCACAAGAAAAATTTCATCCCTCTGTCCTTTTTTTTCCCCCCTTATTTGCTTCAAGAACAACAGATGATCAGAGAAGGGTGTTCAGGGAAAGCACGTTCGAGGTGTTGTGATTGCAGGTGGCTCAGTTTTGCTGTAGCATCAGGGGGACTTGCAGCACGTTTGCAATATGAACATTGTACCTCTATGTGCTAAATGGCTTTTTAATACACTCAGCTCTATTAAGTACAAAGTGTTTACATGGTTTTCACAGGTACATTAAGTTTTGTTAGAATTGGGCCAAGGAATAAATTTTCCATTTATTATGCCCCTAGACAGAGCAGTTGTCAGAGCTTAACTTTCCTTCTCTATGCTGGCAGTGGCAGTAAATGTAAAGGCTTTCTTTTAAAGATGAGTCTGTAAACTGCTGCGTTAGCATTACAATGATTTATGGAGAAAATTGCTTTACCACTGTCAGAGGCCTTCAGAGAATAATGTGGCAGTCTTTCATATTTGAAAAAAAAAAAAAGGGAACAAAAATGAAATACACTACAGCAAGATGTCTCTTAGAAACCTGGATATCAGGGAGCTGCTCTGTGGTTCCCAGCTCTGGTGGGAACACGAGTATGTCTTTATTTTAAATTCTTCTGAATTAGGTAACCATTTCTCTGAAAAATGCCATCCTAAGGGGGGTTGGATAACCAGCACTAAATATATTTATCTAAAGGCACAGTGATTTAGAGAGAGGAAAACAAACAACTTGTGGTTTTGGCTGCTAAAACCTTACTCAACTGGTGTTGAATCCTGATCCAGTGTTCAAAAACTGGCTCTTCCCTTTGGTGTCCCTTATTCTGTTTATTTCATCACTTGCTGTTATTCCATTGCCTCTCAATAATGAACAAGATGTGAAGAGGTTTCTCTTAGATTTAATTGCACTGTTTGAATGCTATTTCAAGATTGCAATTTTGTTTGTGTTGACCCTTTCAGTAACATGACCTGAAATCCTTTCTTCAAAGGTGAGCTTGAAAGAAAAAAATCCATTAGGAGTGAGTTTTTCATGTATTCATTGAACCATTCTATTTATCTGTTCCCCTTTTTACTGTGGATTACAATTACTTGTCCATATAAATTCTCAGATCCAGACTTTAACAAGATACCTTTTAGTTCTGTGTCGACCATAAAAAGCCCTTTCTTTGCTTTTTTTTTTTTTTTTTTTTTGTTTGAGTGGTTGGGGTGGGC
>JAYRBT010000005.1:26264337-26290780 GCA_036023395.1 Myiotriccus ornatus | reverse complement strand
TCAGATCCAGACCTTAGCAAGATATCTTTTAGTTCTGTGTTGACCAAAAGAAGCCTCCTTTTTCCCTTTTTATTTATTTTTTTCAATGCTTGGGCTGGCCAGGATTAGATGAGCCATTTTATTAAGTTTGTGACCAGCAATGTTTCTATCTTGGTGGTAAAGATAAATGAATGAAATGGAAGTGGGTTTATCCTTCACAGGATTATGTTTTAAGAGTGCAGCAGATCCTGCTCCATGAGAAGATGAGAAATGAGGAGGGCTGGATTTTTCTTCTAGCCTGTTAAATAAAAAATTTTTTAAATGGACTCTCATTGACAAGTGGCAGCTCAAAACTGTGAATGGATCTGTCTTATTTGAACTGTTCCCACATGTAGAAGGAAGAGAGAAACGCTTGGATAAAGAGACTTGAGCTGCAGAATGGCCAAGGAAACTTGAAGCATAATAACCTGCTTGAAGGTTGTGCTTGTCCTGTGGTCCTCTTACCTTATTTCATCTGAGGTTTTGGCCTGTAGACCAGAGTTTGTCTGGGGCTGAAATGGGATTTTAAATTAGAGTTAAGTGAAGTCCAGAGCCTTTCCCTCACATTCCAATCTTATTCTCTGGAGTGCAGAACTGATACATTTCCTGGTGCTACGTCAATGTGGTCTGAGTTCCTTGAGCAGAAGCTAAATGTGACTCCTGCCCAGCAGAATGGCTATACAGGTGTCAGTTCTGATCTCCAAATTCAGAGACTCAGCCCTGTAGTGTAGCCCTCCCAGTCCCCAGGAAGGGCTGCTGGTACCCAAAGGGCCTCTGACACCAGAAAGGAGCATATTTTCTCTTGGTCCAAAAAGCAAACCTTCTGTTGACCACAGTGATGCTGCACAGAGAAGTTTGTTCTTCCATCAACCTAAGGGCTAAAACTTAAATAACCTGACAGTGACAAGTTAATGAATGGAAGTTGCATGGCCACCAGTGGGACCTCATTTTTTTCCTGCTAATTTCAGACTGTTTGGTAGTAGGAAGATCTTTTTCCCATTAGACTCTATTAGTACTTCAAGCCTGTCTCCATCTGCAGATAATTCGATGGGAGTTTTTACCTGGATTTCAACTTTATGAATTTTTATAAATGGCCTGTTAAAAGTATTGAGCCGTCTTTTGATGAATTTGGGCATTGGCTTTTAAACAGTATTTTAAATAGTGATTGCACTTCAGATCTTTAATTTTTTATCTATCTTGAAGGCACTTTTGTGCAGTTTCCCTATCCATTTTTTGGCAAGTGTCCTGTAACAGTTCCTGGTTCAGCATGGGGCAGTCCAGCTTTGGAGTGGGCTTCCCAAAGAGGTGGTGAAAGCTCCATCCTCAGAGTTATTCAAGAACAGGCTGGAGAAAGCCCTGAGCAACCTGGTCTGACCAAAGAGCTGCCCCTGCTCTGAGCAGGATATTGGACTAGAGACCCCAAAGTCTTGGGGACTCTATTTGTGATAAAGGTACATGATCAGATCACTAGAAATTTGACAGTTCTGTCCTCACTGTCTACTGAGCATCTTCCTGTGGCTTCGAGTTTCAAGGAGGAGGAATTTAAGGAGGAACTCCTTATGTGACTTGTATAGTGGAAGGGGAATTTCATCCCTAAAAACTTTGAGATCCCTGCTTACAATTTCCACAGGATTGTATTTATTAGATTTAAAACTGGTCTTTTTGTTTGGTTTGGTTTTGGGTGTTTTTTTTCTTTTTTTTCTTTTTTTTTTTTTTTGAAAAGCAGCTTTGTGAAAGTGCAAGGAACTCAAAATGGATGCTGTGGTGTCAGGAATGTCCTCTGAGAGATTAATATTCAGGATAGGAGGATGGTACCATGTGAAAATTGCATTGCATCGTTGCATCCACCCCTTCTTGGCTGATCAGGATGGAAATCTTTTCCGTGAGGCTGCAGGGTAGCTGCCCTTCTGTCCCTCCTGATGTCTGTGGGATAATGGCTGTCATCAGGCAGGAGTGCTGTGTCTTGGCCTCAGGAACTGCAAGCCATGAAAGCTGTGGTTTCACAGCATCTCCTGCACAGAATTCCCATCCCAGCAGTGTCTGTAAGAGGCAAAGATGGATTTCTCTTAGTCCCCCCTCAATTTTATAGCTTTCATTTGACACTGAGTGTTGATACAGTGAATTCTTGTTTCTGCTTGAAGACACAAGCCTGTTATTAATAGAAATGGATTTCTGTAGCTTATTACAATATTCTTTTAATTTTCTCGCTATATTTGTTGGAAAAGCCTGAATTTGCTGGGAGCTAATGATCTGGAAAGCAGTAGCATGCCTTTGGATTTTTTTTGTTTGTTCCTTCCTTGCTAACTAGAGAAGTTAGTCTGTTAAATGTTAGGTAGTTGAAAAAATATAATAAGGTAGTGTGTTAAAGCATGCAAAGATGTATGGTGTGGGCTTAAATGCTTGTGAGAATAAACCTTACAAGCAGCTCAGCCTGGAAAAGAGGCTTGAGCTCATGATTATTAATATAATAGCATTTGTATTAATAAATACAGTCTCTAAGTCATGTTTGGGATTTATGAGCTGCATAGTTGTGTTGTAGAATACGATAATAAATAACATAGAATAAGTTATGAAGTGATGCTTATGTTCTCATAGGATTATATACAAGTGTGTGCATACATTTATGCTAGTGAAGATGGAAGGCAGATCAAGTTTCTCTATATGAGGCTGAAATTAAGGTTATACACAAACTATTCTTTAGAAAAAAATAAAGGCACTTATGGATAGCATTCAAAATACTGATGAAATAAGATTCAAAATGCCAACACAACAAATCTCCTGAATCAAGACTTGTCAGTTGGATGAAAAATCCTTCAAATGACGTTTTAACCTCGTTCCATCAATACCAGGCAAGCAGGAGCATTGCAGTTAATTGCCCCAGCCCATCCTTTGGCTCCTTGTTTATGGACTCGATGTTCAGGAAAGCTGCTGCCCTGCCTTGTGGTGCCTGTTGGATTCAGAGGAGGAGTCTGAAGAGGTTAATGTCTCCAGCTGTCCCTCCTGCTGCTCTGCAGGGTGTCTGGCAGAAGAGCTGATGGCAGTGTCAGGCAAATTTGGAGGCTTGAGTTACTGGGTGGTTATTGGCTTGGGGTGGTGACTTGTCCTGTGAAATGGGATCTCTGGCAGTGTGGTCAGCTGGAGACAAACATCTTCAGCTGCTGCTGTGAAATCATGGAGGAATCATGAATTGGAGCTTATGGACAGACTGCACTGTTTACAGTCCCAGTATTGATGGAGGTCCCTCTCTCAGATCTAGTTGTGCCTCTGCCTCATCAGCTCTGTCAGCAGCTGCCTTGCTCAATTTTCAAGAAACAAAATCCTTGTTGATGTAGTAATAAATGTGGTGGCATGGAAACAAGCCTGCGAGCTTCTGAATAGCCTTACCTTTAGAAGGTGCTTCAGTATCTGTCACAACTGATTGAGCTCCTTGCTACTTAGTGGTGTAGTCCTGAAGAGATGGTCCTGCTGTTCAGGCAACCTTACAGGTTGTTGTAGAGCAGGGTTTCCCCCCTCAAACTTTCTTCTTAGACTGCTTGGGCAGAGGTTGCTGTCCTCTCTTCCACCTGAACACAAGGAAGAACTTCTTCACTGTGTGGGTGACAGATTGCCTGGAGAGGGTGTGGAATTTCCCTCACTGGAGGTATTCCAGAACTGTCTGGATGCAATCCTGTGCCATGTGCTCTGGGATGACCCTTCCTGAGCAGGGAGGTTGGACCAGATGACCCCGCCAGTGGTTCCTTCCAACGTTAACCGTTCAGTGATTCTGCTCTGGAAATGTTTCCCAAGCTTGAAGGCAGCTGAGTATGTTTTGTTACTTGTGGCCTCTTCCACCTCGGTATTTGGCAGTGTTGGGGCTGTGCTCCAGCTGCTGTCAGGGCTGTTCAGAACCCACTGTGTATCAGCCCAGCTGGGTGAAATGGCAAATCCTGGGGTTACCCGAAATACTGCAGCAGGCAGACTGATCCTTTGGCTGGAATTTTAAATAGCGTCATAAGAAACATTCTGCCTTTAACCATTGGCATTTTTAGTTAACGTTTCCCTACTCCAGCTTATTTAAAACGGTGTTTGTGGAAAAGCTGAATCTAATCCTCATTAACTTGCATGGTAGTTGTTTGCAGCGGCTTTGGCTCATTGTACTTCTTTGGATCTGGCATGGAAAAAGCCTGGGATTGTCGTCATCTTCTCTTCAGCATGCAGAAGAGCATCGCCTCGTAGGAAAGTGGCTTTTTATCAATACGCTTTATGTTTGGTTGCTTGCGGAATTCAGCAGTTCCCTATAGGTTTTCTCATCATTAGTGCTAATTAAGCCGAGTTCCCCTGAATGCATGTATGGAAAAAAACCTTATGCAGTAGAAGAGGATGTCTCTAGCTATAGTCTTACAGCCAAGGCTGGGAGTCTGCTGTGGCTTGCTGGGAGATTTTGTATTTAGAGGAGATTTAGGTTCGTGGTAACTTCCCTGCAAAGTAGAAAGGACTGTGGTTCTGAAAAGGGAGCTAATTGCAAGGAGCCCAGTTAATCTCATAGCATAGTATATGCTCTCATTTGGTTTAAAAAAAGAATGACTCTGTTTTATCTAGCGATGACAAAGCATGAAAGTAGCTCTGTTGGGTTTGATTTCCGAGCTGTGAGATGGATCTAAGCCCGCCAAACCTCCCCGATTCAAGCTTAATATTCTCCTTTAAACAAGCTCTTTATGGAACGGGCGTACTGCGAAGTGGCCTCTGTCAGAACTGATGGCGTTTCATTACACTTAAAAGGGTTTTTGTGAGCATGAAGTGGGCCTGGAACTAGGTCTAATGACATTACTTTGTTAATGCGGTACCTTTTTATGCCTTCCTCCAAACGGAGCAGAACAGACCTCCAGGCTACTGTGGCTGTAAGAGAGATCCTGAAAGTGTGACTGCACCACGGCTGGTGCAGTAATGTCTTCCCAAGGGAGCCTGGAGCTGAGGACTGTCCTTCCCTTGCAGTGCAGGCTTTGATGGGCTGCTCTAACACCCTTCCCTGTCTGTTGCCCAGATGTGGGGAGAGAAAAAAAAAAAAATAACACACAGAGATGACTTTCTGGGGTCTTATATTTATGCTCCAAATAGAGGTTTGCTGAGGGGGAGTGAGTTCTCATCAGGTGTTTGGCGCTTGGAGTAGGCATAGTGGTAGGGGAGGGTACCCAGGGTGCATCCAGCAGCAGCTGGTGCTGCTGGACCTGGAATATCCCAAACAACTCCCAGGAATGGAATGAGACTGAAACAGCTTAGGATCTTGTGTCCCATGGTTTTCCTTAGGCATCCATTAGGCTTGAATCTGATCTACTGAGAGTAGCCAAGGCAACTTTACCTTGATGAGAGAACAAATCTGGAGATTTTTGGGTAACCTGGGGGTCACATCCAAGTCGAATTAATGTGGTTTTTAAGGATGAAGGTGGCTCGCTGTCTGATGGAGTGACTTTGAGGGGTAATCTCATTTATACATTTAACTTATATATCCATATAACAGTCTAGAGAATCAATGTTTCCTCTAAGTGGTCCTTTCTGACTAGAGATTGCAGCAACCTCTCTGGGATCGTGATGTGCTTGCTCAGTTTATATTTTGGAAAACATTTGGCAGCACAGGGGTTTCAGTCAGGGAATATATTTTACAGTGGTGGTGTGTCCTTGTCCCTGTGGCGTGGGTTAAAGACTCTGAAATAGCAGCAGTGACCTTATTTAGGTGGTGCTCTGTAGTAAGGAGCAACTAATATAACTGTTGCTTTATTTAAAAAAAAAAAACCAAAAACAAAACAAACAACACAACAAAACCACTAAAACGAACAAACCCCACAAAACTCACGACATTTTATTTGGTCACTCACAGCTTTAGCAAAACTCTCTCGTGATATTGAAACTTCATATGGTTTGTCTCAGTAACTTTTGTTTTTGTGTGACAAAATTTAGACTTAGAGCTGATGGAACACAACATTTGAGCACTTTAATGGCAGCTTCCTATGCGTGAATATAGCTTTGTTTTCAAAGACCACAAATTAGTATGCTCTTGCATGCTTAGTGACACTAATTGCTTTACTTTAAAGTATCAGTTAGCTGTAAAAATGCTCTCTCAAGTGTGTGTGATAATAATACCAATCTCTGTATTGGTGCTAGGTGCTGAGCAATCTACACTGGTGTCCCTGGTGTTGGATTGTAACCTAAATTTCTAACCTTTATTTCAGTGCCTCAAAATAGGCATTTGAAAGAGGTAGCCAGGCTATAAAGAGGGGGACTTGGGACTGCTAGAAGTGACAGGATATCTCTTGGAGGCCAGGGAGTGGAAGAACAGAGCGAGAAAGACTTTAAGGAACTGTAACTGAAGAGCAAAAGGTGCTGTTGGCATCTCTCCTTCCTCTCAGCCATCAAGTCCCTCAAAACTGAGAATATATGTGTGTTGCAGTTAAATATGTGACCATGGCAAGATATGAGTTAAGGTTAGAGACACAGAAATAGAAACAGCACCAGGTTGGGTAGAAGTAGAATTGGAAGGCTTTGGTATATTCAGGGAGGAAAATACATGTGTGTGTGTATACATATATATAGTTCCCTGAGAGGACTGAGTCATCCACTTTGGGGAAATGGCAACTCCTACGGTTACAGATCTTGTTACCGAGTCAGGGCTGAGGCATTTAAGATGATAGTAGCAATTGTAGAGTGTGTGTGTGGGAAGGGGAGAGGAGCAGGTGGCTGCACACCTTTAGTTGTGAGTAGTGATGCAGTTAAAGGTAAATGCAGTTGAAGGCAAGTGCAGTAGATGCACCCCATAATTTGAAGAATTAGGTACAGCATGTACCTGTAAATATTTAGTATGGACCAGTTTGCCTGGGTTGCTGTTGTCAAGTTCACTCTACCACTATCATGTCCTGCAGGAGTAACTACCTGGAATGTGTGTGTTGTTTTAAAAGTGTAACTGGGAGGGAGGAAGCCCTCACCTGTCCCAAATCAATCTTCTGCTGAGTGCCTCCTAGTTCTAATGTGACTTGTTGAACACAAGTCTTGCTGTTGCCTTGTTCGTAACGCTTATGGTGAGGCAGCTGCTCTGTTCCTTTAATCAATTTAGTTGCCCATCTGTATGCATTCCCTAACTCCAGCTCATCCTCCTGGGATGCAGAGAACAACTGCACACGCCATCAGGATGCGAATGCAGCAAGGCTTTGCACAATGGCAGAACTGCTAAATCCTCATTCTTTACTCCTCCCCTGCTGCCCTACCCTCAACACCAAGCCAAGCTTCCAAGCATGTTTCAGAAGCAATTTATTTCGTAATTCCATTTGTTAGCTCTGAGTGCTCTCCAAGGTCACAGGTTTTAGCATTAAAATAAAGCAATTGATTTGTAATCTCACCGATTGGGAATAAAGATAAGCAGCAGAGAAACCAGAACCCTTGAGGATGTATTTATTTTTCTAGCAGCTCTTAGTGGTATTTCCATGGGATGTTGGTCATCAACTTCTTAGGAAAATGCAAACAGTGATTTGGGACATGGAGATGTCTCTCTTTGATTTTTCCCTAGAACAAAACAATCAGGTCCTTTCAATTTGATTTCTGCAAGTAATTCTGCTGCACATTTATAAAGCTCTTTCAAATATCAAGGAGTTCATGTGTCCCCAAAAGATTCTTTATAGAAATTAAGCTAGTCTTTGTTGGTCAGAAACGTGGAGTTTGAAAGTAAGTTAAAAAAATCAAAAGGAACAATTCCTAATTGCTTTTAACAAGCACATCTTTGAGGAGCAAGGACCAGTGCTGGTCCAAAAGGTAATTTCCTATTATTGTGTTGCATGTTTCCATTGTGCTAATGATGAATTCACTTGGACTGTAAAAATGTATCACCTGCAAAGCAGAATGTTGTCGTTCTGAGCTGTCTTTTGACAAAACAAAACTAAATTCTCTGGTGAATTTGCAGATAGATAAGCTTGTGTATAAGCAAGCGCTTACACTGACACAAAGACTTCAGCAGCGAGTGACAGGAATACCATTGAGCCAGTTAAATGCAAATAGGCCTGGTTTAATGCTAAATGTGTTTAAAAGACTAGCAGGAAAAAAGCATCAAAATAGCTGTTGCTGTGCTAGTGGGCTGTTTGTCCTGATGCTGATTAGTCCAGGCAGAAGCAGAGCTTTGCAAATATTGGGAATAGTTTTATATGGTATGTAATGCGCTAGACGAGATACTTGGATTGTTGCTATTTTTCTCTGTAAATCACTAGCAGAAAGTGAGAGCACTTGTACCAGGACTGTGCACAGGTGATGGAGGCCAAGGTGCAGGTGTGTGTTGGGTCTACCTTCCTCTCTCACAGCAATGAACGTCTGTACCAGCAGTGGTTTCTTTCTGCATCCTTTCTCTCCCTGCAGTGTCTTTGCCGTTTGAAGGTCGCAGGTCTGACAATCAATTCTATTGCTTAATGCTTTTTAGTATTTCTTTAATGATGTGTTAACTTCTATGGATATATTGGAATACTCATTTGTTATGTCTACAGCATGTCTCTATTTAAAAAAAAATTTGAATTAATGCTAGAGAAGCAAACCCACCCCAGGTGAGAAAGGTTCTATTCTGTTCTAATAACTTGGCTTTTTACCAGACATTGTAATACATTTTTTTTCAGCAGAAGGCTGAGGGTATAAATTGAATCCAGGTAGATGAATCACTGCCATCAGTTTAGTTGTGCTTTACCTGAATCCACAGGGCAGGGAGCAGGAGCAGAGACAGCGGTTCAATTAAGATTGTGGTACAAGTAAATCCGTTGTATTGTTACGGAGGCTTTCGATTATAAAATTCTTCCACAGGACAGGGTGAGCTGACAAGACAGGCCTGAATGGTGTTTTCATCCTGTTTGTATAAAAAGTGATTTAGACTAGTGTAGATCTGGGGATGGGGGGAGAGCAACCTGGCTGCTTAGATGACTTCTTTCCTTCTCCTGTTTTATTTAAATAGCTGCCTGCATGCTTGCTAAATCCCCCAGCCATAATCGTGTTCCTTCATGCGTTTTGGAGGCTCGTGAGTTTGCAGGCTGGACTTGACAAGCTTCTCCAGCGAGCAGTCATGAGTGGGACTGTCTCCTGCCACTGCCTGGGAGAAGTTTAGGTGCCTGAGTTAAAAGGCCAAGTTTCAAGCTGCTTTATTGAATTATTTTATACCATCAGACTGCATATCAACAGTCTTTCCTCTCCGTAGTTTAAAAATAACCTGATGATATCTCCTTTGCAAGGACTTGAAAATTCTGTTGGTGTTTAAGTTTATCTTCCCTTAAAAGCATTGCAGTGCCTTCGACTTCTCAGCTGTGTTGGGGAGTAGGAAACTCTTCCTGTTACGGCTATGGGGGCAGCCTGAAGAGCCCTCTCTCTTGTTGTAATTGCTTTAATGCTTTCTAATTGTAGAAAGGTACCTTGAATACCCCTGCTCCCAGGATTTTGAATGGGAAATCAGCCTAAACTTAGTTTTCCCTGCTGCTGTTAATAACTTCCTGCCTGGTTCATAAACACTCTGGATTCTTGAGGGGGGGGGGGGAAGTGATAGGGGCAGCAGAGACTGAAATGAATTACTGAGTGTAAGAACCCCAAAAGAGACCTCTCAAAGCAGTAGATTGATTGCTTAGTCAGGAGACTTGAAGAGAGCTGGTTACTGATTTTAGAAAACTGGAGACTGAGAGCAAATGCTGCCCCCAAACCCTTTCTGGGAGGTGTCCAGCACATCCACCTTGCTCTGCCTGCAGTGCCATGGGCTGCAGGGAGGCAGGCCCTTCTGGGAAGCAGGATTGCTCCCCTGACTGCTAGGTGCCTAACAGATTTCTCTCAAGCCCTTCCGAGCTGCAAAGGTAGCAATGACATTAGCTGTTTATAACCTGCTGCCTGCCTTTCTCTCCGATGTATTTCATGTACAACCTCAGGCCTTTCTCATTTGCAGTTTAACTTTGTTATAAGGTGACTGCTTTTACTTTTGACTTCATTGATATCTATTACAAACTTGCCCTGCAGGTCAAGAAAGAAGGCGCCTCTGTTTCCACGAGCAACCCTAAGTGGAAGCCAACGTTCACAGCTTTTACAGTACTGATATGTGTTTCAACCCCCTATTGTTGCTCAGGGAATTTAGGAGGTTTTTTTCCACAAATACTTGTTTGCTCTGCATTAACACTTGTAAGTTCACCAAGCTGCTGTATGTGAGAGAAATCAATGGGCAGTCATGCTGTGGCACCTTGGTGGTTTTCTGGGAGAGCTGTCAGCTTTGACATTTGGGTACCATGCAGTGTAGATGGTGTAGCTGAACTGGAAAACCTCCAGAGCACCTGAACAAAGATCCTGGCTGCAGGAGAGGAATTGTGCTACGAAAAAACTAGAGATGTGGGTGTATTGGCAGGGGGTGGATTAGAAAATGATACCTGAGAGCGAGAACTCTGAGCTGTTGGTGTTTGTGCGAGACCTGATCACGGTGTTCTGAACGGGGTATTTGCAAACTGAAAATTGTTGTTCTCAGCTCTCCCATAGTGAGGTGTTTATAGGAGGTAAAATACCCTGCTAGTAAGTACCTGTGGTGTTTTACACAGTTCTCAACCTATGCTTTTGTTCCTCAGTATTGAGTTCGACCGAGACTGTGACTACTTTGCCATCGCCGGGGTGACAAAGAAGATTAAAGTCTATGAGTATGGTACAGTCATTCAGGATGCGGTGGATATTCACTACCCTGAGAATGAAATGACCTGTAATTCCAAAATCAGGTAGGCATTGATTTGCATTTGAACTCAGAGGACCTTTTTTATTTGTTGGGTTTTTTTATGTGCAGTAACTACTTTGATTTTTTTGTCCATTGTGGGATTGGAACGGGAAAGGAGGAAAACAGGACCCAATGGAGATTGGGTGGCACAAGCACTGTTACTTGTGTATGCTGGGCTCATCCAAGGTAATAACAAGCTCACATATCTGGAGGAGTCCAGAGGGATACAGGGTAGTGAACTGCTTTTGTGATCTCTTCAAGTGCTGTTGGATATCCACTCAAAGTAGTGAATATGCTCCAGGTGAAGTCTTAGCTTGTCTCAAGGTCACCTCTGTACCCAGATCTTCGTAACAGCCACCAGTTCCTCCATGCTCTCTTCTCTTCATTGACCAGATCCTTTCTGTTCTGCTGAGAGGTTGCTAGTCCTCAGGAAACGTGCCTTGTTGGCACCTTCTGCCTAAGAATTTTTGCCTGCCTGAAGTACTATTCTGCTGGACCTCATAAAATCTAACTCTGGGGAAAAGACCTTGCTTCATTCTTTGATTCAGTGCTGCTATCATTACTGTCAACCTATGGATTTATCCTTTTAGATATCTTAAACCAATGAAATATAGACCACTGTGTCTGAACTTCAGTTGAAAGAATCCAGCTAAATGAATTAAAAATCCTAATTCAAAAATTCTGTTAAAGCTCAAAAGTAAATAATTCAGGCAGTCAAACCCATTCAGTATTATAATACAAGTCTCCAGCATCTCTGTTGAACTCATTTGTTTTTATTTGGTACTCCACATTTTGAAAGCACTAAAGCACCCACAAAAGTGTAAGTCATAAATTTATGTAACAGTCCAGCTTCCATGAAAACAGTGTCATGCAACAAGATTAATAATGTTTGCGAGCCTACTTTAGAGAGTAAAAGTCACGCTTCGTTTTGTAGCTGACACATTTCTAAAGATAGATCAGTCATTCCCGTGTCATTCGTGCCCATTATTCCCAGGAAATGCATAACACTATTTTATGAAGGGAAAAATGTAAATGCAGCTGTCCCTGGGATTGGCTTTCAAGATGGGTAAAAACAGCCTGAAAGGGATTTGCACTGATAAGCTGTACTGATTGTGGATCTTGTGTTTTGCTGGGCTGGTGAAACGTTCAGCATTTTTGCCTTAGTCATAGCAGAGTTCACGCTGTTCAGCTTCGTTTTTCTGGAGAGAAGAGCAGGATAATAGGAGAACCATCCAGCAGTCAATCAGTACCTTATGCCTGAATTAGAAGGGGAAAAGCGATGTGTGCTTGGTATTTCTCAGTCCATCTGGAACAACTTCCAAACTTGCTGCCTCAAATTTGACAGGGGTCCTGCCTGACGATCCCGCCAGGCATTAGGAAGTTGTTGGTTCTCCTTTCTCCCACAGCTGCCCGTGAGAGCCACGTTAGTGCCTTCAGTGGTGTTACTCGTGTCAGCTTTGTGCTCCAGACAAGATGCTGCTCGCAGTCAAGATTTATTCTCATTCTCAAATTTCATGCATATATACATTTTCTGTATATATGACAATGCTAAATGCATTGTCCTCTGACACTTGGCCTCAGCAGAGGAGGACGGGGTCCTCTTCTTTCATTTTCTTGCCCTAGTTTCTCTCATTCCTTTGAAGAAATACAATTGTGGGTTTGCTTTTTTTTTCCCATCAGCCTCCTCCACATTATATCAGGCTTCCTTTGGCATGTAGGTGCTTTTGGTTTTGACAAATAAAGTTGGTCTGTCAGTCAGACGCATCCCTGCTATATCCATTAGCTGTGCTGCCACTCACCGGTGCCGGGCTCGCCGGCGCAGCGTCGAGCAGCATAATAACTTGCTCTTCTGAAGTGGCGTCGCTTGAGGGAGAACTTATATATGAAGGCTGTAATTTCATTATGGAATATTGCAGTGTGCTGAAAATGTGCCTGTGTTATAATAGAAAAAAATCTAAACAAGTGGAACCTGTGCTTTCTAAAAAGCCTCAGCTTAAAGCTGTTGATCTTAATTTGGGTGGAGGTGCAGCTTCTTCGAGAGGCTTTGCTCTACCCGCACGTGCCCTTCCTGATATCGAAGACAAACATATTTCTGCTCTGGCACATGGGTGGCATTTCTCTTCCCAGCAGAGCTGCAGGGGTCTGCCTGCAGATGGGATTTGGTGACATGTCTGTCCTGGTTAAATTGATCCTGGTTAACCTTGTTCAGAGCGATGATGCCGGAACATAAATCATTAGTGGTGATGTTGGTGACTCAGCTTTCAGAGGAGCAGCAGCTCTGATGGGCTTTTATGAAGGCAGACAGGTGACAGCATTTGTGAGGGCTCGTGTCTGGCCAAGAGCAAGTCTGGCCCGGAGCAGCTGCGGGAAGGGAAGCCCATGCCTGGGCCGGGGCTGGCGCCAGCCCAGCCCTGCTCTGCCATGTGCCAGCTGGGTGCCTGCTGAAAGGTTGAGCTTGGTGCCAGCAGTAATTGATTGTAGGCTTTCCTGGAGCAGAGCCCTGGTACCAGCTGTAGCTGAGTCTCTTCCTCTTTTCCAACCCCCTTTTTTACACCCACCTGCTTCTTAAATACATTCTTTTTTCATCATCTGCTAAGCCTTCTCAGCCCTATTTTTAAGAGCGGGGAGGAAGTCGGTGTGTCGGGTTTCTGGTAAATGTGCATCGCATCCCCCGGGAACAACAGTGGCATAAGCTTCCAGGAAAAACACAAGATGACACATAAATCCTCATAAAAATCCCATTTACGGATTCATAACTTCAGTACAAGAAACAAATCCTGGCATTGTGTAGTAGCTATAAACAGCACCCTGTGAGCTAATTGTGACTTGCTGTGTCCTAGCTATGGCAGGCACTAATCTGAGGCTCCCTCCGTGTGGGAGCTGTGAAAGGATGGAGAGGACTGGCCAGCAGTGAGCCACAGCTCTGCTCTGATTTATTCAAGAGGCAGATTTGTTGTTTTGCCATAGGTCGCAGGGGGGAAGAAAAATAAGGAGATCTAGCATTCAGGTAAAAAATTGGCTTTAGGCCTCGTTAATCTACAGTAGGTGATGTGCGAGTGTGGTTGCGTAAACATGGTTTTGAAATCCACGTTTAGTATTCTGCATGCTCACCACTGTGTGTTTGCAGCATCTGTACTTCCGTGATAGATGTTACCACAAACCTCCAAAATCAGCTGCATCTGTTTAGTCAACGGCAGTAAAAGCAAAGCTTCGGTAGCCTTTCTTTTTTAGGAGGCTGCTGATCTTTTACTGTTCTCATTTTTCCATGTCAATAAATCATATGTGCGATTGCTCTCTCCTAATAGCAGTTCATGGGCGTATTGCTGTCAGCTTTGAAAATGGCAGCCAGTTCTCACTATTAAGTTTTAAATTAGGCAAAAACTTGTCAGATGGTGTTTTTCGTCATGGAGTCTGCTATTTGGAGAGGTATGAGCTGAAAATCCTGTTTGTGTTGGATGCCTGTATTTCCAGAGTGGAGAGTATTTGACATTAAACAGGTTATAAGGAAATATACCTTCAACTTGCATTAATTCCAGCTTTTAGAATAACTACTTTACTTTGCAAGAAGATGAAGCCTTTCTTTAAAAGTAGTTGCCTCTTAACCTCTGGGAAGGTTTTCTGAGAATTGATTAGTTTCTTTTAAAACATTCAGAATTTAATTCCATATGTCTCTGAAGTATTTGTTTAGTGTTGTTATTCAGGTGGATGTTTTTGAAGCCCTTAAAAACATTTCAGTCCTAAAACTGCTGGTCACTGGTTGACTCATGATAATAGAGTGGATCTGAAGCACTTGGTGCTTGGAAGCAGGTCAGACCACAGCAGTTTGTGCCTTATTAAAAGCTTTAACTTCATTTAACTCTCACTGCCGGAGGGGCAGTTGACACCGGGGTGGCTTGATCCTGGATTTGAGACATTTCAGCCATAAAAATACTGGCTCATGAAATAAACATCAGCATAACTGACAGTGTTAACCGAGCTGGCCCACTTGTGTCTCCGAATAAAATGAAGGATGCACATAAATCTTTACGGGGTCAGGATTTCTGTGCAGATGGATCAGATGCTG
Source organism: Myiotriccus ornatus (assembly GCA_036023395.1). Classification (NCBI taxonomy): domain Eukaryota; kingdom Metazoa; phylum Chordata; class Aves; order Passeriformes; family Tyrannidae; genus Myiotriccus; species Myiotriccus ornatus. Next base: position 26,275,979 of record JAYRBT010000005.1, on the reverse strand, counting down.
AGGGTAGGGGAGTGTTTCAGAGGTTGGTGATTAGCTTTCAACTGGAGTTTCTCCAGCTTAATCCCCGGGGAAGGAAAGCTATCACAACTTCTGATAAGATAAACCTCTGGGGTGTAACTATCACCCTGTTTCTGGATTAAAGAACAAAGCGAAAACTGGAAAAAAAAAAAAGCTGCTGTATTTAAAATAAAAGATGGCATCGCACAATGCCTTTTAATCCAGCCCTGAATTATACATTCTCTCAGCCCTAGGTAGTTATTTTTATATCATATCTCAGAGCCTCCACACTTCCAATTTCTCCCTGGATGTGTCTGCAGGCCATCTAAAGATTGTCTACAAAAGGTTATTTTTATGAACTTCTGAGGGTTTGATGGCTAACCTGTTCAAGGAATGTGTAAGCTGCATTTTTGGTTCCTCTCACCTTTGCCCTTTCCTTTCCCCTTCTCCACCTTGCCCCCACATGCCTTTTTTTTTTTTTTTTTTTGAGTCTGTTGTTCAATTTGTTACCACAATAACATCTCAGGGGAACCCAAAAAAGTAGATGTCTTCGAAGTTTCAACAAAATTACTTATGTTGGGCATGGAAGAAAGATCAGTGTTTCCCTTGAGGGGAACATGGCAGCAGGTTCTCGACCCCTTGTAGGTCCCTGGGAAGCCACATGGAAGAGAAACATGGCAGTGTCCCAGCTCTAGGACAGCCTTCTTCCAGGTGTGTGTTGTCACAGCTGCCAGAGGATACAACCAAAGGACTTTTCACAGAGTGACTTCTTAGAAGCACAAGTAGTGGTGGGACAAGGGGGGACAGTTTCGAGCTAAAAGAGGAGAGGTTTAGATTAGACATTAGCAAGTTCTTAACTCAGAGGGTGGTGAGGCCCTGGCACAGGTTGCCCAGAGAAGCTGTGGCTGCCCCATCCCTGGAAGTGTCCGAGGCCAGGTTGGACGGGGCTTGGAGCAACCTGGGCTGGTGGAAGGTGTCCCTGTCCCTCACAGAGGGGTTGGAACAAGATGATCTTTAAGATTACTTACAACTCAAAGCATTCTATGATTTCTATGAAAGGACAGTCAGACCTCGATAAAAAGCATCATTTACCTGGAGGGGGAGCTCCCCTCCACCTGATCCAACCCTGAATTGTGCTCTACAGAGGTTACTTTGGACAATTTAAGTTAAGTATTGCAATCTTAAGGAGAAAGCTCTGGTTTCAGACCTTGCAAAGAGTTGGGTGGCAATGGGGGGCGGGGGGAGGGATCAAGGCAGAGAGCTGGAACAGAGTTGATTTTTGTCTTACTATGATCCCTTAATCATATTACTTAAAAATGAAAGATTTATGGTGTTTGTGACTTAGAAGGTGTTAATTGAAGCACTTAGTGGCTGCAAATCCCTACACATTTTTCACCTGTCAGTTCCTGTTTTCCCCTCTCAGTCTATCTACAAATTCTTTCCAAATGAGAGTTAACCCCTTGTTAACACCATCGGGCTGCAGTGGGATCTGCTGTGCCAGACATAGTGGACGTGCTTTTGGACACAGAAACCCTTCATTTTTCTCCATCTATATTGACTGAGCTAGTAAAGTATTACCTGTCCCTACAAACCTGACACTTATTAAACCTATCACATCTTGAACAGAACTGTTAAACTCTGTCCTTTACATCTTTCTGCCTACTCAGTTATTCCTAATTTTCATCGTCTGGGGTGATTTCGTGTTTGACAAGATGTGGTTATGTGATTATCCTCTTCATACTTCAGCTTGCAATACTCAGCTCTCCTGTGCCAATCAGATGGGGATCTTGTGCTCCACTAGCATAGATCATCCATCCCTTGACCAGCCAAGGTGTTCCAGCACATCAGCTTTTCTCTGTGGCCCTCTCCACTGGCTGATGCTGCTTGATGTACTCTCAAAGCCATCCAGAATGCCTTCTGAGGTCTGGCTCTGGGCTGTATTCTTCCTGCCTTTGTGTGATGGCTACACTTACAGATTATTTCCTTTTTTTCCTTAAGCTCCTTGAAGCCCTGACTTGAGAGGAGATAAGCTGATAGGGAGCAGGTTTGAACTGATAAAGCTCTAGTGCAGTGTCTACCCCCCTGCCATTAGCTGGAGTCTGCTCCCAGCCCAGAGCTCGCTGTTGTAGCTTTAGGGCTCTGAGCTGTTTTTGCTTCCACCAGGGACTGCTCCACCTGGAAACAGGACTCCAGGTGTCAGACGTGGTTATCTCCAGGCTGCTGCAACCTTCCCCTCACAGCTCTGGTGGGCAGTGCCTGCCAGCTCCACTTGGTCCTCAGGGAGCCACTTAAGCCTCTCAGAATGAGGCTTCTAGTAAATCACAGGCTGTCAAGACCTGCTTTTCTGTGTGGGTACCTAACAACAGTAGAGCTGGAGTAATGATAGCCCCTTGATGATACATTTGTGGACAGCCCTTGTGCCTACAAGGGCTAGGCATACTAACATTTTCTCATTAATGGCACGTTGTGGAAGAGGTGAAGCCGGGGAAAGCATTGCCTGAGCTGCATCACCTCTAACATCCTCTTAGCAGCTGGTGGTTAAAGATGACTTACATGAGGTAAATAAAATGTTAACTTTCTGAACGTAAAGTTTTAAAACCAAAGGATGCTGTTAAGTGTGACTGTAGTCAGAAGCAGAACACCAATGCTGCCTTCTGTTATTTAAGTAATTGGAAAATAAACGTTTGTACTTAACTACCTTAAGAAAGGAAAAGTACTTATCCCCTTCTGTGTGTAAATTACGAAGGAAAACAGGATGCAGGTGTGTAGTGGAACCAAGAATTTGTCAAGGTATAATACTCCTAAGTCAGTATCCGTGTACCTACATCACATTTCAGTGTGTAGCTGCACTGATCAAAGCAGTACTAAGTTAGAGAATCACGGACTTGTAGTTTATATTGTTGGTTAAAACTTGGCCCCAAGGCTATGATCATCTAGTTATCTGTGTCAGAGCTATTTGAGGACAGGCACGAATGGGATCTGTCAGTTCAGCTTCTGCTGTGTACACCAGAGCTGATAGCAACTGGCTCACTTCTTTGCCAGATGGTCCAAATATTGGTGAACAAGTATTACAAGTTTTCTTACCTCTGTCACATTTTTTGGGAGTCAGAGTGGAGGCACACTGCCAGAATGCCACGAGTGTGACTTGGCAGTGTCACTGTTCTTGTTTTCTCTGCTGATGGTTAGAGTTTGTCAGTGGAATCATCATTTGGTTTTGCACAGCCACTTAATTCAGTTTAAAATATAAACCTGTGTGATATATTTTGCAGTTCTTGATCAGAAATGTTTCCTAAAATACTCACAGCAAACAAACTGCTGTTTCCTTTTGGCTAAAAAGGGGGGTTTTCAGCGTTTACAGAAAGCTGGGAGTAGTTTCTCAGAAATCAAACATTCATTTGCAATAGGTGCATGTGTAGAACATTAGATACGTGCTAGGGGAGAGGTTGATTTACCATCCGTGCAGCTGTGTTTTACACATATACCTGCTGTTAGGTAAATTGTTATCTTTATGGTATTAATAGTAGTTTGGGGTAATATCAATAGTGGTAGCTATTGGTAAGAGGTTAAGAAGTCAAACCTTAAACTCTGAGAATTTGTGTGGAATTCAAATAGCAAGACAATCAGCATTAGAGATTATTGCACTTCTAAAAGATCCTAAACCCTAGCACTTCACATTGAGGGGGCAATGTCTCTTCAGCCAACAAAGCTGTTCTTTTGGTTTGTGGAGGAAGGCTTGTTTTATTTTCAGTGGGTTTTGTTTTTTCCTCTCCTATGTATTTCAGTGGGATGCCTTGATCAAGCACCGTGTGCTCTGCAAAGATACTTATTGCCTGATGTATTGAAAGAGTGATTTTTTGGGGGTTGTAAGTTATGATTTACTGTGAGACTGACCAGGGCTCTTTCCTCTTTCAGCTGTATCAGCTGGAGTAGTTACCACAAGAACCTGCTCGCCAGCAGTGACTATGAAGGCACTGTCATCCTTTGGGATGGATTCACGGGACAAAGATCCAAGGTCTACCAGGTAACACACCATCAGTGAGCCCCGTGGTGGGGGAGCAGCATTCAGACATTCTGCTCCTGGTCCAGCAACAGGCTTTTCTGTTCCACAGGGTGAAATGGATGCTCTTCCCATTTGGTAAATGCCTCATCCCCACAGCTTTATTAAACTGTAGCCCTCTGAGGGAGGCAATTCTGTCTTCCTGTCACAGGCATGAGGCAGTTGACACTTTCTCACTGCTGCTTTCAGGCAGGGAATTTGCACAGGGAAAAAATGAGTTTCTGGAAGCTCTCTCGCCTTGCTTTAGAAACCTCTGTCTCTCCATACCTGTTCCACTTCAGTCTTTGTGAAAAGCCTTTTGTAAAGCCCTGCAGTGGTTGCTGATGCAGGTACTCCTAAAGCAGAAGTGCAAAATGCAGACTGAAGTGGCGAGGCTGGGAGAAGGGAGCGTAGGCAGAACCCTTCCTTCCCTGCACAGTCCTCAGCACACAGGCGGGCTCAGCTCCACAGAGACATCTGCCTCAGGAGAACTTGCTGGCATTTTGTCTCTTCGTGGAACTTGAACGCTGTGTTTCTGTATAATGGCTCCTGAGAGGCTTGTGATCAGAACAAGGAGGTTGGAAGGGGGTTTGTTGCATTTGGGGAGAGGCTGGAAGTGCTGCAGGCTGTTGTGTAGGTAGCATAGTCCACTGAAACCCGTCAGTGATAATGAATGAACTGCAGACCAGCCTTTAGGCTCCCCTCTTTGACAGTTCAATGTAAGTTTTAGTTCCTATTTAAGTCTCTGTTTACCTTCATTGCATTTTAGCCATTTTTATAATGCTTGTTTTCACTAGTCCCTTGCATATCTCAATAAAAAAGAAATTATACTGGACAAAATAAATCTTGTCTGCTTTCCCCTCAAATACATTTTGCATTTCTTTATGAGACTGAATAATGAACCTAGAGAGGACCAGCTGTTGCTTACATTAAAACAAACTCATTTTGCTTCCTATCAGATTCCTTGAATTTTTCATTTGGATTTGCATAGAGGTTGCCTACTGACATCTGCTTTGCATGTACTGAAACCCTTTAGTGACTTCATCCTGGCGAGCTTTTTGTCTTGCAAGCCTGTGTGAAGTCTTTAAACAAAGAGTAGATTGAATTTCAGGTTTTATTCAGTGCACTGTTCTGCTTCCATGTGGGATGTGCCAGCATAGCAATTACAGCACTTCTGTGTTTTGGGGGAGAGTATGCAGTCTTTTAAAGAATATTTTTTTTAAGAATATTTGAGTGGAAAAACAGGATTAGACTCCAGAAGATTCATTTAATAGCTCAACAGGAAGGTGAGGATTTCCTGGACTTTCAGAGAGGAGGTGTTTGAAATGGGCATCTTATCAATATTGGGAGATATTTACTAAGTTGTTTATTACTGTTGAAGTAATAAACTGTAAAGTATTGCTGAACTATGTTCTTCTAGAATAAGGAGCTGCACAGGGTGGAACCACAGCCAGTCACATTGTGCTCCAAAAACAGGTTTTCAATGTATCTCCTCAAACTTATTTTTTCTTTCAAGTAAAAATTGAATCAGTTTTAGTTTTTTAAAAAGCTCTTCTACTGTTTTCTGCTTTCCTGGCATGTCTAGGATACTGCAAGGTTTGGTCTGATTGGGAGAAAAGATATTTTTTGAGAAATTACTAAACACAATAAACTGGTCTGTCCAGGACCCCACTGGTAATTTATACCAAACAACATGTGTGTTTTCCTTTCCTGTTTTATCATATTACAACTCACTATCTGCAATATTTTTCTTGTTTCTCTGAACAGGAGCATGAGAAAAGGTGCTGGAGTGTTGACTTTAACTTGATGGACCCAAAGCTACTGGCTTCAGGCTCTGATGATGCCAAAGGTATTATTCTTACTCAGTCCCTGTGCAGAAGGCTTTTATCCTCTGTGTATTCCCTTGGAGGAACAAAAATATGATATTTCAAGGAGCTGATTCCTCAGGTGCCTTTAATATTGTAGTTGTCGTGGTAATGTGTCAAGATATTACTGAATTTTCGGATCTTAGAGAATGAGAGGCTTTATTTGGATTAAGATCTCTTGCTTCACATTTTTTGTGTTATATTCTCTCAGCTAGCATTTTCCAGGACTCTAAACAAAGCAGAATGTGTTTTAACATTAGTTAAACTCGTTGAGTTAAAGCCTCGGGGCCCTTCAAAAGAACAGCATGTGTTTTTATTTCAAAAATGAGGCTGTCAGTAAAAAAGCAGCAGTTAAAAAATGCCTGCTGCTGTTTCACCTGTAGCTCGGAATGTGAAAGACTGTGCACAAGAAGCTTTCCTGCTCTAACGATGTGCCCCGTGTTCCTTGGGGGGCTAAAAGGGGTTGGCTGGGGGGCTGAGTGGGAGTGCTGGGAGCGGCTCTCAGCTTTCCACACTCCAGGGTCCATTTGACAAAGCACTTTTGGAGAACCCTTAAGACAAGCCCTTTCTTTACCACATGGTGGTAGAAGAATGTTCCTCTTCTAGGAAGAAATAGGAAGCTCCCAAAGAAGAGGGATAGCACTGAGTGAGATATAGAATTCTTCATCGCTAATGAACGAGGTTTTATCTGTATTGTGTTTACAATATCAAATCAGAGTTATTAAACAGCAAGAGCTTAAGAGTTTCTTTCCTAATCAGTGGGGATCAGCCCTCACAGATGGGCTGCTAGAGCTCTGGACAGAGCTTTGCATGATTTGCTTTGAAATGATAAATTGATTTTTCATAAGCATTAAACCTTGTAAGCTGCTCCCCCTTCTAAAATGCTTTAAAATGCTGTTTCAAAAGAAATTAGTGTTTCTCAATTGCATCTGGGAGTCATAAAATCATAGAATGGTTTGGATAGGAAGAGACCTTAAAGCTCATCCCTTTCTCCCCCCGTGCCATGGACAGGACATGGGACACTTTCCACTAGCCCAGGTTGCTCCAAGCCCTGTCCAAGCTGGCATTGGACACTTCCAGAGATCCAGGGGCAGCCATAGCTTCTCTGGGCAACCTGTGCCAGGGCCTCACCACCCTCACAAGGAAGAATTTCTTCCCAATATCCCAATCTAACCTTGCCCTCTGTCAGTTGGAAGCCATTGTCCTGTCACTACAGTTTCCGTAGCTGGTAATTCCACCTAGAAAACGCAGCTTTAATGATTGTTTTCTATTTAATGTGGGTTTTAAATGTTTTCAATACACTTCCTCCTCTGCTGGTGTAAGTCAGGAGTGTTTTCTGTTTGCTTAAATGCAGCAGGAGTTGAACATTCACCTTGTAAGTTATCAACCTCTTCATCAGTGCTCCCCACTCCTGCCACGCATGTGAAAGAGCTGATCTGCCAAGTGGACATGCATTTATTAGCACCTTAACGAGGTGTCCAGTTTTGCAAAGCCCAGCTGCAAGCAGAGCTCCTGTCCTCAGTTTAGCACTCCCCTTCTTCAGTAATTGTCTCTAAAAGTGTACTGTTTACATAGAAATTACTGTAATAAAGCCTGCGGATCTGCATAACCTGCATTTCCATTCACAAAGGTCTTTTCAAGGTGTATTGGGGGTTTGGGTGGATAAAACTGGGCTGGAACGTTTTATCCTTTACTTTTACCATGATTTGCCTGTGATTTGCATTTATAAAAAGCTAATTAGAGGCAAATGAAGTCTCAGCACAGACTTTAGAAACCTTTACAGCACAGAGCAATGGTAGCAAATGTCCAAATTAATGTTGTGGTGCCCACCTTCTGTTTCAGTGATCACATTTGAAAGGGTTAAAAGTGAGGAAAATGAACACCAGTGATAAGTGTCTTAATTCAAACCTGTTCTAACCTAAAATTTTGTCCTTTTGTTTATGTTCATGACTATTTGGTTGAGTTCTGGCCAGCTGTGAGTACACATGTTTGGCCAGGTACAGCATCTGTCAGGAAAAATCACCTTTCTACTCTTCCTGTCCTCTTTTATTTTTCTGCTTCTGTGAGGCCACACTGGGCTTTCTAAGGAGAAATCTCCATGCTGATAGATGTTGGTGTGACCAGAGCAATTGGAGCTAATCTCTCTGTGCTTCCCCACAAAGCACAAGCGTCACGTTTTCCTGTCAAGTGATCAGGACAAGCCAGCAAAAAAAAAAGTGACAGCTTTGCCAGTTCTTCCTACTTGCCTGGGTCTCTGCCTGTCTCTCCTTGGTCTTTTCAACTTGGAAGCTAATTTTGAAAGCACTTGGTAGGCATGTATTGGAGAAGGAGCTTATAAAGGAAAAATCCTGTGCTTCACAGCTCTCTGCCAGGGCTCAGGCACAGCAAAGGGGATTCTAACAGTGCTATTAGGGAGAAAATGATTCTGATATAATTAGAAGCAGCATCCTTGGGCCCCAGGTCCCCCATTGTCCGTGTCCTTAAGGTGAAAATAATCTAGGATGCTTATTTGTGGAAGATCTTTTTCCTGTAATGGCAGACAATGAGAGCATAAAAGCATTATTGGATTTGAAGTAACTACTGTGTGTACAAACCCCTCACTTTTATCTACAGTTGTTATGCCCTTCCCTTTTCAAGGGGCAAAGGTACTTGTGTATGTCTATAGGGACCCAAAGGTGTACTCCAACATGAGCAAAATTGATGCTTATTTGTACTACAAGAAGCTTGGGGAGAAGGCACCGTCTTAATTTCAATTCTTTTATGCATGTAATAACGGCAGGAGCTCTGATTCTCATGTAAGTAGGAAAGGGTGACTTTCTGCCCTTGGAGAGTAGACTGTTTACATTTGTGAAGGCAAAATGATGCCATCAAGGTACCAGGGTGTGGGGCTGGTGCTAATAAACTTAGCTAGTGGCTTAGAGCTGTCTGTTCTGGGTTAGGGGTGTAGTGTAATGGCCGTGGTAAAGTTAGCAGATGAGGGAGAGTGAAATATTTAGTGATGCTGTGTGGGTAGTATTTAAGTCCCCACTGGGGTACAGGCCTGTTTTGGGGTAATCAAGTATTTCTCTGCTTTGGGGTTGTTTTTGAAGTTCTCTGAAGCTCTAGGAGACAGAAGCAGCACTGACAAATTCAGCTGAAGAAAGAGTCCTGGTTTTGCATCCATAGTCCCCTCACTATTCCTGGCTTGAATTGGAGAGTTGGAGTAGAACAGGAGCAACTGGAGCTCTGAGCTGTAGCAAGAGGTTACTTTTCATTGTCTCGTGGGAAGGAGGAACACAAGCATCTGTCTCATTACATTTAAGTAAAGTAATTTCCATGCTGTCTTGGTAAATGAGACCTGGTACCAGTCCTACAGTTATTTTTTTTTATGGTGCTTCTGAATTCAGAGAGGCATCACAGATATGCAGAGCTGGCTTCATAAAAAAAAAATAAGGCACAGCCTTCTAGAGAGGGAAATAACCTGAGAACTGCAGTTCTCTTAGTTTGCTCCTCCAGCTTCCAGAGGATTGTTTGGGGCTTCATTTTCAGTGATACTTCGCTCCTTCAGCTTCTGCTGACTTTAACTTGGGGTGTAGGTGTTTATTGCTCTCAAAATATCGGGTTGAACCTTCAGTTTGGTCGTTTTTCTGGCCAAAAAGTTCAGTCATTTCCTGGAGACTTGTGGGGTTGTTGGATTCATTTGGGAGTACCCTGAAAAGGTCAAGATGATGTTGACAGTTACAATACTGACCAGAAAGTCAGTGTCTTATGCAAGGAATACCTGGCAGTCACTGCCTACTAACCGTCATCAGCTTGCATCATCCTCACAGAAGGCAGTGGATCAAAAATTCTGCCTACCAGGACAATTCAGCAGTTTTCTCCTTTCCTAGAGATTCTGCTAATCTCTGCAAATGAGTTTTCTGGTAGCAAGATCCTATTCCTGGCTTAGAGCTTTCTCGGAGCAGCAGCAGGCTCTCCATCACGTGAGCAGATAAGAATTGAACGAGCGACAGGCTGGATGAAACACCCTTACTCTGTACCAACTGTGTACATCAACACTTTCAGCTATTGTAGAACAGGCTTCTGCCTCTTTTAGTCAGTGTTTAGACACAGAAGTGATGCATAGAAAATTAATTTAGGAACTTAGACGTTTGGTGTAGAGCTCCAACTAAAAAAGAAAAACACATCTTGAAAATACCTAAACATTTTAAACTGAAAAGGCTGTTCTGGAGGCATCTTCTTACTACTTTGGTGAGAGGTAGGCATTTGGCCACATAGAGATGTCTCTCTGAGCAGCTGCAAAATGAGGAAAAATATGCTTTGAGAACATGTGTTTCAGAAACAGTCATTCTCAGATGGTCGCTTGTCTCATCAACACAATTCTAGATATTATCAAGACATCTGTGTGTTGTATAATTACTGCCTCAACCTCAGCAAAATTTCTGAAAGCTATAGCAAATAAACTCTGCCCTTATGAATTATGCTTTATTAACCTGTCAGCTTTTTAAAAAATAATGGGCAGTTCTAGGTAAAACTTGACGTGTTTCATTATGTGTTGTTATATGTCCCATCTATCCTTTTTATGGTACTGACTAAGATATAATTGGAGCCCGGAGTATCTCACAGCAGTTAGATCACAGAAATTGCAGGCTCTAATCTGTGTCTGTCAGTTGTAACGAACATTGTGATGACTTTGAACACACAGGTTGTCTCTTCGCCAGGCTAAATGGCTCAGCTTATGACCTGCAACCTTGAATGGGGAAAAAAAAAAGGAGCCAAGTTGAAATTGAGCCCTCAATTATCTTCTGCTGCAAAGCTGGGACCAGATGGCCATTTGTTTGTTAGAGGTGGTGTCGAGGAAAGACTTGGCCGCTTTGGATGCAGCTTTAAATATTGATACCTGGTTGGAAGGCTTCAAGTGTTGTTTTAGTACTAGATTTGGGCAGAACATCACTCTGAATTTGTGACACCATGTACCACCCCCCCACACTCCTCCAGTTGAAGTGGTGTTGTCTGCTATCACTGTCCTCTTGTGATCATGTTTTATTTGCTTCCTATACCATCTCATCCATAAACCTGATGTCCTTTATAGCCACCAGAACTTAGACTACACATCTCCTGGTTTCTGTTCATTTAAGCAAAATGTTAATATTTTATTGTTTTGCCAAATTCTTCCCTGCCCCTGTTCCCCTCTCTGCCCCCAAGTGTAGAACACGGTGGAGAAGGTTTGTCATCCAGTCTTGCCTGGGAGAAGAGAGCTTCTTTAGCCATGCTTGCCAAACTGTTGTTTCATTTAGAAATGTAGCCAGGTGTTTAGTATGAATATTACAGCTCTGATCAATGAGAATGGATTTATTTCTGAAAACCAGCCACGGGCTGGGTGCTGTTTTCATTGAATTTTAAATAATGCTTCTGTGTAAATAGAGTGTGCATCGCTGTTTGTATTTCTGGGGTATGTGTGTGCTGCTTTCTAAAGCTTCCAGGCAGCTGCCAGATACCCACACAGTTCTGTATTTGAAATGATTCCTTGGTGTGCCCTGAGCAGTGCTGAATTTCCTCCATCCCTGAAGCAATGCTCCTTGGTATGGTCAGAAATGGCCCAATCTTGTTGCTTTTCATTCTTGCCATACTATTAAAAAGTAGGTGTACCAGAACCAACCTGCCTCTTTCTTTTCCCCTCCTGCCTCTTTTCTTTTCCCCTCCTGCCTCTTTTCTTTTCCCCTCCTGCCTCTTTTCTTTTCCCCTCCTGCCTCTTTTCTTTTCCC